>CM053586.1:175966563-175976847 GCA_028646515.1 Pseudochirops corinnae
AACAAGGTTAAATATTTGAAAAATTAATGAAGAGATGAATAAAACCAAAAACTAAAAAACTAATGAATCATTGAAACCAAGCTTTAAAAAAATTATACCTAATATAAAGAGCTAATATGATTTTTAAAATACAAATTGTATAAAAATGAAAAAGGTGAACTAACAGTTGAAGAAGAAATAAAGAAAATTAACATAAACTATTTCATCCAATTATATGTTTTGGATACAATTTCAATTATTTCAATTTTTAAAAGTTACCATTATTTTTGTTAGAATGGAAACCGGTGCAGGGAACTCCTGCATAAGAAAATTTATGCTCTACAAGTACAGATTGGAACCTTTTTCTTATAATTTAGAATCTTCTAACATTTGCTTTCCAACATTTGTTGCTAAAAGGTTATGTGATTTTCAAAGGGTCACAAAGTCAATATGTGTTAGAAATGGGACTTGAACCCAAGTCTTTCTGACTCCAATGCTTACTCTCTATTTACTGTGTAATGCTGTCTTTCTTCTCATTATCATATCTAAGAATTAAACTAAAAGGTGAGAACAGTGTTGTTGTGGGGATGTGAGCTATTTTGACCTATGTTTACTGAATGGGGCATAAGAAAAGGCAGTTTGTAAATTGATCATGTAAGTAATGAAAGATAAACATGTTATCAATTTACACAGGAACTCTCAACTGGATAGAATCCAAATTAACAAGCTTTATCTTTCTAAACTTTCCACTGGTCAAAAGAGTTCACACTCCTGCTAACAAATTCAACTATATAAAAGAGAAGTGTTTTATTTTTAAATTTGATATTGAGAACACTATGATCTGTCTTTAATTCATACAAATGAAATTTTATTTTACATTTTTTTTGGGGGGGGGGAAGAGTTTTCTATTGAGGTGAGTAGAGTGACCTAGAGCTCTGTGAAGGTAAATTGACTTTTCCAAATTCCTGTACTCGGCATGTGTCAGAGGTGGGATGCGAATCCACAGCCCACCTTGTGTGTACCTCAGCTTAGTGATCACAGTGGATAGAGCTGGACCTTGAGTCAGGAAGACCTAAGTTTAAAGTCAGTCTTAGATGCTTACCAACTCTGTGACCTGAAGTAAGTCACTTAAATTTTCTTATTCTCAATTTCTTCATCTGTAAAAGGGAAATACAATAACATCTACCTCCTAGGGTTGATCAGAGGATTAAATGAGAAAATATTTGTAAAGCATTTGCAAGTCTTAAAGGGATGTACAAATACTAGTTATTATTATTCATTATGACTTGCAATAAGTATTATTTTTGTAAATCTTTGTACTAAAAGGAACAGGAAAAAAATGTAGATAGTGTCCACATTGGCTATTACATTGATCTGAAAACCTTTAACTTGAGTTTTAGGTGATTTTTAAAATTAATCAAATCAATTTCATTGCGTTTTGAACTGACTCTTTAATCAGATCAATTTCATTGCATTTTGAACTGACTCGATGAAAAAGCTGAAAACTCCAGTTCTGCTATTGTATGATCTTAAGTTTTGAATGGAATAGAAAGGCTCCTTTCTTTTGCATGATCTCTATTGATGATAGAGCTGTTGGGATTTTAATTTATCTACTTGCTTGTAGTTTAAAACATCTTAATTTTATTTGCTTTTTTTTTTTTGGAGGACAATTGGGGTTAAGTTAAGCGACTTGCCCAAAGTCACATGGCTAGTAAGTGTGTCAAGTGTCTGAGGTCGTATTTGAACTCAGGTCTTCCTGATTCCAGGGCCGGGACGCTATTCATTGCGCCACCTAGCCGCCCCCAAAACGTCTTAATTTTATTTCATTTAAATGATATAGTTTGAAAATGGAGGACATTCTACAGCAGCAATATGACTCAACCTACAAATTTTATTTATATTTATGAGAACAGGATAAAATCAAACTGAACATTATTATGCAATTAATGGAAAATCAATCCATCGACTAATTCATCGATCAAAAACATTTAGATTTACACGTATTTTAAATTTAGATATCTATTAATTGAAAAATAAAATTCAATTTTATAAAGACATTTATTAATCGCATACTAAGTGCCAGACACTTAGCAAAAAAAGGTAAAAACAGTCCCAGTCCTCTGAAGGCTCCCATCCTAATAGGAGAGAGAAATAATTAGGTATATAATACAAGCTATATACACAGTGACGGGATGTTATCTCAAAGGAAAGTCACTAGCAGCTGGGGGAGTGGGAAAGGCCTGCAGAAGAAAATTGAGCTGAGTCTTGAAGGAAGCCAGCGAAACCAAGAAATAGAGGGGAGGAAGGAAAGCATTCCAGGCAGGGGGTCAGCCGCTACAAAGGCACGAAGACGGGAGATGGGAATGCTCTGTGGAGATGCAGTCCATAGACCAGTGTAACATGTGGATGGAAGCAAGGAGTAATTGAGAAGGGAAGGATTTCTCATAAAACAATGCATTTAAAAGTGGCGATTTCAGAGCTCTTCGAATTAGTTGACCCATGAAATGGAGAGACAGACCATATAGATGCGTATGTATATCTTCCCTCAGTGAGATTTCAAGTTGTAAACAAAAGCCCTTCCCAGCATTCTTAGCTTGTGAGGACTTTTAATTTGACACATGTATGTGACTCAGCCCGTCTGGCTTTAAGCTAGGGGCGGGGAGTGTGGCCACTGCAGCAATAAACAGTAGGGACTCGGGCGCTGCGCCGGGGCACAACCTTTGCCTCTTTTAAAGGGCGGATTCCCAGGGTCCAGAATGACTGAGCTGCCGAGAACACAGCAGTGAAAAGTAAGTCATCGTATGGGTTGCATTAGAGGGTTGTGGATGACGGGGGAACAGAGAGAAGCTGGGGGGCCGGGAAGGAGTCTAAGTTTCCTATTGTGCGCTCGCTCGAATACTGAAGTCTTTCTGTGCGATTCCGTTGAAAAAAAAAATGGGACGGGGCAAAAGCGGAAACCCGAGCTGCCATGAAAGACTGGGGCTACCCGGGGGCACGTAGTCTCTCCATTTCTTAATCAGAAAAGATGCTGGTAAATACACGGAGCCGTCTTCTGTATATCCACTAGAACGCAAGACCCTGGCCCGTGCGCATAGGTATCACGGAGATCCTCTAAATAAGACATCTAAGAAGAATATAGCTTATATACGGTGAAACTTAATCGTAAGCTTCTAGCTTGCCTTTAGAAAAATGATGAGAGCACAGTCTCTGTGGTTCAGTGTGCATTTGTAAAATGCCTTTTCCGTTTCCTTGGGTTCATAAGAAACATTGTGTAGAGCGATGAGTCTTGGGGCCGCTCATGGAGGAACCAAACTATGTGTGGAGGTACTCTAGGCTCACCAGTCTGTTCACTTCTCCCCCAGACCCTCTAATTATATCCTCCCTCACCCTCCTTCACACTCCCCCCTCCCTGAGCCGAACCTTGGCTTATATCACTTAGCCCCCTAGTTAGGAATACAAAAGATAGGACTTCTAGAGGTAGTTTTCTTTTAAACAAAGCCAGCCCTTTTTTTTTTTTCATTGAAAACTTGGTATTTTCAGGTTAGCAGGCCTAACCCTGCTTTACGGCAAAAGCCTTACTAATAGAAGATCTCAAGTATTTTAGAATTTGCTCTTCTGAAATCGCCTAGGTTTAATTTTACCTTTGCTGTATAAAATAGACAAACAAATTAGCAGCATAAATTGCTTACCGGCTTATGAGAACAAACTTTTAAGTGCTTTTTTAGCACCAAACGTAAAACTACTATAGATAGTTTATTCATACACAAAGGGAATTGTAAAGAGGAATAGGGATGGGACTCATGATTTCCCTCTACCCATGGGGAATCACTTGGCAGTTTCATCACAATTTATAATCTTAGAGAGCTTCCTAGAGCCTGTAAAAGTTAAGTGACTTTCTCAGGGTCACACAATAAGTACTTCCTGAAGCAGGACATGAAACCAGGCATTCTTGGTTTTGAGTCTGGTTTTTCTATGTATCATGCCACACTGCCTCTCTAATTGTAAATGATACAAGAAAAAAATGGGGTGCCAGATAAAGGTGTCCTAAAAGACCAAGTGTCACTGGAAAATCAGTCCAGCTTTGGTGTTTCTGGGGGCAAAGTTCACTTCTGGATTTTTAGGAGTGGCCAGATGCACTTGAGAAAGCCTTGGAAAAATAAAGAGTTCCTGATTTATTTCCAACCCATATTTTCCTCTTCTCTCTGGATCTTGATTAGAAGCCTTGCCCCTGGAGAAGGAAAGTAGTAGGGTAAAGAAATAGAATGGGCAAAGGGAAAGGGAGTTAGCGGGAAGAATGTTTTACCAGAAAAGTACTTTCAAGTACTTAAGCAGGTATCTCCTGCATCTCGGAGCTATTTGTCAGCCAAACTGACTTTTTAAAGCTTCTGCCAGAATTCTCTCTGCATTATACAGTGTCTGATGCTAAACTGGGCACTTCCATTACCCCTAATCATTCTCATTCTAACACCAAGGCTTAACCTTTTAGGAGTAACTGGTGACACTCCGTGTTACTGATCTCTCCAGTCTCAGTTTGGCCATTATTTCTCTTCCCTGGAGTTAGAGGATTTAGGTTCTAATCCCACCTTTGACACAAGCAGCGTCCTCATCAGTTCCCTTCCGGCTCTGGATCTATGATCCTTTGGTCATACATCACCTCTAATTCTATCTATCTCTTCGTCTCTGTCCCGAATTCTTTCTGTAACCCTGGGCTTCATGACTATTCTGCTCTCTCCCATCCCCAGCCTGGACTTTGTTCTAGGAGAACTGGAGTTAGAGAAGTTCAGAAAAATTCCTCTTTAGCATTTGTTACCATTATTAAAATGTATTGTATAAAATGTACATGTATTTCTGGTTCTAGACCCCAAGAAAGCTGTATCAGAGAAAGGCAGCTAAGCTGATTAAAAACACTTTCATTTCAGGACAGTCTTAAAAATAGGATCTATAGACTAGAAAGATCAAGTCTGAGGAGAGGTATGATCTTATTTTATAAATTCATAAAATACAGATGTGTTCACCAGATCCTGGGATACTCAATAGGGGGCCAGCTTGAAAGCTTAAAGCTTGAAATAAGCAGATTTAGGACAGAAGGGGAAGTGTTGATTTATACTGTGAGTAGGGCTGGGCTCTGAGTTGGTATGCGCTAAAAATATGAATAGGGCAGCTAGGTGGAGAAGGGGATGGAGTGCTGGGTCTAAAGTCAGGAAGACCCCTCTTCTTGAATTCAAATGTGGCTTCAGACACTTACTAACTACATGACTCTGGGCAAGTCACTTAACCCTGCTTGTCTCCGTTCCTCATTTTTTAAAAATGAACTGGAAAAGGAAATGGCAAACCACTGCAGTATCTTTGACAAGAAAACCCCAAATGGGGTCACAGAGTCAGACACAACTGAATAACGACAACCACAACAGCAAAATGTGTATCTTTTTAAGATAGAGACTAGACCTGTGATTTTATTACTTTAGGGAACTCCTGGATCAGAGAACTCCCTCCACCGATGTAGTTTATGGTCTCAGAGAGCTGCCTAGAGCACTGAGAGGTTAAATGATTTATTTGCCCAGGGTCACACAGTGAGTATATGTCAGAGGTAAGAGGTGAATGCAGATCCTCGTGGCTTTGAGCCCAACTCTCTATCCACTACACTACCCTGCCTCTTTAAGAAGGGTTTAGGTAAGTCTGTGGATTGTAGATTCGTGTTATTAAGGAATTTTTGTGTGGCCTTCTTAACTTTTTGTGTTTGATATCACACAGACACACAAAATCCAAGCTCTATCTAAAAATGTCACTTTATACTTCTAGCAGAAACAGAACACTGAACTAAACTGACTATTCATATTGGAGTATAGCTCCCTTTAAAAAAAAAAAAAGACTGGGTTTCCTAACCACTCTCAGACTCATGGGTGGTCTTATCTTGATTGGTACAGGAGTTTTGATTTGCTCCTTTTCCAACTTGGGGTGGTTCGTCCTTCCTTAGTCAGTATACTGGTTCCCCAATGCTGGGGATTTGCTATATTAATACAGACTTTAGTGTGGACATCTGATCAGCTTAGTCCTCTGCAACTCATAACTCCTAAACTTAAGAGATGAGATCTGCTTGCCCTAGCCTCATAGCAGAGATTTCGGGTGTGTACCACCCAGCTAGCATGGCATTTCTTAAGAGATTGTGGAATGGTGGCAAGAAGAAGCCTTATTAAAGGGAAGCACTCTATGATTTTCTTTTCTTGGGTTCCAAGAATTCATAGCTAGCCATTATGTATGAACATACCATTCCTAGAATCTTAGAGATGAAAGAGACCTCACTGTCATTTCACAAGACCCATATGTGAACACTTCTTTCCATAACACGCCTGACAAGTGGGCACCTGACAAGTGGGCATCCAGTCCTGACTTGAAGACTGATAGTGACATGGATCCTACTACCTTCCAGAGTAATCCATTCCACTTTTGGATATCTTTCATTATTGAGAAATCCTGTCTCATATCAAGTCTAACCTCATCGTTCCTTATTCCGTTGTTTGGGGCCAAGCATAGCAAGTCTAATACTTGTCATAAATGACACTTAAATTACTTAAGATCATCACACAAGGTAATATGTATAGCACTTTGCAAATCTTAAAGTGCTGTCTGAATGCTATTAGCTATTATTGAGGACAGCTATCTTTCTATTACTCCTCCCCCCCCAGTCTTCTTTTCTTCAAGCTAAACCTCCGGCCAGATTCCTTCAGCTGTTCTTTATGATCACCGTGATCGTCACCCTCACTGCCCTTCTCTGAACACTGGCTTGTGTCTTTAGTAAGAAGCAGCTGTGAGGTACCATGGATAGAGCTCAGAATTTGGGGTCAGGAAGAGCTGAGTTCAAATCTAGCATTAGACCCTGGGCAAGTCACTTGATCTGTGTCTGCCTCAGTTTCCTCATCTTAAAATGGGGATAATAATAGCACCTATTTCACAGGATGCTTGTAGGGATCAAATGATATGATATTTATAAGCACTTTAGTTTTTTATTTTTGGGGGGGGGAGGGCAGGGCCATTGGGGTTAAGTGACTTGCCCAAGGTCACACAACTAGTAAGTGTTAAGTGTCTGAGGCTGGATTTGAACTCAAGTCCTCCTGAGTCCAGGGCCGGTACTTTATTCAGTGCTCTACCTAGCCGCCTGTAAGCACTTTATAAACCTGGGGGCAGCTAGGTGGCACAGTGGATAGAGCACTCAGTTTGGAGTCAGCAACACTTATCTTTTTTTTCCTTGGCCATATAATTTATTGAAGGTAACCATTAATACAGAAAAACTGAAGAATGTTTAAATGATATATATTAGCTGTGATGGAGGTTGCAGCCAGGGTCACTTTTTGTTCTGGGAAAGTAGGGGAAAGAAGTTGTCAACTATCATTCCTTTTACCTGTTCAGCAACGCTCATCTCCATGACTTCAAATATGGCCTCAAATACTTACTAGCCATGTGACCCTGGGCAAGGCTTAACTTTGCCTCAGTTTCCTCACCTGTAAAATGAACTAGAGAAGGAAATGGCAAACATTCCAGTATCTCTGCCCACACCCTCCCCCAAAAGGGGTTACAGACAGTTGAACACAACTGAAACAGCTAAATAACAACAAATAAAATTACAGACCTAAAAGTCAAATATAAGTGCTAGCTATTATTAGCTTGTTAAGACTAATTTAGATCCACTCTGGCCAGGAAACAAGTGGATGAACAGTGTGCAACAGAATAAAATGTAATCAGCAAACATAGATCTTTTTTTCAAACCACCTGCACAGTATAGAAGGTAGTACTTTTCTCACAGTATTGTGAGGATTAACATATGCAGAATGCTTTGCAAACCTTAAAGTCTTATATAAATACTAGGCATTATTGTTACGAGTGCCCTTTCTAAGATGTGGTGTCCAGATTGAATCAAATATTCCGTTTGTCATTAACAGGGATGGACAACAACTGTGTGGTTATCACTAGTTCAAGGAAGTACCTGGCACATACCCGGTGCCAAATAAATGCTTGTTGGCTTATTGATTGACATTCTGTCTCTCAAGTCAGTCAAAGATTGCATCATTAGATTCTGGCTGTCATAGTGCACTGTTGACTTTTTGAGTTTGTATTTCCGTAACACCTACTCCCCACTAGATCTTTTGCAAATGAATTTCCTGCCTTTTCTATCTTCTGTTGGTGTAATTGATTACTTAAGCTCAAGTATGTCTTTATATTGACCTCTATTAAGTTTTATCTAACTAGTTGCAGCCCAATGTTTTAACCTATTAAGAATTTCTTTAAAATCTCAATTAATATCTAGCATGTTCACTATCCCTCCAAGTTTTGTGTCATCACAAGTTTGATGTGGCATGGCCATTTATGCCTTTCACGGACAAAAGTGTTAAACAGCATGGATTCCTGGAGCATCAGACTAGCATCTTCGGTTTCCTTTCTAACAATTTCGTTCTTATCTGTTCATGAATGTCACTTTGAAAGACTTCTGCTTGATAGCTTGTTCTAACAGTGCTTCTGTGCTTAGTTTGTTAGTTTTTTTACCTGAAATAGGAATGGAGACTGGGCTTGTGATATCAATGGCACAGGGAGCTCCTATAGTGAAGGGCTTCCTTTGTCAAGGCAAATTGGAACCTTTTCTTCTCTTTTTCTGTTTTCTCTCCTCTTTCTTCTTCTTTCTTCTCTTCTCTCTTTTCCTCTCCTCTCTTCTTACCTTTCCCCTCTTATCTTTTTTCTCTCTCTCTCCTCTCTATTTTTCTCTTTTCTCCTTTATTCTCTTCTTCTCCTCTCCATTCTTCTCTTCCTCCCCTCAATTCTTCTCCCTTCCCCTTCCCTCCTTTTTACTCTCCTTTCCTCTCCTCTCCCCCCTTCTTCCCATTACTTAGACCTCTGAGAGTTTAAGTGACTTGCCAAGGGTCACAAACTCAGGTGGTTTTGGAGGCAGGACTTCAGCCCAGATCTTACTGGCTTCAGGATCAGCCCTCTGTCCACTGTACCACTTGGTATTTCTCTTTGAATGCTCTTTTAATTACATGGTACTGGTCTTTGCCACCAGGTTAGTCTGAATCAGGGAACTCGATGTTTTCACACATATAATTTACAGGATCGTAGCTTTAGAGCTGAATGGGACCTCAGAGCTCATCCAGTCTACTCCCATCATTTTAGAGTAAGAAAATGGAAGCAGATGAGATGTGGAAAGCACGCAGTTCATCTGAAAAAGATCTGAGGGTTTTATAGGACCACAAACTCAGCAAGTCCATGATGTGATGTGACATAAAAAAAGCAAGTTGCCAGAAGTCATACAAATAGCAGGTATCAGAGGCAGGATTTGAACCTCTGATCACATAACCAATGCTCTTTCTACTGTATGTTGCCGCCTCTCTATATTTCTTTCCACATAATATCTACTTCAGATTTTTAGTTAATTGGGACTGGTTTTCTTACAAGGTAATCTAAATTAGTGAAGTTTGATATGTAATTACTTTTGTAGTGTTGTTACAATGTTAGACTTAGCAGATCTGTGAATTCAAATTCACTGAATTAGGGAATTGGACGTAGGGAATGGGGGGATCAATCAGTCAATCAGTAAACATTTATTAAAAACCCACTAAATGTCAGGGCTGCTAAGCACAAAAGAAGAATAAAAAGACAGCCCCTGCCCTCAAGGAGTTTACAATCTAACGGGGAAGAGAGCATGCAAACAAATATATACAAAGCAAGTTACATGCAAGGTAAATAGGAAATTAACAGAGGGAGGGTACTAGAATTAATAGGGCAGTTAGGTGGTGCAGTGGGTAGAGTACCACTGGGGCAGAGTCAGGAAGAAAACCCAGCCTCAGGTATTTACCAGCTGTGTGACCCTGGGCAAATCACTTAACCCAGTTTGTCTCAGTTTCCTCATCTGTAAAATGAGCTGGAGAAGGACATGGTGAACTGCTCCAGTATCTTTGCCGAGAAAACCCCAGACGGGGTCACAGAGAGTCAGACACGACTGAAATAACTCAACAACAACAACAATAACAAGGAAAGCTTCCAGCAAAAGGCCAGATTTTGACTGGGATTTAAGGGAGGCCAGGGAGGTCAGGAGTCAGAACAGAGGAGGGCATGAGGGATAGTGAGAGAAAATGCCTGGAGCTGAAGGTTGGATGCTTTAGGAAAACTATATATTTCTGGTTGCAAGGAAAAAAACCATTTTTTATTATAGGAAATTTCAAATAGCATCTTAATCAAAGTCTTCTATAGCTATATATTAAAACCATACTTATTCAACAGGAACTTTTAAAATTACCTCCTCCCCTTGTATCCCAAACAGCC
>CM053586.1:175977347-175992646 GCA_028646515.1 Pseudochirops corinnae
CCTCCCTTCTCCCCCCCCCCTCAGCCAGCTCCAACCTCAGTGGCCTGGCTGGCTGACAGTACTCCTGCTCACATTCCAGCCTGCATTCCCACCCTGACCTCACCAGCAGGTTGGAACCATCTCCTCTCTGAGCTGAAACAAGCAACTACTCTCTCCCCACCAGGTCTTCTTCCAAACAAGAGGAGATAACTGATTCCTATGAGCTGCTTTCCAAATAAAGAATAGTTCTCAGGTTGCTTTAAAAGAATTAAAGAAGGCAGGTACAGTGGAAAGACATTGGCAGCTGCCCGTAGAATGCTTGCCTTGCATTGCCTGTCTGTGAACTCAGGGTGAGTCATTTAAGTTTGAGGCAAGTCAGGTAAACCGTTTGCAGAAGATCGAAAAATATAAGAGCGTCTCACAGCGATTTCAGGAAACAGACAGCAAGGCTTGGCACACCAGTATCAAGCATAAGCATCTTCAGTGTATTTCAGGCCATGGGGGATGATCAGGTGGCTTCCTGTGGACATGATCCAAGGGTTATAGGCTCATCCCTCAGATCACAGAAACAGAATTTATGGGGGTTGTAAGGGAACTCGAGAAGCAAAACATGTTTTCATTTCAGACTTTGGTTTTAAAGACTTCCAGAGAAGATAATTTTCCCATATTGGGAAATTGATTTCTTCAGAAATTCCTCATGTTCCTATATTCTGTCTTTAACCTATAAAGAAAAAAAAAAGACCATCATAATCTTTTGCTTAAAGATGCTTCTTAGGAGCAGCTAGGTGGTGCAGTGAATAGAGCACTGGCCCTGGAGTCAGGAGGACCTGAGTTCAAATTCGGCTTTATACACTTAACACAAAACTAGCGGTGTGACCTCAGACAAGTCACTTAACCCCAAGTGTCCTACCTTCCCACTGCAAAAAACAAAACAAAACAAAAAAACAAAAAAAAAAAAGATGAAGCATTCCAGGGTATTCTAATCTCTTGTTATTGCCTCTCTTTAATCCTTTAAACATCATCTTGGATTCTTTGCATCATCTAATAATAATAGCTAGTATTTACAGAGCACTTTAAGGTTTTTGAAGTGCTTTAGGAATATTGTCTCATTTGATTCTCACAACATGCCTGGGACTTGAATGCCATTGTTAGATCCATTTTACAGCAGAGGAAACTGAGGCAGGAAGAGTTTAAATGACTTGCCCAGGGTCTCTCAGCTAGTTAAGTATTTGAGGTGGGATTTGCGCTTGTCTTCCTGACTTCGGTTCCAGTGCTCTGTTCATTGTCCCATCTGGCTGCCTCCCAAATTCTTAGGATCGTTTTTGTTGTGCTTGGCATGTAGTTGGTACTTAGTAAATAATAGTTGACTGGCGCCTGCCACTTATCCTCGTACTTTTAAAACTTGATTAAGGCTGCCTAATAAGGCACAGTTTCTACAGTTCGTACCCCTCTTATTGCTTCCCAAATCGTATTTGAGTCACTAAATATAGTGCCACTTTGTTGACTTGGAGTGGCCAGGTTTTAAGTCCTCAGGTTCCTTCTTTGGTACCAAATGAGATCATATCTGTAAAAGGCTTTAGCACAGCGGCTGGCACAGGAGCTTCTGTAGAAATGCTTGTTCCCTTTCCCTGCCCCTTTGTATGCAGACTAGCAGTCACTCTGCATTCTATACAGTATTTCTGGCTGTTCACTTCTTTCAGTCGAGTTCAACTCTTCATGACCCCATTTGGGATTTTCTTGGGATACTGGAGTGGTTTGCCATGTCCTTCTCCAGTGCATTTTACAAATGAGGAAACTGAGGCAAACAGGGTCAAATGACTTGTCCAGGGTCACACAGTAGTAAGTGTCTGAGGCCAGATTTGCACTCAGGAAGATGAGTCTTTCTGACTCCAGGACTTGCACCCTGTCCACTATGGCACCTAGCCACTCCAGAAGGGATTCTAGCGTTCCTCTAGTCCAGCCCCCTAATTTTAAAGAACAGGTAACGGAGATCGAGGAGAACAAGCTACTCTTTGCTCAGATTGTCATGCAGTTAGTAGCAGAGGCAGGTTTGTGGTAAAGCAGAGCCATTGGGTTTGCAGTCAGAAAACCTGACTCCTCCGTCACTTACTGCCTGGGCAAGTCACGTAACTTCTCTTGGCCGTAACTTCCTCAGCTGTGAAATGGGAGGGGAAATGCGTGGGGGATAGATGGCTTCTGAGAGCTCTGAATCAGGCATCCTGTGATTCAGAGCCAGGCCTCCTGCCTCCAGTTCAGAGCTCCTCTCGCCGGATCACCTGCTCTCGTGGCCCCTGCACTTCAGGGATGGTACCTACTACATTCTAGACGCCGTGCAAAGAACTGTTGCGGATATCACCTGATCCGATCCTCTCAACAACTTTGGGAAGTAGGTGCTGCTGTTATCCCCATCTTACAGTTGGAGAAACTGAGGCAGGTAGCGGTTAAGTCAGTTGTCTAGGGAGCTAGTCGGTGTCTGAGGCTGATTTGAATTTTGCCCAGTTCAGGTGAGGGAGAAGACCAAAGGCTATCCAGTAGCAAATTAAGAAAGAAGATGTTAACTTCCAATACCAGCAGTTCTGACACTTTTACTTTGCTTTGCTTAGAGTTCTTTTCTTAGTCTTTCTCATTGTTGTTGTTTAATTAATTTGGTGTTTCTGACTCTTTGTGACCCTATTTGAGATTTTCTTGGCAGAGATATCCTGGAGTGGTTTGCCATCTCCTTCTCCAGGTCATTTTACAGAAGAGGAAACTGAGGCAAACATGGTGAAATTAGTTGCCCAGGGTCGTACAGCCAGTAAGTGTCTTGCGCTGAATTTGATCTTAGGTCCTCCTGACTCCAGGGTTGGCGCTCTGTCTATGGCGCCACCTAGCGGCCCCCTCTGACCCTCATGTTGCTTAAAGAAGGAGGTAGGAACCAGCCTTCCACGGCCCGTCCGCTGCTCTTAACTTTATCCTTGCTATGGAGCCATTCTTTTCATCAGACGTGAAAATAAATAGCAAGAAGTGCAATAGGTGACCTGGAAGTAAAGCCGGCCACACTAGGCCTCCAAGGTGCCCAGCCTGTATAGTACTAAGGCTTGCATTTGCAGCTCAGGGTCAGGAACGTTCTTGATTATCTAACCTAACCCCACCCCTGTACTTAAAAAAGTTTTATTTTATGATACCTTTGATTTTTACATCTTTTACATTTACCTGTGTATTCCTCTCCCATGTTCTCCCAGGGACGAGAACATATATATAACAAAGAATTAAGGGGGCTTAAAACAAAAGAAAAGAAGAAGAAATAGAGGAAAAACAAACAAAACTGATCAGCTCATTGAAAACAATTGGAAGTTATATGCCGTGTTCCGCATGCATGGAGTCCCCCACCCACCTCTGCAAAGGAAGGGGACCTGGGGGTGGGTGGGTATCTTTTCATATCTCTTGTTGGGGACCGTACTTGTTTATTAGAGTTTCTCAATAGTCATGTTCCATTGTTTTGGGAACTTCTTTCCATTTCCATTGATGTAGTAGTTTTGTATGTTGTTTCTTCACTTTGCTTATTTCACTTTATAAATCTCGCTTTGTTCTTGTAAATATTTCCTTGTTTCTCTGTTTTCATCATGTCCATCATTTCTTACAGCCCAGTACTATTCCATTACATTCATGTACCATAGTTTGTTTAGCATTCCTCAGTCAATGGGAATCTACTTTGTTTCTAGTCCTTTGCTACTACCAAAAAAAAATGATGCCATAAATATTTCCCTGTATGTGGAACCTTTTTCTGGGTCAATGACTTGCTTGTTGTGTACACCGAGTAGTGGAATTTCTGCATTCAAGGGAATGTGTGTTTTTGACCGAGCTTTCGTGACCTTCTTTGAGAGTGTAATAGCTATTTATCTTTGACTAGAAAATAAACTTTCAAATTTTCAATTTCAAATTCAGTTAAATTTCAGTTCAAACAGATTTTCAAAACCATCTTCTTCCCCACGCACAAAAAGAGGGAGATAAGGATAGACCAGAGTTTATGTGAAAAAAGGTGCATGTTTTAATGGACAACAAATTCATGACTTCACAGTGTTAAGGACTGGACACAGGACTAGGTAGCCGCAGTGTGCTCCAACTTGGTCTTGTGTTTTCTGGAGTTTTGTGCTTATTTCTGGTTACGTCATTTTGGGGAGATTGTTAATAAAATCAACTCAAACAAGCATTTATTAAGTACCTACTATGGGCCAGGCACTGTGCTTGGAGATACAAAAAAGGCAAAAGTTTTGGCTGTATGTACGTCCTACAAGAGAGGCAGCTAGGTAACTCAGTGAATAGAGCGTTAGAAAGGCTTGAGTTCAGATCTAGCCTCAGACATTCACTATCTCTGTGACCCTGGACAAATCACTGAACCTCTATTTGCCTAAGAGTTACCTAGATGGCTCCGTGGATAGAGAATGCTGGGCCTGGTGTCCGAAGACCTGATTCAGATAGGCCTCAGACACTAGCTGTGTGACTCTGAACAAGTCACTTAACCCACTTGCCTTAGTCCACCGGAGTAGGAAATGGCAAATCACTCTAGTATCTATGCCAAGAAAACTCTATGGACAGTATTGGCGTACTCTAGTACATTAAAAGTCAGACATGACTAAACAATTCCCTACAAAGGTGTCCACCGCCATGGTATCTGTTGATTTTGCTCTTCCAGCATTCCTAGCACAGTACCTGACATATACTGGACCCTTAATAAATGCTTTTTTCCTTCCTTCTTTCCTTCCTTTCTTCCTTCCTTCCTTCCTGCCTTCTTTCCTTTGTTTCCTCCTTCCTTCCTTCCTTCCCTCTCTGCCTTCTTTCCTTTCTCCATCCCTCAAAGTCTATATATATTTGTGGGTGACCTCAGATTTTGGGGGGGAATAGTTCATGGTTATTATTATTATATATTATATATTATTAATATGTCTGGGAAGTGACTATTTTCTTACAAAAGATCTGCTTAAGGAGGGAAAGAGTGGGTTCCACCTCATTTGAGTTCTAGAGTTCCATTTTTAGGGAGTTTTTGGCCAGGCATAAGTTGGACTTTTGGTCAAGAATGAAGAAGCAGTGTGGTGTGAGAGCTGGCCCCTAAATCAGGAAGACCTGGGTTCAGGTTCCACCTTTGACTTATACTGGCTGTGTGGCTCTAGAAAAGTTACTTAATATCTCAAGACTTTCAGTCAATCGTGCTAGCATTGAAAATACAAAGAAAGGCTAAGACAATCTTTGTTCTCAAAGAGCTCACAGACAAATCAGGGGAATGACTATGTATAAACAAACATCAGATAAATTTGAAATAAATCAACAGAGGGAAGGAACTAGAATTAAGGGGAATCAAGAAAGGTTTCTTGTAGAAGATCAGTATTGAGCTGGAACATGAAGGAAGCCAGGCAAACCAGGAGGTGGAAATGAGGAGCGAGAGACTTCTAGGCATGGAGGACAGTTGGTCAAAATGTCTAGAGCTGGGAGATGGAGTGACCTGTTTGAGGAATAACAGGAGGCCATGTGTCAGTGGATCACAGAATATGTGAGGCTGGGGTGCAAGGTGTAAGAAGCCTGGAGAAGGTGGGATGGGGCATAAGAAGGGCTTGGATTTTATATTAGATCCTAGAGGAGATAGGAGCCAGTGGAGTCTATTGAATAGGAGATGGGTGATGTGTTCAGATCTGTACTTCAGGAAGATAAACTTGACAGTTAAGTGGCAGATGAACCAGAGGCAGGGAAACCAAACAGCAGGCTGTTGTAGTAGTGTAGGCATGAGGTGATGAGGGTCTGCACCAGACTGGTGGCAGTGTCAGAGGAGAGAAATTGCAGATCTGCATTAGCAAGAGAGAATTTCCTCACTGGAATTACCTTTATTCAAGGAAAGCACAGGTCAAGACCAAAAAGGAAAAAAAATTAAGTTGGATTAGACTATGAGTTCTCTTATGATCTCTCCTTTTATGAAATTTACACTCCAGTGGATCTGTGATCTTAGCTATTTAAGTAAGCCCTCTAACACCACAAATCCTAATTTATCTGTGGCCTCTTATCCTCAGCAATTCTTCTTCATGCCCATTCGTAGATCCTCCACAGAAGGATCTGCCCACTTTGCAGGCCTTTTAATATTCCATAGGTACCTGTGCAGCACTTAGGCTGTCCATCTAGAGCAGCGGTTCTCAACCTGTAAGTCGCAACCCCTTTGGGAGTCGAACGACCCTTTCACAGGGACCACAGGGGTCACCTAAGACCATTGGAAAACACATATTTCCAATGGTCTTAGGAACCGAGACACCGCTCCTCTATCCATCTCCAGGCAGCTCCACCCACGTGCAGATATGCCCATATACAAGTATTAAAGGGGTCGCAGCATTAGGAAGGTTGAGAACCACTGATCTAGAGGCAGCTTTGTGGCACAGTGGATAGAGTGCCAGGCCTAGAGTGGGAAGATCTTAGCCCACATCCTACCTCTGATACTTATTAATTGTGACCTTGGACAAGTCACTTAACCCTGGTCTGCCTTAGTTTCCTTATCTATAAAATGGGGGTAGTAATATCACCTAGTCCCAAGGTCTTTTGTGAGGATCAGATGAGATAAGATTGATAAAATGCTTTAAACCTTAAAGAGCTGTATAAATGCTAGCTATTTTATTATCTGTCCCACCTCCTAATCTTATACATTTAATGTTTGCAAATCTTTTTCTTCACAGCTGTCCTATTTTCCAGGAAGTAAGAGTATCATTATCCCCATTTAACAGATGGAGTAATTGAGAAGTCAAGTGGCTTGTGGGTGGTCACACAGCTAGTAAGTTTCTGAGGCAGGATTCAGACCCATGCCTTTCCACAGACCGCTATTGCATGTTGCCTCTTAAGGAAAAGCAAATTTGTACTTTTGAAAATTATGCCCTTGCATTGAGAAAAAGACATGCTATTTTAGAAACCATTGTGTGACTAAAATGGCAACCTCGTTCTTTTCTCTTAGAGGGACTTTCTGGCCAACCATCTGCAAGAACCACAAACTAGGCTGCAAGAACTAACAGCCTGGTTAACAGCAAGCTGATGACGCCATATAAACTGTTGAGCTTCTCATTATGAAAACCCATGTCAAGTCCAATAATCAGCATTTCTTGTATGGCAGAACCATACCCCACTGGTCTACTTAAATGCTGCATTGACCGTGGAACCTAAACCTTCCCCTGCTATCCAGCTACCTAACCAAGCACCATTTCCTGAAAAAACTAAGGCTGGTTCTAACAAGTAGCATCCTTAGCATGCTAATAAATCTTTTCTCTAGTCTGGCTGTCCTCTTTTTACCTTTCCGTTCCTTAGCTCTCTCATCTCTTCCATAGAGCTTGAATTTTAGGTGACACATGGGCAGCCAACAAAGTATTCCTGTTCCATGGTCACCTCTTACCCAGATAATTAAGCACTTCTCCCAGCCTCTCTGCTGGCTTGTTTCTAAAACGTACTATTGACCTTTGTCCTGTTTACATTGGGTACAGCTGTAAAGACCTGAGTCAACTATGGCAGAATGGAGATTTCTCTGATAAATACAAATTAATTCTTCCTAGAGCTTGCCTAGAAGATTCCCATCCTAAACACAGGATTTGGTTCCTTCAGGTGGACCAAATGGGATGAAAACACAGAAAAATATCACCTCTAGCCTTAAAGATTCCCTTAAAAAAGTCCAAGATCACTAAAGAGCTGAAAATCAAGTCAGGAGATAAAGCAGATACAGATCCCGCTCCCAAACCCCAACCTGAGACTTGGATTACAAAAATGGATCCTTGGCATTTCCTTTCTAACATTAATTATGGAAGTCTTCTCCTGCCCATATCTGAGGATCCTGTAAATTTTAGGAGGAAGCTCAGGGATCTTTTGGCACTACTATGCTACTCATTGGGATCTAAAATGGCTCCTCTGATATGTCCTCCCTTCCCATGAGATTTATTGGCACACTGGGCTATTTTCTGGGCAGCAAATAGGCAGCATTGTGTAGCAATCTTCTACACCAAAAGAAGTGCCCACAGTTCACGATGTTAACACCAGGACAGTAGATGACCTGACCCATTGCTGGGACCTGATGCCACGGATGCTGACTGCTAACAGTTATGTCTTGTTGCCTTTCCAGGTTTCCCCAGCTTCTGATGCCATCCCCTCTCAGATTGCCTTCTCTCTGTTCTGTATGTATCCTGTATGTTGTTGTTGAGTTGTTTCAGTTGGGTCTGACTCTTCATGACCTCATTTGGGGTTTTCTTGGCCAGGATACTGAAGTGGTTTGCCATTTCCTTCTCCAGCTCATTTTACAGATGAGAACACCGAGGCAAACAGGGCTGAGTGATTTGCCCAGGGTCACACAGCTCATAAGTGTCTCAGGCTTAGATTTGAACTCGGGTCTTCCTTACTCCAGGCCCAGTGCTCTATTCACTGTGCTGCCACCCCCACATAGCATCTAAATACAAGTAAAAATTCACTATAAGACTAACAAAACTTTCCCCTTCTGTTTCCCAGTACTTTGATCTCAAAGGACATGGAAGAGTAGGCAACTGCACCTGTAATTGAGTCACTACTTTAGGAGTCTTGTCATTTTGTGGGAGAGATATGGAAGAACAAGTTCTTCCTGAATCTCATCTCCTCAGGGACGTCTGTTTCCCATAGATTTCTCATAGCTGCTTTTCTCAAGGTCATCCACCTCCCCTCCCAGATTTTTGTTATCTACTGCCCTGAACTTCTGGTCCTGTTTCTCTTGGCAACACCTGTGCTAATTTGTGGCTCAGGGTGCTGCAGAATTAGGTGAGCTCACCTCACCTCATTCTTACCTTTCCTAGTAGCCTTCTTGCTTCCTCTTACATTTAATAAACTCATTTCCTCTCTAAACACAGCAGCCCCCTCTGTAAAATCAAGATGAATATCTCTAAGCTGCTGTACTAACTTTCAGGGCTTGAGATTCGACCAAACAGAAGCTCTGTTGCTGCCACATCCTTGATCTTTTGACTTGTTCTTGGCCCATCAGATGGGCCAAGATAGCATCATGACCAATGAAAGAATAATTTGCCCAGGGAATCTGTCCGATAGCTGCTTTCATTATCCAAAGTTGCACTGCAAAAAATATCATGTGGTAAAAGGAAAAGAGCCTACTGTAGCACTCTGAGGAGACCTAATCTCCCATTCTATGCATTCAAAAATAGATTTCATAGAATTCTTACCCTCTCTGGGATTTAAACATTGCCTGGTAATGGGTGTTAGGTTTAGTAGATGGATAGAGAGTTATTCTGTTTGGAGAGCAGACTCTATAACAGAAGCCAACAGAAAAAATAAAGACAGAAAATATTCCCAGATCTGGTCTTCTGATATAGTTGAGTCAGATCCGGGGAGCTGTTTTACTTCTGAGCTCAGTCATCAGCTAGCAAAAACACTTAGAGTCTTCCAAAATTTCATAACCCCAGAACATCCATAATCCTCAGGCTAAGTAGAAAGAATCAAGACATAAAATGAGACATAGGGAAGTTATATCCCCTGCCCCAGTAATGATGCAACTTATATATGTCACCAGTAGGAAACTTGGTCTCTCCCCTTCTGAGAAAAATTGGGGGCAACCTATGACAATGGGAACTCAGGCACCAGCAATAGGGGAGTTCCACAATGGGGAATTTGCTTGTATAGCTTGTCAGTTCATTAATCAAATGAAAGTATAGCACTCTATAACCTCCATAAGAAAACTGAAGATGCATGGGCTGGTCCAGATGACCTTCCCTGTCTCATTATTCAGCCAAGGGTTATAGCATATACATACTTTTTGTCCCCTGACAAAAGTATGACATGTCTCCCTGGTGGAAAGGTCCTACTCTTAACCCAAACAACCCGGAAAGCTGAGGAGAAGACTACCTAGGATCTGTGCTACAAGCATGGATCAGCATCCCACAGAGCTGTATCTGGTACCCAGCAGACAAAGGAGGCTCATTCCCTGAGTTTTATACTATGAAGCATTCCAAGGAACTGAAGTTCACCTTCCATTAAAATAAATCCTGGGGCTTCCTGAATTCAAGGGGGAATCCATGCCCCCAGCCACTCTTCTACTCTCATGCTTTATCCTGATTCTTCTAAACACAATATATTGCATCTACTCCTTTGCTCTTGGCCCTTTCCAACCTCCTCACCTTTTTGGTTTGGAAGCCAACTCCACTGCACTAAAACAATATGACTAGTATTCTCTCCTGCTTGTCCTGGTGACTACTTCCTGTCCAGCTAGGGACCAAAGACTGGCTCCTTCTGGCTCAGACAATAGCAGAGAGTGCCTTCACTTTGTGAGCAGGGCTGAGTCATTCCTAGGCTAGGACCTTTGGCTTAGGATCAAAAATAGTAGAAATGGAGGGACCAAAACCTTCCAGGAAGAACAGCAAGATCAAGAACAAACCACTTTCTAACACCCCACAGTCTATTAGTAATTAATTCCTAATAATATTGGCTCTCTTTGAGAATAGTGGGACATAAACTTCCCCGTACTGAAACAGAAACCATATTGCCTTTCTCCCCCATAGTGATCTCCCCCTTATAGAAACCATGTTGCCTCCCCCTCAATCAAGTTTTACTTGCTCAAAAATCCTACAGCTTATTATAGTATCTAGCAACTTGCCAGTAATGGAAATGTGAACCCATTAACCATTTTCAGGACCAACTTTTGAGTTCTCCATCACTAGGCACAGTGATAGGGAATTTCTCGACTAAGGAGGTCCCTAGGCTAAGTAATTGCCCCCCCAGTACACCAGGGCTCCCCACAACTATGGAGTATTCCTCTTCCAAACACTGCTTCCAATGACCTGGGCCAGAATAGGGGTTCCCAGACTTCCTGTTCTCCTTATTTAAACCAGTACCTATTAATGTTTCTCTAGTCTAACTGGAATATCTCTTCAGCTGTTAACTACAACAGTTCAGGCACCAAACATTGCATATGGGAACTTCCAACCTCTGATCAAACTCCTTAACTTGACACTCAGCTGTCTCAAAGGAGGTTTGTCCAAACTCAAGGAGGCTACTTGAGTTTGGCGGTCTATGGGTCCAGCCTCAAGAAAGTCACTGATACTCTTTACCAGAAATGTAACAACCCAGGAGAGGATCAACTATTTCTTCACCATGTTTAATGTCACACTGGCTTCCCAGGGCTGTTCTCCTCAGGGGAACAAGTCAGAATGTGGGAAGTTTCTTTCAATTGCATAATTAGAGGAACTCCCTGGGGACCTCTGAACTTCTATAGTTGTGCCTGCCCCTAGAAGTAATTGTATTCTGATGTTAATATGTCTCTTCTCCAAAAATTCCTACAATGGATAGTTGTTCTTGAACATCTGTGATCTCTCCCTAACACTCATAAAAGTAGCAAATGATATGGCCAGTGGCACTGAAGACCAAGGACAGTTTGGACTCACGGGCTAGGATGCTTCTGGCTCACTGTACTGAACAAGATTATATCCTGACTAACCAAGGGGGAATCTGCACAATAACACTCTTTCTGTTGCTTCTGTTGGTCAACAGGTTGGGATAGGTGGAATATTTGATTTTCATCATCCGAGAATAAAGAACCTGGCTCTCCAAAGTCAAACATAACCTATGTGATTTATTCTCAAGACTATACTTTTCATGGGGAGTATCTTCATTCTGGAGCATTTCCCAAATACTTTACTAATCCTGGTAGCGGGATTTTTTTTTTTTTGCATGTGATAATTCAAGGCCTAATCTGTAAATGGCAAGCTGCTGGGGCACATGTTCTCTCCTCAACCTTATGTGATCCTCCGCTCTGTCCTCATCTCCAAATGAGGGTGTCTCTGAATCATGTGGTTTTCAAACAATCTCTCTACATTCAAGACCAGATCTTGTCAACCCACTAAAAGACCTTTTTCTTCACAACTCCCCATCATATCACCATTTAGGGAAGTATCAAAAAAGAGAACTATGGAGGAAAAGATACAACATTTTTAGAAACATATTTTATGACTAAAATGGCAACCTCATTCTTTTCCCTTGGAGGGGCTTTCCAGTTAACCAAGCCATTAGAACCAACAATCCTGATTGAGCAAACTGGAAACATAAGAAACTGTTGAGCCTCTCATTAGAGGAACCCAAATCAAGTTTAATAATTAAGTTTCTTATGTGGCAGAACAATACCTCACAATACAGTTAAATGCTACAAAATGCTGCTTATTGGCTGTGTCACCCAAACCTTGGCCTGCTGTATACATACAAATACCATTTCCTGAGGAAGCTAGAGATGATTCCTTCCCCTAGCCTCCTTAGCATGCTAATAAACCTTTCCTCTTTATTCTGGCTCTTCAACTTATTTGATCTTTTGATCTCCAGCTTGTGGACCCACTAGAGAATGAGATTCTCTCAAGGGACCTCCCTAGTTGAGAAATTCCCTGTCACTGTACCTAGTAATTGAGAACTCAAAAGTTGGTCCTGAAAATGTCTAATGGGTTCACGTTTTCATTACTGGCAAGTTGCTAGATATTGTGATAAACTATAGGATTTTTGAGCAAGTAAAACTTGTTTGGGGGGAAAGGCAACATGGTTTCTGTTTCAGTAAGAGGAAGCTTTATGTCCCACTATTCTCAAAGGGAACCAATAGGCAATATTTAGATTTCAAGAAAGTCTTTGATAAATTCATACAGGGAAAGCCATTTTTTTAAAAAATCGTATTATTAGAAGCTGGGGGAAAATGTTTCATTAGGGATAAAATGGTTTAGATGCAAGAAAGAATGGCCAGAGGAAAAAGAGATGCTTTTCTGGGATTGTCAAGGCTGGACTTACTTAACATTTTCCCAGAATGATTCAAAGGATGGCATAGAAAAACTTGTCGGTCTGCCCATGTGTTTGTTCAGTAGTTACAGTCATGTCTGACTCTTCATGACTCCATCTGGGGTTTTCTTGGCAAAGATACTGGAGTGGTTTGCCATTTCCTTCTCCAAATGAGGAAACTGAGGCAAACAGGGTTAAGCAACTTGCCTAGGGTCACACAGTAGTGAGTACCCGAAGTCACATTTGAACTCAGATCTTCCTGACTCCAGGTCTAGCACTCTATACACTGTACCACCTAACTGTCCCAAACTGCTTAAGCCAAGTTCTCATAAAACTGTCCAAAATATAAAGGAAATTAACCCATGTTGTGTTTCTTTTTTATTTAAAGATTTCTTTAAATTATATTTTTATTAATCTTTCCCTCTGACTATCAATTTCTCCATTAAAGGACTTTAAAAAAAAACCCTCAATACAAATCTATATATTTTGGTAAAAAAAAAAGAAATTTCCACTTTGGCTATCTCCAAAAATGTATGTCTCTTTCTGTATTTTAAGCGCATCTCCTCTCTGACAGGAGATGAGTGGATTGTTTCATTTTCATTCTTTTGGACTCATGGTTCATCATGGCATACAATAGATCAGAGTCTTTTTTTTTGAGGGGGGAAGGTCGGGCATTTGGGGTTAAATGACTTGCCCAAGGTCACACAGTTAGTTTTTTGGGGGGGGAGGGGGGTTAAGTGTCTTAAGACCGGATTTGACCTCAGGTCCTCCTGACTCCAGCGCTGGTGCTCTATTCAGTATGCCACCTGGCTGCCCCAGATCAGAGTCTTTCAAAGTTGTTTTTCTCTATAATGTTTTTCTCGTTGTATCAATTGTTCTCTTAGGTCTGCTCACATTGCTCTCCATTGATTCATAAAGATCTTCCTAGTTTCCTTTGAAACTGCTGATTTTTTCATTTCTTATGGAATAATATTCCGTTACATTTATATCCTACAATTTGTTTAGCTGTTCCTCTCTAGGAGGACAGCTCCTTAGTTTCCAATTTTTGGCTACCATGAAAAGAAAATATTTTTGTACATACAGAAGATTCTTTCCCTCTTTCTTGGATTTCTTTGGTATCTAGTAGTGGTATAGCTAGATCAAAGAGTATGCACAAACTGATTCATGCTCTTTCTGGACATAGTTCCAAATAGCTTACCAAGATGTCTGCATCAATTTTCAGCTTCACCAACAGTACACATGTGCCTATTTCCTCACAGTCCTGCCAACATTCGTCATTACTCTTTTGCCATCTTTGCCAAACTGATGAATGTAAGGTAGGACCTCAGAGTTGCTTTAATTTTCATTAGTAGTAGTAGTAGTAGTAATATGGAGCATTTTTTTTTATGTTTCTTGATAGCCATTCCATGTTTCTAATATGATGGGCTTAACCATAAAGTTATGGCCCAGGACTGGAATCCCAGGATCTTTCTAGATTTGTCCTTGAAAACAGTGAATGTTCCAAAAGGTTGGCAAAATTCAGCTTGTTGGGAGCCAAGATGGCGACGTAGAAGCAACAAGGTTCTGCAGCTCCCACATAGCCACCTCAGATATCCATAAAATATGACTCTAAACAATTTTAGAGCTCCAAATCTCACAAAAATACAGAAAAACAAATCTCCTGCTGAAGGCAGCTCAGCAAGAAGGGCTCATCGCAGCATGCTGGGCGCAGAAACCAGCCCAGCCTGAAACTGCGGCTTGGCCCTGGGGCGGCCAGGACAAGTGGCAGCTGGAGCCTTCAGGAGAGTGGGTCAGCGGCAGCTGTGACAGTTTCCAGAGTTATCAAGCCATAAGAAACAAGGACTAAGTGAAAGGTCAGTGGAAATCAGCTAAATTTAGGGGAGAAAAGTGGTCTGGCCAAATTCCCTCCAGGGCAAGGAAATGGCAGAAGTGGTAGCCCTGCAGCCGCCTCCATGTGGCTGCTTCATAGCTCCTGGCCTGCAGACTGCCGGGGGTCCAAGCATTCATTCAGAGACTAAGTGCTCTTGCATTGAGCAGCCTGAATCCGGATCGTGGTCTTGGGTGGTGGTCCTGAGGTGCATTTTCGGGGAGCCAAAGCTGGTGGGGGCTGCAAAAAAATGGCAGCCTCCCAATAGCTCCGGCAGCTGAGAAAACCCCAGTGATTTGGGACAGAGCTTTCCATTCTGGAAGCAGAATTCCACAGAACTAAAAAATCAAGTAATTGACTGGCCAACATGGGTAGCCAAAGGAAGCAAAGTAAGAACAGCAACCAAACTCTAGATTCCTTCTTTGGGGACAAGAAGGATCAAAGCATGGAACGGGAGGAAGACAACACAGTCAGAACTCCTACACTAAAAGCTTCCAAGCAACATGTAGACTGCCTACTAGCCATAGATCAGCTTAAGAAAGATTTTGAAAACCAAATAAAAGAAGTGGAGGCAAAATTGGGAAATGAGAATGATGCAAGAAAATCATGAAAAGAGAGTCAACAACCTGACTGAAGAAAATAACACCTTAGAAAATAGATTAACTCAAATGGCAAAAGAGGCCCAAAAAGC
>CM053586.1:175993146-176028390 GCA_028646515.1 Pseudochirops corinnae
CTGAAAATTGCCTGTTCATATCCTTTGACCATTTATCCATTGGGGAATGACTTGTATTCTTGTAAATTTGACTTAATTCCCTGTAAATTTTAGAAATGAGGCCTTTATCAGAGACATTGGTTGTAAATAAGTAATAGCATTTATATAATGTTTTAAAGTTTGCAAAGTGCTTTACAAATATTATCTCATTTGATCTTCCTAAAGTACAGGACTAATGAGATCACTCCCTCCTTCCCACCATTTGATAAACTCTAGTGACTCCCTATCACCTCCAGGATCAAATGTGAAACCCCTGCTCTTCAAATTCCTTTATAATCTGGTTCCTTCCAAACTTTCCATCCATCTTATACCTTATTCCCAGTGCCCGGACCCCCCAGATCCTCACTCTGCTTTCCAGTGTCACTGGTCAACAAAAGATATTTCATATACCAACTCTGAGGATTTTCACTGGCTGTTTCCTATATTTGGAATTCTCTACCTCCTTATCTCCATCTCCTAGATTCTGTAGCTTTTTTTTTTTTTCAAATCCTGGCCAAAATCCTACCTTCTATAAGAAGGCTATCCTCATTCCCCTTAAAGCTAGTGCCTTCTCTTTATTCATCACTTCCAATTTATATAGCTTATTTACATATAGTTTGAATTGGATTCAAAAATACTCCTTCAGAGCAGGGACTATTTTTGCCTTTCCTTGTATCCCCAGTGCCTAGCACATAGTAGGTGCTTATTAAATAAACTGATTGATCTTCACAACAACCCTGGAAAGTAGATGCTGTTATCAATCCCATTTTATAGGTTAAGGAATGGAGGCAAGAACACTAATATACTGTGAACTGATCCAACTCTTTGGAGAGCATTCTGGAATTATGCCCAGGGAGTTATAAAAACTGTGCATCCCCTTTGATTCAGCAATACCACCATTAGGTCTGTTTACCAAGGTGATCAGGGAAAAAGGGAAAGAACCTGTATGTTCTAAAATATTTATAGCAGCTCTATTTGTGGTGGCAAAGAAATGGAAGTTGAGGGGGTGCCCATCAATTAGGTACTGACTGTGATTATTGTGATGGAATACTACTGTGCTACAAAAATGATGAGCAGGTTTATTAGACAAAAATATAGAAAGATTTACGTGAAATAATGCAGAATGAAATGAACAGAACCAAAAGAATGTTGTCTATGGTAAAAATACTATTCAAAGAATAACTAAGCTATTTTGAGTAATATGAACATTCAAATCAACTGTGAAGGACTTAGAGGGAAAATGCTATCTATCTCCAGAGGAAAAACTGATATATGAAGTACGTATTGTGTGCTTCCCCATATATATCCATGGAGCAGCTAGGTGGCACAGTGGATAGAGTGCCTGGCCTGAAGTCAGGAAGACTTATCTTCAGATCTGACCTCAGACACTCAGACACCAGGCTCTGTGACCCTGGACATGTCACTTAACTCTGTTTTCCTCAGTTCCTCATTTGTAGAATAAGCTAGAGAAGGAAACAGCAAACCACTCCAGTATCTTTGTCAAGAAAACCCCAAATGGGGTCAGGAAGAGTTGGACATGACTGAAAAGACTGAACAACAACATGTATCTACATCAAGTATTAGCTGTCTCTAATCCAGGGTAGTGAGAGAGGGAGATGACTTGGAGCCCAAAATGTAACAAGAAAGAAAGAAGGGAAGAGAGACAGAGACAGACAGAGAAAGAAGGAAGGGAGGAAGGAAGGAAGAAAAGGAGGGAGTGAGGGAGGGAAGAAGAGAAATGGAGGCAAACTTCCCTGGGGTTATGTAACTAGTTATTGAGTCTTCCTGATTTCAGGCCCACGCTACCCACTGTACCACCTAGTTGCCAATGTGACCTTTCAGCAAAGTTATTTCTTTTTTCTGGCCCTCACTTCCCTTCCTCTATGAGAAGGGTGGAATTAAATAAGCTCTCAGATCCTGTCCAGCTTAAAGTCCTATTATAGTAAGCTGGCATGTCAAGCTTTATGCATCGTGAACATTTAAACCCTTAACATGAGGAATTTCAACTTGTTTTCACTGATGTAAACATTTTATGACCTCAAAGGTCACGTAGCTTAACCTCCTATACAATGCAGAAGGATCGTCATCGAGCTTATGCTCATTTATTGTTTCCAGGCATGGGGAACTCATTGCCCAGCTAGTTCTATTACCGGACATGATGGATACGGTATTCAGAATAGCCTATTTTACACCAGATATTGGAACTGCTGAGATGCTCCTCACATCATCTGAGGAATTGTGACACATACTCACTGAGATGCTTCTGAAAGTACCTTTTGATATTGTGCTTCAGTCATTTTTCTGTGACCCCATTTGGGGTTTTCTTGGCAAAGATATTGGAGTGGTTTGCTATTTCCTTCTTCAGTTCATTTCATAGCTGAGCAAACTGAGGCAAACAGGGTGAAGTGGCTTGCCCAGGGTCACTCAGCTAGGAAGTGTATGAGATTGGATTTGAACTCAGGAAGGTGAGTCTTCCTGACTCCAGGCCAGGGGCTCTATCCTCTGCACCACCTAGTTGCCCCCCTGAAAATACCTTAGTTGTATCCTGTGGTAAATATTTAACTGTCTCAAAAGATGAAGTGAAGATAACACCTAATTTTCATATTCTTGACAAGAACAAAAGCAAATGAACTGTTGACAGTTGGGAAGGTGGGGTTCTCGTGGCATCTCAGAGCTGGTTGGATCTGTCCCTGAGCAGGAATTCTTGCAGAACTGAGCAATGCCCCTGACAGGTGGTCATCTAATATCCTCCTGGAAGCTGTGCGCTCCAAGGATTGCACAGCCTTCTGAAGCATAGCTCTGCTGGGCAGCTTGAATGTTATGAAGATTTTTGAGCTGAAAAGTACAGCATTTTAAAGTCACAACCTCTCAGAGATATAGCCCAGACCTTAGAAATCACCTAGTCTACCTTCCCACTCAGTTCAGGAATCTCCTTTCTGTATGATATCTCTGAATACATCCTACCACAGGGAATTAATTTATAGAATTTGTTCTTCCTGCTCTATCCCCCCCATCCGCCATCTTTCACACCTAGGTCATACGAACACAGATTTCAAGTTGGAAGGAAGGCTTTTTAGAGGTTGTCTGTGCCAACACCTTCATTTTACAGTTGAACCGACTGAGCGCCAGGGAGATTAAATGACTTGCCCAAAATCACATAGAAAGCAACTGTCAAATTCCTGTGAAGACTTATTTGGAGGGAGGGGAAAAACTGAACTCTTTTTCTCCAGAATCTTTGCTTTATCCATCCTTCTTCCTCATCCTTCCCTCTCCCTCCTCCTATTCACCTCCTCCTCCTCCCTATTGTCATACTCCTCCTTCTCTTCTCCCTTATCCTCCTCCTCCTCCTCTTCCTCCTCCTCCTCCTCCTCTCTTCCTGTGTCTCCCTATCTCACCCAGGCTGGAAATACAGCAGCCCATCTCACAACCCAATGATAGACTTTGTTCTGTTTCTGACCTGGGCCGATTTAGAAACCCCTCCTTGGGTACTTTGTTTTCTCCCCACCATGTGATTCGCCATATTGGTGCAGGCACCCCATCAGCTTAGCCCTCTGCAGTTCAGAATGCCTGAACTGGAGCAATCCACTAGCCTCTACCTCCACCACCTGGCAGCCCTTACTTCTTAAAAATGAGGATTTGACTGAATTATGTTTTTACTTTCCCAGCAGGAAACTAAGTAAACAAGAACAACAAAACCAGAGTTATTTGCTTTTTTGATTCATAATCAAGTGGTGCTTGAATGTTATTCCTTTTTCTCCTCCCCTTCTCTCCCAGTTCCTACGTTTCTCTCTTCATTTGCCCTACAGCATTGCACAATCATGTGGCTAGGGAGAAAAAATTAAGCATATTATTTATAGTCTCCAGGGTTATGGCCTGTTGAGAGGGGGTGGACCAAGGCAGAGACACATGACCCAGTGACAGAGCTGGCTATATACAACACCCACATCTCCTTATTCTGTATCAATACATTCACATCTCTGTTCCCCTTTTTGGAAAATAAGGGAAGTTTGGGATAGGGGAAATGAACACAAGGAAAATCCTCTTCTTTTGGAGCCACTAGTCCCTGTTTCTGAAACAGAGCCAGCGGAATAGTATTAATAGTTGGAATTTATATAGTGTTCAAAGGCTGACAAAGCACTTTATAGTCTGTCAATCAACAAATATTTTGTATTTTAGGTGAGATTTGAACACAGGTCTTTCTGACTTGGGTCTAGTGCTTTATCCACAACATGAGATGTAAGTGTGTTTAGTAATTATCCTTTGTGACAGAGAAAAAAAGGAGGTCTTTGTTCAGTTGTGATTCCCAGGTCATCTGGGTCCAAGTAGTCTAGTTGGGATGGTGAAGACAGTATGTGGAAGTAGTAGTATGAGGTTCTCAGAGAGTCCCTTCTTTGGTTCTTTGAAGGATAAAGTGTTCCTAAAGGGAAGAAGCTCCAGGAAGCCCACAAAATGCTAAATGAGAACAACTCTCATTTCTCTAAGCATTTTAAGGTTTGCAAAGCATTTAGAGAGTTGTTTAGGGTCTAAGAGGCCCAATGTTTTGCTCAGGGTCACACAACCAACATGGATCAAAAGCAGAATCTGAACCCTATGTCTTTCCTCCTTGAAGGTAGGCTCTCCATTCACTCAGGACAAGTATTGGTTCCATTTAAAGGTTAAGGAATTTGTGAAAGGTGGTGAATACGGCTGGATTTGTAGCCAGAGGACATGGGTATGAATCCTGGCTCTGGGGCAAGTTGTTCTCTCTTGAGTTCAGGTCTCTCCTGGTGTTAGGCCTTATGTTCATTCCACTACACCCCACTGATGCTAATAAAATATGGAAAATTTTGAAATCTATAAAAGTAATTAGCAGCATGCACATAACAGAGGAAAAATGATGGGGAAAAAGGAGAGAGAAAAGAGGGCAGTCCTCCTGAGGTGAGCTTCAAAGAAGGACTTAAGGGATGAAGGTAGCGTGACCCACCCTCTTCTGTCAAGAAGAGCTGGTTCTGTCCTTTGAGGCTACCTAATGACTGACCTTCTTAATACCCCTTCCCTCCCCTTCTCCAGTACTTCCCTGTTCTAATAGCATCTCCAGCCCAAGTCACTTGAGTGACAGCTTGGTACCATATAAAGAATGTTGGCTTTGGAATCAGAGGACTCCAAAGTTTGAGTTGGGTTCAAGATGACCTTTAAGGCCTCTTCTAGCTCTGAATCTGTGAAACTCTGAGTCCTGGGCTGTGTAGGCTCTGACAGGAAGTCGTCAGGGCAGGAAACCTACTTGTGGTTTTTCCATCTAAACTTCCTAAGACTTGCCTTTGTCATGTACTCCACGTGTGACCTTAAGCAAGTTCTCTGGGCCTCCTCTTTGTCCTTTGTAAAATGAAGAAATTGGATTAGACAGGCTCTAAGGTCCCTTTGCAGTTCTACGATCTCATACTCAGGACAGCCGTGGTTCCCATTCTGATTTGTGTTTGTGGTTGGTTACAGGAATTCAGCCTTCACTGTGGAGTAAGGAGGATGTGATTCACTGGCTAAGATGGGCTGAACAGGAATACTCCCTCCCACGGACGTTGGAGCACAAGTTTGAGATGAATGGGAAGGCCCTCTGCATTCTGACCAAGGATGACTTCAGATACCGAGCACCTGGTTCAGGTTAGCAGATGTAACAGACTTTAGTCAAAAAAGAGATGGCTGTGGTGGGCACAAGATGGATGTGGTCAGTTGCCTCAGGCAGGAAGGATGTCAGGGCAAGAACCCTACATGTGGTTTTTCTATTTGACCTTCTCTCACTCACGACTCAGCTGAGGTTTCTCTCTGTTCCACATTTGGCCCTTGAGCAGGAAAACGGTGCTGTCATTCAGGGCTGGGTCTTTGGCAAAAATATGCCCTTCCTCCTACTCAGTGTTGTTCCTTTTCTAGTTTTCTGACACTCCCCCCTTTCCCCACAAACACACTTAGTGCTTTCATGCTCCCCATCCTCAGGAAAAGATCTGATAAACTCCTTTACAATCAGGTATAAATGACTGATAACCCTGAACTCTGCTCCCTAGCATTCGTCATATTAACATGGATTAAGTCAAAGTTTCCTAACCTGGTATCCGGGAACTAGAACTTTTAATATTTTAATAACTATTTAAAATAATTGGTTTCCTCAGTTTTTGGTTTTTATACTTTTAAAAATTCATGAGAATAAGTCCATGGGCCTCACTTAACTGTTATAGGGGTCCAGGTCACATAAAAAGGTCAAGAACCCCCGCCTTAAACCAAAGGAATAGACCTGGATTCAAATCCTGGTTCTCACTTTGTGACCTTGGGTAAGTCACTTAATTTCTCTAAGGCCTCAGTTTCCTCATGTATAAAATGAAGGATTAGATTAGAAGTCTTCTCCAGCACTAGAGCTATGTTCTAATGATCTCTAATGATGAAGTTGTAAGCATCAGTGGCCAGGTGAGGGAGGTATTTAAGGATAAGAAACTCCTGAAATCACACTCTGTTGACCAAAGGTATGAAACACAGCTAGGTCTCTGCCAGGTACCCAAACCAGATTAAAATGTAATTGGGAGACATTTAACAAAATAAATAAGAATACAATAGAACATAGATAATGTTAATATGTGTTTTTCTAAGTCAATATGGTACCTGCAGTGATCCTTAGGGAAGGTGTCATGGCCCCATCTCTATTTGAGCCATTGGAGCCCACAAATGTCTATTCTGTCTAATCCAAAGAGGGCTCTTAGTCTCAGCCGGCACTTAGCCACACTACATATTCACTCTTCTCTCTTTGTGAGTGGCTTACATTTATCAGGTTTCTTTGTTGTTTTTTCAGCCTATAATTACAAGAGTCAAAGAGGAAAGTTTTGAAAATTTTCCATTTCCTCCTCTTGCCTCTCCTCCTCTTCCTCACCCCCTCAGTTCCTATTACAGAGTTCCCCAAATTAGTATCCCTAATGGGACCGCTAGAATGTTTGATACCCTCCATGAGGAGCTGGAGGGCATGATCTTCCTTCCCTCTGAATGGTCTGTTCTCCCCCTACAGTTTTTAGGTGAGTTCCCTTTTCCTGTGAAGTTTCAGTTCCTTGCTGTCTTTCACCACTGGCATGGTTATAGTTTCAAGAAGGTGGAGGGTAGAGAGCTACCAGGAGATGGGTCTGTGGACCTCCCACAGGGCAGAGGACATCCTAAAAGATGAGAGACACTGCTGCTTTTTGAGGGGAAAAATGTAAGAGGTGACCAAGACTTGTCCTGTATCTGATTAAGTTAATTTCATAAGGTTTTGGACTAGAAGGGAATTTACAGATTATAGGATCATATATCTATATAGTAAGCATCAGAATCAGGATTTGAACCCAGGCCCTCCAACTCTGTAGCCAGTACTCTTCCCCCTTCCCCACCTCCAGCCTCCCACTAATTTTTTTTTTTTGCATGGGGGAAGGTAAGGCAATTGGGGTTAAGTGACTTGCCCAGGGTCACACAGCAGGTGTCAAGTATCTGAGGACAAATTTGAACTCGGGTCCTCCTGACTCCAGAGTCACCTAGCTGCTCCTCTAAACCCATCATTTTACTGATGATGAGGAAAATGAAACCCAGAAAAGGAAAAAGATTTGCCTAAGGTCACACCACTAGTGATTAGTGAGTCAGTATTCAAACCAAGGTCCTCTGATGCCAAAGTCAGCCTTCTTTTCACTATACCACTGGCTGTTGTTCTTCCCATCCCCTCAAGGGCTCTAGTCACCATCCTCTTGCTGCCTAGATTCTCACCCCCTACCAGGAAGCATGGTATAGTAAGGACTAGGTGTCAGTGTTCTAGACTCAGCTATATCACTGAATCACTGTGTGACTCAGGCAGATTGCTTTCCATCCGTGGGCCTTTGTTTCTTTATCTGGAAATTGAGAGGTTGGACAAAATGCTCCCTATAGTTTGAGCCCAATGTTACATGGCCAGAATGAGTCAGAGGCAAGATTTGAACTCAGGTCTCCCTGCCTTGGAGGCAGGCTCACTGCTCACCACTTACGGTTCAGTGCAAATGTTTTTCTCTCTATTTTAAAGTCCAAAGATCCCTTCTGGCTCTGACATTCCATGAATCAAGAGCCGGTGTCCAATGGGCCTAGAAGCCAAGAACCTTTCCTTTCCCCACCTCTGCCATATACCAGAACAAAACAGTACAACAAAAATTACCCGCTTAGCTCCTCTGAGTTCTGTCTACTGAGATCCCTGCTAGGTGACAAGGATTTATATGATCAGATACTTAAAATTGAGGTCACGACTGGCAAATGTTCAAGTCCTCCCCTGACAAATCGTGGCCCTGCAGGTAACTCTTCACCTGTTGAATAAGGAGGTTGGACGAGGTAGCCTTTAAAGTCTTTCCCTATGATCCTTCTTACATAACATTTACTTTTTAACGTAAGCTTTTGAGCCTCAAGCAAAAAGTGTAAGTAATTCCAGCATTTGGGGTACTTTTGGGGGGACCCATGGGGAAAAAGCCTTGGAGGCAAGAGACCTTTTTGGCCTTCCCCTGACTCTTTAATTATACCATAGAGGAAGTTAGCTACTGGCCTTCGGTAGGGCTGACAGGCAAGAGATTCAACCCAATTCAACAAATATATATTGGACACTTCTACTGAGGATAGAGAAAGAGAATTTTCCAAGTCCTTAAACAGTTATTTCTTGTTCTTTGAAAGCAGAGACCTTGTCCAGAGCAAATCTCTGAAAGTTCCATGAGACTGGGGAATCATAGGATCAGAGATTTAATGCTTGAAGAAGGGACCTTAGAGGCCTTTGAGTTCAATGCCTTCCTTTTACAGGTGGGGAAACTGAGGAACAAATTCGTCCAGGGTCACATGGCTAGTCAGTGTGTTCAAGGCAGGATTTGAACTCAGGTTTCCTAACTCCAAGCCCAGTACTCTATACACTATGTCGCCTACCTGCTTGGGAGTGCTTGGTCTGTGTCTGATGATGTGGAGACTGTAATGCCAGAATAAAGTGACCCAATTCAATCCAGCAAACACTTATTGAGTACCTTCTATGGGCAGAGAGCATTGTGCTAAGCAATGGTAGTGGTAGTGGAAATGGTATTTAAATCATACAAAGTGACTTCCCTAGAAAAGCTTACAGTCCAATAGTGAGGACAGGACAGGTACAAGGCAGAATATCAAAGGGTAGATTAAAAGTGTGCTTAAGGAATTGAGGAGAGCTTCCTTCTAGCTGGGATGGATCCAAAAAGGCTTCATGGAGAAAATGGTGCTGGAGCTGAGGGGTGAAGGAGAAGAAAGATCTCCATAGCTGTTGGGGATGAGGAGGGAGTCCATTCCGGGGCTGGGGGCAGGCTCTTCTTCATGTGAATGAGTGAAAGGGACACGTTATCCACAACTTGGCTCAAGGGTGACCTATGCAGAACCTAGAGATGCACTCTTTGCCCCCTTCTCAGTCAGATTCGGAGGGCCTTGGTCAACACCCTCTCTCTCCCTTGTTGCCAGGTGATGTCTTGTATGAGCTGCTTCAGTATATTAAGACCCAGCGGAGAGCCCTGGTCTGTGGACCCCTCTTCAACACGCCATTCAGGCCTATGATTCCCTTCCAACAACATCTCTGTCCCCTGGAAGGTGAGGTGGTCTTCTCTTGTGCTTCTTTTAAACATCCAGAAAACCTTCCCATCCTCACTCTCAAAACTCAGGGCAGCACCAGCCATGGACAGAATTATCCCATGGGCAGCTGCAAGCCTTTGGGGCAAGTCCCTTCCCCTCTGGGCTCCAGTTTCCGTGTCTGTAATAACAACAACAGGGCAGGTAGAGGTTCTGGTGGGTAGAGGCACAGGGCTTGGATTCAGGAGAATTCAGCTCTGGCCTCAGACACTTACTGGCCGTGTGACCCTGGGCAAGTCACCTAAGCTTTTGTGCCTCAATTTCCTCATCTGTAAAATGAGCTGGAGAAGGAAATGGCAAACCACTCCAGTATCTTTGCCCAGAAAACCCCAAATGGGGTCACAAAGAGTTGGGCTTGACTGAGATAACTGAGCAACCACAACAAAATAACAATAATAATTAGCATTTATATAGTGTTTTGAGGTTGCAAAGAGCTTCACATGTTACCTCATTAATCCTCATAATAAGCCTGGGAGGTGGATGCTGTTGTTATTCCTGTTTTACAGATGGGGAAACTGAGACTGAAAAAAGGTTAAAGGATTTACTCAGAGTCACACAATTAGGTGGTACCTGAGGCAGAATTCCCACTAGAGTATAACACTCTATCCACTGTCCCACATAGTTGCCATCTGTTAAGTGGGGTGTGAGGATGGGAGTGGAGAACTAGATCAGGGGTGTGCTGACAAAGATTTAACAACCAGCTTCTGGTGAAGGGAAAGGTTATTATTCAACACATTTTAAAGTTTAATCTGCATTATTAACATTTTCTCTATCTCTTTCTTTAGTCTGGGCAATCAACAAAATAAATCAAACCCTGATTTGTAATGATTTCTGAGGCACAAATGTTCATGCTGAAAATTTGACAATTGGCTTTTCTAGCACTCCCTTGGACTAGATGATCTCCAAGCTCAATCTTAGTCTTGGTGAATCCTGTGATTCACAGATTCCATGATCCTGTAAATTAAGAGTTTGTCTTTCTTGGCCTCCTTCTCCCTTCTTTCCAATGCTCAGTTCTGTCCTCCTCTCTGCTTGCTGAGTCCCCACTGTTCTCGTACTGTTCTATAACTAGGATTTCACCTAGTGATGTGCTTATGGTCAGAGCCTGGACTAGCTGTAATTCTGTCTGGGGCAAATTCAATGGCCAGTGGAGGGTGAAGTGGTGCAAAAGATAGTCAGACAGTCTGGGAGAGGGGCCCCAAGGTAACTGTCACTTGCAGAGTGGAGTGGCCTGAGAGTCATTTGCTGAGGCATTAAGGAAAAAATGCCATCTCCACCATGTTGGTAGCCTGCGGTGCCAAGCCATGTTCAGCCTGGCTTCATTATGGCCCTACCTGGAGCTGTGGGCTAGCCCCAATCCCACCTCCCAGGTAATATCCACATCCTATGATTCCTCTTCTAGGCCAGCGGTGATAATAGAATGGGTGAATTCTTTTGTGTCGATATACTATCTCTCCTGGGTAACATAATACTAGCACCAAGGCTCTTTTAAGAGACTCCTGAAGAAATTCATACTAATAATGCCTTTCCTGAAATGGGCATTTCAGGTAAGTTGAGAGACTATTGAGAAGACTGTTTGGGGCAGACAGGTCCTTCCTGGCCCCTTTCAGAGCAGACCCTGAGAAAGAAGAGACGCTGATGTTCTTTTTTTTTTTTTTCAAAGATTTGTCCTGCTTTAGCAGAGTACCTAGAACCAGGGCTGATGGTGGGAGAGGAGGTAGAGAGGTCAGTATGATGCTATTGTTGTGTGTATTCATATATGTGTATACATGTGTACACACACAGACATAGACACACATACAGGTGTATGTATATGGGTGCACATGTGTATAAATGTACATGCATACGTGTGACTATCATGTATGTATTAGTGTATACACACACACTTCTATATTTCATTTCTTAGTGGTATTATTCATTGATTGCTCTTTGATACAATTATAAAATCAGTGAAGACAATAACAATGTAAAAATTTTGTCAGTTATTGGCCAATAGGGACTCAAATCAATAAAAACACTACTAACCATATATTAAGAACAGAATGCAGCATTTTGAATGTGGTTCTTAACTGTATAACACATATAGATAATTAATGAGCTTGTCTTATGGAGGAGCATTTCTGATTCTATTTTGTGTCTGTTTGAAATACGCCGACTATATAGTCTTACCTTATGGGCAGATGCAGATTTCATGAATCAAATGTTTAAAAATGTAGCTTGCTTTGAAAAAAGTAGGAATTTGTAGTTCAATTTTATTTTATTATGCTAAAGTATAAGCTTAAATTTTTAGTTATTCTTTAATTCCAAAAAGTGAAGTGGCCTACATAAAGTTTACCAAAAATGCAACTTAACCAAAATTTTTCCAATTCTATATTCTCTTACTCTTCAAATAAATAAGATCTCATGTTAAATTATAAAAATGTATAACTTTGACATTCCAGTAAAGAGCAAAATGCAGCAAAGTATAAATAGGTTGCATTATATGAAAATTGCAGTTTGAGACAAGTTGTGATTTCCCAGGTTGCATTTTGCTTATATTTACTGCAGTGTAAATTATAGTAATGTGATACATTATACATTATTTTAATTTTTAAAATACAGTTTTTATGAATAAATATTTTTTTTCCCTTTTTTAATGTTTCATTTAAATACCAAACAGGGCCTATTTGTTTTTGTTTTTGTTTTTGCGTTCATCAGTGCATATCTCATGTAGGTTTTTAGGTGGTCCCTGGCAGTTCTCTCCCTTCCCCTTTTCTTCCTTTTCTCTCCTCTGCTCCCCTTTGAAACTTCCCCCTTCTCCTCCCTTCTGATCTCCCCTGTCTTCTTTTCCACCTTCCTGGGCATCATCAGGCAGCACTGCCTAGCACATAGATATAGGTTCATAGTTTCAGAGCTTGGAGGGACCTCAGAAATTGTCTAATTCCATCTCCTCATTTTACGGATGAGGAAACTGAGGCCTAGAGATTTAGTGACTTACCCAACATCACACAGATATGGCAGAACTGGGATTTGAACCCAGATCCTTGACTCCAAAAACCCAGAATACTTTCCATTGTTCCTCATATACATAGAAGGCATCCCAAAATAGATAAATATCTGTTGTATTGGCTAACAGATAGAAGAAGTCAATGCTTGACAGGACTTTGGTCGTACGTGCCCCACTGGTCACTCCAGAAAGGGTGGAAAGAGTTTCTCTGGAGAAAAACCAACAGTTCCATTTCCTTGCAGAGGGGAACAGCCCCTTAAAACCTACGTCTCAAGGGGCTCTCCTGGCACCCTGGCAGCTTGAGGTATCCAGCAACACCTCTGGCCCTCTGGATCCTGCCTCTTTGCCGAGAGGAGCTTTCTTCCGAGAAGAGCCGCTCAATCTCTCACACATGTCAGATGTCAGCTATAGCGCAGAGGTCATTTGTTCCTTTCGTAGAACAAGGCAAGACTCTATTGATGGAAAACTTGCAGGTGAGTAGAGAGGTCCCTGGGCTCTGTATGGAAAGAAAAGATGTCACTGACTGAATAGTGTATCTATAGGAAAAAAAAGTATTTTAAAAATTGATTTCATTTGTTGATAAATGTTATATGTTCAGTAATTTTAACATTTAATTGTATGAAAAGAAGAGTAATTACTATTGGGAGAAGAGGTTTCTCTAGTTCATTAAATATTACTTATTTAAAACCAGGCGTGGGGTGGGATGGGGTAGGGTGAGGAGATCAAGCTTGTTAATTAAATGGGTACAATATTATAGTTTTATTAAGGATTAAGAAAATGTCTAACATGTGCCTAGGTTTCTCTAGAACTCAGGTTAAGATTGAAATAAGAGGAGTCAAGTGACAGGTAAGAGAGAGGCATTCAGCTTAGAGTGGTTGACTCCACCCCTCTGTTTACTCTTCTATGACTGCATCATTTAGATTCAATTCAATAAATGTTTATTAAGTGCCTGCTATGTTTCAGGCACTGTGCCGAGCAAGTTCTAGGGTTACAGAAAGAAGCAAGACAGTCCCTGCCCTCAAGGAGCTTGTGATCAAATGGGGAAGGCAACATGCAAACGAATTTATACAAAGCAAGCTTAATACAAGAAAAATGGGAAATAATCAAAGAGATAAAAGGTACTGGAATTCAGAGGTGTTGAGGAACACTTCCTGTAGTAGGTGGGATTTTATTTGGGACTGAAAGGAAGCCCAGGAGGTCAGTAGCTGGAGCAGAGGAAGGAGAGCATTCCAGGTTTGGAGACAACCAGAGAGAATTCTCAGAGCTGAAAGAGGAAGTGCCTTTTCTTGATTGTGAAATGACCAAGGAGGCCTTGATGTCACTTGGGGTCACTGAATCAAAGAGTATGTCCTGGGGAACAGGACATAAGAAGACTGGAAAGATAGGAAGGGACTAGGTTATAAAGGGCTTTGAATGCTCAATGGAGAATTTTGCATTTGCTTCTGGAGGCAATGATTAGAACTGCATTTGAGGAAAATCACCTTAATGGCTGAATGGAGAATGGATAGGAGTGGAGAGACTAGAGGCAGGCAGATGTGCCAACAGGTGATTGTAGTAATCAAGGTAGGAGATAATGGGGGTCTGCCTCAGGGTGGTAGTAGTGTCAGAGGAGAGAAGGATTGTATTGAAGGGATGCTGCAAAATAGACTTTGGCAGTGTCTTGGATATTGGGGGTGAGAGATAGTGAGGAATCCAGGATGACTTCTAGGATGTGAGCCTGAGGGACAGGGAGGATGGTGCTACCCTCTACAGTAACAGGGATATTTTTTCTGTATTGAGTTTAAGATGTCTACTGGACATTCAACTCAAGATGTCTGACAGACAGTTGGAGATACAAGATTGGACGTCAGCATAGAGATTGGGGTATCAGCCCAGAGATGGTCATTAGATCCATGGGAGCTGATGGGATCACCAAATGAGATAGTATAGAGGGAAAAGAGAAGACGGTTCAGGACAGAATCATGAGGGACTAACCTGTGGTTAGAGGGCATGATATGGAGGAGGATCCAGCAAAGGAGACAGAGGAGTGGTCAGATAAGTAGGAGGAAAACCAAGAGAGAATGGTGTCTTGAAAACTTAGAGAGAAGAGAGTATCTGGAAGGACAGAGGGATCAACAATGTCAAAGGTTACAGAGAGGTCAAGGAGAATGGGGATGGAGAAAAGGCCTTAGGACCTGGCAACTAAGAGATCATTAGTAACTTTAGAGAGAGAAGTTTCAATGGAATGATAAGGTTGGAATCCATACTGTAAGGGGTTAAGAAGAGAGTAGGAGGAAGGACAGTGCAGGCACATATTGTAGATGGCTTTTTTGAAGAGTTTAGCTACAGAGGGTAGAAGAGATATAGGAAGGTAGCAGGAGTAGGAGGATCAAATAAGGATTTTTTTCAGGATGGTGATATTTGTAGGCAATAGAAAATGAGCCAGTAAAGAAGGAAAGGTTGAAAAGAAGTGGAAATAGTGGGGATGGAAGAGGGAGGAGAGACAAGGATGGAATGGAGTCACTTAAACAAGTAGAGGAGGTAGCCTTGGAAAGGAGTAAGGTCATTTCATCATGTGTAACAGAGGTGAAGGCAGAGAGAGTGACAGAGGGTATCTGAGTGAGGAGAGATGAAGAAGAGAGGTAAAGAGGGAGTTCACAGAAATGACTTCTATTGTTTTCTGTAAAATATGAAACAAGGTTCTCTGCCTAGAGGTAGGGGCAGGAGGAGCTGTGGGCGGTTTCAGGAAGCATGGAATGGTGTAGCAGAACCACTGTGGAGAGTGCGATAGTGAGTTGATAATGGGCATGTAATAGGATTGTCTAGCAGTAGAGAGGGCCCACTTGTGGTTATGTAACATAAATTTGTAGTGGACCCAGTCAGAACCTTTTCTGATGCTTCTTGTTCAGCAACACATTTGTAAACATGAAGCCCGAAGAATGGTGGGAATAATCCAAGTCTGAGGCTTGGCTGAATATAATGAGTGATATAGTAAAGGGCTAGGGATTCAAGAGAGGAGGACAGTGTAGAGTTGAATTGGCTTACCAAGGGAAACTGGGAAAAAGAAGAGAGTGGCTGGTGCAGGGGAAATGGCCTGGGATGGGCATCTCTTGAGGGAGAGATTGAAGGTCATGGTGAGGATGAAGAGCAGGGATATGTAAGGGAAGGCGAGGAAATGGTGAAATGACAACAGATTATGATCAGATAAGGGGATTTCAGAATTCTGGGACATGGAGGTGGTACATTTGTGGGTGATGACAAGATCAAGGGTATGACCATCTTTGTGTGTGGGTGAGGTAGGGTGGATGGAAGGTGACCAGGTTGAGGAGCTGAGAAGTTAGGGTATTTGAGGGAGAATATGTGTGTCAAAGTCTTCTAATATGAGGGCAGGAGCTGGGGAGAAGAGAAAAATTCTAAGTCAGGTATTGAATTCATTGAGGAAGGAAGGAGAGTGGCCTGAGGGTTTGTAAACAACAGGTATCAGGAGTTTGATTGGATGGTAAGTGCAGAGGATGGAGTGACACAGAAGGCAGTCCAACAATGGATGTAGTTGCTTTGGGAAGGGGCCCCATGTTTCCTTGAGCGTACAACCTAATTTGTATACCTTGCTGCAAAGTTGGGACTTAGTGAGTGGAGAAGCGTAGTCTGAAGGTAAGACCTCAGGCTGAATTAATTTCTTGTCCCATCTTGGCTTCTGGGTATACCATGTGGTTGTAATATGGCATCAGACTGATCCTTCTGCAGAGAGGGTCCCTCCAAACTCTCTAGACTGAAGCCCACTCTTCTCACCAGGTAATTTTCTATTGCCAAAGACAATTTGGATGCTAACCAGATACTAAGACTGGTCACCCTGGATGTTCATTAAAAAAAAATCTTCCTGAACAATGAGAGACTGATCCGCTAGCTAAACAGCTAACTGACCAGTTGACCGTTGACTTGACCGACAGTTGGTTTGCAGGGGAGGATGCTTGGAGCCAACTCTTCCGAGCTGATTGTTAAATTTTCAGTGTGATCATTACTTCAAAATTGACAAATCAGGTCTCAATGCATTGTTTTGTTGATAATCTTTCTAGACATAAGAAAGTGATGGAGATGTTGATAATAGATTAAACTTTTAAAATGTATCATGCATACATTTCTTTTTTTCCAAAGAGTTTGTTGCTAAACATTTACCAGCACACCCTTGACCAACTGACTAATTCATAGGTTGACTAAGTGACTTGATTGGCTAACTGACTGACTAATCAACTGGTAATTAATTTGAATATGTGACTGGCCAACTGACTACCTGAAGAACCGATAGACCAATTGATTGACTGGAGTGGCTGACTGACAGGCTGATTGCCAGACTGACCAATGCACAAACTTTCTGCCTACCAGATGATTTGATTGGCCAACTGACAAACTGATCGACCCTATCAGCTGATGAGCTAAGGGATTGGCACTCTCCACTGTGCCACCCAGCTGCCTGAGGATCAAATTAGATGATGTTTGTTAAGTGCTTAACACAGTACCTAGCATGCAGTAAGCGCTTAATAAATGCTTGCTTGCTCTGCACCCTGCTGCCTCCCCCATCACCACATGCAAATTTTACTCAGAAAAACCCTTTCTGGACAGCATCTTTCCCTCTTCCTACATATCGCACTTGTGTTGTCCTCTGATCCGCCACAGACTGTCGCTTGCTATGGGACTATGTGTATCAACTGCTCTCTGACAGCCGGTATGAATCTTACATCAAGTGGGAAGACAAGGACTCCAAGGTCTTCCGGGTGGTCGATCCAAATGGACTTGCCAGGCTCTGGGGAAATCACAAGGTGCGTGTGGGCTCTGGGGGTACAGGAGAGCCTTGAAAGTTTTCCTTTCGGGGATGGTGGTTGGGTTGGAAGTGGGGAGACTGGGACCGCAGACACTAGGTCCATGTGGTGAATGTTTGTTGGAATAAATTGAATCACTCCCGGCATGGCTGAGCCTTTAGAGCTTCTTTAGACTGCACTTTGTTGGAAGCTTATTATGCCATTTCCCGGGCAAGAATACTGAGGCACAGATGCTATACTCTTTTATAAACTGGGAGACTCAATGGAACTCAGATTTATACTTACCTACTCATTGTCGCACTGTACTAGGTGGCTCAATGGGCCACCATTGAGCTGGGCCTGGAGTGAGGAAGAACTGAGTTCAAATCTAACCTGACACTTACTAGCTGTGTGATCCTGGATAAGTCACCTAACCTCTATTTGCCATAATCCCAGAAGGAAATGGCAAACCACTCAAGTATCTTTGCTCTGAAAATCCCATGGAAAGTGGGTCACGAAGAGTCAGAAATGATTGAACAACAATGATTAGTTGCTGTTGTTTTACCAGGCCTGGGATTTCATTGGTAGGAGGAATTCGCAGTGAAGGCTTCCCTCTTCCAATGTAGCCTGACGTCCATTTTGCACCTTAAAATCTAAAAGAGTTTCCTGGGACACTGACAGGAAAAGTGACTTTCCCAAGGCAATACAATCAGTATGTGTCAAAGGTGGGCTTTAACCTCAAGTCTTCCCTGATCAAAGGCTGCCTCTATACCCACTGTGCCACACTGTTTCTCTTATTAGTAGTAGTGGTATCAATGTTGCTACAGCCACTACTAATGTGGAAGAAAACTATACTCTGCATTTTAGGCATGAGCCTGCCAGAAGTAACTTTAACTTCGAGTAGTACAATCCAAGTACTTGTGCTCAGCAAGAGAGGACCAGACGCAGACAGAGCCAGCCCATGACCCTGGAAATCTGTCTCCAGCAAAACCCTTTTTTGGTTAACAGTTTATTATATTCTCAAAGCAACAGCCACAGTTCCGCAATGGGATAAAGCCCAGTTACAGCGCTCAGGATAGATTTCACTTATTACCTTGCATCATCGAAGGGGAACCAGATTCACTTCACTTTCTGCTCTCTCAGAGAATGAATTTACTGAAGTCGCTCAGTGCCTCCCTCTAAGATTTCTTTCTTCCAGGGCACAAAGGTGATCTCTAGCTATTCCCATCAGCTGAAGCCATCAAAGAGACTCCTTCCTTTGGTCACTACCCTTAATCCCTTCAGCCCTTGGGAAAAGGCAGTGGCCCATAGCTTTCTGTAATGATTTTCAGTTATGTCTGATTCTTTGTGACCTTATTTGGGGTTTTCTTGGCAAAGACACTGGAGTGCTTTGCCATTTCCTTCTCCAGTTCATTTTACCAATGAGGAAACTGAGACAAACAGGGTGAAGTGACTTGCCCAGGGTCACACAGCTAGTAAGTGTCTGATGCAGGATTTGAACTCGGATCTCCATTCACTGGACCACCTGAATACCCAAAAGAAAGTGATTAGGCTTTAGACTAGCATAATTAAAATATATACTTTCTTAATATTTATAAAAGAGGGAGAAGGTAGTTCTTTAGCCTGCATCCAAACTAATGATACTTTACATTTGTATAGTGACTTTTAAAATCTTTCAAGACTACTTTTGTATGATAAGAAGCATTTTGTTGTTTCAGGTTGAGGCTACAGAGGCTAGCTCTTAGAAATGCTATAGGGACCTGTTCCCACACAAGCCTGAGATAGGGTCGGAAGGAGCTGGGCCAACTGACTTCACTTTCCTGTCCAATTCTAAGTTTGTACAATTTGATTATTTCTGTCTTCATAACAAGCATTTGCCAGATGAAGATACTGGGGCTCAGAGAGATTTGTGTTGAGCTAGTACCAGAGACAGGACTAGAACTCAGGTCCCTCTCCTGGCACATCACACTTTTTTCACTGTATTTCAACCACATGTACTTTTGGCCTGCCCTGTGAGTAATTTACAAGGGAAATAAAACTCTCCCATCCTACACCAGAGAAGCAAGGAGACTTCTGGGGTAATGCAAGCAGAGAGAACCAGATAGTGACTTCTCTAGCAGCATGAGGATCTGGGCCCTTCAAGGCCCAGAATGGTTCAATAGCTCCAGGTACTATCAGTTATATGGTGCCTACTTTCTCTATCAGAACCGAGTGAACATGACCTATGAGAAGATGTCAAGGGCTCTCCGGCATTACTACAAACTGAATATCATCAAAAAGGAACCAGGCCAGAAACTTTTGTTCAGGTAAAGATGGCTCAGAGGCTGTGGGAATGAGGAACTTCAGAAGTGGGCTGGGGCAAGGAAGGGCCCAGGGTCGATATTTCTCCCTGATTCGAGTGTCGAGCCTCTAATTTTTTCCCCTCCTTTTTGAATTCCAGATTCCTGAAAACTCCTGATGAGATTGTTCATGACAAAGCCAGCAGGTTGGAGCAGCTGGAACATCAGGATAAGGAAGGACTGGATTTTAAGGAGGAGATGTTAGAAGTCTCACCCTAAGGGACAGTTCATAGGCAAAGATGTATCTCTCTGATCTAGAAGAGATTGTTTTTACCAGAGGAAGAGGAGGAGAAAGAGGAGGAAGAAGAGGAAGAGGAAGGGGGGCGGAGGAAGAGGGGGAGGAGGAGGAGGAGGAAGGAGAGGAGGAGGAAGCTGACCACTTGCCCTTCCCTCCAAACTTGGAAAAGTCAGAGACTCTGGATGAAAGGTACAGGTGAGGGCCAGAGGAGGGAAAGCAAACATCCTTCAGGTCCTCTTCAGAGGACTCATATACAGGATTCAAATCTGGGCTTGGATCAAGGTCAACCCAAGGCCAAAGGATGACAGAGGACAAGATGGACAGTACCTGCCCACTCTTTTCTTAAACGCCCCTTTGGACAATGGCGCAGAATTGGGTTCTGTTTCTTTAGACACTTTCTAACAGCAGACACATGTCCATTGTCTGCAATCTCCCTCTGTCTTGTGTATTTTCCCACTGTTTATGCCTTCATTTAACAGGCATTTTTATTAGGTGACATTTGTGCTTAAGTAATGAGATCATTTGAATGGCAATTTTGCCTTAAGGTTTGAGAGGTACTTTACCTCTGTTATCTCATTTGATCCTCACAACAACCCTAGGAGATAGATGCTATTATTATACCCATTTCCCAGATGAGAAAATTGAGGCTGAAAGAGGTTAAGTGACAGGCCTAGGGTCACACAGTTAGTAAATGTCTGGGGCAGGATAAGTTAGCTATCATTATTCCTGCTACGTCATGGTCCATAGGAAAGCTGGTTATTTATAGAACAGAAAGAATGCTAGATAGTAAGCTGTGGTGGGGCTTCAAATCCCGACTTTGTTACTTCCTGCCTATAATGACCTCAGGCAAGCCACTTGACCCCTCTGGGCCTCAGTTTCCCCAACTGGGTGATGAGAGGGTTGAACTAGTTGATTCCTGAATTTCCTCCTGTTTCTAAATCTGATATTTGCTATGATCAAGTTAGCAGTTTAGCTGGGGGATAAAGGAGACACACAAGTAAGGAAATCACCAAGGTCTTCTGAGATCCTTTCCAACGCTGAGAGTTTGTGACTGTGTGAGGGTGGAGGGAATAAGGAGAAGGGAGGAAGAAGAAGAGGGGAGAGAAAGAAGCCAAGTGCTGAGGTGGGGGGAAAGGGGAAGAGAAATGATGGCAGGGGGAAGGTGGATGGAAAAAGAAAAGGGAAAGGACAAAGAAGCAGGAGTGAGGATGAGAAAGGGCATAGTCAGTCCAGGGAGCTCAGTCAGTCAACAGCCATGGGCTGTGCTCCCAGCTGTCAGTCATCAATGAGCATTTGTTCACTACTTATTGTGTGCTACGTCCCTGTTCTCAGGTGGTCCTTCCCCTCCCACAAGCTCATAGCCTAGTAAGCCACACGTGGGGTGCATCCAAGAGAGAAGGTAACCACTCAGCCTATCACAGACCTGGCAAGTGGCTTCGTACCCATAGTATAGACTCACTTCCTGTATGACTTTGAGCAAACCCCTTTCCCTCTCTGGGACTCATTTTCTTCATGTGCAAAGGGTCTTGCTCTAAATCTATGATCTTAGAGGTTCAAAGAAACTTGCAATAACTCACCTTTATTTAACACTGTAAGTTTTATAAAACACTTTCCTCACAGTGACTCTCACTGGTGGCTGGAAAGGGGAGGAAATGCCAGTATGGACCTTTGGCTTCATCTTTGTGAGGGGCTCCTGGTAAGGAAAATTAACGCGAATAATGGGGTTCAGCAACTCATCTACAACTTACAGGCTCAAAGGATTGTCTGGGGCACTGTAAGGTTAAGTGCCCATAATCACACAGCCAGTCTGTGTCAGAGGTGGGATTTGAATCTATGTCCTCTCAAAGTCCACAGCCAGCTCTCACTGTATCACACTGACTCTCATTGCAAATAGCATTTAGTTCCATTTTCCAGATGAGGAAACCACAGGCTCATCAAGTTAGTAAGTGTCAGGGTTCAAATTGAAGAATTTTAGTGGGAGAAGGGATCTCCGGGGCCATCTAGTCCAACCCTAAACCCAAGAAGAAATCTTTTCCAGGACATAACCGAGAAGTGATCCTTTTCTTCTCCACGTGTTGAACTGTCGTAGTCTATCACGTGGTTGTAGGGTCCTTCACCATCCTGGTTGCCCTCCTCTGGACACCCACTAGCTTGTTCACATCTTCATTAAATCATAGCACCTAGAATTGAATGCAGTAGTCTACTGAATGCAAAAGCACTGTGAACTTATTTCTGGGGGCACTCACACCAGTCAGGACTTCATTCCTTTCTAGGCTGCATTTACACTTTCTCTGCCTTGTGTGCATCCTCCCACATCTACTTTTCTGTTCGTTTTAACATGTTGACTTCCCTCGTTAGAAAGTAAGCTCCTATTAGATTGGGGGAGGGATCATACAAGGGGATGGCTGTTTTGAGGGGGGGGGTAGGGAAAAGATGGGGACAAAATTTGTAACTCAAGATCTCATGGAAATGAATGATGTAAACTAAAATAAATAAAATAAAATATTTTTTAAAAAAAAGAAAGTAAGCTCCACAGGGCCTATCTTTTGTAACCCAGTTCTCTCTGAAGCTCATAGATTGGACAATAAGTCCTTGCCTTCTTAGCACAGAGTGAAGGTAAATACTGAATAGTAACTGTTTGTCTTTTGACCAGGACCCCTGAGGGTCTTCCCCTCCCAGTTTGATTTTTTTTTTTTTTTATTAAAGGGGCCATCCCTTGAGTAACTACTTAAAAAGGCCTATTCATTGAATGGACATTATCTCACTCAGAGTGACAACCTGAAAAGGCCTTAGCCTAAAAGGGCCAGGGTCTCCCACTGCATCCTGGGCCATCTCCAGTTGTCATGATGAATATCTGGCCACTGCACGCAGATGGCTCTGGAGGAGAAAGTGAGGCTGGTGACCTTGCACAGCCCTCCCTCACCCAAATCAAAGTCAGCTGCAAGTCACGTCATCATCTTCCTGACAAACACAACACAACCCCAGTGCTTAGCACAGTGCCTGGTATATAGCAAGCTCTTGATGAATGTTTGAGCTGTCTTAAAGCTGACCAAGATTTTTTATTTTTGGTAATTACATCAGACTCCCAGACCATCTTCACACAGTCGTTTCCTCATACGACAGACATTTGTTGAACACTCTGGGCCGGGCCCTGTGCTGTACTCTGGGAAGACAAAGAAAGGTAAAAAAATATGACCCCTTCCTTTGAGGAACTCTCTTTGAATGGGTGGAACAACAGACAGAGAAGTGATCCAAACTCCTGTCTCTCCACACCTCCCCTATCTTGGACTTTCTAGGTTGATTTTTAAATCAACTTTGCATTTATCTCTATTAAATTCAGATCTTTCTGGATTCTGACCCTGTGGTCCAGTGTGTTAGCTCTCTCTCCCAACTTTGTGGTATTTAAAAATTCAGTGAACACGCCAGACGGGCTTTTATTCATAGCCAGGATTTATAGGGCGTGTTAAGGCTGAAAAAGTAATTTACAAATATCATTTTATTTCATCTTTGAGAGAACCCTGGAAGGTAAGTGCTATTATTATCCCCTTTTTACAAATGGGAAAACTGAGGCAGAGGGTCAGTGATTTGCTCAGAATCAGAAAGCTAGTAACTGTCTAAGGCTGGATTTGAACTCAGGCCTTTCTGGCTCGAGGTCCAGTGCTCTGTCCATTCTACCACTTAGAATTTTTTGTCCTTCACTGAAGAGTTAAATAGGGTAGAGCAAAGCACAGATTCTTTGGGCACTTCACTAAAGATCTCCTGCCAAGTTGATATCAAGTTGATACCAAGGCATTAATGACCATTCCTTGAGTCCCATCATTCTACTAGTTCTGAATCTATCATATTGGTATTATCTTCTAGTACATATCTCTTCAGGGCAGTTGGGTGGCACAGGGGATAGAACGCCCGGAGTCAGGAGAATCTGAGTTCAAATCCAGCCTCAGCACTTGCTAGCTATGAGAACATGGGCAAGTCACTTCACCCTATTTGCCTCAGTTTCCTCATTGGTAAAATGAGCTGGAGAAGGAAATGGCAAACCACTCCAGTATCTTTGCCAAGAAAACCCCAAATGGGGTCACAAAAAGTCAGACAGGACCGAAACAACTGAACAACACATCTCTCCATCATTTCTACAAGAAGAGTACGAGACTTTACTAAAGTCTAATTAAACTTTTTCTATAGCATCCCCTTGATCTATCAGTTTTCACCTTTTCAGCTGGAAAAAGAGATGAGGTAGTCTGGAATGACCTGATGTTCATTAACCGTCTTTTAATCATTTACTCTCCAATTTCTCCCGGGAACTGAAGGAGAGCTCACTAGCAAACACTACGTCTATTCTGTCCACTTCCTTTTATGGGGTGATTGGGAAGAGATTTGCCCTCCTCCAATCTTAGGGTGTTTCCTGTTCCCTGGTATCCTAAGAAATCCTTTGGATCCCAACGTCCTCAGCACCATCTGATGAATTTGCTCCCAGGAAAGTGAATGAGACAGGCCCAGCGTTGGTTTCACTAGCTGGGGGAAAATGCTTTTTTGATGGGTAAGAGGACAAAGATGGAACATGGCACGTGAGGACTCTAGGGTACATAAATGCCCCATTGGGGGATGGAGCTGTGAACTGGTCCATCCATTCGGAAAAGCGACTTGTAACTGGGCTCCACTAAGTTGATCACACATTTTTTGATCCTGAGATAATCACTATGAGGCCTATATCTCAAAGAGATCAACAAAAGAAGAAAAGATCCATCTCAATGAGTACAGTCAAGTCCACCAGCGTTCATTAAGCACTGACTACGTGTGAGGTAATAAATGTACACTCAGGAATGAGAATATAAGGAGGGGTTAGGAAAGGGCAAGGGAACAAATATTTGGCCAAAAATAGCCCCTGCTTTCAAGGATTTCATGGTCTAATGGGGAAAGACAACATGCAAACATGCCCACAACTGTGTCCAAATAAGCTACATACAGGATAAATTCTAGGCAATCAACAGAGAGGAGACACTCTCACTAAGGGAGAAGCAGGAAAGTACAATTAGTACTAATAATAAGTACAATTTTAGCTGAGACTTGAAGGAGCAAAGGATGCTGAGGTGCAGAGATGAGGATCAAGAGCATTCCATGCATGGGGGATAAACCATGGAAATGCCCAGACTCACAGGGGTGGAAAACCTGTGACCTAGAGGCCATATGTGTCTAAACTTCACAGAACAAATCTAGTAAAAGGATTTGTTTTGTAAAACCTGGACTCAGTAAAAGGCTGCACCCCAGGACCTAGGAGGCCACATGTGGCCTTAAGGCTACAGGTTCCCCACCCTTGGCCAAGAATTTGGAGTTAGAGTATTTTGTGCAAGGAACATCAAGGAAGGTCCCTCAAGTACGTTGGGATTGCTGGTCGCGGAGTATTTGTCGGGGGAGAAGACTGGAAAGGTAGAAGGGGGTCAAGGGGTGAAGGATTTTAAAAGCCAAAGAGAAGATTTTGTATTTGACCTGGAAAGGATAAGGAGCCACTCACTAGAAGGAATTTATTGGAGAGGGGGAGGGGTGATACAGTCAGATCTAGGCTTTAGGAAAACTTTGACAACTGAGTGGAGAATGGGCCACAGTACTAGGGAGAAAGTTGAGGCAAGGAGACCAACCTGCAGCCTATGGTAACGATTCAAGTGTAAGATGCTAAGAACTTGGTACACCAAGATGGTGCCGGTGTCAGAAGAGAGAAAGAGACAGGAGAGATGTTAAGCAGGTGGAGTTGATCAGACCCAGCAACAGATTGGATATGGAGACTGAGAGAGAGGATGTCACCTAGAATGCAAGACTAGGTGATTGGGAGGATTGACGGTAACAAGGAAATTAGGGAGAGGGGAGGATTTGAGGGAAAAAATGAACAAGTTGAATTTATGATGTCTGTGTGACATCCAGATGGAGGCATCCAATGTGCAGTTAGAAATGTGAAACTGGAGGTCAGCAGAGAGGTTGGGGAGGGATAAACAGATCTGAGAATTATCTGCATTGATAGGATGTTGTATCCATCAGAGATGATGATGTCACGAAGAGAAATAGCATGGAGGGTGAAGAAGAGAAGGCCCAAAACAAAGTTTTTGGAGTCTTTTGCCTTGGGTTAACCCATGGTTAAGTAGATGTGGCCTGGATGAAGATTGAGCAAAGGAGAATGAGGAGTATTCAAACACGTGGGAGGAGAACCAGGGGAGGGCAGTGTCACAAAAACCTAGATGGAAGAGAGTGTCAATCAAAAGAGAATGATTAACAGTATCAGAAGTCAGAAAGGAGGAGGATTAGGGAAAGATCATTGGATTTGGCCCTTTAGAGGTCATTGGTAACTCTAAAGGGAGCCCTTTCAGTTGTAGGATGAAACTGAAAACCAGATTGTCTAGACTTAAGAGAGAGAAGAAAGAAAGTGGAAACATCTATTGTAGAAAGCCTTGTCAAGGTGCTGAGTCACAAAAGGGAAGAGAGATATAGGATGCTAGCTAATGCAAATGGACAGATCAAGCAAGGGGTTTTTTTGAGGATGGGGGAGACATGGACCTATTTCTAAGGCATTAGGGAAGCAGCCAAAAGATGGGGTAGAGTTAAGATACGTGAGAGACTGGGCATAATAGAAAGGACAACTTACTAGATCAGATGGGAGTAGAATGGGAACCCTTGTGCAGGTAGAGGGATTCTCCTTGGTAAAGAGAAGGGCCACCTCTTCATGGGACAGGAATGAAGGAGAAAATAGTACCAGAAGGCATCTGGGTACATGAAATGAGTAGGAAAGAAGAGAAAGATCTTGATGAATAGCCTCAGTTTTTCAGTGATATATGAGGCAAGGTTCTTGGCTGAGAAGGTGGGGGGAAAGAGAGTCATGAGGAGTCAGAGGAGGGATGAAAAGCTTCACAAGAGCCATTGTGGTGAGAGGAATAGTAATTGATTAGGGAGATGGAAAAGAATTGCCTTCCTGCAACAAGGATCTAATTCAGATTATATAACATAATTTTGCAGTTGAACCCACCAACATGGTTCCATGTTTTCCTTCAGTTTCATTCACCAGCATATGAATTGGAATGAAAACAGTAGATGGTGGGAGTGATCCAAGGTTGTGACTTGGTGGGGTATGATCGCTGATAATATAAGTGGTCTAGAGACATGAAGGAATAGTATAGACTAGAATTTGTTCATCAAGGGGCCAAAACAGGGAGGGAAAAAGAGAGCAGCCAGTGCAGAGGTGATGGCTTGGGAAAGAACTGTTGGTAGAGGTGGTGGCGGGGGGGATTTAGAGGACATGGTATGGACTAAGAATAGGGTTAGAGTTTTTAAAGTATAGAGTAAGATGTAATAAAAAAAAATGACAATATAAAGAAATTTCAGAGTCCATGAACATGGAAGTAGTGCATTTGTGGATGATGTACAAACCAAGGGTATGACCATATCTGTGTATAGCTGAAATGGGGTAGGGGAATAGGTCATGGGAAAGGAGTTACCTTGCAAAGCTGAGAAGTTTGTATGTTTGATGTGTGTGTGCATGTTGATGCCCTCTAATATGAGATCAGGAGTTGGGAATGAGAGAAACTGTGAACCAGGCACTGAATTAATTGAGGAATGAAGGAAGATTTTTGTAGCATGTATACAAAAATATTTATAGAAGCTCTTTTTGTAGTGGCAAAGAACTGAAAGTCAAAGGATTGTTTGAACTGGGGAATGTTTGAACACATTATGTTCTACGAATGAATGTGTGAATATATTGTATATAGTTAAGTCATTGTTCAATTGTATCCAACTGTTCATGACCACTTCTGGGATTTTCTTGGCAGAGATAATGGAGTGCTTTGCCATTTCCTTCTCCAGCTCATTTTACAGATAAGGAAACTGAGGTGAACAAGGTTAAGTGACTTGCCAGGGTTACACAGCTAGTAAGTATCTGAGGCCAAATTTAAAATTGGGAAGATGAGTCTTCTTAACTTCAGGCCCAGTGCTGTATCCACTGTGCCACCTAGCTATCCAGGAATATACTATTGTTCTCTAAGAAGAACTTGTATGCACTGATGTAGGACCAGGAGAACAATTTATATTATAAGGTAGAAAGAAAACCAGAGGGGGAAGAGCCAAGATGGAGGTGTAGAAGCAGGAAAACTCCATGTGCTCCACCCATAGTCACCTCAAATACCTATAAAATATGACTCTAAACAAACTTTAGAGCTACAGAATCCACAAAGTGACAGAGAGGAACAAATCTCCTGCTGAAGGTAGCCCGGCAGGCAGACAGGAAGGGTCCATCACAGAGCACTGAGAACTGAGCCCAGTCCCACAGTGATCCTTGGTTTTAGCCCCAGGGCAGCCCCTGACCAGCAGTGGCTGGAGTGGACTTCTGAAGAGTGAATCACTAGCGGCTGTGGAGGTTTTCCAGAATTATCAACTCATAAATGCCAAAGACAAAGTAAAAGGTCAGTGTGGACTTTGAGGGAACAGGATGACCAAGAACACAGTCTGGCCCCTGCCCCCGGGGTCAGAAGGTGAGAAATTGCAGAGGTGCTGCGCCCTGTGCAGCCACTGCCACCACCACCACATCGCTGCTTCAGAGCTCCTGGCCTGCAGATCATAGTGGAACCAAGAGACCATTCAGACAGGTAATCACTCTTGCTTTAACCTGCCTGGATCAGGATCACTGTCTTGGGTGGAGGTCCTGGGGTGTATGACAAGATGCCACAGCATGTGGGGGTTGTAGAGAGGGCACCCAACTAACAGCTCCGGCAGCTGTGAAAACCCCAGTGATTTGGGACAAAGCTTTCCTCTCTGGAAGCAGAGTTCTACTGTGGCAAAGAGCTCAAAAGTCAAGTAATTGAGGGGCAACATGAGGAAGCAAAGGAACCAAAGCAACCACAGTAGTCAAACCTTAGATTCTTTTTTGGGGGACAAAAAGGATCAAAGCATGGAGTGGGAGGAAGACCACAAAGTCAGAACTCCTGCACCAAAAGCTTCCAAGAAAAATATGAATTGGTACAGGCCATAGAGGAGCTCAAGAAGGATTTTGAAAACGAAATAAGAGAAGTAGAGGAAAAATTGGGAAGAGAAATGAGAATGATACAAGAAAATCATGAAAAGAGAGTCAACAACCTGACTGAAGAAAATAACTCCTTAAAAATAGACTAACTCAAATGGCAAAAGAGGCCCAAAAAGCCAATGAGGAGAAGAATGTCTTATTGCCAGATGGAAAAGGAATTTCAAAAGCTCACTAAAGAGAATAATTCCTTCAGAATTAGATTGGAGCAAATGGAAGCTAATGACTTTATGAGAAATCAAGATACTATTAAACAGATCCAAACAAATGAAAAAATAGAAGGTAATGTGAAATATCTCATTGGAAAAACCACTGACCTGGAAAATAGATCCAGGAAAGACAATTTAAAAATTATTGGGCTACCTGAAAGCCATGATCGAAAAAAGAATCTAGAAATCATCCTTCAAGGAAAATTGCCTTGATATTTTAGAACTAGAGGGCAAAATAGAAATTGAAAGAATTCACTGATCATCTCTCAAAAAAGATTCCCAAAAGAAAACTCCTAGGAATATTATAGCCAGGTTCCAGAGTTCCCGATCAAGGAGAAACTATTACAAGCTGCCAAAAAGAAACAATTTGAATACTGTGGAAACACAATCAGGATAACACAAGATCTAGCAGCTTCTACATTAAGGATTGAAGGGCTTAGAATATGATATTTTGGAGGTCAAAGGTGGCACCCACGCAGGACACATAGGAACCTGAAAAGAAGGTCCGCAGCAGAGATGGTCCTTCCAAGCAGAAAGAGCTCCAAAAAATCACAAGTTACAGGCTAAGGGAACTAATTTCAATCAACCTTTTCTTAAGTCATTCTATTCCACCAGGCTGATACAGGGATTTTCAAGCTTTCTATCACCGTGGGTCAAACGCATGGGGTTCAAAGACCAGGAACAATATTTTCAGTATTAAAGAAAGTAGTGTAAGAGAGATTAATTTTGTTATTATGAAGGAACAGTTAGAGGAGTTTTATTTAGTGAGTTTAGAACATTGTTGCCCTGGGTTTTTAAAGGATGATGCAATAGTATGGGAACCAGAAGGAAAACAGATAACTAAGAATTTAGCAGAGGAAGGAACCCAGCATTTCCTCATTTCTGCATTTTTCTATGGAATATATTAAAGATATGTTTTACATTAGAAAGGAAAGTGCCAAAGGTGGCACAAACAATTAGGTGCAATTTGGCTATCTTCACACAGTATTTATAGCAAGTCAAAAAAGTATACAAAAAATATCAGGATAAAAATTAGAAAAAAAGTTAATTACTTGCATGAAATATGTGAACAGAAGTTTTAAAGTTTAATGGTCTCCTTTCCTCCAATCCAGCTCTGGCCAAGTTTGGTTGCGGGAAAAGCTGCCAAAAAATTAATAAAAATAATAAAAAGTAAAAAGGGAATTTTTTCCCTCAGATCAAAGAGACAGACTAACAAGCATTTAACCATTCTCCTGCCTCATCTAAAAGAGAAAAGTTTTGTGTATCAGGATGCAACCAAAGGTTAATTTCATTTGGCACTAAGACAAATTTAGAACATATAAAGATTTGAAAAAAGTCAGGGATAAAGCTTTTAACTCTAGTACAGGACAGAGATTGGTGCCACTGGAACTTTTGTCCATCTTCTCCATACTGTACTTACACATTAAAGGCTTTTTACTTTTTAAGAAAAAAATTTATTTTAGGAATCACTGTAATAGTACAGGCTAAATTAGTTGAAAAATATTTTTTAAAAGTCTCTCATCACTAAAGAGAAGGGTGCTGAAGGATAATTATGATGTTTAAATCACCCTCCCCAATTTGGATAAAGGAAAGATGCATAGCAAATTACCTCAAGGACTCTACAGCAGCCCTGGGGTAACCTGAATTCACCATTCAGATTTTGCAACTCTAATAAGAGGATAAAAAAGCCTAAAATTCTCTATCAATAATTTTTGCATGTGATGTTTTGAAATAAATTTTCACATATTATCTATGCTCTGTTGGATCTTTATTTTGTTAAATATTTCCTCAAAATTTTGAGACTGGTCCTCTGTCCACCTCAGGAGTTTTATGTGCAGTGGGCCATGAATCTGATACCCCTGAGGTAGAAAGACGGATAAATAATAAGGTAGAGAAAACTAACTAAAAGTTTCATTGTAGAAAATCAGGCATTTACAACCTTTACCTTGTAGTTACAAAAGGAGATTACAGTACCTCCCCCCTGAGTCTTTCATCCCAGATCAGGTTAGGAAAAGAGAGTTTCGCCCTTACTCCCACCGCAAAGGAAGGAGGGGGAAGAGGCATCAGCTGAACTGAGGGCTCCTTGAGTCTTGAGCCCCTGATACTGCAGGCCTGGAAGTACCTCCCAGGAGAGAAGAAACCAATAGTGGTCTGTACTGGGTAAAACAATCCATCATTCTACCAATAATTTTATATGCTCTAGGAATTCAGCTGACTTCATTTGAAGCTTAACATTTTTGCTACAGCTAAAACAATTTGGCTGTCACTTTTGAAACTTGTAAAATTGATCATTTTAGTGTCTTAATGCTAAAACCTAGAATTGTTCATTGATTACTGTATGTGGAAAAGAGGAAATTGGGCAAAAACTTTATTACATTCCTCCTGTAATGTATGAGATTTAGCAAAGCAGGAGCATCATTCTCAGTCCCTAGTCTATATCAATTCCTCTTATTCCTTAATAATGTAAAGACCCCTGGAAACTATTTCTATAGGAAATATCATCAGACTAGGATAGGAACTTGTTTTAGTTAATGTCGTCCTTAAATAATGAACCTAACTTGCCAAAAAGTTGCAAAAGATTAATAAGTATTTTTAACAATTGGCTGTTGCATGGAAATGTTTAAATTTCAGAAAGAAAAATGTTAAATGATATGCCTTATGTGTTAAAAGACCTAGTAGATCTTTATTGTTTATTACAGCTAGATGAGAATAAAATTAGCTCTAAGCTGTTATTGGTAAAAATGTTTAAGATAAAAAGTATTTCACACCATATTCACATATTCCTACTCTTTTTCTTCCTAGACCTGATTCCTATGATCAGATTAAGGAATCAGTAGAGGATATGAATTCTCTTTATGTCAGCTTATTGGAAAATTTAATATTTTTAACCTAACATTAGGAAATGTACATAAAATTATGCAAACTACTTAAAAATCTCCTTAAAATATTCCCGTTGACTAAAGGAATTTTGAAACTAATAGCTTTTAAAAATACAGTGATTAGCTTTTAACTGTTTGAGATTCAATTAATATATACATTTTTTCTTCTCTCCTATTGGCTAAAACACTTTGTGATACCTAAATTAGTTTCATTAAGTAATAAGTCAGGAAAATAGAGAATGCTCACTGACCTCTGATAATCATTTAGTATCATCAAACAGGCTACTCTGCTTCATTTTTACAAAAAAAGCTCTCTTTCTATGTCAGACACTCCAGGGCCCAGATAGGGCTGGGAGCAGGATTTAAAACAGGTATCCAGAGATCATGATTTCCAAAAAGACCCAGCTTTGTCTCTAAGAATACCTGTCCTTATGTTAACAAAACCTACTTTATGGTCCATGAGGACGAGACCCTCAACTTGAGGCCGAGACCCTCAACTTGAGGCAGTAACTTGAGTAAATGGACTTTTTCTTATCTTAAGATTTTCTGGGCATATATCATGTTATGGAATGTTAATGGTAAAGAAAACATAGATATTCTGGATCATAATTTCAATTAATACTTTGTCAAATTTCTCTCATTTTATTGTATTTACCATTTATTTAATTAAGAAAATTCCATTCTCATACAATGATCAAACCATTATGGGGATCATATATTTGTGTAACTCAGCCACCCCTAATTGGGATGGTCCTAGAACATACTTAAGCTCCCTCATCCTTTTGTCTGTCAGTCAGGACTCTAGTCCTGCACTCCAGGTACTAGGAGCAAAGCTCCCCTTAAGGGAATAACGAATAGATGTTGTGATTTTGTTTGTCTCCTTTAAACCAAACTTTTTCAGATGGAAAGACAGACTATAGGAAGCCCTTCAACCGGGCCTCTCTGCTCCCTGTATGATTTCAAAAGAATGGCCTTTGTGGACAATCGATTTAAAATATTGTTTTAAAAAGTATCCCATTCCATAAAGACGATTTGTCAGTATTTTGCATGTTCCTTTCCATGAATGATGAAAAACAGTCCAACAATGTGCCAGAATTTTGTTGTACAGGCATTAAAACTATAAGAGATCAATATCCATGTGCATATCTTATCCATTATATATGAATGACACCTTGTGTGCACATCCTCCAAAAGTGTTTTTTCAATAAATACTTCAAGCCACTCAGGTTAGTGTATCTCAATATGGGTCATGGCCCCTGATAAAATTTAGTTGTAATCTCCATACAATTACTTAGGACATAAGATGAGAGATAAAATTATTGAGCCTCAAAAAATAGTAATTCGAAGAGATAACTTGAAGACTTTTAATGACTTTCAAAAATCACTACTATAAGGGAAAACCCACCCCCAACTCCCCCAAGCCTTAACAAAAGACAGCTCAGACTCTCCCTTATTCATATTCAGCAACCTTATAATAAAGCCCAAATCGAAACGCTGGTTAACACAGACCCTTCCTGGCAGATCTTATTGACTATATATCAATATAGAATAAATATCCCGTCTTACAATTCATTTCCAATCAGCAATGGATAATACCCTAAATAACACCTTTTTCTCCTCTTGTACAAGCATTTTATGCTTTTATGGATGCCACAGAGAAATATATGGCTACTTATTATTTACCACCTGACATTAAAAGAGTTATTTCTACTCTTTTTTCATCTATCCAAAAGAATGAAATGTTTGCTGCTTCATGTCTTCTAAAAGAACAGCCTCAGTCCCTTAACGTTTTTACAGATGGTGCACTGAGACTGCAAATATTAGGATTTTCAGTTGCAACAAGTGGTTAAAAGTGGAGAAGGTCCTTTTTGGATTTCTCACGTTTGCTCTCATGCATATCTGCCTGGGCCCATTCAACAAGGCAATGCGGTGGCCGAAAAATTAACACTACAAAGTTTGCCCGATATTTCTTCCTTCATCTCTGCATCCAAAATGCAGAGATGTTGATAAGTAATTTCATATTTACTCAAGACCAGGCCAGGCAAATAGTTAAACCATTTCCTCACATATCTCCTCTAAAACCTAAATAGTCTTTGGCAAATGGATGTCACATCTTTAGAAACTTATAGTATATCCATGTGACAAGTGAACACTTTTTCCTCACACACTTTTGTTTTGGTAACTTGGAAGGCTGGATGATCTTTGCTGTTTAAAGCAAAATAAGAATTGAGAATACCTACTACCAAATATTTACATTCATAAGAATTGGCACGTACTAATATTCGGAGTGAGCACAGTTTAAAAATTTGTGAACTAAGCAATTTGAACAAGAAAGCTTAGTTTTCTTCAATCTAAAACTTAAATTTAATTTTTTTTATTGTTGTTGCTGCCATTCCTTCAAGAATTTTTCAGACTGATATTTGTTCCCTGATACAAGATACTATGTAATCACGTATTTAAATAATAGAGAGTCTTCTCCCTGTTACAGTCCTCAGAAATGAAAAGACAACAGTCAACGACTATATTTCCATTCAAAAAAAATTTTTTAACTTAAAAAACATTTTAATCATTTTCTGTTTCATTGTAACTGTGAAACTTCCCATTCATTTAACTTAATAAGGCTACATTATATGGACAAAGCAAAATTATTTTCCTTCAATTTTATATGATTATACCTGTAGCTATAATTCAGTAGAAGAATTGTTTTTTTCACTTTTTCCATTGTTTTTCACTCTAAGGTACCCCTAAAGAAATAAAAAGTGATAATGCCCCTGCCTACACTGGAAAATCATTTCAATCTTTCTGTGAAATCTATTTACAAAAATAAAAAGGAGATTTGGATTTGGACCTATGTATGTCACAAAAGCAATTAGCTACTGCCTTATATACCCTCAATTATTTTTAAGTGTCATTAAAAATGGGTATAGACCACCAGAATAACAATTTGAAAAAGTACATATTCCCAAATAAAGTAATGGAAAAGACCTGCCCCTTAATCATGTAGAGGCGAGGTTTTGCTTATATTTCTAGATGCTGTCCTGGTGTGTTCCACGAATCACCTCCCAGATGCAGAAACAGAGAAGAGGATCAGAGGATCCCTCACAAGGACAACCCGAGAGGAAGTGTCTTGGCATCC
>CM053586.1:176028890-176071683 GCA_028646515.1 Pseudochirops corinnae
CTGTCTGCAGGCCGCAGGCGGGAAGCTACAACGCGGAGGCAGGTGCAAAACCTCTGCCTTTTGCTTTTCCGCTCTGGAGACCTTTTGGCCGGACTGCTTATCTCCCCCTTTCGCAATCCCCACTCGCAGCTGGTGCTAATCCCTCACCTGAAAGGCTCTTCTGCTGCCCCCAGAGCACAGCCACGGCTTCAAGCCAGGCTGACTTCGGTTCGCAGTGCTGATATGGTTCCTCGTAGCTGAGCTGACTTTAGTGGGAAGTATCCTTGTGTGCGTTTTGGAGTTCTAGGATTGGTTTAGAGTCCTATTTTATGGGTATTTTGGGGTGGCTATGTGAGAGCTGCGATATGTTGCTGCTGCTACGCTGCCATCTTTGCTCCGCCCCCAGAAACAAACATTTTAAGCTCCTACTATGTGCCAGGAGGCACTGTGCTAAGCCTTGACGAATATTGTCTCATTTGATTCTCACAACACTCTGGGAGGTAGGTGCTATCTTTATCTCTATTTTATAGTTGAGGAAACTGAGGCAAAAGGAGGTTAAGTGATTAGACCAGGGTCACACAGCTATGTGTGTCTAAGTCCAGATTTGGACACAAGTCATCCTGAATCCAGATACTACACTACCTAGCTAATTCTCAAAAACAGAAAGATAGATTGGAATCCAGGCTAGTCGGGGAGAAGGTCCAACCAACTTCCTGAGGGGGCATTGGTTGGAAAGTATAGAGGGAATAGACATGTTAACACAGGATAAGCCATTTCCATTTTGTTTTAAGCTTCCTTTTTGTCACCAAGCAGTCATGTAGGTTGTTTTTCTGTAATAAGATAAAGGCTTCAGTGGTATAGCTTGGCAGTAATGTGTTCCCTAAATTTGGTAAACAGCTGTCCTAGTGTGTACTGGTATTTATGAAACATTAAAATCACTCAATCAATAAGTTTATTAAGCACTTATTATGTGCCAAGAACTGGAGATATGAAGAAAAGTAGAAAACTATTCCTGCCTTCAAGGAGCTTACATTCTAATGAGGGAGACAACATATGCCCAATTAGATATAGTGACATAAATATGGTATAGATGGAAGGCAGCTTTAAAGAATGTTACTATCACTTTCTGAGACTGGGAAAGGCCTCCAGGAAGAGGTAGTAGTTGAGGGGAGCATTAAAGAGAGATGATAGACAGATAGAAATATATGTGATGGATAATTAGATAGATGATGTATAATTAGGTGACAGACAATTATATATTACAAAAATTAGATATTTAGATAGATAAATTATTAGGTTAAAAAGAACTTTAATTAAGTGTTTACTTTGGGTCAAGCACTATGCTAAAGCATTAGAGATATGTATAGAAATAAACAACATTTCCTGCCCTCAAGGTGCTTACATTTTAAAGAAGGAAGTCAACACATAAAGGGGTGCTAGGCATTAGGATGGGAAGGTACCATGATAGAGAATGGCATAGATTTTAGGTAGTAGCCTAGTTCTTGGCTAGATAATATAAAAGACTCATCCACCAGAGCTTCTTGAAGCAAGGAATGGACTCCTAGTTTCCAGGAGGGAAGAGATGGTCAGAGAGTGAGGCCAGGGAGGGGATACTGCAGGAAGTAATGAGGTGTTCCGACAACTTCCTTTTCTGATACTGCATCTCCGTGATGATATCTTTATGCACAACTCATAAGTCGTCAGTGATATACTGCATCTCACAACTATCCGTTGTCATTTAAGTTATTCACAATTTGGATGAAGGAATTAGATTAAATGATATCTGGTGTCTCTACAAGTTCTAAATCCTATGATACTATTTTAATGGGGGATCAAGGGGAAGAAGGGGTTGATTAGAGGAGTACTTGGTCAATTTGACCAGTCGCCTAAATCAATTAGATGAAATTATGGAAAGAAGACCTTTGCTGGAAGGACATCTCCCATTGGGATACACATGTACCCTAGCACCTTGCCCAGAAGATACAGGAAACTCTTGATTATTTTTAATAGCATGATCATTGACTGAGAGTTAGTAGGGAATAGGCTCTTGGAAAAGAGCTGCCTTTTCCTGTGGTCTATAAAATCAAGTGGTGAAATAGTTCACTTCTTTTCTTTTCATGACCTTCCTCTTCCTTGGACTTCCAGACCAAAGCTCATCAAAGGGGGTGGAGGGGAGGGTATTTCTTTCCCCTCATCCCCAGGAGGACAAAACAGAAATTGGCAGGAGATGCATATGACAAGTTGCCTGTACTTGCCCAGTGACCTGCTGATGGACCTTGAATTCCTGGATATCTGCCTTTCTTGTTTCCTTTTTTGAGCAAAAGTCAGAGAGTAGAGAGTTTCTGAGAATGGATGTTTCTGTGCCTTGGAAATTATCTTGTGGGTAATCATGTGTTCAAAAGTTCTTGAATTCAGAAGTCAAGTGCCATCTTCCTAGGAAGCAAATTTATTCAGCACCATGCTCCTTTGGGGAGGAAGAGAACCACTGCCCTGTCACTAAAGGACTAAAGTCATGCCATGAAGGAAGAAGGGGAGAAATCTGGACCTTGTTCAGCCTAATATTGCCGTAAGTTGCTGAGAAAGCATAGGCTAGAAGAAGTATGTGTTCATCAGTCCTCTAATATATGTTTACATTTCAGGAAGTCTAACGGACACCTAATGGACAGTTAGGTGGCACAGTGCCAGGCCTGGAGTCATGAAGACATCTTCATAAGTTCAAATCCCACCTCAAACACTTACTAGTCATGTGATTCTGGGCAAGTCACTTCACCCTGTTTACTACAAAATGAACTAGAGAAGGAAATGGCAAACCACTCCAGTATCTTTGCTAAGAAAACCCCAAATGGGGTCACGGAGAGTCAAACACAACTGAAATGACTCAGCAACAACAAATGGGCAATTTGGGTTGTTTTATGTTTCTGCATTTATTCACAGGCATGTATGAGTCCTTTGCATCCTGTATTTTTTGTGATGGTTAAAATGAAAGCTGTTCCATATCTGATACTAGTATTGTTCATCAAGTGCTGATATGTGAGTTGGGGAACTTTTGACCCACGCTTGAGGAAACCTAGATATAAAGCAAGAAGCCAACAGAGAGGCTATTGCAATAATATAGACAACAGTTGATAAGGGCTTGATCAAGGGTGGTGGTAGCTATTCAGGTGGAAAGAAGGGGCCATATGGAAGGGAGATTGCAGAGGGGGAAAATTCTCAAAATATGGCAACCAATAGAATATATGGGGTAGGAGAAAGTAAGGGACTGAAAATGACACTGAGGTTGTTGACCTGGGTAATAGGAAGGATGGTGGCCTCCTTGATTGAAACAGGAAAGTTCAGAAGAATAGTAAGTTTGGCAGGAGAAATATAAAATAAAGAGAAATAGATAGAAAAATAAATTATTTTGGACATTTTGAATTGGTGATGAACTTGGGACATCCAGTTTGAAATACCAAATAGGCCACTGGCAACTCAAGCTTAAGGAGAGAGACTAGAGCTGGATATGTAGACCTAGAAGTCATCTGCATAGAGATGATACCTGATTCCATGGGGTACCTTGATGAGGACACCAAGCAAAGAGAAGGCAGGGTAGGGCAGACCTTGGGGAACACCCTTCCTCTAAATTGTCCTATCCCCCCTAAAGGCATTATGCCACAAAGTCATTGCAATCCAATACTGCTAACTGCAAAATTTTCTGAGCTAAGCCTAATTCAGGGCTATCTGGGAGTTCAGATTTGGGATTAGAATAAAAAGACACATTTGCAAGGTCTGTCTTTGTTGTTGTTCAATCATTACAGTCATGTCTGATTCTTTGTGTCCCCATTTGGGGTTTTCTTGGCAAAGATACTGGACTAGTTTGCCATTTTTTTTTCTCTTTATAGAAGAGGAAACTAAGGCAAATAGGGTTAAGTGACACCCAAGGACACACAAGTAAATGCCTGAGGCCAGATTTGAATTTAGGAAGATGAGTCTTCCTGATACCAAGCCTGACACTTTAACTAATGATAATCAGACCTTTAACAAAAGTAATTTTATTTAACAATAACATGGAAAGGATATTCAGCAAAGATACGTCATCGGTTAAAGATAATAGCTAGCATTTATTCAATTGTTTTAAGATTAGCAAAGTGCTTTATAAATGTGATCTTGTTTGATCCTCACAAAAGCCTTGGGAGATTGGCGCTATCACAGTTGTGGAACCCAAGTCAGACAGAAGCAAACTCCCAGGGTCTCGCAGCCAGTAAATGTCTGAGGTCACATTTGGATTTAGGTCTTCTTGACTCAGGCTTTCCATTCTATCCACTGTGCTACCAGCTGCCTCTAAAAAACAAGGTGGATGAAGCTTCCCTCCTAGTCCATGTGCCATGGTGGCACAGTCATTAGGGCAACAGGATTGAGGAGGACCTGACATCTGTAAAATAGGTCTAATAATAACTCCTATCTTGCAGGGTTGTTGAGGATCAAATGAGAGAAAATTGTAAAGTGCTCAGCACATGCTATTTTATTTTTTTGCTTTTTCAGGGGGAGGGGGGGAAGGCAGTGCAATTAGGGTTAAGTGACTTGCCCAAGATCACAAGGCTAGTAAGTGTTAAGTGTCTGAGGCCACATTTGAACTCAGATCTCCTGATTCCAAGGCTGGTGCTCTATTCACTGTGTCACGGAGCCACCCCTATTTTTATTAACTCTTAGTTCTCTGGACCACTTAGGTCACAAGAAGGTTTCACTGACTTTTAGGGGAAAACTGGCCTTGACTACATGGGATAGATGCTGCTCTTACTACCATTGTTGACCTGAGAACTGCTTGGAAGGCAGACTCTTTGTGGGCTCAGAGAGCAGGGTAGGAGTCCTGCCTTGTGTAGCTCAGAAGTCTTCTTCAGAGATGTTTGACATTCTGGGTGCCCCATCTGTCTTATCCCTTACCTGCTTCCTTCTCCTTGGCTCCTTGAGGGAGCTGGTGTGGAGAAAAGAACCCTGGATTAATAGTCAGATCTGAATTCTAATCCTGACTACCTTTCTGACCACATAGGCAATTTCACTCTCTGGGGCTCACTTGCCTCTTCTGTGAAATGAGGAGGTTGGACTAGATGAAATAGCCTTAATTCTAACTCCTTTGGGAGTATGAAAGTACGTACAACAGAAAGCATGCCGGGTTTGTTAAAATTCTGACTTGGCAACCTGTGTGACCTTAGACAAGTCACTTAACCTCTGGACCTTGTTAAGTTGTTTCAGTTGTGTCCAACTCTTCATGATCCCATTTGGAGTTTTCTTGGCAGAGACACCAGAGTAGTTTGTCATTGCTTTCTCTAGTTCATTTTACAGGTGAAGAAACTGAGGCAAACAGGGTTAAGTGACTTGTCTAGGGTCACACAGCTCATATGAGTCTGAGGCTATATTTAAACTCAGGAAGATGAGTCTCCCTGGCTCCAGGCTCAGCACTCTATTCACTGTGCCACCCAGCTGCCCCCAAACCTCTGGACTTACATTTTGCTATGTATAAAATGAAAGAGTTAAACTATACATGCAGCCTCTAAGCCCCCCCTTCTGCTCTACATCTATGATCCCTGAGTCTACACTGCTTCTACCCACAGCAGCGAAAGCTGAGCTTTCCCTAACCACTAAAAGAGGTAGGTCTCTCACCTGGTTCCTAATTCTGAATACCCTAGGTCACTCTTAAGGGAGGATGAAACCAGGAGAGAGTCATACTCGCAGATTCCTTCCCCAACATTTCATCCATGTGAAATTTGGCTGGGAATGAATTTCCAGGGCAGGCTTGAAGGGCAGGCAAAGTAGGCAAAAGGGAGGAGATATCACAGTAGGGAGGCATGAAGCCCGAGTGGGTGTGTATCAGGCAGCCAGCCCTTGTCACACCCAAGTTGCCTTGGTAAGAGGGAGGAGGTGGGAGGGGAGAGGAGAGAGTAATTATAGATTTTGTTGCCTGGCAGCACCTTCAGTCCTACCCACTTTGCTTTAGTTGGGGAAGGGGGAGGGGAAATGTTACTCATGCTCCCATCAGTTTTAGCATTAGATGATGGGCTGGTGTATACCCCCCACCCACACCCCCCCATCAGTTCCCAGGTTGTCTCTCTCAGTCACCTTCTGCATTATTCTCTCACTGAGCAAGGTGGAAACCAGGATTCTCTTTTTCTAAATCCTAGAGACAAAGTCTAAGCCCTGAGCAGCCTTGGACTCAATCCTGATGCTCTGCTTCTCAGCAGATGGTCAATCCCTGGTTCCTGTGTAATAACTGTCCCTCTTCCCTCACTTCAACACTCATCTAACTCACACACTGTTTAATATCTACCTCACTGATGTCCTTTACATACAAGAAAACACAAATAGTCTAACCAAACTTAACCATACCATAAGGTCAGGAAACTCCCTCCCTTCAGCTTCACTTTGCCCATTTATAACTCCCCCTCCCCTTTTGAACTGATTGACCTTTTGAAATACTGGTCTACTTAACACCCTACTTCACTTCCCTAATCAATAAACTCTAGTGGCTCCCTATTGCATCTAGGATCTAATAAATATAAACACATTCTTTGGCTTTTAAAGCCGAATCTGACCCCAACCCACCTTTCTCTCCTTATGATGTATTATTTCTCTTCCTACACTCAGAGGCCCAGTCAAACTGGCCTGCTAGGTACTTCTGCCACAGGACCGTCCAGACTGCGTCTCTGCACCTTTGCATTAGCAATCCTGGAATGAATGCTCACCTTACTTCTGTCTCTTAGACTCTTATTTCCTTCCCCACTGCTCAAGCACCAAGGCTCTGCTCAGCAGTTAGAGTTTTTCCTGATCCAGCTGGTCCTCTCTCCTCCCAAATCTACCGTGCATATATACATGTATGTTTATGTATACACACATATACATGTATGCATACATTGCATGTATACTTATGTTGTATACACATTTGTATGTATATATTGTATTGACATGTATTTGAATATTTACATACCTTGTAGATGTAGAGAGTGTATATATGCAGCATATGTGTATTGTGTGTATACATGTATATATACAGTATATATTATGTGCATGTATATACATATGCGTGTATATATTATGTTATGCATATACACTGTGAAAAATTATTTCTAATCATTATCTTGGAGATGCAGAACTTCCCCCCAGCCCCCTTCTTCCAAAGTTCAGTTTTTCTTCAGAAAGACATTACTGATAATGAGATTGCATTGATTCTCCTTATCCTCATCAAACCCCAGCTCAAGCTCAGAAATTATTTAATCTAAGGGAGAGAAGTCCACTGTGTTCTGCTCAGGCTTGGGTGGAGATAGATTCTTCCTTCTAGATAGCCCAAATTCTGGGGGTGGTCTGATAAAAGAGGCATTTCTTCTGTCCAGAGCTAAAATGATGATGGGGTAATATCAGACGCTGTTGAAAGGGTATATAAACTGTACAGCCTAACTCCCAAATGACCTCAGTTCCAACATTGTAGCTCCCACGCATGCTCGTTGCCAGCTTTGAGAGAAATAAAACAGCGGACAATCTAATGATGTTTGTCTTTCTTAGACCAAACACTGAGGTTGACACATATGAGCATAGATAGACATTCATATGTAACAAGTCAGTCTGTCTACGTCTCTTCTTCCGGATTCTGGAGGCACCCCTGAAGGGCTCAGATGTCTTTTTCCCAATGCTACCAACTTGAGCTATTCTACTGGGGTCCCCTCACTATTAACTGCCAGTGACTGGCGCCCCAGTTTAACCAATCAACAATCAACTTTAATCCATGAGCTTTCATGAAGGAATATTTACTTCAAAGAGATAACAAGACCAAAAGTAAAAACATTTCTTTCCCCCCCACCCCTTCCAGGCCAGTGCTTCAGGGGAACACCCTCTTCTACACTACGCTATCTATGTCCCAGGGGAAAATGGTTTTAAACACAACGTAGCTTTGATATGACCTTGGTTTAAATCCAAATGCAGCCCTGATGCAGGCTGAGTCCTCACCTTAGCCTCTGCTGGGCTGAGCCCTGAAGGTCTCCCCGCTTCTGGGGGCACTCACTGGCTGTGAAATTCTGCCCATGCTCTGCTCCCGGACCTTGGGGGCTCATTCTCCTGACCTCTTCACACTCACCAGACTGGAGCCTCCACTCTCTGTCACTTGAAAGATCTAATGCTAAGGCAAAGAACTGAGACTCTTCCTCAAGGAGAAACGTTATCCTCAGAAAGAGAAAGTCCCAGACAGTGGGGTTCTGGTAGAATGTTTAACAATCACCTCCCTGGTGGAGGGGCAGAGGGAGGGGGAGAATGTAGACAGACCACACTTCTAAGTTTAATCTGAATTATTCGCATTTTCTCCATCACTTTCTTAAGTCTAGACAATTGACAAAACAAATCAGGTCCTGATTTGTAACATTTGCAAATTTGCAAGGTTTAAATGTTTATACTGAAAATTTAGTATATTAAATAATCATTTATAATTGTTTATAATTATTACTTTAAATGATTATTTATAAGTATTATTTTGAATTATTATTTATAATAATTATTAGATTGAATGTGTTATTTTGTTATATTAGTATGTGCATACTATATATATATACTAATATATATTTAATGCTAATAATGCAATAGTATATATTTGATACATTTAGCAATTGACTCTTACGAGCCGCTAGGTGGCAGCACCAGATAGAGTACTGGTCCTGGAATCAGGAAGACCTGAGTTCAAATTGACCTCAAACGTTTATTACATGTTCAGTTACCCTGAGCAAAGTCACCTACCTTCTGTTTTCCTCGATTTCATCATCTATAAAACAGAGATAACAAAAGCACCCCATTCCCGGTTGTTGTGAAGCTCGAATGAGATAGTAATTATTGTAAAGTGTTTGGTACAGGGCCTGGCACCTAGCAAGAGCCGTAGAATTGTTAGACATCATTATCTCATGAGCCAGTCTGAGCTGGCTCCTGCACACCCCTGTCCCAGGGTCTCTCCCCATGCAGAGCTGGTTCTCTTCAATTGGAAAGCCATCAGTAGGACGAGTCAACCAAAGGGAGTAAGTCAGTCCAAGAAAAGGTCTTCTTTTTCCAAGAAGGAATGAGGCTGGCTAGGGCTCTGAATGCTCTCTAGTTCCAGCTACACAGTCTCAGCCCAAGAAACTCCTGCTCACCGCTTATTTACAGAACGTCTGTGCATGCCCCAAATCTCTTCAAGCTTTTACATGCCATCAAGACTCTCCTGGAGGCAGATCCCCAGCCTCTTCCATGAGAGGCACTAAATGAGTGATACTCTGCATATCCTTGTCAGGTCTGGGCTTAATGGCCAGGCCCCTGTTACATGCATGTAACTGTTTATCTACCTGTCACATCCTCCCCTCCCAAAATGTTAAACTCCATGAGGGCAGAATCCATTTCACTTTTGCTTTTGCATCACCAGCTCCTAACATAGCACCTGGCACTTAATACTTTTGGAATCAATGAATGAACCCAAGACAAGTCAAGTCAACCCACAGGTCAGAGTATCTGAGCTTTGAGTTATGTGTTTGGTAAATGCCACAGGGAATAATAGTGCACTGGGTTTGGAATCAGAAAGACTCATCTCTATGATTCCAAATCCAGCCTCAGATTCTCACTAGTTGTATGACCCTGAGCAAGTCACTTCACCCTGTCTTCCTCAGTTTCCTCATCTGTAAAATGAACTGGAGAAGGCAATGGCAAACTGTTCCTCATCTTCAACAACAAAACCCCAAAATGGCTCACAAAGAGTCAGACACAACTGAACAATGACAAAATCTCCTTCCCTGGGATCTGACTTTTGTCAGTTTCCCTATTAAAAACTCCTGTTCTTTTCATTTGAATTTGTTGTTTTCTTTTTTTTTTTAGCCTGTTCTTTCTCTTTTCTTCCATTTTCACTTGACTTGTAGTCAAGATTGGCCATTTACTTACTTATGCCTGCTGGCCTGGAGGTCAAACATTTAGAGCTGGCAGGACCTTAGAACCCATCTAGTTCAACTCCCCTAATTTTACAGAGGAAGAAACTAAGGACCAGGGGCTAAAATACTTGCCCAAGGTCACATGAGTTATTAGAAGTAGGGTTGAGATTTGAATTCAAGTCCTGTGCATCTGAATCCAGTGCTTGTTCCACGGGAGAAAGCAGGAGATAGTGAGGGGATACAGCAGATGGAACCCTGGGCTTGGAGTCAGGAAGACCTGAGTTTAAATACAGTCTCAGACACTTGCTAGCTGTGTGACCCTGGTCTAGTCACTTAACCTCTGTCTGCCTCAGTTTCCTCAACTGCAAAATGAGGGTAATAATAGCACCTACCTCCCAGGGTTGTTGTAAAGGTCAAATGAGACGATATTTGAAAAGTGCTTAGCACAGCACCTGGCACACTTAATAAATGCTTGTTTCCTTCCTACCACATACTTGTCATATTATTTAGGTTGGGAAGGACCCAGGTTATAGTTGTTTGTTTGGTTTTTTGAGGCAGTGGGAGTTAAGTGACTTGCCTAGGGTCACACAACTATTGCATGTCTGTGGTTGGATTTGAACTCAGGTCCTCCTGACTTCAGGGCCAGTGCTCTATCTAGGTGCCACCCAGCTGCCCGCAGAATATAGCTTTTTTTAAAGAATAAAATATGGAACGATCCATGAATTTGCATGTCATCCTTGCACGAGGACCATGCTAATCTCTGTATTATGCCAATTTTAACATAATATGCTGTTGAAGGAAGAATCATTAAGAGCTTTTAATACCTTAACAGAGAACTTTATAATTGATCCTGTAGGTAATAGGGAGCCACTGGAATTCACTAAGTGGGGGATGGCATGGTCAGACCTGAGGTTTAGGAAAATCACTCTGGCAGCTAGCAGTGGAGGAGAGATTGGAGTGGAGATATGAGGGGCTTCTATAAGTTCAAAAGGGATTTTTGTGATCGTTATTGTTTATGTAGGCGGAGTCAGAAGCTGTTTACAGCTTTTGTTGTGCTGTGTGGCAGTGCCCACCCAGAAGTGTCCACCATGCTATATTTTATATTATACTGTTATACAATAATATAATGACTACTATGCTTTCCTACTTGGCCTGAAATTTTTATTGTTGGGCACATTTGTGCGCTACGTATCAAATGTAAAAGACGTGAGACCACCTAGGATTCATTATAATCTGACAGCTGGCTGCTGCTGTGCATCAGGAGTCAGGAGGACCTGAGTTGAAATCTGGCCCGAGGCACTGTCTGGACAAGTCTTCAACCTCTTCCAGCCTCGGTTTCCTCACCTGTGAAATGAAGGGTTGGCATCTCTGAGGACCCTTCCTGCTCTAAGTCTATGGTACGAAATCGAGTTATTTTGATTTCTTCATTTGTAAAGCTAGGGGAGTTCTAAGGTCCTGCCAGGTCTAAATACTTGACCTCCATTCCAGCAAGCATGAATGAGTAAGGTGATGCAAACTGTCCACGTGTCCTCGTTGGACCCTCAGCAAAGTTATATACTTAGCTATTTAAAGGATTATGTTTTGTGATGGGTGGAGTCCCATGTGGCAGCTGTGTCATCAGGAGGTTTCTTGATTGGCTGTGACTGAATCTAGGTTAAGGGCAGCTAGGCTGCATCACAGTGCACAGAGTGCTGGGCCCAGAGACTGGAAGACTCCTCTTCCTGAGTTCAAATCTGACCTCGGACACTTCCCAGCTATGTGACCCTGGACGAGTCACTTCACCCTGTTTGCCTCAGTTTCCCCATCTGCAAAATGAGCTGGAGAAGGAAATGGCCAACCCCTCCAGCATCTCTGCCCAGAAAACCCCTAAATGGGTCACAAAGAATCAGACACAACTGAATGAGAACAGTAACTTCTTTTTGCCTGGCTGTGTTTGAAAGACTGGCTCTGTCACTCTCTGCATGAACCACATAACTTCTCTGAGCCTCTGTTGTCAGTGCAGTAGAAAGCCTTTCAGATTTTTCCTGTAGAGGCGACCCTCTTCCACATCCTGCTGAACCTAAAGTCCAGAAGGCCTGAGTTCAAATCCTGACTCAGATGCTTACTAGCTATGTGACTCTGGGCAAATCTCTTAACTTCTCAGCCTTGCTTTCCTCTCTGATAAAATGGGTGCCTTATAGGATTAGTTCTAAGGATCAAATAAGATGACATATATAATGAGGTTCGTAAATCCTAAATTGCCGTATGAATGTTAGTTATTGTAGTAACTGTTGTTGTTACCTGCTTTGGGACACTCTAATTGCTGATCCATGGCTCTGCATAGAATGCATCTTCATCTCTCAAAGCCAGACCTAAGGGTGGCAACAAGGCAGAGAGATGGAAGTCCCCTTGTACATTCTGAATGTATGTGTGTGAGTGAATATTACCCAGTGATTTCAGCGCTAACCCTATAATTAGATTACAGGGAGGGGTGGCTCTGGACTAACATACTTACTTTAGTCTATTATTTCTGAATTTCCATATTCTCTCCCCTTCCCCCCAATATGCTCCAGAAGGTGTGCTCTTGTGGTCTGGATGGGGAAGGGGATGAGTGGCAGAAAGGGGGTATACGTGTTAGGAACCATTACCTGGAGATGGTGGCAGAGCAAGAGGGAAATGTATATTAGCCTTCAGGTACAGCAGATCGTTGGGCCCAGAGAAGGAAGAGATATGAGAGAACTAAGGGAAGATGGTTCTTATGTATTCAAGTATGAAGCTGGGGAGAGGGGAGAAAGAGAGACAGAGAAAAGACAGAGACAGAGACAGATACAGAGATCAACAGAGAGACAGAGACAGACAGACAGAAAGAGAAAATTCCACTCTAGGGAGATGGAAAAGATCCTGGATTTAAAGTGAGAGGAACACCAGAAACTATCTTTGAATGCAGGCTTTGGTACTTAATAGCTGTGTGATGTTAAGTAAATCACTTTCCCTCTCTGGGTTTAGTCTCTTCTTCTGAAACATTAAGGGATTGGACTCAAATTCCTTCTAGTTCTTGATTCTATGGTCCTATTGTTATGGGGGCAAAGGTTTAAACTTGGGTCTGGGTATGAACCAGGGGAGTCCAAGGATTTCAAGTTTGACAGTGCACTCAGGAGCAGGAGGAACAGCCTGATACTCAGCCTTCCCTCTAACCTCCAAGATGTTAATTGGGCTTTGTTGGGGGCATGGATGGTGAATATCACTGGAAGGTACAGTCACAGGTTTATGTAAGAACCCTTTGGCTCAGTGGGCCATGGAGCAGAAGAAAGTGCAAATGATTTGGAGTCAGAGAATCTGGGTTCAAATCCTCCTTTTGTGTGACCTTAGGGAAGGAACCTTTCCTGTTTCTTCATTTGCAAAATGAGGGAACTGGCTCTCCTGCTTACTACCTGTGTGACTCTGGGCAAATCCCCTAATTTGTCCTGAACTTCAGCTGCCTCATTCATAAAATGTGAGGTTTGGCCAGATGGCTAAAGTGCCCATCAGCTCTGAGTCCTATGATATCACAGGCTGCAGTGATGTACTGTTCAAGGAAGGCCAGCACCTCTGGTATGAGGGTTTGCGGAGCCCTTTTCAGGGCTGCTCATCCACCTTTGGGGTCCACCTGCCATCCAACTGTCACCTGTGACTCCAAGAAGCTGTAGCATAGGCAGTGGACACAGCCCAGTAAACTATTTCAGCAGACAGGCAATCAGGTTGAGAGTAACCAAAGGGCCTTGTACCTGACGGTGAGTTAGGTAGGTGTTTACCTGAAGAGTGTGAAGACTTCCCCTAGCAAAATGTGTCAGTGTGAACATTTGTTCCAAAGGGACATGAAGGAGACAGAAGCAGGCACTGTGGAGTGCTTAGAACTTGGTTAGACATCGAAGATGCCAAGGCCATCTGCTGTATCCTGAGCCGTTGACAATTGTCTTGACTTTTGTCTTGCCACTAGACTACAATGACTCTGGAAGAGTGAGGCCAACAACTTATGGCAACTCTGCCTCACTTAAATCCAATATATGCACAAGTCAAAAGACATTATCCATATCATTTTACCATTTTTACCTACCTCAAAGTCTGTAGTGACAGGTAAGTGAAGAAGTAGCAGGTGTTAATACACTGGGAGCTGTAATCACAACTCTGCACACAGGGGGTCCAGGCCATAGGGCTGTCTTCTCACTAGATTGATGCAGCCCTCTGGGTGACTGAATAGCCTGTTTTAAGGACTGTACTGCTCACCTCCTGGCATGAGGAAGGAGCTAGAAAGGTGTCCTAAAAACTGTCTGATTCACCCAACCCTGGCCTGCTTGCTTCTGCAGGCAACAATCCTACCTTATGGTGAAAACACAAAAAAATGTGCAATATCTTTTGGAAAGATGCTACCACTCACCATTAGCACATGGAATGTGCACATGCTTATAGACAGCCTGAAATCCAATAAATCTGAAAGACAAATAGCTCTTGTTGTGAGAAAACTCAGCAGGTATCACATTTAAATAGCAGCCCCAAGTGAAACAAGGTTGGCAAATGAAGACCAGCTTACCAAAGTCAGAGCTGGATACACATTTTTCTAGAGGGGCCACAGTGATGGGGAGCACTGTGAAGTTGGGGTAGGTTTTGTAATCAAATAATGATTGATAAAGTGATTGCCACTTGCAGGAAAGTGCCAAACCACTGTCATTAGTGCATATGTTCCTATCATGATTTGATAAAGTCAAAGAAAAATTTTATGGAGACTTGGAGACCCTTATCATTAATTGTGCCAAAAGACAACAAGCTTATGATTCTGGATGACTTTAATGCCAGAGCAGGCACAGATGATCAGATATGATTTGGGAGGAGTGGAGTGGGGAACAACAACAGCAATGGTCACTTACTACTGAAGACTTTGCATGTCGTGACCTTCTCATCACCAACACTGTGTTCCATTTACCTAAATGCAATAAAGCTTCATGGATGCATCCTCACAGCAAACATTGGCATTTAATAGACTATATCGTTGTGAAGACACAAGAAGTGAGAGTGACGAAGTCAACATGTGGCACAAAGTGCTGGACTGATCATGGACTTATCCTCTCCGAGCTAAATATTCACATTCAACAAAAGCTATGGCCCATTAGATTATAAGTTCCTTGAGGGAAGGGCCTGGTTGTTTTTTGTTTTTTGTATCCCCAGTGCCTGGCCTGTAATAGGTACTTAATAAATGTTCATTGACAGTATGAGTTTCTGACATTGTGTACCTAATCTGTTCCACTGATAGACCTCTCTTTTTTTAACCAGTATCAAATCCTTTTATGATTACTACTTTGGAGCATGGTTTGAGATCTAACTCTTCCTTCCCACTTTTTTCCATTATTTCCCTCGAGATTCTTGATCTTTTGCTTCCCAATGTGAATTTCCTTGTTATTATTTCTTACTCTATGAAATATTCTTTTGATAGCTTCATATAGCACTGAATAAGCAAATTAATTTAGATAACATTTTCATTTTTGTTATATTGGCTCAAACTACTCATGAACAAACATGATCCTTTTCTTGCTTCTCTCAATTGCTAGTCACTAACTCACTCACTTACTATATATGTGTGTGTATATATATATATATATATATATGCATATATATATGTATACACAAAGACAAGAATGAAACCATTTCTGCTTTCAAGGCTATCATGTTCCTTCAGGAGAGACATGTGAAATATACATATATGTATGTATATATGCATACATATACAAGAATATACTTATACATACACACATGTGTATACATATATGTGCATACAATGCATAATCACACATATTTCACACATGTTGTCTCTCCTGAAAGAGCATAAACTCCTTGAAAGCAGAAATGATTTGATGCTTGTCTTTGTGTTCAGAGACTAGGACAGAGACAGGCACATAGTAGGTATTTATACTAAATGTTTCTTGATTGAATAAAGGGATAGTTTTTGGGGGAGGTATATTTGAAAACCATGGTGACACAAAAATAAATTATATCAATAAAATTACATAATTTCAAAAGAGAATTTCAAAATCTTATCTTCCAACTCTCAAACTATACTGGGTTTCTTAAAAGTGTTAGTGCATTCTAAAGCTGTTAAAAGCTTTTTAAACTCAGCACTGTGTTAAAACTTTTGAGATAGCCTGTCTTATAAAGCAGCAATCATCAAAACCATTTGATGCTGGTAAATAATAGAAAAGTAGGTCAGTATAGCAGACCAGATAAGGGAGAATCAGAAATAATAAGACTTAATAATCTAATGTTTGATAAGTCTAAAAATATAAATTAGGGAATTAGGAAAAGATTCCTATTTTTTTTTTTTTGCTTTTTTATTTGGAGGGGTGAAAGCAGGGCAGTTGGGGTTAAGTGACTTGCCTAAGGTCACATGGCTAGTAAGTGTTAAGTGTCTGAGGCCAGATTTGAACTCAGGTCCTCCTGACTCCACAGCCAGTGCTCTATTGACTGTGCCACCTACCTGCCCCAAGAATTTCTATTTGATAAGAACTGCTAGGAAAATGGAAAAAGTCTGGCAGAAATTAGCCCTAGACCACCATACCATCCATAGTAAATTCAAATAGATACTCGAATATTAAAGATAAATACCATTAGGAAAGAAAAGAGAATTACATGCCTGTCTGCCTTCCTTTTTGTCGTTGAACAGCAAGGTGCAGAAGAAAAGGGGCCGATCTTTGTACAGTCAGGAGACCTGGTGTTCAAGACCTGGCATTGACTAGCTATGTGATTCTGCCAAGTCATTTAGCTTCATCTTCCTCATCTCCAAAATGGGGCTAAGAATGCATGCTCAACTCCTCCCATCTATCTGATAAAGTTGTTGTGAGGAAGCACCCTATCAACCTCAAAGGGTTGATAGAAAATGGGAGTTGATTACTCAGTACAAGTGGTAGATTTTCAATCAAACTGGCCAGTTGAATCATCAGGTCTTTGTTGTTGTTCAGTCATTTTTTCAGTCATGTCTGACTCTTTGTGACCCCATTTGGGGTTTTCTTGACAAAGAACCTGGACTGGTTTGCCATTTCCTTCTCCAGTTCATTTTACAGATGAGGAAACTGAGGCAAACAGGGTTAAGTGACTTTCCCAAGATCATACATGTAGTAAGTGTCTGAGGCTAGATTTGAACTCTAGAAAATGAATCTTCCCAACTCCAGGTCCAGTATTCTGTCCACTGCACTACCTAGTTGCCCCCAGTAATCAGGTTAACAATCTTCATCAATGGAAGTCAAGAGAAAAACAGATAGGGAACAAATGCCTTCATAGGAGTGAAATGGACTGAGCAGTAGGAGACAAGATGGGGAAGACTAAGTATATTATGAGTTCTTCTCTACTCCCTTCGTGGGGGGTGGGGGGGAGGTCCTAACCTGGTCAGATTCTCTTTTTCCCATTTCATCCCTGGTTACTCAGTGAACTTGCTGCAGGTCTACCCGGTCAGGCTTACCTCCTGTGGAACAGGGCCCCGTAATCAGTATCTTCCTCATCCCATCAAATTGACATGGAATCACAGAACGTCGGAGCTGGAAGAGATCTCAGAGTCCATCTAATGCAATCCTCTCATTTGGATGAGGAAACCGAGACTCATGAAATAGATATGCCTTGCCCAAATTCTCACGGATAGTCAGTTACACAGGTGGGATTGATTTGAACTCGAGCGCTTTGATTTCAAATCTAGCATTCTTTTCACTATGCCAGTTACAATGAACATCCCCCCAGACCTCTGTTCAGGGATGATGATAATGGTGGAAATCTCAGACAGGGTGGTAGGAGGGATATTGGTTCAAGTAGGTCTTTTGTTGACTCTGGTATCACACTCATCAATAGCCATTGCCTTGGCCTTTGTGTAGGTCCAGACCTAGAGAGAAGACTAGTTGTTGGTAGGGAGAAGCCCAAAGTCCTAGTGTCCAAAGTTTAAAATAACAACAAGACAATGACTTTCACTGCCTTTGTCAGAATGACCTTTAAGGTGATGACTATGAAATGGTCGCTAGGATCAGCAGATTATGGGACACAGCCTTAGGATACATGATTAAGGAAGCTTCCCATAATTTTAAAAGGTTGACACCCTATTAGATCGACCTTTAGGGCCAGCCCTGAGCCAATTTATAAAGTTGATAAAGTTTGTATTTGGTGGTGACTTATCACCTCCTTTCCAGTAGCTCTGCCCTGCTCTTGCCTCATGAAACCAAAATTTTAATTCCCTACCCTGCCTCTCCTCACCCAGTGTCCTTGCTGGGATTTTTTTCTTGCTGCCAACCAAGGCCCGCTCCTTTCTCCCATTGGTGAATTCCTTCTGGGGCCTCCACTTTGTGGAGACCAGTCCAGACTTCATTCCCCTCCTGGTCCTGTTCTTGATTTCCAGACTTCAAAACCACTGCCTGCCCCTTCCCCCACCCCATTTACTTGTGTTTCTCCATTAGAATGTAAGCTCTTCGAGGGCAAGTACAGTTCTTTCTTTTAGCTTATATTTTTATTCCCACTACTTAGCACAATGCCTGGAACATAGTAAGTGTTTAATAAATTTTTTCTTCTTCCCTCCCTCTCTTTTTCCCTCCCTTCCTTCTTTCCTTCTTCCTTCCTTCCTTTCTTTTTCTTTCTTTCCTTCCTTCTTTCTTTCTTTCTTTCTTTCTTTCTTTCTTTCTTTCTCTCTCCTCTCTCCCTCCCTCCCTCCTTTCCTTCCTTCCTTCCTTTCTTTCTCTTTTTTCTTCCTTCCTTCCTTCCTTCCTTCCTTCCTTTCTTTCTCTCTCTTTCTCTCTCTCCCTCCCTCCCTTCCTTCCTCCTCTCCTTTTCTTTCTTTCCTTCCTTCCATCAGATTCTTTCCTAAGAGCAGATTTCAATGGAGTGTGTGTGTGTGTGTGTGTGTGTGTGTGTGTGTGTGTGAAGAGAGTTAGAACAAGAGGATCCTGGATCCCCTAAAGTGCTGGTGGGGTGATTGCTAATTTTGTTGCTCATCCTTCATTTTCAGAGGACCAATGACATCACAAGTGATACCTTGATTTGCTTGCAAATTGAATTTAAGCGAGGCAGAGCTGTGCAAAACCATCAGTCTCCATCTTCCTGAATCACTGAAGTCCAGTGGCAGGACAAAAGTTAAGACAACTGGCAATGGCCCAGAATGCAGTGGGTGACAGAGGAGAAAGGGCAAGGAAATACCTGTACCTTTCCATTCAGCCACCTGCTTGTACTCCCTTGCACCCAGAATTCATCAGTCAAGGGTCAAGAAATGAGCCCATCCCCATATATTGTCCAAGATGCTTATCCTGTGCCCTCCATCCTCCCCCTCTTCCCCTCTCCAAGAAATAAACCAGTCCAAACCATTGAATAAATAGACTCTTTTTATTCACTTTTTAATCTGCAATGGCATTGTCCAGAAAAGAATAAGAACGTGTGGGGTCCTGGGGCAAAACAAGTACCAATTTCCCCTCCCCAATTCTTCCTCCCCACTAAATGTGGTGTCATTATTTATGCAATTTTTAATGCACCTTGTAGCTCTGGAGACCCTTCCCCCTGGATGTCCTGGGGCAACTGCCCCATGTTTGTTTCAATGTCTAACCCCTGCCAGTTTTAAAGTTCTGGGGGTGGCATCAGATGCTGATACCCAAACTAAAACTCTTGGCTAATGTGGGTTCACCCATGCTACTCCTGTGATGGAGATGTTTAGGTTCAATGGAACCAGACTTCAAATCTGAAAATTCTCTGAATTCCCCAAATGACATTTCCCTTTCCCGCTCCGCATTCCTCATGCTCTCCAGTCAGATATACACCAAACAGGGTGACAGACAAATGTGCAGGAGCTCTCTCCCAACCTCTCATCCCTCATGGGATTTTCACGCTATCCCTTCAGAGATGAAATGGATAGGAAACTTATTATTATCAATAATCCCGATGTTCCTTCCAACTTTAAATCCCTTTACTCTAGGATTCCTATTTTATAGCTGAAGAAACTGGGGGACAAGAGAGGTTTGGTGACTTGGCCAGTGTTACGTAGAATGCAATTGAGAGGTGATTTTCTATTCCTCCCTTCCCCCTCACATCAAACTTATGGAAGATTTAGATTAGAACCCTGGTCTCCTGGTCACCTGCTCTTCCCACCACATTAGGACATGGAAACAATAGTGTAGTGGTATAGTAGATAGAGAGCTGACCTCTGAGTCAGGGGGACCTGGGTTCAAGTCCTCCTTTGGACACAGACTGGCAGCATTACCCTGGCACTGAACCTCTCCCAGTTCTCCAAGCAACATTCCAAGACTATAAGTTGCAGAATAGTTAATGACCTACATGCTAAAGGACGGAAGTAAGAATTTATTAAGCCAGGCACTGCGCTAAATGTTTTACGATTATTATCTCGTTCGATCCTCACAACCACCCTGTGAGGTAAGTGGTATTATTATTCCCATCTTACAGATGAAGAAACTGAGGTTAAGTGATTTACCTCAGTTCACATGGCTATCAAGTGACTGGGACTAGATTTGAATTCAGGTCTTCAAACTCCAAGTCCTGTATCCACTGAGACAAACAACTACCTTTTAAGATTTGCAAAATGCTTTACATCTGTGTCTCACTTGATCTTCACCAGAAACCTATGAGATAGGTGCTCTTATTCCCCCCATTTTAGAGATGAGAAAACTGAAGCAAAAAGATGTTAAATGGCTTGCCCAGGGTCATACGGCTAGTAAGCGTCTGCATCAGGATTTGAATTCAGGTCTTCCTGATTCCACCTCCTCTTATCTGATTGCTCCTTCTCAGTTCCCTTTGCTTTTTCTTCACTCATATTTACGCCCTCTAAATTTGGTATCCCCAAAGGCTTTGCTGTGGGTTCCCCTTTCTTGCTTATTGAACTCATCAGCTCCCATGGATTTCACTAACATCTCCAAGTAGATGACTCCTAGATTTAGCCCTAACCTCTCTCCTCAGCTACAGTAACAAACCGATTCTTGGACATTTCCAACTGAATGTTCCAATGACATCTCAAATTCACCATTTCCAAAACATGTCCTTTCCCTCAGACTCCCTCCTCTTCTAAACTTTCCTATTACTTCCCCCAAGGCATACTATATAATAAACTTGCAAAGTAGGCTGGAACCTCGTTTGATCCTCACTGAAGCTTGTAACCTAAGCGCTATCCTAGACTCATCATTCTCTTTCCATATCCAACACACTGCCAAATCTTTTTTCTACCTTCATGTTGTTGATCAGTGGTTTAATCATATCCAACTCTTCCATACCGTCCATGGTTTGCCATTTCCTTCTCCAGGCCTTTGTTGAAGTTTTACCCATTCTCCAAGGCCCAGCTTGATGTTGTCTTGTCTGTGAAGCCTTACTTGATTCCCCCAGTTGGAAATGCTCTCTCCCTATCTGGAGCTCCTTTAGTATCTGGAGCTCCATAATATCATAGAATGATAGATTTAGAATTGGAATGTCAGACCATGTAGTCCAATCCTCCCACTACCACCGTTTTGCACGAGGAGACTGAGTAAGCCTCCTTTGTTACTAGTCACAAAGCTAGTTTCAGAGATGATGTTGGGACTCATGTGTCCCTAACTCTAACACTCTCTTCTCTCTCTCTCTGTCTCTCTCTGTCTCTCTGTGTCTCTCTGTCTCTCTCTCTTCCCTCCTTCCTTGCCTTACACTTCCATTATCCCCCTTCTGCTATACCAGATGCCCATAGACCTTTGCAACTCTGTCATGGCACCTATAATATCGTACTATGCATTATAATAAATGTGTTATCTTCCCCACTGGATCCTGAGCTCCTTGAGCATAATAATAACAATAATAATAGTTTACATCGCTATAGATCATTAATGTTTACAAGGTGCTTTCTTCACAACAACCCTGTGAAGTAGGTAGTGCAAGTATTTTTCTCCCTATTTGACAGATGAGAAAATTAGGGTTCAGAGAAAAGGATCATATGGCTTACTAGCTAGGACCCTAGGCAGTCTGATTCTGGGATTACAGAGTCACTGCACCCCCACTAGTTTTCTGTATGCCTCTCCTCATTGTTGTATCCTCCAGAAAGTCTCTGTCTCGCACACAGAGGGCACACACAAGAGATGTCTGTTGAAATGAGCTGGAGGATTCACCAGGCTGAGTCACTCTTTCTTACCATCAAGAAACTCCTAGAGATCTGGCCTGATGCCCATATTGGTACATTCTCCATTTCAACAAGAAGTAACCAATCGATCAATAGATATAAAAGGCATGGGAGCCTTTTATTTTTATTCTCATGGCTTCCACTGGGTCCATGAAGCATTAGCTTGTGGTTTTAATAAAATATCTTCCCATCTCCTAATGTCTCCAACTGGTTCTCGTACGGCAACTCGAAGGAACAGAGAGGCCGGGGCTTCAGTCTGGACTAAGGAAGGGTGAACTTGCCCCATACTGTGAAGAGAAAATGGATATCTTGAGATACAGGCCTTAACTTTTCTTTTCTTTTCTTTTCTTTTTGAGGGGGGAAGGCAAGACAATTGGGGTTAAATGACTTGCCCAAGGTCACACAGCTAGTTAAATGTCAAGTGTTTGAGATTAGATTTGAACTCAGGTCCTCTTGACTCCAGAGCTGGTCTGTGCCACCTCACTTCTACGTCTTAACTTTCCAAGACCCATCAGGATCTGGCTTGGCCCCCCTCAGGGATGGTTAGTGACACATTAAAGTAGTAGGCCATAGGACCAAGGAGAGATAGAGAGGCAGGAGCCGCCAGACTAGGAGAATTCTAAATATGGGGTAAGTGACTCACCCAGAGTCACACAGCTGGTAAGGAAGCGTCTGAGGCTGGATTTGAACTGAGATTTTCCTCACTCTAAGCCCAGAGCTCTAACCAGTGTACCACACAGTTACCTTCTTTAATATTTACAAATGATCAAATAAAATAACATATGAAAATTTTTTGGTAGTTTTAAAATTGTGATCCAAATGTCAGCCATTAACAAAATGTCCAGGCCAGAAAGTTTTAAAAAATGTTTTCATATTTTTCCGTGGGCATTATGAGGGATATAAAAATGATCGCATTTGTCTCTGACCAGCTTTTTTCAGACTTTTCTCATACTATACAGTCACTGTAGACTATTCTCAATCTCTTCTTCCTTGTCGGGCCCTGGCCCTGGGCCTTTGCTATTCTGGACTACCCAGTTCCTCCACACATCTTCTTACTAAGATCTATCCTGTCTTTAAAGGTCCATTTCAGGGCTCCTTGTCAGGCAAAGCCTGCCTTGACCTACCCGAGACAAAAGTGATCTCTCCCTCCTCACGTTTCTCATAACACACTGTCTCTCCCTCTCCTTCGCACCTTTCCTATTGTTCTTGCATCACTGGTGTCTCACTGCTGCTTGTTAGAGGGTAGTTTCCCCGAGGTGGGGACCTGTGCCTTATTTCATCTCTATCTTTCCCCCCAGGACCTGACACAGTGTTGCACTTCAATTGGATTGGATTACAGGGGATTGCAGCCCATAGACGCACATCTAAAATATTCATTCGTACTATGCAAAATACTTTCATGCTCATTATCTTATTTGATTTTTCCAAGTACCTCTGTGAGGCAGGAGTGGGAACTGAGGCTCAATTGAGTAATTTAACCAAGGTCTAGAATCCAACTCTTTCAATTCTGTCTTAAATGTTTTGTCCATCATTCTATGATGGTATTTTACGCCACCATAGCAATTGAGAGAAAAATTAGAGAAGGCAGTGATTCATATGCGTCAGACAGAGTCATTACAGAAAGGTTGATGCATAAGCTAGAAACTGAACTGTGCTGTGAAGACTGGGTACGATTTGAATGAGCAGAGAACAGTAATAGGGAGGATCTACTTTTTGGGATAGGTCTCCCATTAAAAGCATGGAGTATCTTCTCATGCCATACAAAAGCTCTTGGACGTTCTGGGCCATCCCCTTCCCTCTGCTCCCACTTACCTGCTCATTATTGTAAAGTATATGGCCAAATACGTGTATAATGGTGCGGTCTCTCCAGCCCATGATTCGGTGGACAGCATGGTTAGTGTTGCCTGTAGACTTGTTAGTCAAGTGATAGCGTCTCTCTACTTGACTCCCGGCTGGCTCCTGGTTCTCTTCCTGATCTCCCAGAACATCTACCAAGCTTTGTATGGAGGTAAGGGAGAGGTTGTCCCAGGCTGCCTTAAAATTTGGGTCTTCTTTGATCTGGAATGCAGAAACAAAGGACAACATTATGGGAAGCAGACTAGGGTTGTAAGGCAAGTACAGGATTTTGAATCAGAACACCTGAGTTCAAATCCTACCTAGTTCTGCTACTTGCTATCTTGGAAAAATCATTTTCCCTCTCTGTGGGTCTGTTTCCTCCTCTATAAAATTTTCCTGGCACATAGAGGCTGCTTAATAAATATTTGCTTGTTTATTAATGAGGTTGGAATAGATGAGGGATTAAACAGGGGTCAGTGAACCTATTTTAAAAAAATATTTTAATAACTGTTTTTCAGTATAATTGGTTTCCTTTATAATCCTATGTATTTTATTTTATCAGTTTAAAAGCTTTTTTGTGAGAAGGGGTCCATAGATTTCACCAGACTGCCAAAGGGGTCCATGCCAGGAAAAAAGGTGAGGAATGCCTAGTCTCTGAGTTTTCTTTCACTTCTAGATACAACGATCCTAGTGTCTCATACAAACCCTCTGTTCTAACCAGGCTAGAGGGTTGGACATACCCTGAACATCACATCTATTTCTGTCTCTGATCCCACCATTTCTCTGGCCTGGATTGTCTTTCCTGTTTGAAGAGAGAGTCTGGGTTTCTCAACATATTGAATTTTGTTAGGGTTTCTAAGAGATGACAGCCAGAAAAGGAAAGCAGAAACAGACTACGAGATGCACTGGATAGAGAAGCCAAGACCAACAAATTCATAAGCCTATGAGGAAGAGAAGAGGAAGCAACACCCAGGCCCAAAGCTAACCTCTGACCGATAATGACTTTATGGCCTTAGGTGCGACATTGAGCTTCTCTGGGCTCTAAGAATATGTGCTGTTGAGCAGGGGCAGCTTGGGCTGATAGAAGTAGTTTCTCTCTGAGAAGGTTAAGGAGAGAGAGAGTGAATGAGAAGGACAGGGACAGAGACAGAGACACAGAGAGAGAGACAGAGACAGAGAGAGAGAGAGAGAGAGACAGACAGACAGACAGAGACAGACAGACAGAGACACAGAGACACAGAGAGAGAGAGACAGAGACAGAGAGACAGAGACAGAGACAGAGAGACAGAGACAGAGACAGAGAGAGACAGACAGAGACAGACAGAGAGAGAAACACAGATAGAAAGGGAGAGAGAAACAGAGACAGAGAGTCAGAGAAAGACAGAGAGACAGAGAGAGACAGAGAGACAGAGAGAGCATGCATAGTGGATAGAAGGCTGACCTTGGAGTAGGAAGACCTGAGTTCAAACCTTGCCTCTGACACTCCCTACCTGTGTGTCCATGGGTTACCTCCTCAAGCAATTCCAGGCAACTTTCTCTCTCTAAACTATAAGTTACAGACAAATTGTCAATCTACATTGGTAGAAAGTGTTCCCAGCACAGAAGCTGTCCACATCAGTGAAATCACAGATCCAGAGGGAAAACCAAACAATATAAAAGGTGGTCAAGTTAATCATTATCATTAATGTAGCATTTTTTCTTTTTTAAAGTGGCAGGAAAGAGACAGAAGTAGGTGGGCAGTTGACTTGGAAAGCTGAAAAATTTGCCAATCATGAGTCCAAAGTCCCTCCTAAGGCTGCTTTCCATCTAGTCTAAATGCATCTCATATGTACCCATGTAGTCTCCCCCCTTAGGATATAAGCTTCTTGAGTGCAGAGACTGTTTTTCACAGTGCTTAGCACATAATAAGCGTTCAATAAAAACTTGTTGGATGATATAAGTAGTCAGAAAAGGACAAAATAATAGAGCATTAGTGCTGGAAGAGACCTTGGAACACAACCTGCTCATTCATTTTTTTTTTTAAGGGAGTAAGGCAAGGCAATTAGGGTTAGGTGACTTGCTCAAGGTCACACAGCTAGTAAGTGCCAGGTGTCTGAGGTCGGATTTGAACTCAGGTCCTCCTGACTCCAGGGCTGGTGCTCTATTCACTATGCCACCTAGCTGCCCCTCAAACTGCTCATTCTTGACCCATCAACCAACCAAAAAAAGCCAAATGCTCACATGCTCAGTCCTCTGCCTAGCCCTAGATCTGAGGTAAGAGCTAAGCAAGGTAAATAGTTGCGTAGAGTGCACCCACAGGATGCAAGAAAGGATACTTTGCAGAATTATATTGAAATTTAAGATTTTACATGGATACATGTTAGTGCCAACAAATGCTGCTTTCCATGATACATACCCATGTTCAGTCAAATCGTATAAGTGACAATGAAGGTTCAGAGCCTCCATTGTTGAGTAATACAGGGGAGTCAAACCTCCCAGAAGTACACAATTGATTGTTCAGGCTCTGATTTGCTCTATGGGGGAATCCAGAAAAGGGGAAAAACTAATTACTAACCCTGAAGGAATTTGCACATGTAACTGGAGAGATAGTCTACTCTTAAAGAGAGACTGAGGTATTTGGACTGTCAGAGCTGAAAAGGGACCTTAGAGTACATCTATTCCAATCCCCTCATTTTACAGAAGAGGGACCTGAGACCGGATGAGGAAGTGATGATAGTCATACAATGAGTGGCAAAGCCAAGGCTAGACCCCAGGTCTCCCAGGCTTCCCAGGTCGCTATTCTTTCTGCCACACTGGACTACCTTTCACATGAAATGATAAAAGAAAACTCAAGCAGCATGTTACCACTAGCTTTATGATAATAAGAATAATGATACCCATGTATATAGCACTTGAAGCTTTTTTGTATGCTGAATGATAGCATTCATGTAGGACTGAGCTCTGAGATGGGAGAGAACACTAAGGGCTGGGAGCTACCCCAGGCATCCTGGTGTAGTGTGTAGAGCATTGAACTTGGAGACAGGAAAACATGAGTTTGAATCCTGCCTCTGACACGTACTAGCTGTATGACCTTGGGTAAGTCATTTAACCTTTGTTTGCTTTAGTTAGCTCAGGTGTAAGATGCAGAGATAAAACTTAATAGCCTCTAAGATTCTTTCCAGCTCTAAATCTATGATCCTTTAAGAAGATTTCAGGAAAGAAGTAGGTCTGAACTGGGGTTTGAAAACAGAATAAGCTTTGAACAGGCAGAGGTTTGGGGTCGATGAAGCTAACTGGAGACACTCTTCTCACCTTTTCATTGTACTTGTCACCTTGCTCTTTGAGAACAGCAACTATCTTCTGGATAATAATGTCCTCTAAAGGGAAAGAAGAGAGATGGGTTACTTTTTTTTATTTTGGAGGGAGGAGGACAGGGCAACTGGGGTTAAGTGACTTGCCTGAGGTCACACAGCTACTAAGTGTGTCAAGTGTCTGAGGTCATACTTGAACTCAGGTCCTCCTGACTCCAGGGCGGGTGCTCTGCTCACTGCCCCACCCAGCCGTCTCTAATGGGTTTACTTTTCAGTGTCCAAAAATGCTCCACAAATAACAATATTGTTTTTAGAGACTAACTATGACCCTCCAGACTCCTTTCCTCTTGACTTTCGGCCTAATTCAACCTCGTCAGGAGGAGAGTCAGCCCCTGCTACCAGGCGGGACATTGGGGGTGAATGCCGGGGGCTGGAGGCAGCCTGGCAATTCCGTTCTTTGTCCAAGTATGAGCACCACCCCAGGTAACCTTCTGAGACAGACGGAACTCTGCCTGCTCCAGGGCCTCAAGAGAAACTGTACAAACAGTAACAAAAGGGCCCTGGATTGGGAGTCAGAGCTCTGCCGCCAACCAGTCAACCGTGCAGTCTTTTTTTTTTTTATATAAATTGATTTATTTATTTTCTTGTTTACATCATTCCTTTCCACGAGACTTTGAGTTACAGATTTTCTCCCCATCTTTCCCCTACCCACCACCCCAAAACAGCCATCCCGCTGTATCCCCCCTCCCCAATCTGCTCTCTCCTATGTCCTCCCCCTCGCCCCTCTGACTTTCCGGTAGGGCAGGATGGATCTCCCTACCACAGTGCCTGTGTATCTTAATTCCCTCAACTGTGCAGTCTTGGGCAAATTGCTTTTTGTCTCTGGGCTTCTTTATGTCTCCGGGTTTCTCTCTCTGTCTCTATGTAGGGTCACAGACCTACATCTGGGAGGGACTTTGGAAGCTGTCAAGCCAACCCCCTCATTTTCCAGATAAGGAAAGAAATGAAATTACCTGCCCAGGGTTACCAAGGTGGAGATCAACAAAGTAAAATTTAAACCATGTCCTCTGACTGAGGCAGTTTGCTTTTTGCTGGACCATACCAATGGCTTCATCTTTAAAATAAGGGAGTTGCTTTCCAAGGTCTCTTATAACTCTACAATCCTATTTATGGTTACAACCTGCAATGTTTTCTAGATCCTGCCCAGGGGAATTGATCTAAAGACCAGTTCTAAAATTCTGTGAGATCTAGAGTGGAAAGAAATGCTGCCTCCTCATCCCAGGATCTCAGAGCAAAAGTCCACCCAAGATCTTGCTTAAAGTCATACTCACTAGATTCAGAATCTCTTTTAAGGGGTGGTTCCTCCTTTGGTGGGGGCCACCCAATGTGGTTGGAAAGTCCAGTAGAATCAGGAGGCCTGACTTCTGTGGACGACCTCTCAATCACCTCTTCATCTGAGTCTGGAGACAGAAAGAAACAAATGTGTTATAAATCCATATATGCTTAATGGCCAGGGAGTCTTTCTCATTTGATCCCCACAACTGCCCTCTTAAAATGGGTAGACAGAGCTCATAAGGAATCCCATTCAACAATGGGGAAATGGAGGCTCAAAGAGCCTCGGTGATTTGCCCAAAGGCTCACAGCTGGTAAGTGGCAAAGCTCAAGTTTCTTGATGTTTGGCATAGTAGAAAGGGTTCAAATACCAGCTCTGCTCTTTTACCAGTTGTGTGACTTTGGACAAGTTGCTCAGTTCAAGTCCCACCTTCTGTAGGAAACCTTTTTGGGTCTTCCCAGGCTTCAAGGGGCCTTCTCCTTTTAGATTCTCTTCCATTTACTTTGCCTATTTCTTTTATGTACCTAGTTAGTTTCTTACGCATTGTCAGCCCCAATAGAATGTAAGCTCCATGAGGGCAGGGACTATTTTTTGCTTAGCATGGTACTGGGAATGTAGTGCTTGATAAATATATGTTGACTGGCAATTCTTTGGACTTTAGTTTCTTCATCTATGGAATGAGAAGGTTGGAACTCTAAGAGCTCTTCCTGTTATAATGTACTATGGCTCCCAGGTCAGCACTCTGCCTGCTGACTCACACTTCTATGTCCCTGACTTACTGAGTGACCTCAAATTAATTCCCCTTTCCCCTCAAATGTTTAAAAAATTGTTTTTTAGGGGCAGTTAGGTGGCACAGTAGCACAGGACCACTGGCCCTGGAGTCAGGAGGAAACCAAATCTGACCTCAGACACTCGACACTTACTAGCTATGTGACCTTGAACAAGTCACTTAACCCCAATTGCCCTGCCTTCCCCCCTGCAAAAAATAACAAAACAAAACAAAACTAAGAGCTGGTTTTATGAAAAACAACAACAACAACAAACCAATAAAATTGATAGATCTTTAGTCAATATGAGGGGGTAGTTCTTGACAGTAATTTTGCCAACAGACTTGGTCAGTCCCAATCTCATTCCAGTAGTGGTTTCTCTAGGTAGGATGGGGAATGACCTAGAGTTCACCAGGATGATCTTCCCAAGGCCCCTCCAATTTTCTCCCTACTCACAAAACAGCAAATAAATACAGAGGGGACCTGCCGCCCGTCAAAAGTTACCAACCCTATCCTAAGGCTGGCCACTTGGGGGATGGAAGAAGAGGCAGCTGCAGAGTTGTTGAAGCAACATGGATTGGTCCAGCTTACCAGGAGTAGCCAGACTTGCTGGTCTGTGGCTGATGCACAAAGGAAGAAATGTAGGCTTTGCAGGCCTCTGTGTCTCAGGGCTTCTAGAATCCAGGCCTGATGATTTCTTGGCCTCTTCATTGCCATGTTTCTTAAAAGAAAAGGCCTTCTTGAGGCTAGACTTCTTGTCTTTCTTCTTAGAAGTTGGCTCTGGTGCTTCTGTTGATGCCTCTAGGGATTCTGGGTTCTCAGGGAAGATGTCTTTCTCCTTCAACTTTTTGCCTCTTTTTTCCTTGTCTTTCTTCTTAGAGGCTGCCTCTAGTGCTTCTGTTGATGCCTGTAGGGGTTCTGGGCACTCAGGGAAGATACCTTTCTCCTTTGACTTTTTGTCTCCCTTTTCTTTGCCTTTTTTCTTAAAGGTTGGCTCTGGTGGGTCTACACATGCCTCTAGGTGTTTTGGGTCTTGTGGGGAATTGCATTTCTCCTTTGACTTTTTTTCTCCCCTTTCCTTCAGTTCTTCTGACCCTGTTTTGGTCAGAAAGTTCACCAGGTTCTTTAGCAACCTACGCTGGCCCTTCCTGTGGGCCTTGTCCTTGTGGTTACTTCTTTGGCCACCCTGCTCGCTGTTGGCTCCTTTGGTTTTCTCTAGTTTTGGGGCCACAGAGGTATCACTATCCAAAAAGCTTGCTTGCCTATCCAAGGGTCTCACCCGTTCGCTTGATGCCCGGCGAAGCGACTGAGAGTCCCCAGCTCCTGGCATCTTCTTGGAAGCCTGAAATCTGTCTGGGGAATGGCCTTTTCTTCTCATCCAGAATTCTGCCTTCCACGAAGCCCTGTGTTTCTCCATTTTTCCACCAACTACAACAAAAACAAAAACCTCTTTTAGGAAAACACAGTCCTGGGTGAGAGGGTACTCAGGAAAAAGAATGGATTAACCCATAACAAGAAGATAAAATTGTGAATAAAAACTTCTTGAGATGCTAACACACCACATGCTCAGTCAAAGTGATTGAATCTTCACCTCACTCCTTTAAAGTAGAAAGAATACATGTTAAAATTATTATTCTCATTTTACAGAAGAAGAAACTGAGTCACAGAAAGGATATATGATGGGCCCAAGGTTTAGTTAGTGACAAGAGTTGAAGAATAGAGCCTATGACTAGATCCCCTGTTCTAGTCCCATGAGGTAAACCACACCACCAGTTCAGTATTTCAGACATATGCCTGAGCTGCCATGCTCTTTCTTTTGTACTTTAATTTGTTTTAAGAGAATTTTTATTATCTTTCAGGACTGACACATCCTTTTGGTTTCAGAAGTTTTCCCTTTTTTATAATATTTTTATTATATTATACTATAATATTACATATTAACATATTATATATTATTATTATTTTCCCAATTACATGTAAAGATAATTTTTAACATTCTTCTTTTAAAATTTTGCATTCCAAATTTTTTCTCTACCTCCCCCCTCCCTGTGGAAGCATTTGATATGATGTTCAGTCATGCAAAACATATCACCATACTGCTATGTGATCTTAAGCAACTCTGAATCTCTCAGTTTCCTCTTCTGTAAAACTGGTTTAATATTCTAACTCCCTCCTTAGGTTCAAATCCCTCCCAGGATTTTAGCGCTGGAGCTGAAAGGAACCTAGGAGTCCACTGAGTCCAACGCCCTCATTTTACAGAAGAGAAGACTGAAACCCAGATTAAGGGATTTACCTAAAGCCAAACAGGTACAAGCATTAGAAGATGGATTTGAATCCAGGCTCTCTGATTTCTGAGCCAGTTATCTTTCCACCAGTAATTCCTTTGATAATGTTCATAGACGGCAACAGAATCCCAATGGGCCATCTACATGAAAGTAAATTGTATCACCATTGCTTTTATTATGATATCATTATCTCACAGTTGTTTAGCTTAATTGGTTAGAATTAATGATAACAGAGCTATAGGTTTAGCCCCCACTGGGCCTGTGATGACAGGCTGTGATGTTTCACCATCCATCTTGGCCACGAGGGAGGTCCGGAGAGCCAGCAGGACCCCGACCCTAAGGCTGGGAAACTAATCAAATGAATGCCCGTCTGATGGTATATCAGTAGAGGTACCATGCTTGTACACAAATGATGATATATTTTGCCAAAGCAAACTCTCACTGGAGTATCATCCTTAACTGGAAACTGTCTCAAATTTCCTGTCTGCTTCTCAAGGCTGAGAAGAAGGTTTTTGCTTTGGTTTTCTTTCAATATACGTTTTATTGGTGACTTTTATATTTAATCAAATCATTTCTACTTCCTCTCTCCTCCCACCAAGCTCCCCCTTGTGACAAAGAAAAGCAATTGAACAAAAACATTCTACCCACGGTACCTCCTCAGATGTGTATAATGTTCTGTCCCATTAGCCTCCTTCGCTGCCATGAGAGGAGTGGCATGTTTTATTACCTAATCTCTGGGACTGTCATTGGTTTTTCCAATTACTCATTAATCAAAATCCCACTTCTGATACAAAATATATTGATGAGAAAGAAGGTAGATTTTTGTTAATTGGGGGGAAAAATCTGACAGGTACTTCAAGTCTTAGTATCCTCATTTCACAAGGAAGGACATTATGGATCAGTGAGGGGAAGAGATCTCTCTAAACTAGTTACTGATAGAGTTGGGCTATGCCTAGGGCTTTTTGATTCTATATCCAGTGTTCTTGTTTCTGCCTTTGCTGTCTCTGAGCTAGTGGCAAAGACAGGCTTAGAACTCAGATCTTCTGATTCCCCATCAGTGTTTTTCTCCCTGCTGCTCATCATTGCAAGACAAACTCTGGACCAAGGGACACAAAGCTATTAAACGCGCAGGGCCCATCCTTACTCCATGTCAGGGCTGGGAAGGCAAAGGAAAGCTTTGGAAACCTTCCATATGCTAAGGGGGGCCCAAGATGAAGGGCCTGTGACCAACTGGAACATAGATTCCTAGAATATCAGAATTAGGGGGGAGCTTAGAAGTCATCTGGTCTACCCTCAACCTCCTCATTTTACAGATGTAGAAACTAAGGCCAGGGGGAAGTGCCTGACCCAAGATCAAACAGCAAATATTATTGCATGGTTATATGTCCCAACCCCAAATTCTTCCAGATCTTTTGAAAATCAGACCATTGGTCAGATGGGAACAGAGTGAAAGTGGATGGATGCAAACATATCCTTGTTAGAGAAACGCCTGAAAGTGCACATCCTCTTAATTGCAACTCATATATATATATATGTATATATCACTTCATCTTTTTGGGCACAAGACTTTACATCATCATCTAGTCATTGGCCATCTTAGAAAACAAAGGAAGGACAACAACATCTCATCTTGCCTTATCTCACAAAGCACCCGATGATCTCAGAAACCGCTGAGCTCCGACACGGAGCAGCTGATTGTAAGAGGTTCTTGGGTTTGACCCACAGGTACAAGGTTCAGACTAACTCATAAGCACACAGCTGAGTCTCCAGTCACATGACTTTTGGTGACTGGCAAAATCCACTGGCGAATTGCCAAGAAAGGGAGCAAAAGAGAAAAAGAGAGAGATTCCCCAAAGATACGATTTGCTCTGGTGTATAGTTCCTTTCAAGCCTGCCCTATTGCTTTGAGTTCTCTTATTAACTTTATATTAGCATCATTTACATAATATTTCTCTAACTTACACAATAATATAACAACTCATGTTGACATATATGTACATGTATATCACTTTTTGCATATGTATATGTCTGCATGTATATTATATAAATATATGTATATATGCATATGTATATATATTATATAAATGTGTGTGTGTATTTATGTAGTTAGCTAAGTAGCACAGTGGATAGAACACCAAACCTGGAGTCAGGAAGACTCATTTTTGTGAGTTCAAATCTGGCCTTAGACACTTAATACCTGTGTGACCCTGGGAAAGTCACTTCACCCTGTTGGCCTCAGTTTCCTCATCTATAAAATGGACTGGAGGAGGAAATGGCAGTATCTCTGCCAAGAAAACCCCATTATGGGGTCAGTGAAGAATTGGACACAACTGAAAGGACTGAACAACAACAAGAAGGTGAATGGATAAAGTAGAAGGTGAGGAGGTAAAGGTTGGTTGAGTGATTAAAGGATTCTGGTTTAAATAGTTAAGCCCAAGCAGTTGTGCTTATCATTATTACTGTCAACATCCATTAGAAGGTCAAAGTTGGAAGGTGCCTCAGAGTCCAACTAGTCCAACCCCTTCATCATGTCTTGTCCAAGTTCTTAAAAAGCTGGGACCAGAGCCCAGGGCTTTTATTTACTCCAGTTCCAGTGCTATCTCCACTACATAATTCCTAAGCACACAGTAGGGCTCACAACCATGCAAATGAGAGCTCCTGTCTCTGTCCCTCAATACCAGGATCACAATGACTGGATTTAGAATCTGAAGATTCTACTTTGCTACTTACTATGTTTGTGAACTTGGGCAAACTACTTAACCTCTCTGGGGCTCAGAATCCCTCCCCATTGTAGAGAGAGGGTCGACCCTGGTGTAAGAAGACCAAGGCTCAACTCCCACCTTTAACTCTTAATCCGTTAACCTCCCTGAGCCTCAGTTTCCTCACCTGTAAAATGAGGATGTTGAACTAGATGACCTCTGGGTTTCTTTCTTTCTTTTTTTACTTTCACATTAGATATTAGTTAGGTTATAAAGAAGAATTGTAGCAAATGGAATGAACAGTGGGAAAGAGAAAACAAAACCAAACAAGAAAAAGAAAGAGAGCAGGTAGTTTGCTTCGATCTGCATTCAAACTCTGTTCTTTCTAGTTCTTTCTCTGAATGTAGACATCTCTCTCCATCTTTTGGAGTTGTTTTATAACCCTGCATTGCTGAGAAGAGTCCAGTCTATCAAAGCTGGTTGTCACACATACATTGTGTCTGTCATCGTGTACAAATTTCTCCTGATTCTGCTCTTCTCACTCAGCATCAGTTCATATAAGCCTCTCCAGGTAAATATGAAGTCCATCTGCTCCTCATTTCTTATAGCACAATAGTATTCCATTACATTCATATACCACAACTTATTCAGCCACTCCCCAATTGATGAGCATCCCCTTAATTTCCAATTCTTTGTCACCACAAAAAGAGCTGCTATAAATATTTTTGTACATATGGATCTTCCTCCCACTTCTATGATCTCTTTGGGATACAACCCTAGAAGTAGTATTGCTGGGGAGTTTCTTTCTAACTCTAGATCTGTGATCCTATATCCTCATGAGCCTGTAAAACAGATGGGAGATGAAGCCCAAGGCTATGGTATGAGTGGAAAGAGAGGCTGTTTCCCACAGCTTTCAATACTACACCATGGATTGGGGCCAACATGTCCATCTCTGGTCTTACTTGCCTAGCACTTAGTCACTGAACGGGCATTGGCTCAGACAAACTGAGATCTGGGAAACAACCACAATTTCGAAAGGCGAAGGTCACCTGAGCCATCTTGATTTTTGTCCTGCCACTGGACTCCAATGACTGGAAGAGAGAATGAGGCTGACACTTTGCACAACTCTGCACAAGTCAAGATGTCTCCCCATGATGTTATTGCTCTTCAAAAACCAACAAGAACAACAATGACAACAGTGGATTGAGGCACCACGTGGGGCATTAATGCATTCAGTAATTCCCGCTAAGCTGACACAGACTGGACCTGCCCCAGATAAAACTGTGGAGTAGGCTAAGTCTGGCCTGCTTTTCCTCCCTTGTCTCTGAGTCAATCTATCTCTGTCCTCTTCTTTAGACCTTTTCAGTGGTGTGCTGGACCTGACTGGCATGCAGACTCAGGAGAGCCAATTGTTAAATTCTCAATATGGGCATTGACACTTGAAAATCAGTAAAGCCATAAATGGAGGCTTGATTTGTTTTCTTGAGTGTTTAGACTTAGGAAAGTGATGGGGAAAATGCTAATAATTCAAATTAAACTGAAAAAAGAGCCATGGGTATATTTTTCATAAAACCAGTTGTTAAACATTTAACAGCGCATTCTAGGGCCTATCTTGCTCTTAAATTAGGTTTCAGCTAATCCCAGCTGAGGCATTACCTTCTTCACAGGCACTTCATGGAATCAGTCACAGAGCTGGATGAAAACTTAGAGACTACTCCATCTAGCCTTCTACCTCCAAAAGCATCCCTTTTTAGTATCTTTGATTGATAGTTATTCGATTTCTTTCAACAAAGAGAGAGCAACTGGAGTTCAAATCCCCACTGCTCATTCACTGTAGCATTGTTCACACCTTGCTGGGTCTCATTTTGTTCATCTACTGAAAGAAGTACATAGTTGGATTACATCATATCCAAGGTCTCTTCCAGCTCTGAGTCAATGATTCTGCCATCCTAATTTTAGTCAGAAGATCTGGGTCCAAATCTTGCCTCAGATACTTACTAGCTATAAGACATTGAACAAGTCACTTAACCTTTCTTGGGCATGATTTCCTCTTCTATAAAATAGGCACAAAAATGTTTGTACTATCTATCTCACATGGCCATTGTGAGGAAAACTCTTCGTAAACCTGAGTGCTATGTAAATGTGAGCTGTTATTATTATGTTACAGAAATATTAAGCAAATGGCATTAACATAAAGTTTATGACAGGAATCAAAACAAAATACTCAGCTTAAAAGGAGCTAATCGTACTTTACAGGTAAAGGGAAGACAGCACACATTAATTAAGCACCTACTATATACCACTTAATGTGCTAATGAAGCAGTGCTGAATGGCCTTTGTAATATATTTTGGGGTAATTTTATAATTTTTATAACATTGTTGTAATTTCAGTTTTGTGTTAAGTTGTAAAAGCCACATTTCTTCTCCCCAGCTGTAAAACCTTCCCTTCCCCCCAGCTGTACTGTGTCTTCCCTGCCCCCAGCCTAAAGGTATTTCCTTTCAAACCATTAACTCTTTAGCAATGATAACAAGAATCCTTTCAAAGTACTACCTCCTTTTGTCTTAGCAAACAAAACTCATCCATTTGCAAATCTGGATGGGTACATCTCATTTAATTTGACCTCAAATCTGACCGCTGGCTGACTTTATGATGTTTCAAGGCAAAAACCACACCTCTCTCTCTAAGCACCCTGCTGTTTGTCCCAGTGAATTATGGGTAAAACACATGCTCAGTTGATGTCAAGGGTGCATGTCCCTTCAAGTATTGGTCACGCCCTGGCTCCTCCCGGGTCCCTCCCTAACTCCACCTTTGTACACCTCATTAGCTTAATGAACTTATGATTGACAGTCTTGTATCTTTAAAAATGCCTCTCTGGCCCTTAGAACTTTGCAGGTAGGCTTTTTCTAGGAGACCCCTGCCTGCTGAAGAGCGTCACACTTTCAGGCTTTCCCTGACTTGCCCCCACCCCCCACCCCCCACCTTGCATCTTGCGAGCTTTTCCTAGCCAGGTTTCCTCACCCTATCCCTTTTTCCCTGTGAATCAATAAACTTTTATAAATCTGCCAAAAGACAGCTGAGCCTGTAATTCTTTTCAGACGCGAACCTAGAAAGGATTTCTCATTAGAAATCCCCCAAAACTTACTCCTCATCACTAAGCCCTTTACAAGTATACTTTAGGGTTCATCAGAAGTCATGTGATTTATGAGTTCCGTTCCAAATTCCAATGGTTCCTGTGAAACTTTTAATGACGGGAATCTCACTCCTGACCAAGCAATAAGGAATAAAGGCACTAAGTTTAAGTAGGACCGGGAGAGGTTTCTTCTTGCTCTGTAGTTGAAGGAAAGAAAGAAGGCAATTACTCTTGCCTCAGGAGATCCACTCTTGGCATTGTATGTATGTTAAAAATGCAATGCCCTGAGGTACTTCTATGTTTGTGGATGCCAGAGTGCCGACTTGATGATGCCAGGAGCCAGCAGGCATTTATAGGAAGCTATTATTTGTTTCCCAGCAGGAAGAGAGAAAAGACCTCTGAGATCTCTGTGATTAGGATGGAGAAATTGCTGCCGAGGTTCACAATCAAGTGTGCTTGCAGAACACAGGAACCACACTCAGCTGACTCAACTGATGCTTTTACAGCAAGGGTTCTTAACTCGTTTTGTGTGAAATGGACCCCTTGGGAAGTCAAATGGAACCTAGAGACCCTTTCTCAGGATAAGGCTTTTAAAGGCATAAAATAAAATACATAGTATTGCAAAACAGACCAATTCTATTGAAATATATTTATTAAAACATTAAAAATAATAATAGTTTTTAAGTTTGCAGATCAGGGTGGCTAGGTGGTGTAGTGAATAGAGTACTGGCCCTGGAGTCAGGAGGACCTGAGTTCAAATCTGGCCTCAGACACTTAACACTTACTAGCCATGTGCCAGACACTGTGGGTACAAAGATGGCAAAAGACAATCCCTGTCCTTGAGTAGCCCACATTCTAAAGAGGAAGACAATATGCAAAAAACAAAGAAGCTTTAAATAGGAATAATTAGAGATAAACAGTGAGGGAAGGCACTAAGATTAAGGATGACTAGAAAAGACTTTTTGTAGAAGGTGGGACTTATGGGGACCATACAAATCATATTGCATGGGCTGTTTGCTGCCCCCTCTGCCTTCAAATATGTCCAGGCCAGGTTATAGAAACTTCTTCCAGATTCCAAAAAAACTGCCATATTTTTTGTGGTAGCAAAGAACTGGAAACAAAGTAAATGCCCAACCAGAAGAACATGGCTAAATAAATTATGGCCTGTGAATGGAATAGAATATTACTGGACTATAAGAAATGACAGATAGGATGAATACAAAAAAGCATGGAAAGACTTAAATTGACTGACACAAGGTAAAATAAAGCAAAATCAGGAAAAACTATATATATTTACATATACACATACATATATATTTATAATGATTCCAACACTGTAACAGGAAAGAACACACACATAATCCCAGATGAACATTACATACTTACAAAAGAATAAGCATGGTCTCAGAGAAATCACCGCCCCTTATCACTCCTTTGTAAAAGTGAGGAATATTGCGTATGGTGTCAGATATTTTCAATATATATTGATTGATTTAGGTGCATATTTTCCCCTTTTTCTTCTTACAATATTCTCTGCTAGAACTAGGAGAACACTGTATACAGTAACAGCAACATTGTGCAATGACCCACTTTGTCAGACTTAGCTCTTCCAAGTAATGCAAGGATCTAATTCCAATTCCAAAAGATTCATGATGGAAAATGCTGTCCCTATCCAGAGAAAAAACTATGGAGTCTGAATATAGATCAAAGAATACTATTTTCTCATTTTTTGGTTGTATTTTTTGTTTTTCATGACTTTTCCCTTTTGTTCTGATTCTTCTTTCACAACATGACTAATGTGCAAATATGTTTTATGGTCATACACCTTACAGCCTATGTCAAATTGCATGCCATGTTGGGAAGAGGAATGGAGGGAAGAAGGGAAAATTTAGAATTCAAAATCTCATGAAAGCGAATGTTGAAAACTAAAAATTAATTAATCAATTAATTAAAAAATAAAAAGCAAAAAAACTATTCTCTGTCATAAGGAATGGCTCTCTGGGAAGGGGTAGAAAAGAGAAATGGGGGGAAAGCAGGGTGACATTAAAAACAAAAGATATAAATAAAGCCTATTAAAATTGCCTCTATACATTTTTTTTAAATCACGGAATCTCAGAGGTAAAAGGAAATTCAAAGATTATCTTATTCAACCCATAAGTGACTGAAAATTCCTTCCACAGAGCCTAAATTCCCTTAAAGCTCTCCACCAATGAGACATTCACTGTCTCCCATGCAGATCATTTCAACCCCAGATAGCTTCTCCTTTCCCAGGTAATGTGGAGAAAGTGATCTCAAAGTATTTGCTTTGTCTTATCTCTTCTCCTTGCCAATTCTGATTTTCGCATTCCTTTTCCTGGATCATCCCTCAGACAATCATCTCATGCCAATCAAAGGGTTCTATCTGGTTGGTCCCTTCGATGTCCCACTCTCTACACTGCCATAACATTAAGAAAGTCATTCATTCTCTCTCTCTGTGTCTCTGTCTTTCTCTGTCTTTCTCTCTCTCTCTCTTTCTTTTTCTCTCCTTCTCTCTCTTCCCCTCTCTCTCTCACTCTCTTTCTCCTTCCTTTCTCTCTCTCTCTCCCCCTTTTCTCTGTTTCTCTTTGTCTCTGTCTCTGTCACTCTCTGTGTCTCTGCTTCTCCGTTTCTTTGTCTCTCTTTGTTTCCCTAGCTCTCTGTCTCTGTCTCTCTCTCCCCCCACCTCTCCCAGAAGAAGCCCCCATATATATTACTAGCACAATGTACAACTCTAGTCCACACTAGAGGTGATGTAGTACAGTGTAAAGATTATGTCTTCTGGATTCAAAGGACCTGAGGTCAAATCCTCTAGTACTACCTGTGTGACTATGGGCAAGTCTCTCTCAACCTCAAGGCAGTTAGGTGGCACAGTGGATAGAGTGCCTGGCAAGGAGTTAGGAATATCAGTGTTCAAATCCAGCCTCAGACCCTTCCTAGATGTATGACCCTGGGCAAGTCACTTCACCCTGATGGCTTCAGTTTCCTCATCTATCAAATGAGCTGGAGAGGGTAATGGCAAACCACCCCAGTATTTCTGCCAAGAAAAACCCAAATGGATTCACAGTCAGACACAACTGAAAATGATTGAACAACAACAGACTTCAACCTCATCCGTAAAATGAGGTGGATGGCCTCTAACCATAGATCTATATCCTATGTTTCAAAAAATCCCAAACATCACAACAAAATCCAGTCCCAGGAGACCCCAGGCAATACTAGAAGCAGTGTGACACAATAGAAGAAACTTGGATTTTGAGTTAAAAGACCTGGTTCAAATCCCAGCTTTAATTTACTAGCTTGGTGACTGAATAAGTCACTTCTCCTCTATGGAGGAGAAAACTTTCTACCAGAATAAACTCTCTGGACTTCAGTTTCCTATTTTGTGAAAAGAGCCTGAACTAGATGAATTTCTATGCTCCCTTTGGGTTTTAAATCCTATGAGCCAATGATCCCCAAATTAAACTTACCAAGCAAACTGAGTGTCTCTGTGGTATGTGGAGGTGTGTTCAGTGGCTCAGCTCTCTCCTCCTGAGTTTCAATAAGATCAGGTTAAGTTCAGGCCCTGCAGGCCCAAAGGATTCAACGTTGCTAGTAGTGCCCTGGCTAGCGTCTTATATAAGAAATTATTCCAGACCTGAGATATGAATCTATTTATAGAATCGTGTTTATAGGGAGCTGTATCTACAGGCAGGTCATAGTCAAGCTTGTTTGAGGACACAGTTTCGCTTGATAACTTCCTCATTTTAACTTCCTCATTGCCTTCAAATTAGATAAAGAACTAATTCAGCCGTGGAAACAGTCCCGTGTCTGGATGTGAAATAAAGGCCAGTGGCTTGGTGGTAAACAAACTCTTCTTGGAAATACATTTAGGAACAAGAAACAAAGGGGATTGATTTTTGCTCATGACCAATACATATGTAGTCCATGACCAAAACTCTAGACCAGAAATGACCAGAGTGGGGTGGGGAACCTGTGGCCTTGAGGTCACATGTGGCCTTCTAGGTCCTTAAATGCAGCTCTTTGCCTGAATCCAGAATTCACAGAACAAATCTCCTTAATAAAAGTATTTGTTCTGTAAAACTTGGACTCAGTCAAAAGGCCACACCCGAAGACCTAGAAAGCCACATATGACCTCAGGCTACAGTTCTCCCCATCCCTGGACCAGAGCATCAGGAAGCTGAACCTGCTGAAAGCCAGGTATTGTTAACAGAGCACTGGTTTTGGAGTAGGATCAGGTCCCTTACCAGCTATGTGGTGCGGCGGATAGAACACCTGCGCTAGAGTGAGAAGAACATGAGTTCAAATCCAAGCTCAGACATTTACTATCTGTGTGACCCTGGACAAGTCACTTAACCCCATTTGCCTTCATTTCCTCCTCTGTAAAATGGTTGATAATAAGAGCACCTGCCTCCCAGGGTTGTGATGAGGGTCAAATGAGATGATATTTCTAAAGTGCTTTGCTAATCTGAGAGTCCTATATAAATACTATTATTAACCTCTTCTCCAGCACAACCTCCTTCATTGTGCCAGACTCAGGCTCCTCTTCCTTCATGCCTGGACAGGAAGATTTCATCTATTCATTTCTTAATGGTTCCTAGCATCAGACCTTGAACACGGTGGAGGCTTAAAGGAAGTTTGTCAAATTGGATTAAAAAGCTATCAGGACATTGAATAGGACGGGAGGATACTTTAAAACGTGAAATTGAGAGGTGGGAGAGGAATAGAATGAGAGGAGACAGGGAGAGACAGAACGGGGTTAATCATCTCATATAGAAGAGGCAAGAGATAACTGTTACAAAGGTGGGGAAGAACAGGAAGGCAAAAGGGAATGGGTCAACCTTATTCTCATTGAATTTGGCTTAGGGAAGGAATGACATACACTCTAAAATGGGTATCTTGGCCTACAGGAGAATAGGGGGGATGGAGATAAGAGGCGGGATGATGGAGGGGAGAGCGCGGGGCGGGGGTTGTTAGAGGCACACACTTCTGTAAAGAGACAGGGACAAAGCAGAGAATAGAACAAGGTGGGGGGCAGGATAGGAGGAAGAGAAATATAGTCAGTCTTTCACAATATGTCCACTGTGGAGATGTTCTGCATAACTACACATATATGGCCTGTATTGAATTGCTTGCCTTTCCAGTGGGGGTGGGTGACAAGGGAGGAAGGAAAAGAATCTAGAATTTAAAGTTCTATAATCAAATGTTAAATATATATAATTATTATTATTATTAATTACATGCAACTAGGAATTAAGATATACAGGCCCTGGGGTAGGGAGATCCATCTTGCCCTACCAGAAAGTCAGAGGGGTGATGAAGGAGGACATAGGAGTGAACAGATTGGGGGAGGGGGGATACACTGGGATGGCTGTTTCAGGGTGGTGGGTAGGGGAAAGATGGGGAGAAAATTTGTAACTCAAAATCTCATGGAAATGAATGATATAAACTAAAAA
>CM053586.1:176072183-176113411 GCA_028646515.1 Pseudochirops corinnae
GTCAGGTTGTTGACTCTCTTTTCATGATTTTCTTGCAACATTCTTATTTCTCTTCCCAATTTTTCTTCCACTTCCCTTATTTGGTTTTCAAACTCCTTCTTCAGCTCATCTCTAGCTTTAAGGCAATCTTCATGTTTATTGGAAGCCCCTGGTGGGGGAGCTCTGGCTGTGCTGTCCTGCAGCTCTCTGCCTTGGTCCTTCTTTTCTTCAAAGAAGGAATCTAGGGTTTGGTTGCTGTTCTTACCCTGCTTCTTATGCTTATTCATACTCATGGTTGGTCAGTCCATGATTTTTTTTTTTTAATCTCTGTGGGGCTCTGCTTCCAGAAGGGAAAGCTCTGTCCCAAATCGCTGGGGTCCTCCTGGCTGCCATAGCTCTCAGAAAGGTGCTAGGTCCCTTTCCCACTTCCAGCTCGCTGGATAAAGAAGACTCACAGGACCAAAGCCCAAGACCGTGATCCGGATCCAGGCCGCTCAACGCAAGAGCACTTGGCCTCTGAACGATCGCTTAGTCCCCCTGCCGTCTGCAGGGCACGGAAGCTGCAAGGCGGAGGCGGGTGCAAAACCTCTGCCTTTTGTTTCCCCACCCTGGAGGCGTTTCGGCTGGACTGCTTTTCTCCCAAGACCTCGCAAGTCCCACTGACCTACTTCTGAACACTGCCGCAGTTGCCACTAATCTGCTCACCTGAGGCTCTCCAGCTCCTCTCGTCCAGCCACTCCCAGGGTTCAGCCAGGGCTTCAGGCCAGGTTGGTTTCGGTTTGCAGTGCTGATATGGTTCCTCATAGCCAAGCTGACTTTATTGGAATGTATATTTGTGTGCATTTTGGAGTTCTAGGATTAGTTTACAGTCATATTTTATGGGTACTTTGGGGTGGCTATGTGAGAGCTGCAATATGTTGCTGCTCCTACGCCGCCATCTTGGCTCCGCCCCCCTCAAAGTTGTTCTTGAAACAATTTTGTTGTTACTGTATACAATGTTCTCTTGGTTCTGCTCCTTTTGTTGTACTTGGCCTCCCCTGCCTCCACTGATCCCTTCCCCTTCCCCCATTCTGATGTAGCCAGCTATCTTCTTCCTGTTCTTTTTCATGGAAATAGACTAGTTGGCTGCAGGACCCCCCAAAGGTTTCCCTGTGCCTAGGAAAATTAAAATGTGTACTAGCCAATCCCTGCTGTGAACCTCTTATTACTCAATCCCTGACCAGTAAGAGCCAGGGGGACCCTATATATATCAGTGATCTCCCCTTGGTCAGGTCTGTTTGATTTGGGCAAGGTAAGATGTAGCCCAAACAGGGTGCTAAATAAAATCCACTTCCAAAATTGCACTTTCTCACTTCTTTTGGCACAACAATTTCATTCTTCATCATTTCATGCAAGTCTATCCATGTTTTTTTAAGATTATTGCTCTCATCACTTTTATAGCCCAATAGTATTCCAACACAATCCTATGCCACAACTTGTTTGGCCATTCTGCAATTGAGGGCCTCCCTCCAATTTCCAATGCTTTGCCCCCACAAAGAACGCTGCTATAAATATTTTAGAATATATAGGTTCTTTTCCTTTTCCCCTAATAATCTCTGGAAATAGACCTGGTAGTGGTATTGCTAGGTAAAACAGTATAGGCAATTTAACAACATTTTGGGCATAATCCCAGATTGCTCTCCAAAATGGTTGGATAAATTCATAATTCCACCAACAATGAATCAGTGTCCCAATTTTTCCATATCCCCTCCAACGTTTGTCCCTTTCCCCTTCAATCATCTTAGCCAAACTGATAGGTATAAAGTGATATCTCAAGGTTGTTCTAATTTGAATTTCTCTGACAAATAACAATTTAGAGATTTTTTTCATATGACTATAGTTTTGGTTTCTTCATCGGAAAACTGTCTGTTCATATCCTTTCATCATTTACCAATTATGTTTGATGCAGGCATAGACCATTCTCATAAAGATTCTCTAAAGATGAAAAGGGGTCTCATTGCCTCGGAGGGTCAACTATTTCCTCCTATGAATTAAAAGTCATTGTCCTCCTATTTACTGTGACCAGCACAGTTGTATGGCCCAGCAACCAGCTGAATAAAAGAGGGAGATGGGGATGTATTAGATAGTCTGTTTATTACAGAATCATTTCATACAGAGCCAAGATACAAGAAAATCATAAGGTTTATATTTCCTATAGCAGAAATTCTTAGGTAACCAGAATGCAAGGACCCTCCTTTGGAATCGACCACTCCCTACCCCAGCCCAAGGCTAATTATTCATTAAGACTTCATCAGGAGGACCATGTCCAGAGGCACAAACAAACAGGGAGCCACAAACAAGACTTGCTAATTAACTACCCTGAAACTTCTTTAGTTATTCATAGAACCAATGAAAGCATCCATCCAACAAGATTATGCTCTTCCTGCATATCTGCCTAGTGACCTCATAGAAGAAGGGAGCATTTCCTTAATGGGACCAGGGGACCCCTGAAAGTCTGGTCTACTATACCTATTGATGGCCATCTTGGAAGTGGAAGCACTAGGTAGCATGCATGGTAAGCTGAATTTGAGAGTCAGGAAGACAAGAGTTCAAATTCCATCTTGGTTGGTTGGTTGTTGTCCTCCATTCTCAACAAGAACCAAAATGACATCACTATGCTAGAGTCGAGTTACAGTGTGTCTGACTGTGGTTGACCAGAGCAATATGAGCTCGGAATGCTCTACTACAGGTCAGGCACAAATAGTCCGTTGTGAACATTTGGAGTGGGTTCTCCAAATTTGTGCATCCTGCATTTCCTTTGAGTTGCTTCAATTCTGCTTTGCTCATTTACTAATTGTGTGATGCTGGACAAGTCCTTTAAGCTCTGTCTTCATCAGTTTCCTCATCTGTAAAATGGGGCTATAATAGCACCTATCTCCAAGGGCAATTTTGAGGATTGAATGAGGTAAATTATACATAGCACCTTACAAAAGTATCATTTAAATGCTAGTTATTGTTGTTATTATTATTATTATCATTTTTATCTGTTTCATAGGTCAATATGATAAAATTCAATATTTCACCTAGAAGCCAAACTTCTAGTGATCAGTTTCTCTATATTTGACTACTATAGTCCTCAGGCAGCAAAGTCTGTCACTGGGACCATATCTGGAGACTTTAGAGCTTAGCACACATTTAGTAGGCATATTATTTTAGGGAACTATATTCCCCAGGGATCTGTGAGGGCTTCTGCTGCGTGGAGTCTGCCAGTCAATAAGCATTTATTAGGCACTTACATGCCACACACACACACACACAAACACAGTGTTGGCACTGGGGATACAAAGAAAGGCAAAACCATTCCCTGCCCTCAAAGCGCTGACATTCTAATAAAGACATCACAGGCAACAGGGAAGGCATGGAAGTGCTAAGTTAGAACTTTCCCAAGCAGGGGAGGTACACTAGAAAGAGAGAGAGAGAGAGAGAGAGAGAGAGAGAGAGAGAGAGAGAGAGAGGAAAGGAGAAAATGGGGCTGACTCTGTTGTGAAAAGTCTCTGCCAGCAGATGTGGTTGCTGTTTCAAAGGATAAAAAAATAAATCAGCAGTTCTCAACCTGTGGGTTATGTTCAGTTTGTAACAATGAAAATACATCCTGCATATCAGATATTTACATTATGATTCATAACAGTAGCAAAATTATAGTTATGAAGTAGCAACGAAAATGATTTTATGGTTGGAGGTCACCATAGCATGAGGAGCTGTATTAAATGGTTGTGGCACTAGGAAGGTTGAGAACCACTGAAATAAATGAAAGAGGAAGGAAAACATTTTTCTCAAATAAGAGCAGATGAAATTGCAAAAGTGGGGGAAGATACACAAGCAATTAACCCTGAATCTTGTAGAAATCTTTATTGATGCTCATTGCAAAACCGATGCTAAAACATCTCAGTTACATATGGCAGTATGTACAAGTTTAGCATTAGAACAATAATTATTATTGACCTCTATCCCCCACATACACACATACAGCGGCGAATGTACATTCCCAGGTCATGAAAGCATCAAAAACCTATTCCCCTCCAAGAGTCTCTGCTCATAATATAGGCCTTGAGGCAGCAGTCAATTCTCTTTGCAAATGGGTTGCCATTTTGCTCTCTAGACAATATGAACAGCTGTGCAGAGTTATGTGATCCCTTCCTCCCTCCAGAAACCTAAGGAGGGCTTTTCCTCCCTGTGGTGATATCCAGAAACTCAACAAAGGCAAACAGAAGAAAAAAGAGATCTCCAAAGGGACTTCCAGTCAGACATCTTGAAAGTGCATCTGCCTTCTCAAGGGAATGATTTCAGGTTGGGAAGTGATCATAGGATCATCTGCTTAAGCCCATTGAAAACAGAGCTCATCAAAAACTATGTTATGTTAAATGATCCTATCTAAATATATTCCCACACCCAACCTCCTCTTACTCCCGCCATGTCCATTGTTTGCACTTTTGGACTCAAATTTGCCCAAGAAAATGAATGTACTTTACTACTCTTCCTGGAAGGCTCGTAGATTGGGAACACTCTTTGTTTTCTGTTTTCCTTCTTCCAATATGCTCCATTGATTTTGTGCCACATATTTTGTTAAACAAACTCTCTTTCCAGCCCTGGGACTAGATCATCTGTTTGTTTTGCAAATGGATCAGCCAGAAGGGTTTTTTTGTTTGTTAGTTTTTTAGCCTTCTTGTGAACAGTAGAAATGGACCTTCTTAAAGAGACTGAAAGAAGTGAGGATGGATGTTGAGTCCTCTTAGAATTACTATATGGCAGCCAGGGAAGTCTACAGGACACGAAGGCCTCATTGAATTCCCAGGGATAGAACTGACCAGGGGACCCCTGAGACAAAATATCTACTTCCCTTTATTTAGGACTATAGGAACCCGGAGGTGAATTCTGCTGGTTGAAAGTTGAGCACAGAACAGACAACAGGGGTACAAAAAAAGGGAAAAGTAATTGGTTCTTTTAAAAAACTTTCTCCCCCACAACACTGTATCTATATAGCACCAAATGGAGAGGGCAGTGAAGTGAATACACAGGCACTAGAAAAGGAAGGAATCTTGACAGCTCAGATATCATGGGTCTGATGGGTTTTATAACCAGGAGCTGGTTCTCAGGACACGGCAGATTCACAGGGAACAATTGCCCACTGGGTGGGCTTTCTTCCCCTCGACATAAGAGGCCCAGCTGAAGGATCTGTCTCGGCAGAGGTTCTCAGATGCTCAGGAACACTGAAAGGGTACCCTCACACAGAGGTTCCTAGCCGAATGTAAGCCAGACTCTCCATAATCAACAGTACAGCCGTGGGAGAGGAGTGAGTGGTGGTCAGTCTGGAATATCGCAGGAGGCAGAAGAAAGCTCCCCACGAGGTCACACAGAGGCTACTTCTGGTCCCTCTCTAGGTGTGTAGATACCTAGGGGGAGAAACAGTTTTACATTTTGTTGAAGAATTGAGAGAATGTACTCCTCTCCTTTCTTTGCAGAGGTGGGAAACTACTGGTGTGTAATTTTGTATATATTGTCAGACACAATCAAGGTGCTGGTTTTACCAAACTGCCTTTCTCTCTGTCTGTCTGTGTCTCTGTCTGTCTGTTTCTCTGTCTCTGTCTCTGTCTGTCTGCGTGTCTGTCTCTCTTTGCCTCTGTCTCTCTGTCTCTGTCTGTCTGTCTCTCTCCCTCCCTGTCTGTGTGTCTGTCTCTCCCTTTCTCTGTCTCTCTGTGTCTGTCTCTCTTTGTCTCTGTCCCTCTGTCTCTGTCTGTCTGTCTCTCTCCCTGTCTATCTGTGTGTCTGTCTGTCTCTCTCTGTCTTTCTCTGTCTCTTTCTCTGTCTCTCTGTCTCTGTCTCTCTCCGTTTCTGTCTCTCTTCTCCCCCGCTTTCTCTTAATAAGGGGATGGCTCCTTGGATAGAAGAGGGGAAGAGATATATTCAGAAATCAAGGTGATTATCAAAACAAAGATATTAATGAAAATTTAAGAAGAAAATTTTTGAAAAGAAAAAATGTTCTGTCGACATCTAACAAGCTAGAGTAGAAGTGCCCCCCCCAACACACACACAACTTATTGCCATAGCAACAACATGCTTCACATCTTCAGTAAAGCACTGGGTTTTTTACACACCCAGCTAAGCTTACTTTTAAATAAGTCTTTTACAGGGAAGTAGATTTACAATGAGGATAAAATTAAAATATGACTGTTTGCTCTACAGGATTCTATACTTTATTAAGGGATTTTATACTTTATTAAGGGAATCACTGCAGGAGTCCATTAATTAGGAGCTCCATATGTGTTTTTCCAAATATGATTCAATTTACAAAAATTTGATTTTTATTCAAGTTCTAGGGAATGTATCTACTAGATACATCTGCTAGAGTAGCCAAAGGGTCACCTTTCCTTCACGAATGCTGCAAGTTTCAAAGAGCTAAATTATGGTGTGGAAGGATACCAAATGTCCCCTCCCTCTTTAGAAAAGTTCAAAAAATCATATTTTCTCAGTATCTAAAGCCTTTGGACTATGTGAGTGAAATAAACCTTGTCAGTACATAAATGTCAAGGAGACCTTGTCCTCACCTGAAATCCAAAGGCCTAACCAATTTCTAAAGGGAAATTAAGTCAAAGTTCAGGGAAAAACTCTGATCTCTCTGAAAATAGAATCAGAGTGATGAATGGCCAAGGGAAGGAGCTACTGTGACTAATCCAATTAATAGTAATGTTCCTTTCCCTACCCCTGCCCAGACTAAATGGGTTGGGGAAAAATTCTCTAGGATGACCCAACATTTTGAGTTACTTGTGTTCTGTCTGCTATGGCAAAGACTGTCACCCAACTCTGAATTCTTGCTTAATCTTGACTATGGAACTTTGTCTTTGTTTTTGAATGCTATAAACATGTACAAAACCCTTGCCTAGGGAGACAGAGTCATGACCAGCAAGGGGAAAATTCTATCATTTGAATCACCTCCAAGCAACAATGCTCAGAAATATTAATATAAGTACCATATGTATAATGTCTGCCAAAATTGAAATGTAAAACACAAAGTACTAAAATTTTTCTCCCATAATGGAAAGTGGGAACTATCATAAACCTGGTAGAAGCAGGCAGTGGAAGAGGCCCAGGTCACCAGTGCCAAGGTGTCACCAAGGGCAGCCTAGATAAATGCAAGTGTGCCCCAGTCAGTGGCAGACAAGGAGTCAGAGCTGACTAGGGAAAGCTTGTGGGAAATAAATGGGAGGGGGTAGAAGTGTATTAAAGAAGGGTTGCCAAACCTGAGGGTCATCGTATGTCTGACTTGTGCCAGTGGGATGAGGCCGGTAGGATACTGGATGAGGCCGGTAGGACACCCAAACAGTCCCAGAAGTGGGATGTGGAGATGAGTTGAAGAGGCAGGGGGAAGGCCTAGATCAAGAGAAATTAAGGAAATTTAAGAGCTCTGGATTAGGAATCAAGAATCCTAGTATCTGGTCCAGGGATGGGGAACCTGTGGCCTTGAGACCACATGTGTCCCTCTGGATCCTCAAGTGTGGCCTTTTGACTGAATCCAAACTTCACAGAACAAATTCTCTTAATGACAGGATGTGACAGGATGTGTTCTATGAAATTCGGACTCAGGCAAAAATGTAGCCATACTCAAGGACCTAGAAGACCACATGTGTTCCCCACCCCAGTCAAGTCCCAGCTTTGCTGTTAACTCATCATGTGACCTTGGGCAAGTCACTTGGTTCCTCTAGACCTCAGTATCCTCCTGGAAAAATGGGGAGAAAACCATTAGCCCTGTCTAGCGCAGGAATATTGCTGTGGGGATCAAGTGAGATAATGGATATGAAAGCATCTCATAGTGGGGATGGGAAAAACTCCTTCAGATAGGATGTTGTGAAGCTCAGATGAGATAATATGTTTAAAAAGCTTGGGACATTTTAATGCACTATATGAATATCAGTTATTTTACTAATGTACTAGAGAGAGAACCAGATTAGGTGACCTAGATACTGGTTCTGGCTCCCAGATCAGAACATACATCCCAACCTGTTTGGAATGTGTTTTGAAAAGACACAGGTTTCGATTTTACCTTCCTAACATCTCTCACGTGTGCTCCTTCTTTCCTCTGACACTGCTACCTGGTGTAGGTCCTCATCATACCTGGACTGCTGCAGTGGTCAGTCTCCCTGCCACAAGTTTCTCCCTACTCTGCTCCTTCTCCTACTTAGCTATCAAAGTGATTTTCCTAATGCTCAGGTCTGACTGTGTCAATACCCTACTCCATTGACTCCCTGGATCACCACCAGGATTAAATATCAAATTCTCTCTTTAGCATTGAAGCCCTTCATACTCTAGCCCTTTCCTACCTTTCCAGGTTTCGGTGACACTGGCCTCTCTGATGTTCCTCTCACCATTCTGCCTTCCCACTCTAAGCATTTTCCCTGGCTGTCCCCCATGCGCAGAATGTTCTCCCTCCTCATTTCTGCCTCTTGGCTTCCTTTAAGTGTCTTCCACCTTCCACAAGAAACCTTTTCCCACCCCTCTTAATTCTAGTGTTTCCTCTTTTGATTATTCCCTATTTATCTTATATGTAACCTTTGCACATTTTCTATATCATTAGCTCCTGAAGAACGGACACTGCTTTGCTTTTTTTTTAAATTTTTTAAAATTAAAAAAAAATTTTTCCCTTACAGTATGGCACATAGTAGGTACTTAATAAATGTTTATAGACTGACTTTCATTTGAACTTAGTTTACTAGGTATGTTTTGACTTTTATTACAAAAACAACAAAAAACCCATTCCTCTTGGTTTGCAAACAATTAACGTTTGGGTTTTCAGGTTGAATAACTTACTAGAGTAACCTGGACTCTCCTCAGAATCCTCCACCTTCTCCATGCCTGCTGCACACCCTGAGATATCACACCTGCCCTCCTCTCCTCACTGATAAATCACTCCTTCTGGAATCTTCCTTACCTGTCATTCTGTTCCCTCTCCCCCCACTTCTAGTTCCCCTATTGGTGTCATCTCCCATAGTTAGAATGTAAGCTCCTTGCAGGCAGGAATAGTTTTATTTGCTCATATTTGCATCCCCAGCACTTAGCAGAGTTCTTAACACATAGTAAGCACTTATCTAACTATGGTTGGTTGGTTCGGGTCAGCAACATAAGGACAGGGAGAGAGGAATCAGGTGTAATTCAGTCAACAGAATTCTTAAGTACGTGACACTATGCTGGGCACTGCTGAAAGTTCAGAAGCGAAAGACACAAGTGGAAGGTCCTGGCCTCCTGGAACATTTTGTATTTTATAGTTGACATTATAATGTGTTACATTTTAACTGAGGCGACAATCTATACGCAATAAGTGTGTATGTAGAACATACAAAATGAAAACAAGGTTGTTTTATGAGAGATTTCAAGTATTTAGAGGGGAGAGACATGGATCAGGAAAAGCTTTCTTTGTTCCACAACGTAATGCCTTGCCCATAGTAGGTGCTTTATAAGTATTGCTTGGTTAATGAATGAACGAATGAAGGCTAAGACTATTACAGGACCGGGAAGAAGTCACTCTGCCATATTCGACATTGTCCAGGCAGTTGTTTGAGTTTTGTGGCCAATTCAGGGTTCCACAGTTTCAGATGACCATCTTCTAGGGGAGCTACTGGAATTTACAAAACCATGCTGATCGGGCCCACTACAAATTTATGTTGGTGTTGTTATTGTTCTTCAGTCATGTCCAATTCTTCCTGACCCTGTGGGCCATGCTGTCCATGGGGTATTCTTGGCAAAGATACTGGAGTGCTTTGCCATTTCCTTCTTCAGTGGATTAAGTCAAACAGGGGTTAAATGACTTGCCCAGGGTCACACAGTTAGTAAGTGTCTGAAGTTGGATTTGAATTCAGGTCTTCCTGACTCCAGGCTCCATTGCCTCACAAATTTATGTTGCTAATCTCGATGGGACCTTCATGGAACCAAGTCAGCCCTTCCAACTCCTCTTTGAATCTATACTCACTCATCACTGTCCTTATTCCAAACCTTCTCAGCACTTTTTAAGCCTCCTTTGCCCCCTCTCCCCCACCCTCTCTACTAAGAATTTCTCCTATTTCACAGATAAAAAACTGACACCTCCTCTTCTCCCTTCCTCTTCATCTCACATCACACACTTCTTCCTCTATAATCTCTTTCTTCAATCCTGTCTCTGTTAAATAGGTGACCCTTCTCAATGTCATAGCAAATCCCTCGTCGTGTACTCTTGGTCCCCTTTCCTTCCATCTTTGGAAGACTGTCCCCAATGTCATCCCCACTTTCTCTCCAAACTTCAAGCTCTATTTGCTGTCTCCTTCTCTGCTACGTACAGACACATCTTTGCCTCCCCCTATTCTCAAAAAACCCACCATTTGACCCTTTCATTCTTGACAACTGTCATCCCATAACTCTCCTTCCTTCCTTCTGTTAAATTCCTCAGGAAAAAAAATCATTTCTGTTCAGTACCTTCACTTCCTGTCCTCTCATTCTCTTCTAAATTCTTTGTTTCTGGCTTCATTGGAAACTTCTCTCTCCAAAGTCACCAACAATTTCCTAATTGTCCAAGCTAAAGGCATTTTCTCAATCCTCACATCCTTCTAGACCTTTCTGTAGCATTTGGCACTGTTAGATGCCTTTTCTTCTTGGTTTACCTCTCCTCCCTGGATTTTATTTTACTATTCTCTTAGTTCTCCTTCTACTTATCTAATGACTTCTTCTCATCCTTTGCTGGATTCTCATCCTTATAATATCCTCTAATTGTAGGTGTCCCTCGAGGTTCTGGCCTGGAGCCTCTTCTCGTTTCTCTCTATACTACCTTCCCTGGCAATTTTGTCCATTTCCATCAGCTCAGTGATCAGCTCTATCAGTCTCTCTCCTGATTGCCAATCCTGTGTCTCCAACTGCCTATTGGACATTTCCAATTCTTTGCCCCAAAGGCATTTCAAACTCAGTATGATCAAAACAAAAGTCATTATCTTTCCCTCTGACCCTCTCCCTCCTCCAAACTTCCCTATTACTGTTGAGAGGACATCACCATCCTCCCAGACTCCAAGGTCTGAAACCTCAGAGTCATCCTTAATTATTTGCTCTAACCCCACATAGCTGATCAGTTGCCAGATCTTGTCATTTCTACCTTCAGACTATTCCTTGAATATTTCCCTTTATCTATATTCATACAACTCTTTTCTTGTTCAGTCCTTCATCACCTTTCGCCTGGACTATTATAAAGGCCTTCTAACTGGTATCCCTACTTCAAGTCTCTCCTCACAGCATCCTTCATGCACAGATGCCGAAGTGATTTTCCTAAAACTTAGCTCAAACCGTGCTACTTTATTCTCTCCTCAATAGGAGTCATCTCCAGTCATCCTGATCTATATCTGGCCACTGGACCCAGATGACTCTGGAGGAAAAAGTTAGGCTGATGATGTTGCACAGCCCTCCCTCATTTAATCCAAATCACTTGAAAATCATGGCATCATCTTCCTGGCATTATGGTCCTCTTTGAGAATGAAGGACAAATAACATATATAACAACCTTTTCAATAAGCTCTAATCACTCTCTGTTACCTGCAGGCTCAAATAAAAACCGTTTTCTTTGACATTTAAGGCCTTCACAACTAGGCCCCTTCCTACCTTTCCCCCCTTTTTATACTTCACTACCCTCCAGTGATATAGGGGCAACTAGATGGTGCAGTGGATAGAGCACTAGACCTGGAGTCAGGAAGATCTGAGTTCAAATCTGGCCTCAGACACTTACTAGCCATGTTACCCTAGGCAAATCACTTCACCCTCCGTCTACCTCAGTTTCCTCAGCTGTAAAATGGGGCTGATAATTGCACCCACCTCCCAGGGAAGGTTTAACAACACCAGGGTTGTTGTAAGGGTCAAATGAGACATTTGTAAAGCACTTAGCACAGGGCTTGGCACATATTAGGTGCTGTATAAATATTTATTCCCTTCCCCCCCCCCCCATTTGCTGTTCTGCACATACTACACTCCATTTCCTGTCTCCATGCCTTTGCACTGGCTATCTCCGATGCCTAGAATTCCTTCCCTTTTCATCTCTACCTCTTGACATCCCAGGTTTCCTTCAAGATTCTGCTCAGATGCCACCTTCTGCAGACTGAAGCTCTGCCCTCTAGGTTACTCTTCTTCTATTCTATATGGGTCTTATGTGGATCTTGTTATTTCTAGTCCATCTCCCCCACAGTATGTTAATCTTTTGTGCGTTTGCCCTTCTTTGTATCCCCAGCACTTAGCATGGGGTCTAACACTCAAAAAGATGCTAGTTGATTATTCGATTGATTGGGCTTTCTTCCCCTGGGAGGCTGCTGGTAGGCAGCATCCTTAGGCAGCGAGGGCCACACTCCTTGCTTCAGATGAGTGTAAAGCTATAGGAGCTAGAAAATCTGAGAACAAAAGGATCAGATAACATCTATCTCTACATGGCACAGGAATTAAGGAATAGAGATCTAGTGCTCCTGAGTAACTTCCCTCATGTGGGTGTTATTCTGCGTTGTGGCCATCTGGAGAAATCTTGTGTGCCAGGCTCTGTTACCAGTCGCCTGAACAACACTGGAGGCAACCATGCCACTGGAACCAGGTCAGCAGCAGCTATGCTCTGCCTTGATAGTGCTTTCTGATGGCTCCTTTTTTTCAGAATTCACAGGACCCTGAATGAAAGGTGGGAGGAGGAAGGTTGGAAGAGTTGGCCTTTGGGGGATTTTATTAGAAGTGAGCATTGCACAAATTTTTCTGAAATGTTTGGAGCCTCCTTTCATTCCTTTTCTTTTTCTGATAGATTCAGGACACATTAGACATACTTACTGCTCTTTTCTCCGTGCTCGACTAGATTTTCCGGGTCTTGAGAAGTCTTTCCTGGCACCATTTGTGTTGTGGTTGGTCCTTCCAAACCACTTATTCACCCAATGTGTGTCATCCACAGGGTGGCCCCTAGGCACAATTATACAAGAGGTGAAGTTTGGCTTTGGCCTGTCATCAAACTGTATCCATTCTATGCTATATCTCTTTAGGGATAGAGCTTTCCTACTCTCAGCCTAGAGATCTAAAATAATTAATTTCTGCTTCTAGAATAATGACTTAATAGGAGCATAAGAGGAAATCTCCCAGGATGTTGAGCAGATCCCTCTGGATACTGATAAGAGACACAGAGGATGAAAAGGTATTGATAGGATATAATTTGTATCATTAAAAGAGAAATTCATGAATTAGATTACTCAAGTGAAGCAGATTCCGAAGGACCTCTGTTTAACCAAGTTTTACTAATTAATGGGTATATTTATAGTGAGTATTTGAAGGTAACAAACTGCATTTCTTTTCATAAAAGAAGACAATTGCTTAATAGGTTACTACACAAGTAACATGTGTGTATTTCATCCAGGATTTTTAGAAGACGATGCAACCACCCAAAGGGGTGACTCAGTGGGTGGAGATTTCAGACCCTATGGCAAGCCAGTGGAGCTGCTACAAAGCCAGCCTCTTAATTCAGGCGAGGCTCCTGACTACCTCTCATACAAATACGAAACAATGGCTGGACAGGTTGTTGCTGCAAACTAGATTGTGGCTTCTCTCCTCAAATCAGGAATCAGCTAAGAATCACGTGTGAGAGAAGGACAGGGCAGGGACATAGGTGTAGGTAGGCAGCGGGAGAAGCAGGTGGAGTTGTCTTCCATGATGACCAAAGAAAGTATGGCATAAATCAGTTGGAATCAATGATATTAACATGAATATTATGATTATAAAGCTGCCCAAGAATAAAATTCAGCCATTTCTGGAGGGCAAGCAGACATTGGGCAATAGTCCAATAAGAACTAGCCTCAAAGAATTAAATTATATTACATCACCTTAGAAGACATTTGAAGGGTGGAGTTTAATTACCTGTGCTGGGAATATGGCCAGGGTTTCCACTGGCAGCCAAAATGGTTGTGAGTAAGCACCTGGATCATCCTGAGCCCTGCTCTTACCTCTTACATAAAGAAAGGCCCACCCCCATCCACCTCCAGGGAACACGTACTTCACAAAGGGCTTGGAGACTGCTTCCTTCACATTCACCAGAAATACAGTGATTTTCTGGTTTGAAGTCTTAGGTAAAGCTATATGGAGGAAAGATGGAGAAAAGAAAGATTAGTTCTGCCATGACAAATGGTAAGCTTGCCACCTTTATTTAGTAACAGGTGGAAAAAACATTTCCTTTTGCTCCCAAATATTTCATTTTATTATTTTCACCTTGCCAAAATTTTTTTTCCCTTTTAACCTTAGAATGAAGAACATTTCTAAACCCAGCCCGTGACTTTCTCGGTAAGTCAGAAAGCGTTTATTAAGCATTTACTATGTTCCAGGCATCCTACTAATCACTGAGGGTACAAATACAAGCCAAAGAAAGCCGTTCCTCACCCTCAAGGGGCTTACATTCTGAAAGGGGAAGACAATGCCCAAACAGGGAAGCTGAAAATTAAAACAACTCTGAGATACTACCTCATACCTATCAGATTGGCCAATATGGCAGAAAAGGAAAATGACAAGTGTTGAAGGGGATGTGGGAAAATTGGGGCACTAATGCATTGTTGGTGGAGTTGTGAACTCATCCAACCATTCTGGAGAGCCATTTAGAACTATGCCCAAAGGGCTAGAAAACTGTGCATACCCTTTGATCCAGCAATACCACTTCTAGGGCTGTATCCCAAAGAGATAATAAAAATCTCTTTTTTTTATCTACAAAATCTAAAAAATATTTATAGCTGCCCTTTTCTGGTGGCAAAGAATTAGAAATTGAGGGCATGCCCATCAACTGGCAAATGGCTGAATAAATTGTGGTATATGGTTGTGATGGAATACTACTGTATTCGTATGTATTATATTATATGATGAGCAGGTAGATTTTAGAAAAATGAAAAGACTTACATGAACTGATGCTGAGTGAAACGAGCAGAACCAGGAGAACATTGTACATACACTGTACATGTATTTATTTAATTAGCATAAATGAGATTTCATAGGCAGATATTGGAGAAACATAAGAAATCTCATTAATTAATTAAATTAAATTAATCTCATTAATATGGAAAATAATCCCCAATAGCTAATGAAAGCTTTTATTTATTTCATATGAAATTGTCATGGCTAAAGTTTATTCTAGTTAAATAAAATGTTGAAAATTTCATTCATTTCATTTCTTGAAAATGTGCATGGTTAATGAGATTTCCTGTGTGTCCAGACTTTAGAGACACCCTGTACATGTCTGTTGACTGTCTGACTGGAATTTAAGAGCATCTTGAAGGACCAAACTGCATCAAGTGGCACAGTGGCACATATCAGAAAAAGGAGGATGAAAATTTTTATTTCAAAGTTAGATAACGACATCTGCTTTTAATTATTTGTCTTTAAAATAATTTTACAGAGATAGGAAAAATTACAGTAAAAATACCAAAAAATTAAAAATTATTTTAAAAAATGTGTGTCAATTCAAATAATTGATGAGTCTAGTCCCAGTTTTGGTGACAGAAGAAGAATCCAAGTCTAGGCACTCTAAATTCAAAATCTAGCCCTTGGTCCACCATGCACTACTGTCTCCATGGTTTGGAGAGAAGCAAAATAACACAGTTCACTTCGGTTTGGGGTTCAAGGCTCTAAATGAGATGCGCACGGGTTTGCAAAAATTAGATTTCTAGCCTCTAAGGTTAATTTGTACATTCCCTGCTTCATTTTCGAATCCAAAGGATTCTTTTCTTGACCATGATACCTTGAAAGGCAAATGGAATTTATTGCTGGCAGATAGATTACCGAGGAGAGCTCGCAGGAATGAGAAGTGGCTATACTACATGGTGGTCAGCTATTTTTCACAATTTAAAGTGCTCCATAATTGTTAGTTACTACTCATTCGTGTGAGCATCAGAGACGAGCATAATTCTTAGATATTTGAGTTGTGAGGATCAAATGAGATAATATTAATAAAACATTTAGCACACAGTGCTTGGCACCTAGTAGGCACTACATAAATGCTAGATGTTATTATTATTATTATTACTATTGTTGTTATATGATTCATATATTTGAATCTTAAAACCTCTTAGAACCTCAGAACCTTAGAACGTTGGAGCTAGAAGAACTGGTTTTATATCTTAGCTCACTATTTGTGACCATAGGAAAGTCACTTAAACTCTCTGGTTCTCAGTTTCCCCATCTGTAAAATGGATAATAGACTACTTAGCTTACAAGGGTGGTGTTGAGAACCAAATGAAATGATGAAAATATCTTTAAATCTTAAAGTGCTGAGTCGTTCAGTCATGTCTGACTCTTTGTGACCCCATTTGGGGTTTTCTTGGCAAAGATACTGGAGTGGTTAATCATTTCCTTTTCCAGCTTGTTTTTCAAATGAGGAAACTGAGGCAAACAGAGTTAGGTGACTTGCCCAGGGTCACACAGCCAGTAAGTGCCTGAAGCTGAATTTGACCTCAAAGCTTCCTGACTCCAAGCCTAGTATTCTATCCACTGTGCCACCTAGCTGCCCTAAAGTGCTGGATAAATGTTAACTATTATTAGATAACCTCTGAAGTCCCTTCCAGCTAAGCGCTACATTAATACTATCTCATTTGATCCTCACAATTCGAGTATCTAAGAATTACACTCCTGTCCAGTGCTCAAATGAATGAAAAATAACTGACAATGACATAGCGCTTTAAAATTTTAAAAGGACTTTAAAGCGTTATCTCATTTGAACCTCACAGTGACCCTATCCTTATCCCCATTGTATTGATGAGGAAACTGAGATCCTTAGAAGCTAAGTGATTCTTAACTGGGCACATAGCTGTCAGCCCACAGTGGGAGTGAGAGAGGATACATGTGTCAGAGGCCCTTGTTCGATGTTTGAAAGAAAGATGGAAATGTTCTTAGCATCACCTATCCATGTGTTTGAAGGAAGAGGGTTCGTGCGGCTGAAAAGTTAGCAAACCTACTTAAACCATTTCCTTCAAATACAAATAGGCTCTGTTCCAGATCACTTTTTTTCCCTAAAGTACATGGAATTTGGACCTTCTTTCAATGAGCAACAACTTCTCTGTCCCCTGGACTCCCACCTCCATCCCCTCCCAGACACACCCTCTCATCCCAGATAAGCTCCGGAAGCCGTTTTCTGCTTCTGTGCTCAGGAGGTGACCAGGCACGTGACCGAAGCGGGGCTAACAAGGCCTGATTATGGGGCCAGCCAGTCGCCGCTGCAGCAGGTTACAAGGAAGGCTTTGTTCCTGAACTGGCGATGGTCCTGACCTGAGGCAGCTAAGCAAGTACAGAATCAGGCCCTGAGGGTAGGATGAATCAATGGTTCACATTGAATAAACCAGCAGATCTCAGCCTGGCGGCAGGCTTGATGGAAGCCAGATGCCTTTAATGACTATGAACTGTTCCTCTAAGTTCGGGTGGAACAGCGGATAGAACTCTGGAGCCTAGAGTTCAAATGTGACCTCAGACTAACTCTGCGACCCTGGACAAGTCACTTAGCCTTCCTCTGCCTCAGTTTCCTCAACTGTACAATGGGAGGATTTAGTAGTTCTTACTTCCCAAGGCTATTGGGAGGACCAAGACAGATAACATTTGTAAAGCGCTTCACCACCGTGCCTGACATATTTTTATTATTGACTCATTTCAGTCGTTTCAGACTCTTTGTGGCCCCATTGGGGGTTTCCTTGGCAGAGATACTGGAGGGGTTTGCCATTTCCTTCTCCAGCTCATTTTACAGATGAGAAAACTGAGGCAAACAGGGTGAAGTGACTTGTCCAGGGTCACACAGCTAGTAAGTGTCTGGGGCAGGATCTGAACTCAGGTTTTCCTGACTCTAGGCCCTGTCCTCTATCCACTGCAGGGTGCTTCATAAATACTTGCTTCCTTCCTTCCTCCTGGCAGTCAGAGATTCCCCAGCCATGCCATAACAAAGTGGGGCGACTGCCTGCCCTTCCCCACAGTACAACCTAAGGATCCCTGGACTCTGCTACCCTCTCTAAGGAAAAACTGACCTTTCCTGTATGCGTTGTCATATCCCAATTAGAATGTGAGCTTCCCAAGACCAGGGACCAATTGATTTTCTCTTTACTTGGAACAGAGTGAGCACTTAATTAATGTTTTTCCATTTTCCCTTCATAATCCCAATCATCTTTTGAATTTGCATGGCTCATCTGTGTAGTAACTGTTCATTGAGAAGGAGCAGTCAGGATCAGAGTCAGGAGACACGAGTACAAATCCCAGCTCCAGCACTGGGTTCAAATGTCATTTCTGATATTTACTATGTGACCTTTAGCAAATCCTTTTATTTCTCTGAACCCCAATTTTCTAATCTATAAAATTAAGAAATTGAAGTAGATGGCCTCTATGGTCTCTTCTGGCTCTAAGATTATGATTTTGTGATTTTCAGAAACATAGGATTTAGAGTTTCATCTTTGTAGAAATGGAAACTGAGTCCAGAGCAGTTAGTGACCAGAGCACTGGACTTGAAGTGAGGAAGTCCTGGGTTCCAATTTGGCCTTAGACACTAGCTGTATGACCCTGGGCAAGTCAATTAGCTTCTCAGCCTCAATTTCCTCATCTATAAGATAGGGATAAAAACTAGCACCTGTAACAACCAGGGTTGTTGTGAAGAGCAAATAAGGTAATGTATCTAAAGATCATTGTAAACCTTAAAGTATTACGTGAATCTGCTGTCACTAGTTAGCTGAGTCAGGACAAGGACATAGGTCCAAGCACATTTCCACTATCCCATGCTTCCCCACTGTAATGGTAAGGGCATTTGAAGGTCTTCCCTGCCCCTTTAGGGCCTCACTTGGAGCCCAACAAGACAAACTTGCTTAGGGGATGCTAGTTTTTCAGGAAGGCCCACACCTTTTGTTACTTTGTAATTAGGCAGTGGATCATGAAGGTTGTGATGTCCTCTGACCCTGGAGAAGGCTATATGTACTCCATAACATGAGGTTTTGCTTTGGGGCTCACTTATGGGAAGAGTTGTGTGATTTGGTCAGATGAGACTCTGGGTAACCATCGAACTCCCCGCCCCAGCTTTGAAAATCCAGATGTTGGTGCTTCTCTCTGGTAATTAACCATGTATGTATGTAATGGACAGACAGCTAGAAGCCCTGTTTGTTGGTCTGTTGAATTGTGTCATTTTCTCGGTTTGTATTTTTTGTCTGCTCATGATTTCTGTTTGTATTTTCTGAAGTTCAGGGTGCTGACTTTTCCCCCTGAACTAAGTGAATGCTATATATGTTTGATTAAGATAAGATTCTTTGAGTGCCTAGGTGGCGCAGTGAATAGAGCACTGGCTCTGGAAGCAGTACGGCCTGAGTTCAAATCTGGCCTCAGACACTTAACACTTACTAGCCGTGTGACCTTGGGCAAGTCACTTAACCCCAATTGCCTTGCCTTCCCCCCTCCAAAAAAAAAGCAAAAAAGAAATAAGATTCTTCATCCTTTTTGAGTTGTTTTCCTTTAGAAAAGCAGGTCAAAGAACCTGTGCTAGCCACCATCCTGGGCAGGCTAGGGTGCTTGCTGTCACACCCACTCAGCTATCTGACCTTACACAAATAATTTCTCTTTTACAGGGCTTGTTTTCCCCATGTAAAGCTGACAGAATATATAGGAGTATTGCAAAGATCATATGAGATAATTCCTTCATTGTACTTTGCAACAATAATCTATATGTAAATGTGAAATCTTATATTTATTATCATTGGCTTTATCAAATGGCTTTCACCTCCATTATCCTATCTCAGCCTCACAACTGCCCTATGAAGTTAGCTGGGCAGGGATCATTCTTTCTATTTTAGAGATGAGGAAACTGAGAGAGTTGTTTTGTCTATGATCACACAGGAAATGAGCGGCCAAGCTGAGGCAAAAACTCCAATGTCCTATTTCTCTACCTGTTGTGGGGACGAGATGGGCGGAGAAGAGATTGGGACCATTCTTCCTCAGGTGTAAATCTCCCAGCTTTGTCAGAGTTTGATCGTGGCACAGCTGGTGCTCAAGGTGAGACTTTAGCTTGTGCAAAAACACTGAGGGGATTCTATAGACTTTTTCTTCAACTCTAAAGATAGAAAGAGAACCCTAAAAAGTAGGCTGAACCTTTAAAACTGTGACTATTTTGAACTGAATTTTTTAGCGTTATGAAGTAATTCCCAGATGTAAAAGCCCATAAGAAATCCCATAGGAGGAGAGTGGTACCTTGGGGCTGGGGCGTGGCATCAGCCTCTGTGGATGATGCCTGCACAGGAGATGCTGAAGGTGAATGCAGGGGTCCCAATGGAGGATATGGTGCAGCTGGGGACGTGGGGGATACTGTTGGTGATGGCACTATGATGGAAGGAAGCGACTGCACAGGCGTTGATACCGGTGATTGTTCTGGGGGTGAGACAGGCAACTGCTCAAAAGATGATAGAGATGAGTGTGTGGGGAGAGATGAGAAAGGAAGTCCTATAGAGGAGGAGGGTGACTGCACAGGGCAGAGATGCATGGATGACTGCATGAGTGATGGAAGTGACTGTGCCATTGACTGAACATCTGGTGAAACCCGGGACTGTTCAGGAGGTGATGAGACAGGAAGACCCATAGGTGAGATGGGAGACAGCACAGGTGATGATGGGAGAGGGAGCTCCACAGGTGAGCCAGGAGACTGCACGAGTGACTCTGTGAGTGATGTAGACAGCTGCATGGCTGGTGATAGAGGAAGCTGGGCAGGGACAGATTCAGGTGCCTGCCCAGCAGAGGAGTCAGGTGGACCATCATCGTCCTTCACAGTCCCTTTGGTGGCTTCATTCAGAGTATGACTTGAGAGTTCTGCCAAGCTGGCTTGTGTGGTCTCTGGGTTCTGCTCCTCAGTCATTTTCCATTCCCTGCATCGGGATAGATTTCCAAAGCAGAATACTTCCACCCGTGGGAACATTAAATTCTTGGTGGGGGACTCGAGGTAGACACCATCTAGCAAAGACAACAGAATGAGTGTCTTCGCAGCACCCTTAATACCAGTCTATGCTGGCAAAGCACTTGAAAACAAAACTTCTTAAAATCACCCCCATTGACATATTTCATTTTTATTTTTAAAATCCTGTAAAGTGGGGGAAGCAAGCATCCCTTGCTCAGAATTTAGAGGACAATTCAGCTTTGGCCACTCACTATAGCTTACTACAGCTAGGTGGCACAGCTAATAGAGCACTGAGCCTGAAGTCAAGAAGACTCATCTTCCTGAGTTCAAATCTGGCCTCAGACACTTACTAGGTGTGTGACCCTGAGAAAGTCACTTAATCGTGTTTTCCTCCGTTTCCTCATCTGTAATACAAGCTGGAGAAGGAAATCACAAACCATTCCACTATCTCTGCCAAGAAAGCCCCAAATGGGGTCATGAAGAATCAGATCTATGGAGTTTAAAATTGTCAGACCTAAAATAAAAGAAATTTTTCTTTTCAGACCTCTGAGTCAATGGCATTTTACTAAAGGATCCGTGGTGCCCTCTAACGAAGTGGACCTCAGATCTTCCTCATGATCTGAGATGCCCATGGTCCCTCGGAACTTACTTTTATAGGATTCAATGCCCAAGTATACAAAAGAGGCATGGTAAAATACAGAATCTCATTAGTTGATAGACTTTTCTTTTGAGGACCAAAAATGATGTATCATCCAAAAAATAGTATATCAGTAGGGGGAAGTCTTCGGCCAGGTGAAGCACAAGGCATCTCCATTGACTAAGTGGTCATAAGATGGTCATCTACTCATGTTGGATGAAAGAGAGTGGTCCGGATGTACAAAAAATAAGTTGGGAGACTTTCCAAAGAATCAAGGCATCCTACCCATGCTGGCTTTGGACTTGGAATTCGAGTAAAATAGGATGGAGATATCTTTGTCAGCATTCTTGTGGTTGCACTAGTGAGCTTCATAACTGGTAATCAAGTAGTGAACATTGCATTAAATTTTGAGGCCCATTATAAGGGCCTGCTATAAGAACCTATCTTATCCAATTATTCCCATATGATTTATATAAAATGTCAAATTGATTAATACTTATTGGAATAGAGTAGAGGTCCAAATGAATCTTTTCTCACAAATACAACTGAAATGACTGAACAGCAACACTTACTATGTGTGACATATATATATATATATATATATGCACATATATATGTATGTGTATGTGTGTATATATGTATTATGTAGCTACATATACATACACACACATATATGAGCTAAAATGAACTAAATGGTCTCTCAGGTCCATTTTAGCTCTAAAATGATTCCGTCGTCCTATAAATTCCCCGTATTTATCCTCTATATTCTGCCATAGTTCATATATCCTTTACTCTATAAGCTCCCTGAAGGCAGGCACTGGGTCTCAATCCTCTTTGTACCCCCACTCCCATTCCAGCATGGTATTTTGCTTGGTGGTGGTGGTTGGTGGTGTTTTTCAATTGTGTCTGACTCTTTGTGACCTCATTTGGGGTTTTCTTGGCAAAGATACTGGAGTGTTTTGCCATTTTCTTCTCCAGCCCATTTTACAGATGAGGAAATGGAGGCAACTAGGGCTAAGTGACTTGCCCAGGATCACATAGCTATTAAGTATCTGAGATCACATTTGAACTCAGGAAGATGAGTCCTCCTGACTCCAGGCATAGACTCTTAATAAGTGTCTGCTGTACTGAATTATTAATATTCTTCAAAGCACAGCTCAGGGTTGTCTCCTATCTAAGAACCCTACGTGATACCATGGAGAGCCCCCTGGATCTAGAGTCAGAAGCCCTGATGTGGCTCTGCTACTTACTGCCTCTATGGCCTTGGGTAAATCATTGGACCTGGTTAGTCCCCAGTTTCCTACATAGAAAATGAGAGGGTTGGACTTAATGACCCCCAAGGTCCCTTCTGGCTTGAAATCTACAACACTCTGGTCTCCCAGTTACTCCCCTTCTCTCACTCTGCAATTGTTAGTCTTCTTCCACATACTTTATAATGGCTTTGGGTTTATTTATCTGTCTACATGTTATTCCTTGCCATTAGGATATAAGCTTGCCAGGCACACTCCTGTGACCGCTGTTTCTGGGAAAGCTGAGGCTAGTGGATTGCTTGAGTTTGGGAGTTGTGAGGTACAGTGGCTAAACCAATCCAGGGTCAGACCTGAGTCTGGCACCAATATGGGGAGCCCCTCAAGATTGGGGAGCCACTAGACTGCCTAAGGAAGGGCGAACTGGCTCAGATGGGAAACAGAGTAGGTCAAAGCTCCCAGGTCCAGTGACCCCTGCACTGCCAACCTGGAGGAGATAGAAGACCCAGGCTCAAAAAAAAAAAAGAGAAAGACTATAAGCACCTTAAGGGCAGGAACCATTTCATTCTTTTTATTCTACACACACACACACACACACACACACACACACACACACACACACACACACACACTAGAAACTTAATAAATTGTTGTTGAATAGAACCAGAACCAAGAAAGCTGGTGAGGTTCAGTGATTTGTCCATGGTCACACTGTTACTAAGAGACTGAGTTACTGTTAAAACCCAGGTCTCCTGATTTAGCCTCAAAGCCTAATGCTTTTCATAGATAAATGGGTCTCTGTGAGGGTCCCCCAGCAGGCAATGGGCTATTCTCTCATTGAGTTACTGTTCATAGGATCAGAAAACTGTGGCCTAAGGGTGAAATCTGGCTTGCCACCTATTTTTTGCATAGCCACAGAGTTAAGGATCATTCTTACAATTTTAAATGCAGTGTCCATATCTGCTTTCTTTCCTGTCTTGGACAAAGGATCTTAGCAAAAACTAGAGTCTGCTAAGCTTATCTTGCAGGCATCTAATCTATTGTTTCTTTACTTTCCCTATTCCCAACCGCCCAACCTCCCAAAGCCAGCAAGCCCTCTCACCATCAGAGTCTAGCCACAGTATCATAAAGAGCTGTGTTCCCTCGTCCAAGGGCCTTGAGATATAAATCTCAACTCCAAATTGGAGACCAAAAGTCTTGGTCCCTCTGAATAAATCACAAGCATCAGAGAACCAATGGGAAGTATCTGGAGAAGAACAAAAGGAGATTTTTTTCTGGTGAAATTTCACTGGGAGTGGGGGGGTAGGATGAGGCACTATTTCATCTGAATAATTAAAAATTATTAATTATAGCTTAATTAATGTTAATTAATCATTCAATTAACATTAATCAACTATTGATTATCAGTATTGTACATAAAATAATTGTTCTATTATTAATTAACTAATATCTAATTGCTGATATGATCATTTTTATTAATTGTAAAACTTACTTAAGGGGATGAGCCAGACACAGGAGTCTTTATTTTCTAGACTCCACACATAGTTCCTATTGGTGTCTCATCAAAGGCAATGACATCCATGTTAATGGAACATCAGTGAGAGTTCTGAAAGCAGCAAGGAGTAGTGGCATAGACTTAGTCCAAGATCAGAGAGTCCTTCCCATCACTTCCAGCTGCCTCCCTAAACTTCTTCCCTAAAAGGAATGAATTTGATCTTAGAAGCGCCAAAGCACACTGCTCCAAACAACATGAACACTCTTTAATTTCAAAGAATAACAGATTTGGGGAACTGGAAGGGATTTCCATCAACCATTCAGTCCAATCCATACATGAAAGGGATCCCCACTATAATGTACTCAGAAAAGCGGCCATCCAACCTCTGCTTGAAGACTTGCGAGGAGGAAGAACCCAGTACCTCTCAAGGCAATCCTTTCTTATATTACACAAGAAGTCTTTCCTGGCATCAATCCTAAATTGACATCTTTGTCACTTTCACCAGCAGGGAGATAATCTGTTGGAGCCACAGAAACACTATGTGATATAAGGAATACTGTAGGAAAATAGAAGGCTGGATTTCAAATTTCCTGGGTGACCTTTCAAAAGTCTCTTTATCTCTCTGGGTCTCAGCTGCAAAATGGAGGGGCTGAATTAGATGTTCTCCAAGGTACCTTCTAAATTTATGATCTGTGACTGTGGTCAGATATGACTAAGGACTCAATGTTCCTCTGTGCTCTTCCCAACTAGAAGACAATTCTGTAGTCTAGATTTGGAGAGAACTGTCACTTTTCCAACACTAGAGGGACATGTGTCCACCAACAACAGAAGCAGAATTTGTGAATGGCAAAGTATGTTGTACCAAGGCAAGGGAACAGAATCCCAGGCTTCTGGAACTGGTTTCACATTCAGAGGCTGATATTTAGCTTATTAAAATTCTCCAGGAAAGGAATATGATACCTTGTGGCGCTGCTCCAGATAAAGCAGTCCCCTGAGTGTCTGAGATGTGGAACACAGAAAAGGGGTCTCTCCCAAGGAGAAAAGGCCCCAAAAGGTAGAACTAGGGTCAATGGGTAGAACTTATAAGAAGACAGATTTATGCACAATATAAGGAGAAACTTCCTATTTTTCACAGCTCTCCAACAATGAAGAGACTGTTTGAAGTAGCTGATCCCCAGTCATTAGAAGTATTCAAGAAGAAGCTACCTTGCCAATGGGAAGAGGCAGCTAGTGGTGCATTAATTAGAACCCTAGACCTAGAGTGAGAAAGACCAAAGTTTTAATCCAGCCTCAGAAACTTAATAGTTATGTGATCCCAGTCAAGTCACTTAACCTCTACCCCAGTTCCCCGTTCTGTAAAATGGGGGCAATTACATCTACCTCCCAGGTTGTCTTGACTCTAAGGTGTCTCTACTGGTTGACTCTCTCTGGGATTTGTCATTGTAGAGGAGATTCTCCTTTCAGGTAAGTATCTAAGAGTCTTTCCATCTCTAAGATGCCATAAATTTGAGTTTAAATTCCTGGTTTCTCAAGGGCCTCTTTCAATGTTCTTAAGATGATGTCTCAGTAGATAGACCAGGTCTGGAGTCAGGAAAACTCATCTTCCTGAGTTCAAATCTGACCTCAGACATTTACTAGCTGTGTGATTTTCTGGGCAAGTCAATTCACCCTGTTGTCCTCAGTTTCCTTATCTGTAAAATGAGCCAGAGAAGAAAATGGCAAATCACTCCAGTATCTTTCCCAAGAAAACTCCATTAGAGCCATGAAAACTGAGATGTGACTGAAAAATGACCGGACAACAAGATGGTTCAATTCTTAAGCTGTTTCTATATCCAAGAAGACATATGCCTCCTCCCTACCCATATTCTACAAACTAAGGCAAGAAAGTATGTTTTGCAAAAAATTTATCCAAAATGGGTTAAAGTAGAATGGGGTAATGGATCATTGCATGTGGATTTAAAGAACCTGAGTTTGAATCCTGTCTTCTACTTATTAACTATGTGACCTTGGGCAAACCAAGGTTGTCTATAAAATGAGAAGGTTGAACTAGATGATCTCTATAGAATCTTCCAAGTCTAAATCTTATGGGGAAAAGAAGAGTGGTGTTAACCCTTAGTTTACCCTAATTCCAATTAACCAGACATTGTTTGAGCATCTTAATGATTTTTTTTTTGAGCAAGAGGGAATAAGTGTTTTTATTTTATTATTATATGATGTATTTGTAATAGCAAGTCATAGAGTATACAAGAAGTTTTAGGATTGAATCTGAAAAAAAACATTTAGGCATAAACTATTTGCATTGAAAAGAGTGAACAGAAGTTTTAATATTTTTAAAAGTTTGAAAATCTCTTCCTCTTCATTCAACTCTGGCCAACTTGAATGCCGACAAGGAGATGAGAAAAAGGAATTTTTTTACACTGAGATAGGAGAGGCAAATGGATGAACATTTAACCATGGTTAACCTGCCTCACCTATTAGTGAAAAGTTTTGTCTATCAGAATGCAAGTAACAGTCTATTGTACTCATTCTGGTTGTTATAGGGAATGTGAAAAAGTGAATAGTGTCATTCCTAACTTGATGCTAAAGATAAATCAGAATTTATTATACTATTTGGCACTAAGGCAAATTAAGATAATGCAAACATCAGAATAAGAAACACTTCAGAGGTGAAAGCTTCTAGCTCTCCATTTCAGGGGAGAAGGGAGAGGGCAGAGCATCTTAATTATTGAAGGTTTTGCTGGATATGGAAGGTGAGGACCCATTGGTTCCTCCTTCATCCCTCCATGTGATTCAAGTGAAGTATGGAGGATTAGACCTAATTTCAAAATATGGTGTCAGGAAGACCAGAATCTGAGTCTTGCCTTTCTAGTTGTCTAACCTTGGGCAAGGCACCTAAGGTCTTTGGGGTTCAGTTTCTTCATTTGTAAAATAAAGTGGGGTGCTGGACTCAGTGACCTGGAATGTCCTTTCCAGTTCTAAATCTATAATCTTGTGAGTACAGAATTGCCCAAATGACTCTGGGATATCTATGAGACAATGTAGAGGACAGAGTTAAAGCTATGTCTCGTGCTAATGTCATGGAAAGGAAAGAACATCTCCAGGAAGGGGATACATAAGTCTTCAGGAATGTCAGGATACAGGACCCTCCCTGTGGCAAAGAGATCTCACTGATGGAGACTGAGGGTGGAGAAGGTGGCTGAATTGGCAACAGGAAGAAATACCTGCCCAAGATCACTTTAGAAGGGAGGAGCAGGGTAAAGGCAAAAAAAAATACCCTTCTGAATGTCTAAATATAGGGTCGGACTGAAGCGTCGATGATGCTATGCTGGGGCAGGGCCATTTTGAGCACCTGACTTCTCAGTCATGCCAGCTCTCAGACATGAATTATCTATGGGTGTGAGGCTTTGGGTTGCACCATTCCCATTTTTTTGGTCTGAGGCAGGAATGGATCTAGGGTACATTATGTGAGCACCAATGGCAATTTATCCACTCTGTATCAATAGCCAACTGGTTCTTGGTCACAGTAATTAGAACCTGAGAGATCCAGACCCGCTGTGGTGACACTAGCCCCAGCCCTGGGAAGCTGAAAGGGACCAAGTTTTGCCTGCTCAGAGAAGTATAAGATGTCACAGTTGAAGGAGGCCACAGAGGTTTAACCTACAGGACTCACCCAAACAACACAGAGGCCAGTATGGTCTAGCATATTCAGTCATTTCAGTCTTGTCTGACTCTTTGTGACCATATTTGGAATTTTCTTGGCAAAGATACTGGAGTAGTTTGCCATTTCCTTCTGCTCATTTGACAGATGAGGAAACTGAGGTAAACAGGGTGAAGTGACTTGCCCAGACTAGTAAGTGTCTGCGGCCAGATTGAAATTGAAGAAGACAAGTCACCCTGACTTCAGGCCTGGCACTTTATCACTATGGCATCATCTAGCTGTCCATGGTCTAGTACAGAGGTTCCCAAACTTGTTTGGCCTACTGCTCCCTTTTCCAAAAGAAAAAAAAAATTACTCAGTGGCCCCCTAGAAATCTATTTTCTTGAAGCCTTTAATTTTTTTTTAATTTGCAACATTTCAAAAAATATAAAATATTTTTAAATGATACGTCTTCAATTTGATAATTTATTGTAAATTTGTGAGGTTTTTCCTGTATGAAATTTTTGTTAATGCAATATGGCATCACATAAACATATTATAAACAAGTCATTACAACACATATATTCCTGATGATGCATGCTGGGCTTCCCAACAATGCACATGTGCATACCTGCCAACACTTGCTTGTTAAGACCTGTCAGCTTACTTGACCACTGATTGGTTGTAATTTGTATTTTGTGTGTTTATTTGGAAAATAATGCAATCACTATGACTTTAACTCTGTCACACAACAGATGAAACATATATGAATGTTTTTTCAAAATATTCTTATCTTCTCTGCTTTCCTTATGCTTTCACTGCCCTCTTGTTTTTATTCAACACTTCCTAATTGCACCTGAAGCTACTACTACCTTCCCAGAAAGTTTCAGTGCCCCCCAGGGGGCAACATTGCCCACTTTGGGAACCTCCGTAGGTTCTCAAACTTTTTTGTCTCCAGACCTCTTTACACTCTTAAAAATTCTTGAGGACTATTGTGGAGCTGTTCTGCGTAACTACACGTATACGGCCTGTATTGAATTGCTTGTCTTTCCAGTGGGGGTGGGTGACGAGGGAGGAAGGGAAAGAATCTAGAATTTAAAGTTCTAAAATCAAATATTAAAAATATATATGTACATACATATAATTATTATTATTATTTACATGCAACTGGGAAATAAAATATATGGGCACTGGGGTAGAGAGCTCCATTTTGCCCTATGAGAAAGTCAGAGGGGTGATGGGGGAGGACATAGGAGAGAACAGATTGGGGAAGGGGGTATACAGTGAGATCACTGTTTTGGGGTGGTGGGTAGGGGAAAGATGGGGAGAAAATTTGTAACTCAAAATCTCATAGAAATGAATGATGTAAACTAAAAATAAACAAAAGTTAATTTTAAAAAATTATTGAGGACTCCTCTCAAAAAAATTTTTGCTTAAGTTGATTATATTTATAGACATTTGCCATATTAAAAATTAAAACATCTTTGTATGAAAATAGTTTGGCCCTGTGGACTCCCAGACCAAGCTTTGAGAACCTTGGCTTTAGCAGAAAGGATGATGGATTGGGAGTCAGAGAAACTGGCTCCAAATCTAGTCTATGCCACTTACTGCCTAAGTGACTCTGGGTGAGTTGTCTAAGCCACCTGGGCCTCACCTCAGTTTCCTCAACTATAAAATGAGGAGGTTGGAGTAAATGGTCTCTAAGATCCTTCCAGTTCTAAATATGTGGTCCTTGACATGACATCATTCTTGTCCTGCCTTCTACATAAAGACCCTCAGTAATGGGGAGCTTTCCACCTCCCAAAGCAACCTGGTTTAGTTTGGGACAACTCTGTTAGAAAGTTGTTGCCCTTAAGGGCAGGTAGGTTGTGCAGTGGATAGAATTCTGGACCTGGAGTCAGGAGGAGCTGAGTTCAAATCCAGCCTCAGACACCTACTAGCTGTGTGACCGTGGGCTTAACCCTAATTGCCTTTAAAAAGAAAGAAAAAGAAAATTGCTCCTTACAAGGAATCACAACAAATCTCTCAGCATTTCCCACTCATTTCTTCCAGTTCTGCCCTCTTGGGCCCAGCACAACAAATCTTACATGATTGCACATGGATAACCTACATCAAATTGCTTACCCTCTGCAGAGGTGGGGAATAGAATTTGGAACTCAACACTTTTTTAAACAAATGAATGTTAAAAACTGTTTTACGTGTAATTGGGAAAAAATAAAATGTTATTAAAACTAAATGAATGAATACTTGGAGGTACCTATCTTCTCACACTTAAATATTCTCTTCTTTAGGCTAAACATCTCCATTTCCCCATTTCCTACCACCACGCTTCCTACGGTATGTCCTCTGGTCCCCAACCACCTCAGTTGTCTTCCTCAGGTCCCATCAGCTTGCCGATGGTCTTCCTCAAACATGGCCCCCAGCAATGAACTCGGTACTCCAGATATACTCTGACTGGGGCACAGGACAGCAGAATTACCACTTCCCTCATTCTGTATGCTATTTGTTACTATTGTTCCGTTGTTTTCAGTCATGCCTGACCCTTCGTGACCCCATTTGGGGTTTTCTTGGCAAAGATACTGGAGGGCTTTGCCATTTCCTTCTCCAGCTCATTTTACAGATGAGGAAACTGAGGCAGACAGGGTTAAGTGACTTGCCAATGGTCACACAGCTAGTAAGTGTCTGAGGCTGTATTTGAACTCGGTCTTCCTGACTCCAGGCCCAGCGCTCTATATACAGCACAACCTAGTTGTCCCTTTCTGTATGCTATACCTGGCATTTAATAAATGCTTGTTGACTCACTGATTGACTATAGCCTCTGTCAACTATGTGACTAAATGGTAAAACTGTAGCAATCAGTTTTACTCATGAGCATAACCATTTGACACTGCAACTGAGGAGGCAAACTCCCTTTTATCTGTAGCACAAAATGAAGGGGATTCGTTTGTTTTTTTTCTTTTGACTGTGATGTCACACAACTCATTTGTATTGAACTTGTGGTCCACTAAAACCTACAGGACATTTTCTCTTTTACATGGAAATGTTTTACATAATTGCATGGTAAAACCTATATCTGATTACTTACCAGTCTTGGGGAGGTGGAGGGTAGGGAAGGAGGGATAGAATTTGGAACTCAAAACTTTAAACAAAACAAATGTTTTTTTAAAAAACTGTTTTAACATGTAATTGGGGGGGGAAACAAACTATATTTAAAAAAAGAAAAGAGAAAGAAGCAGGAACTGAAGCCTGGAAAAGGGAAATTGCTTGCTCGGGGGTACTGAAGAATGAAACGTTGGTAGTCTAGTTTTCAACTCAAATATCCTTCTGGAAACACTCTGACTTCTCTCTAAGGTCACAAGAAGAAAATCACTAACACAGTGTTGGTGTAGGGGTTGGAGTCTATCCTTTTGTATTGAGAAAAACTCAAGTAAGAAAATGAGAAGAAAAAAAGATCTCGTAAGCAGGACTAGCCTTTGATGCAGTCTCTATATAGGAATGATTTCAGGGACCTTTAGAAGACACCACCAACCCCAATTCCCTCCCACATCCAGCTCATGGTTGGTTCTTGAAATTCTACCCTTACAGAGATAAAAGTCCAAGCCCTGGGTTTTACACCTGAGTGAAAGAAGCTTCATATAGTAGAAGGAACACTAGACTGGGTATTAGGAAGAACTGTTTGAGTTTTTATTCTATTTACTTCTTGTGTGACCTGAGGCAAATTCCTCCACCCCTCTAAACTCCAAGTATCATCTATAAAATGGGATAGCATTGGACTGGATGTCTCCATCTCCAAGGTCCACACAAGCATCTTTTCAGTGATTCTGTGAAATGTGTCCAGCTAAAAGCAGGTGATGTCTCAAATAGAATGTGAAAAACAATAGGGGTGATGGGTACCCTACAAAAATATCCCAGTTTCTTCCACACAGCAACAAGGTAGGCAGCCCTGATGCAAATGCAATAAACTGACTTTTATACAATGGGAAGGGGGGGTGTAATGGTAATGAGAATTTAACGATCTTCCCTGTTCCTTAATAAGCTGAATGTGATCACATGGAGCCTGTGGTGGGAGGAGTTTGCTGAATGGGTGGAGCGGGAAATGAGTCAGAGTAATTAGTATGGAGGGAGAGAGAGGATACAAGCAAGGAGACAGCTAGGATTGTGAGTGTTTGTTTGTGGAAAGGCCTGAGCAGGGGGAAGGCTTTGGGATGATATTGCTTCCTGCAGTGGTAAAGTGTATTAATTTCTTTGTTGCTATGATGGATTCAGTTTTCTGGTGTTGGTATTTGACTTTCTGTGTTTGAATAAGTGTTTTGCTTCTGTCTTCTATATGGAGAGTCTGTTATATTTTGTGATTCAGCACTATGCTGGTATATTCATAGTCACTGTCAGTGCTGTGAATATTCCTTGGTGATAGAGGGGGATACGGGAGAGAGAAAACAGTTCTAATAACCAGAATTAACTGATATGCTCAAGCATTTTTTGATCATACTGCTCCTCTTCCCAAATGGTTTAATGGTTCCCCATTGCTGACAGAAGAGAGTATAAAGACCTCAGCATTTTTTTTTCCTTGTGCTCTAGCCAAACTGGACTTATTCAGTCTTTCCTAAACTTGATCCCATACTTTTCCGTCCCCTTGGATCATAGATTTAGATGATCTTAGAGGCCATCTAATCCCACTGCCTCATTTTACAAATGAGGAAACTGAGGCCCAGGCAGTCCCAGATGAGTGACTTGTCCAAGATCACACAAGGAGCAATCAAATAATAAACAGTTGTTATATGTCAGGCACTATGCTGTTTGCCTCAGTTTCCTCATCTGTAAATGAGTTGGAAAAGGAAATGACAAAGCACTCCAGTATCCTTGCCAAGAAAAACCCAAATGGAATCACAAAATTGGACATCACTGAAAATGATTGAACAAACTGCCAAGTGCTAGAGATACAAAAAAAAAGGGGCAAAAGATAGCTCCTGCCCTCAAAGAGCTTACAATCTAATGGAGGAGAGGTTTTGGGGGAAAGATAATGAATCTAAATGCAGTGGGAGACATGAGAGTGGAGGTTGGCAGAGGGATTAGGGAAGGAAAGGCAAGTTTGAGAATCATTGGCACAGATATCAGAGGCAGGACCTAGGTCCACCAGCTTCAGAGTCAATGTTCTTTTTTGGGTTCATCATAGTGACTGTCAGTTCACAAGGATTGTTTACTTAACCAGAATACCACGATCCCCAACCATCATAGGGAAACATAAGTTTAAATGTTTTTGGAGAGGAGTTTCTTTATTCAACCCCTCCATGTAGCCCTTTTTCAAAGACTCCTTGAGGTGGTGGATCCCCAGCCACAGGAGGTGCTTAAGCAGAAGCTAACTGGCCAATGGAAGGAGGTCCCTAGGGGGCAGAGCAATTAGAGTGTTGGATCTGGAATCAGGGAGAACTGAGTTCAAACCCAGCCTTAGACACTTACCAACTGTATGACTCTGGACAAGTCATTTCATCTCTACCTCAGTTTCCTCATCTGTAAAATGGGGATAGTCATTGCGCCTACTTCTCAAGGTTGTTGTGAGGATAAAATGAAATATGACATTGTAAAACATTTTGCAAATCTTAAAGCAATATGTAAATGCTACCTATGATGATTGATATTATCTCCTCCCTTCCCAGAGTACTCACTTAGCCTCTTCAAGTATAAAACTGTGTCCTGATATCCCCGGTAGTAGTATTCATGCAGGGCCTGGGAAGAAAAACACCATGAAAAGCCATTGTTTCTCCCACTGCTGAAATACTAGTGAGGGCTATAGAAAGAATGGGGGGATGACTTGCTTCCCCCCTCCCTCAGAACTATGAAAGGATTAAAATTTTATCCTCAACTAGATCAGCAGAAATAAGCTCCTCGAAGGCAAGGAATGCCTCATTTGTACCTAACACAGCACCTGAAATACAGTAGGTGCTTAATAAATGCTTGTTGAATTCAATTGAGCCATTATAGTCTTTTTTCTTTCTAGATTGATAATTCTATCACACTCTCCATAGATAATATTCCGAGTCCCTTCTCCTCTCTTCTCAAACCTCCTACACCACCACGTTCTCCCCCACCCCCAACCAAGGACCTCACCTCCAACTTTACAAGAAAATCAAGGACCTCTGCTGTGTACTTCCTCATCTCCTTTATTCCACACTTCCAAATTCCTGTCATCATCATCCTTCATTCCTTTCTCCTTTGCTGCAGTCCCTGAAGAAGTAATCTCACTCTTAACTAAGGCTAACCCTTCAATGTGGTGCTCTTAATTAGAATCCTCCCTCCCACCTATCAGGAGCCTGTCCCTCAATTATTCCCTCTCTTCCTCTCATCTTTAATCTCTCTTTATCCACTGGCTCCTTATTCACTGCAAGTTCTGTCCTTGGTATTCCTCTCTTCTCAACACTCTTTACCTTGGTCACCCTGTCAGTCCACATGGGTTCAGTTGGTATCTCTCTCAAATTTCTCTATATCCAGTCCTAATCTCTCTCCTGAACTTCAGTGCCATGTGTCCAAAGGTTACCTAGACCTTGACATCGGATGTCCCACAAGCATCTCAAACTTGAGATGTCTAAAAACTAATATGCAACCAATTTTGCAATAAGTGGCACAGTGGATAGAACTCTGGACCTGAAGTTAGGAAGACCTGAGTTCAAATCCAGTCTTAGAAACTTACTGTGTGACCTTGGGCAAGTTATTAACCTCTGTTTGCCTCAGTTTCTGCAACTGTAAAGTAGAGATACTAATAGCCCCTGCCTCCCAGGGTTGTTGTGAGGATCAAATGATCCATTATTTGTAAGCTGTTTAGCACAATGCCTGGCACATTTTTGTTATTCAGTCATTTCAGTCATGTCTGACTCTTTGTGATCCCATTAGGAGTTTTCTTGACAGAGATACTGCAGTGGTTTGCCATTTCCTTTTCCAGATCATTTTACAGGTGAGGAAACTGAGGCAAAGAGGGTCAAGTAACTTCCTCAGGGTCACTCAGCTAGTAAGTATCTGAGGCCAGATTTGAACTCAGCTCTTCCTGATTCCAGACCCAGCACTCTCTCCACTACATCACCTAGTTACCCCTAGCCCACAGTAGGTGCTTAATAAATGCTTGTTTCCTTCTTTCTTACAATCTATCCCCCTTTTGAATGTCCCCATTTCTCCCGAGATACCTCTATTGTGCCAATCTTGAAGTTATCCTTGACTTTTTTCCTCATTTTTACCATGTTACCCAATCAGTTGCCAATTCTTGGTGAGTTCACCTCCCTTACATCTCTTATGTCTGTCCTCTTCTGTCTACTCTGTCTCTAGTCTTGTTTCGGCTCTTTCTATCTTTCATTTAAGCCACTGCAATAGTCGGATTGCTATCCCTGCTTCCCATCTCTCCTTTCTCCAATTCATCTTCCATATAGCTACCTAACTAATATTACTAAAAATAATCTGACCATATCAATTACCTATCAAAAATCTTCAACAACTTTGCATTGCCTCTAGAATGAAGAGCAAACTTTTCTGATTGGCATGCTCAGCATGCAATGGTTCCCATCTCCCTTTCCGGTCTGGGAATTTCTGCATACTCATCATTCTAGTCCAACAGGCCTGCTCTCTGTTCCCCATACATGACATCCCGTCTCCTATTGCCAGGGCTTTGCACAGGCTGTCCTCTCTGCCCAGAACATACTCCCTTCTCACCTCTGCCTCAAAGAATCCCTAGCATTCTTCAAGGTGCAGCTCAGGTTCCATAGCTTATGGACCTCGCCTGATCCTCCTAGTTGTTAATGGTCTTTCCCTCTTGCAATTACTTCCTATAGATTTTGTACTTGCTTGTTATCTTCCTCAATAGAATGTAAGCTCTCTAAGAGCAGGAACCGTTTCATTTTTGTCCTGGTACCCTCCAGAGCCTAACACAGTACCTGGCGCAGAGTAAGCACTTGACAAATGCTTGTTGAACTACACTGCTTACACTGCTCTCTTCACTAGGACTTGGGTACTAATGGATGACCTCCAGGCCAGACTGTGGGGTGTTGCCTGGGAAGGTGAGGGCAGGAGATGCTGGAACCAGCTCTAACTGGCTCCTTTGAGCCAATGATTCAAATTTCAGTGTGAGCACTTACGCCTCAGAAATTAGTAAATGACACAAATTAAGGCTTGATTTATTATTTTGTTGATCATCTTAACTTAAGAAAGTGATGGAGACAATGTTAATAAAGCAGATTAAAAGTTATTAAATGCAGCCCTGTCTCCCCACAAAGTGTTTTCTAGGCCTGAGGCCTGGAGATTTTAGAGGATCCTGCTGGGAATTCATGAAGAAAGAAAGAAACACAAGACTGTTTTGCTGTCATTTGCATGACGACTTCAACAAACTCTCAAATCCCCCCAATTTCCACATTTGTTTCATAGGTCACAAAATCTGATGCCATGAAGGACCTTAGAGATTCCCTAGTGTCCATTTCATTTCTAGTTTTCATTATCTAGTTTCATTTCAAGAGCAAACTGAAGTCTAGGGAAGTCATCACTTACCCAAAGGTGTACCAGTAGTAAGCAACATAACTAAATTCCAGCTTAAGTCTTTCAACCCCAAGTCCAATGCCCCCAACTCCAGAAAGAGTCATTGTGATAGAAAGCACCCTGGATGGATCTGGGTTCAAATCCCTTGCCTTATTATTACGATCCTGGGCAGGTCACTTGTACTCTTGGGCCCTGAGTTGGCTCATCTCTAAATGGAGGGAGGGTAGACTAGATGGGGTCCCTTCTAAAACGCTCTTTGATATAGCAGAAAACAGGAAATAGCAGCCCTATTTCCTCTCCAAAAGGTGACTACAGAACCTCTTGCCACTTACCATCAGGTCTGGGGGAAAGAGCGCATGGGTCATCCGGGTAATATTCTCCAAGGAGAATTGGAAGGTACAGTTGAATAACTGGAAGTCATTGAAGATAGCTGGGCAGTCCCTGGGGCAAATATCTTGCTGACCACTGAAAGCTGAGATGGTAATTGAGTCTGTCCAGTAGGAGCATGGCTGCATTCCAGTGAAACCCCCATCAATATACCTCTGTGTTTGGAAGCAGGAGGAAGAAGAGAACAAGAATATTTGGGGGGCTTGGGGTTATTGATTTTTTTTTGGTTACTGATAATGCAAAGGAAAGCCTTTGGAAATATACCTGCGTTAACATTCCAGGAAGTTTTTTGTTCAAGGATATTAGAATTCTAGACTGTTAGAGTTACATAGGGCCTTAGGGTCCATCTATACCAAAGTTTCCCAACTAGCACTAGTTTCTGACCCACAAAACTATCTCTGTCAAAGGTCCTTAATTCTTTGAACCTATACTAACTTTTCCTTCTCTTCCTTTGTCCCACCTACATCGTACTCCTTCCTTCCATTCCCAGGTCCCTCCCTCTCTTAGCCTCCCTGCTTGGCAATTAATTAAAGTCCTTCATGATCTGACTCCGAGTTTCTTTCCAGGCTGATTACACAGTAATCCTATGCACTTACCCGACCCTCCAGCCAAAAATGGCCTCTTGTCTCCCGTACATGATGCATACCATCTCTCTTCTATTCCTAATATGCCTTCCCTCCTCACTCTGCTTTTTGGAACCCCTAGTTTCTCTCCAAGTTCAACTAAAGTTTTGTCTCTTGCCTTCCTGTAAGGGGGCTTTCCTCACCCCCAGTTGTTAACACTGCCCCCCAAAATCACTTTGAATTTATTTTGTGTATGTTGTGGCTTTACCTCTCTAGGAAAATAGTCTATCCTCCCAGAAGAATGTAGATTCTTTGTTTCAATTTTGTATCCACAGTATCTACTTTGTATGCATTGGAATATAGTAGATGTTATTAAGCATTTCCTTAAGGCTATTAATTTAATTAAGCTACTAATACAGGTGCTGAGAGCTTCCCAAGAGAATTTATCATCATGGTAGATTTGATGTTGAAAGGGGCTTTAAAGGTCCTCTACTTGAACTCCCTCATTTTAGATGAGGAAGACGATTTGCCAAAGGGTCACTGGGTGAGTTAGTGAGAGTCAGGGCCAGAATCCAAATCACCTGATTCCTAATCCACTGCTCTCTTCACTAGGGCTTGCGTAGCAATGGACGGACCTCCAGGTCAGACTGTGGGGTGTTGCCTGGAGAGGGAAGGGTGGGAGATGCTGGAGCCAGCTCTGACTCCTTTGGGTCAATGATTCAAATTTCAGTGTGAGCACTTACACCTCAGAAATTAGTAAATGATACAAATTAAGGCTTGATTTATTATTTTGTTGATCACCTTGACTTATGAAGGTGATGAAGAAAATGTTAATAAGGCAAAAAAGTGTGTCAGGTGTGTATTTTTTTTTTGAGCGGTTGTTAAATCTTTACGAGCACACTTCTAGGTATTGGGTTGGTACTAAAATACACACCCAGATATCTCCCAGAGAATGTGTACATGGCTAAAACCATTGTTTCCCAGAAGGCCCTTGTAAAAATGGGAGGGAGAGGGCTATGAAGTCATTGTTGCCTATCAACACGCTGGCTTGAATTATGTTTAGGACTTGAGGAGAGGCAGGTGTTGGGAGGTGTTTTAAGCCCAGAGAGAACATTCTCCAATTTAAATAAAGACCTTCACTAATTAGGATGGCCCTAAGAACTCCACATTGTTCTCTTTATTGCAAAAGGCTTCTTGAACCTTACATCTAAAAAAGACTGAGGCTTCTGTTTTTAGTTGAGGGACAAGGATGGGAGTGGGCAGGAGTATATTATGTGGAATCAGAATTCTAGACCTGTCTTAACTCTAGTTTCCTTTTGGACAGCTTGACATTACTGCAATGGGCATTGAGGAGTCTATCTCTTGCTATCCTGAAGGACAGGTGAGAAATTTTCTTTTCCCAGGGGAATATTTTCTGTCTTTGGACAGAACAATAGCAGGTACCTGCCAAGTGTATACTGTCATTGATTTTCCTGGTAATATGTTGCTTGTTTCCAGAATGTTCAGTTCTGCCCCTTATTTGTCTTTCAACTCTATACACCCCTCAATTTGACCTTTGTGTTCTCCATCCAAAGGTTGTCTATAATCTGAGTGACATTTTCTCACCTGGGGAAGAGATTATCAATGGCACCTGTTAGTAAGTAGGTCAATTGGTTGGAACTTCCCTTGAGACCAAAAGAAATAACCTTGCCTTTGCTAAGCAAAATAATAATGATGATGATGGTGGTGGTGGTGATGATGGAGCATGTCAAGTCGATTCCTCAACACTTGGGAATCCTAAACCTCTCTCAGTGGACAGTGGACAGAGTACTAGACTGAGTCAGGAGACCCTAGAACCATCAGAATGACCTACACACACACACACACACACACACACACACACACACACACACACACACAGGAATGACCTTGACAAGTCATTTTATCCCTCGTGGCCTCAGGCTCCTCACTCCTCACTAGAGTTCATGTTGTCTGCTCCTCCTGCCTCACAGGAGTATATATAGGAAGATCATATGAGATAACACATCATGTTCTTTAAATCTTAAAGTACTATAAAAAAATGCTAGCTATCATTACTATTGACATCATTAATAATATTGATATTAAGAATTGAATACAATAATATAATGGCCTCCTCCTCATCTCCTGGTCAAACCATCCTTCATACACATACCATTGCTTTATCATAGATCTGATTATTTCATTCTTCAGGCTCTCCATTGCCTCCAATGCATCCTTAGCATGGCATTCAAGGCTCTTCATAATCTAACGCCACACTACCTTACCAGACTTATCTCATACTATTCTCATTTATGCTTCCATCAGAATAAACTATTCAGTCTCCTATACATACATCACACTTTCTCATTTCTATGACTTTGTTCATTAAGTTTCTCATCCGTGAAACATCCTCATCCCCATCCCCAAGCTAACTGATTAATTAATCTAATTAATTGATTGATCTAATTAATTCTTACCCATCTTTCAAAACCCAACTCAAATGCTCCCTCCTCCATGAATTCCTCCTTGATCTAATCTAGTTTATTATGACCTTTCCCCCCACTTAGACCTCACATGGTAGTTTGTTTGAATCTCTCTTAGGCACATACCACATATTATTTTATACTGTGCATATTTGCAAAGAAAGAAGAACCTATTATGCTCCAGGCACTGTGCTAAGCATTTTACAACCATAATCTCATTTGATCCTCACAACAATCCTGGGAAGTAGGTGCTATTGGTATCTCCATTTTACAGTTGAAAAAACTGAGACAAGCAAAGTTAAGTGACTTGCCCAGGGTCACAGAACTAGTAAGTGTCTGAGGCTGAATTTGAACTCAGGTCTTCCTGACTCTAGACCCATTCACTGAGCCACCAGCTGCCTCTTTGTGTCTATGTCATACCCCTCTATTAGAATGTAATGCTTCATGAATACAAGGAACTGTGTATCTTATGGTTTGTAGCTGGAGTGCTAGATTTGGAACCTGATTTCAGATTCAATCTCTTCTGTTTACTATGCATATTGTGGGTAAGTCTCTTATATCTCTTGGTCTTAGTTTGTTTATCTGGAAAATGAGCAGGTTAGCCTAACTAATCTCTTGGACTTCTGTCTAACTCTAAATCAATCCTCTTGTGATGTCCCCCAGAGCCTAACCCAGTGCTCTGAACACAGTAGGTTCTTAATAAATGCTTACTGAAAGCATTGACTTCCCCTCTCCCCAACCTCTCCTCTGATGCTAAGGATTGAGCACTCACCACACCCCGGTAAGTTGGTGGAATGAGGCCACAGTACACGGGTATAAAGCAGCTGCAGTAGAGTGCCTGTGGAGAGGGCCCAGAGGGCAATGGAAAGATTCATGGTTGGCATAAGTAGGTTGATGCATATTTCCCATGATAATGTGCATTCAAGTAATACCATATAAGGCAGGCTTCACAGCTCAAAGAGACCTTAGAAATCATCTAGTCCATCCTTCTGATTTTACAGAAAAATCAAGGATCAGAAAGGGAGAAGGGCAAGTCATAGTGGAAGGGGAAAGGATAACAGATAGGTGACATGAGTGCTATACTGGTCTCCATAGAATATGAACATAATCAGAGGGGCAAAGAATTGGAAACAGAAGGGATGCCTATCAATTGGGGTATAGGATTGTGATGGAATACTATTGTGGTATGAGAAATAATGAGCTTTCAAAAAAACCTAGGAAGATTTAGATGAACTGATGCAATGGGATAGGAACAGAACTAGGAGAACATTATAACATATAACAGCAATATTGTACTCTGAATGACTTAGCTATTCTCAGCAATGCAATGATCCAAAGGACTTATGATGAAAAATGCCATCCACCTCCA
>CM053586.1:176113911-176160535 GCA_028646515.1 Pseudochirops corinnae
CTTCTCTCCTCTCCTCTCCTCTCTTCTCCTCTCCTCTCCTCTCCTCTCCTCTCCTCTCCTGTCCTCTTCTCTCTTCTCTCTTGTCCTGTCCTGTCCTTTCCTCTCCTGTCCTCTCCTCTCCTCTCCTTTCCATCCATTCTTTCTTCCTTCCTTCCTTCCTTCCTTCCTTCCTTCCTTCCTTCCTTCCTTCCTTCCCTGGGGGTGCTCTGCCCAGAGGAAGGTATATTTCAGTGACCAAAAGCTGCCTTTTTTTCCCTTTGGGTTTACTGGCTAGATTTCTTTCTCAAAGAAGATATCACTTTAGGGGATGGTGGGATTAAGTCAGAAGCAATTATATAGCTCAATGGAGAGAGCAGTGGGTCTGGATTCAGGAAGATCTGAGTGCAAATCTGCCCTAATTGTTTAGATAGATAGATTTAGATAGACACAGAAGAGAAAGAGAAAATATTCTTCCGCTTTGCAGGTATTATTTTATATATTTTGTGAATACAGGAGTGGTCTCTTGATATCCATTCCCAGTTAGAGAAGATGACTTTACTTTGATTTCATAGCTGGATGAATTCCATATTAAAGGTATGTACAAAGATAGGAAGCTGAATTGATCTTGACAGTTATCTTGCTGGGTTAAAACACGGATTTACACTCCATTAGAGTGAGAAAGAACCCTCTAGTCTAATTCTAATCAAATTTCCTTACTTTATAAAGGAGAAGACTGAGGCCCACAGAGGGGCAGTGATTTATCCAAGGTTAACAGTGGAGTGGGGGGCTAAAACCCAAGTCTCCTTTCTGACTTGGGAAAGAAACAAAATTCATTACAACTGATCACACTGTCTTGTTCTCTAAACCAGAGCCAAGTATCTCTAAGGAATTAAGAACTTTGGTTGACCTAATTTGCTCCTGAACATCGCCCACATAATGACAAAGGTGCATCAGGTCCCAGATGTTTAACTCCTCTAAGAAAAGCAACCTCAGCCTGGGTTGACCACATTTCTCCATCTGGCCCTTGTCCTTTGTTGGTGGGTGGTAAATTGATAGAGGTGGAAAGAGGGGGGCTGTTCAACTACTTATGAGTGAAGGGCTTGAACAAGTAACATCTGTATTTAAACAAATAAATGCTTTGGGGATCTATGATTTCATCTCCGTGGGCACACCCTCAGAATGTCAATAGAAATGCACCCAGAAAATAGAAACAGAGAGGGATAAAAGAAAAAATCACAGAATTTTCAACTTGGAAAAGATACTTCAGCAGTCACAGAGTCCAACCCATACTCAAAAAAGAATCCCCATAACAACACACCCAACAAGCAGTCATCTACTTAAAAACTTCAAATGAGTGGGAACCCACTACCTCCAGAGGAATCTCATTCTACTTTTGTATGGCTCTCGCTATTCTTCTTTAAAAAGTTTTTCCTTACGTCAGACCTAAATTTGACTCTTTGTGAGGCCAATCACTTTACTTTTGTCTTTGGATCTCATTTCCTTCCATCTCCTCTAGGCCCTTATGACTTTGATCAGGCCCCTCTTTCTCTCATCTCCAGTCCCTAACTGGCTCTTTCCCTCCTTCCTACAAATGGTGGCCAGGTCACCCTGACACTTGAAAACCAACCAAACAAAAAACCCAACAATCCTTCACTTGGCCTTATCATCTCCTCAAGCTACCTTCTCTGTTGGCCATCCCTCTCTTATTTACCATCCAGGGTTGTGATGAGGATAAAATAAAATCATATAAGTAAGTTCCTTTGAAAACTTTTAAACACCATGTAAATGCTAGCTGTTATTATGGTTGTTGTCACTATTATTATTCAGAAAGAAAGAAAGAAAGAAAGAAAGAAAGAAAGAAAGAAAGAAAGAAAGAAAGAAAGAAAGAAAAAAAGAAAGAAAGAAAGAAAGAAAGAAAAAAGAAAGGAAGGAATGAGGGAAGGAAAGGAAGGAAAGAAGGAAGGGAAGGAAGGAAGGAAGGAAAAGAATCCTGTCTGCTTCATTCCTTGCCTTTATTTCCTATCTTCCCACTTATTTCTCACCCCTTGGTTCAAGCCCATCGCTGACTGAATCTATTGTCTGTAAGCTTACAGTGATCTCTTCATTGCTAAACTTTAACCTTAATCCTTCTTTGACTCTTAACTACTCCCTTCTCCGGAGCACTCCTCTTCTCCCCGTTTACTATGCTTCACTCTCATGGTTTGCCTCTTACCTGTCTAACTGCTCCTTCTCAGTCTCCTTTGCTGTATTATCCTCCATATCACTCCCCCTGAGTGATTCTCAAGGTTCTCTTTACCCCTGTCTCTCAAGTTCAACTGTGCTCCCATGGTTATCTCTATACAAATGATTCCCAGAGCTACATATCCGGCCCTCGTCTTCTTCCTGAACTCCAGTCCCACATCACCAATCCAATAAGCAGTTATTAAGCTCCTACTGTGCTCCTGGCACTGCTTTTTGCTTATAATCACTGTTAGCTCTTTGGTGTTAACCTCTGTGTTTAACTTGTGTGACTCTGTGGACATTAATTTTCAGAGTCTGTTTACTTGTTATGTGCCCCTTTTACACCCCACCTCCAATTGAATCTAAGTCCCTTGAGGACAACTGTCTTTCTTTTCATCTTATTATCCTCAGTCTTGCACACAGTAGGCATTTAATTGCTACTTTTTAGTTACTTTAGATTGGGTCGCTAGTCTAAGCTGCATCTCTGTCTTGCTCCCCACAGCTCCAAACTTTATTTTCTGTCTTCAAGCCTCCTATGTCACTCCACCCCCTTTGCTCTAGTCAATGACATCACTTCCACCTCAGCCAAAGCCACCTGTGAACTCCCTCATCTCCCCTATTCTCAATCTCAAAATTCCTCAGCATCTTTACAAATCCACTGACCCTTTGCTCTAGCATCTGAGGAAGAGGTGACTTTTCCAAGGTCAATCCAACAGTGGAGGGTAAATGTTTAATAATAGGCTCTTCAAAAAAATGTGCCCAGGGCAGACTTTTAAGCCTCCATACTATGCCCTTCCAGTTCCATCAAGAATTTGGCCTCTTTATAGCACCTAGACTGGGAACCTGGGTGATTGGGAGAATTGTGGTAACCTTAGCAATAATAGAGAAATTCAGAAGAGGTGAGATTTTTTTTGGAAAAAGATATTAAGTTCAGGCCTCAATTGAATGGCCCTATTTTTTTCAGTGAAATATGAGGCAAGATTCTCAAAGAGGATCAATGACATCAGCAGGGTGGTTTCTTGACTTGGATTTGAACTGGACTTGAACTGGATTTAAATGAGGCAGAGCTGTGCATAGTCATCAGCCTCATTCTCTCCTCCAGAGTTATCAGGGTTCAGTGGCAAGACAACTGGTGACGGCCCTAGACGCAGTGGGAGACCTTGGTCTTTGTAAGGTCTTTCCCAGGTCTCAGTTTGTCTGAGGCAATTCTCATTCAGTAATTAAAGGCTAGAGATGAACTGAGGTAAAAGATGGTCTAGTTTGCCTTTACAACTGAATCTGGCAGGGGAAGACCCTCAGAGTGAATCAATAAGGGAGGTCTAAAAGCATTGCCTTGCCATAGAGAGGGCTCAGTTGAGATTAAGTAATATAAACTTATAGTGGACCCAGGGGGTATGGTTTCATTATTTTCTCCAGTTTTTTTTTAGCATCACATGAGTGAGTAGAGTTGCTAGGCGTTTAAAGTTTTGAATCAATATTCATTAATAGTATTGTTCCATAGCAGAGGGCAGCAAATCATTGCAGTGGACCAAGCCTGGCTTACTGCCTTTTTTTGTACTCCTTGAGAAAAGAATAGTTTTCATAGTAACGGATAAACCTTTACTGTATTTTTTTAAAAAGAGTTTACCCTATAATCCATTACCTCGTGATCCCATTTTCACTCTTTTCCCACTGTCTACAAGTAAGTGAGGTCTTTTCCACCTTTAAAAAACCTTCACTTGACCCTGCCATCCTCTCAAGAGGTTTTCCTTTCTCGTTTCTACCTCTGTTTTCTCACACCCATATAATCATGCTGTAGTGAAAGGGGCAATTGAACTTGGAGTCAAAAGAACTACGTTGTACAAGGAACTGAGAATAAGCTTAGTCAACTGAAAGGGCTAGATGGATGTCAGTCATCTGGGCCCTTCTTGTCAGTGACACTTAATGCATCCCCTGGTTATATACTGTCTCCCTTCATTCTTCGTTTCCTTGTATGTTGGCTCTATCTACCCAGCTAGAAAGTCAGATCCTTGAGGGCCAGAGGTGGCCTTTTTTGAACCCTTCACACACACACACACACACACACACACACACACAGCCTAGTAACTATTTGTTAGAATAGATTGCATTGAGAGCTTTGAGCACAACCTAATTATACTTGTACATAATAATAATCATTGCCTTTTTCATAGACTTTCTATCATTTCTTACTTATCCTGTATATAGTTTGTATTGAACAAATCTGTTTGCATGTTGTCTCCTCCATTAGACTGTGACCTTCCTGAGGGTAGGGATTATCTTTTTGTATCCCCAGCGCTTAGTACATGTGGTGCCTGGAACATAGTAGGTGCTTAATAAATGTTTATCGATTATCTCATTTTGTCCAGTAACATTTCATTTTGTAACATCTCATTTTGTAACATCCAGTGAGCAGTTTCTACGATTATTAACCCTCTTCCCATTTTACAGAGGAGGAAACTGAGTGGCTTGTGAAGTGACTTGTCTAAGGTCACACAGGGAACAAATGTCTGAGGCAAGACTCAAACCCAGGTCTTCCTTATTCCAAGTATAACATTCTTTCCACTAAGCCATGCTGATAAAACTGATAATTGCCCGCACCCCTTCCCATGTACTAGATGATAGAATATATATTCATATATATTCCAAGAGTAACACTATCCATTGTGCCTCCTAGAAGCCTTCAGGACCCTTATTATTTCTGTATATGGCTTCTTTCCTTTCTGAAGAAAGTTATTTGGGAAATTATGAGCTTTAGGTAGGCAGAAGCAGGCAAGAGCCTTCATTTCCCGTTCTCTGCCACTGGACTGCAGCCTGGCACACAGTAGGTGTTGACTAAATGCTTGTTTCCTTCTTTGCCTTCCCTCTCTCCCTCTGGGCTGAATATCTAATCATCCTTTAAAAGGCTAACTCCAACCTCCCCTCCCAGAAGTCTCCTCTGATGCCCCAGCTCAGGAATAACCTTCTCTCTGAGTCCATGTTGTACTTTCTTTGACGCCTCCTTCCCATATTCATCCCAGGATAGTAAGCTAGGTGGCTGGCTGGCTGGAGTCAGAACACCCGAGTTCAGACACTTCCTATCTGTGTGACCCTGAACAAGTCACTTAACCCTCTTTGCCTCAGTTTTCTCATCTGTAAAACAAGCTAGAGAAGGAAATGGCAGATCATTCCAGTATCTTTACCAAGAAAACCCCCCAAAGGGTTGAGGACTGAAAGATGGCTAAACAACCAGGATGTATTATAGCTGGCTGATGTTTTATCTCCCTGATGAGCTCCTTGTGGGGTCCATCCCCTATCTTATCAAAACTTTGTAACTTCCCCAGCTGGTTGTACATTTTTCTGCATACAATGGACACCTAATGAATGTTTGTTACCACAAGGAGGGAGCAGTGCCCTGATAATGTGGCAGTGTACAAGGAGGGATTGGCATTTGTCCCAAGGGTCTTTAGCCCAGGGAGTCAAGCAGGGACCCAGTGCCCAGAGAGGCTGGCCCCAGAAGCAAGACTGAGCCTCGGGGCAGAACACCTTATAGCCCCAAACAGGACTTCAATTCCTTCCTCATTCCAAGACCAGGCTCTTTAGCAAAGGGCTTGGGTAATAAAAATCATCATCATCATAATAGTCGATATCTGCATTGAGCTTTAATGTTTACAAAGTGTTCTATATCATTTTACTCTCACAAGATAAAATTAAAAAGAGGCAGTAGGATGCGATGGCTAGAGAATGGCCTGAATTCAGGTATAAAGGATGGACTTAACCTCTCAGTGCCCAGGCAGCGCTCTGAAGCTATAATTTGCAGAGAAAAGGGCAGACTTGAATTGGTGATGAGAGCTTCCTCATTCAGGAGTACCCTGAATTAGTAAAATCAGTCCAGATCTCATTTTCATCCTCATATCCACCCTGTGAACTAGGTGCTAATATTATACTATTTTATAGAGGGGTAAACTGAGGCAAACAGAGGTTAAGGGACTTGCCCAGTATTGATCAGCTAAGAAGTGTCTGAAATATGAGGTGAGGCAGACAGGGCTGCTAGAGGCAGATGGAGAAGCAGGCTTCAGGATGTAAGATATAATTTGCAGGGTGTGATAGCCAGAAAAGTGATCAAAAAAAGGTATGCATTAAAGCCCCCCACCATGGACTTACCTGTGAGCTTTCACAAAGCGCTCCTAATTAACACAATAACTTCCTCTCCCCTTTCCTATTCTCTTTGCTTATCTGTATGGAGTAGATGAAGTCCTGAAATAGACCTCCCCTTCTCCTTTCCTGTTCTCCTTGACCTGATAGCCCCTCCTCCCATTCTCTCATCCCCCTTCCCCCATTCCATAGAACTGCATTTAAACCAGACACCTAACCCCAGTAATGGCCTTTGCCTCCTACGAGAAGTAGGGTCAAGCTACCTCCTTTAGGGTACTCTGCCTCTCACATGGAGTAGAGCCTTTTGGAGCTCTACCTCACAGAGAACAGGCCTGCTTGGCGGCATCACCCCAATAAATGCCTTTGTTGGAGACTGTCCTAGAGAACGTGAATTCTTTCAAGACACTAGGATCCACATGTCTATGTTTCATCATTTCAGGTGGCACCCCAATATTCTTGGGAGTGTACCCTGAACGCATCATGAGGAAGGATTTGAACTCAAGCCTTCTTGACTCTGGATCCAGCATTCCATCTACTATGTTACCCAGATACCTTTAGTGGTGTGAGAAACATGCTCCCTCTAGTAAGAACAATACTCGTTATTGGAGCTAGGAAAGCTCTTCTGTTATTTTACATTCTTGTGAATGGGTAACTCCTTAAAGGAGCATGCTTTAAGGAGGTAATACAAGGCTATTTATCTCCTGTTCCTGATTCAGATCTCCCCCCTATTTCTCATTGGCTAGATACAACTTCCTGAACCACCTATTCTATGTTCTCCTAGATATGTTCCCCCTCCCTTGTCATGCATTGCATAGGCATTTAAATTAGCTTGCTCCACCCTGGTGGTGTTGGATAATATTAAACAGTTCATTAAGCATGTATACAAGCTTCTGACCCAAAGAAGCCTGGTTCTGCTAGGTCACAACTCTGGTTAGAGCCAGTCACCTCTGACTTACATGCTGTTATCACTCCTGCAAAACTGGGAGTAGTGTCAATCCTGTGGAAACAGAATTCCTTCTTTTGTTTCTCACAGTGGTAATAAAATTCCAACAGAATAAGATAAAATAAGAACTGGGTACTCCTGGTGGAGCAGAAGAAATGAATTCCCGTCCTATTTTTTATCAGTCCGATGCTTACTGACTGTGTGACCCTGGCAAAGTCACCTCACCAATATGACTTTCAGTTTTCTCATCTATAAATGGGGCATCAATTTCTGCCCTGTTCACCTCACTAAAGTGATTTGTAACAATTAGGATCTACAGAAATGTGATCTGAGAGTGGTTATTTTTTCTTTTCCTTTGGGGTTCCCCATATGGCTTGTTCAATTTCTTTTTGTGAGATTGGGTTATTTAAATTCTCTGTCTCTTGTGTTAATCTGGGGTTACTGAGATCCAGAAAACTGTTGTGTGTGTGTGTGTGTGTTTTTAATTCTTGCTAAACTGTACACAGAAAGGTATCTTGACAAGGTGGGCCTAGAGAGTCCACATTGGAGGCAGGAAGACTGGCTTTATGGTCCTGGGTAGGCCTCCCAGGCTACTCTTTAAAACATTAAATTACATAGGAATTGCCAGTTCTCCTTAATGTACTCACCAGGAAAGTGTAAATTTCAACAACAAAAGGGAGATACCTTGGAAAAAGCACTAATTCTAGAGTCCAACCCCACTGGTGCCACTTAGAGGCAGGTTGGATAAAGTGCTGGGTCTGGAGTCAGGAAGAACAGAATTCAAAGCCAGCCTTAGACACTTACTAGCTGTGTCGCCCTGGGCAAGTCACTTAACCTCTTAATGCCTCAGTTTCCTCAACTGTAAAATGAGAAGGAAGAAAACACACATTTATTAAGGGCCTACTATGTTGCAGGCAGGTAGGTGGTGCAGTGGATAGAATGCCCTACCTGGAGTCAGGAAGATTCATCTTCCAGAGTTTACATCCGACCTCAGACACTTCACTCTGTTTGCCTTGGTTTCCTCGTCTGTAAAATATGCTGGAGAGGGGAATGGCAAACTAGTATCTCTGCCAAGAAAATCCCAAATGAGGTCATAAGGAGTCAGACACGACTGAAGATGATAACAAATGTATCAATACGCTATGCAAAGCATTTTACAAGTATCTCATATGATCCTCATAACCATCCTGTGGATAACAACAGCGCTGACCTCCCGAAACCGTTGTGAGGATCAAACGAGATAACACTTATAAAGTGCTCAGCACGATGCCTGGTGCCAAATAATGCTTGTTATCATGCTTCCTTCTTACTACCATACAATGTATGGACCTTGGGCACTTCATTTTAATCTCCCCGTGTCTCAGTTTCCTCAACTGGAAAATGAAGGGTTTGAACTAGATGACCTCTTAGGTCTCTTCCACTCTAAGTCTATAATCCCACAGATGCACACACATAAATTAGAGCTACAGAACTGGCAGGCTGGCGTTTGGGGTTTGTCCTTGTCCTTATTGCCTGAGACTTTTCTCCTTGCCTTGCCCAGGCTGGCAGTGCAGCAGCCACTCATAGGCTTAACCCCACTGCTGACTGATGGGCTCAGAAGCCTTGATCCACTCTACTGCCAATCTTGGCTGGTGGCTTTCCACCGATGGGGGCTCACCATATTGTTACTGGACTTTATTGTAAACAGCTGATAGGCTTTAGCTGTAAACTATGAAATCCCCAAACCCAACTCATCCACCAGACTCAGCCTCCAGTAATAGCAAGGATTACAGGTATGTGCCACCTCACCCAACCAATAGCCAGCTGATATTCTGAATAAGAGAATAATATCAAAACCAGGCCCGCTGGATTTGAAGCTCCTCCCATTAGATTGTAAACTCCTGGAAAGCAAGGATTGTCTTTTGCCATAATTACTTCGTAGCTCCAGTGCTTAGCACAGCTCTTGGCATATAGTAGGCACTTAATAAATGCTAGCTGACTCTCTAATTAATACTAATACTCCCAGATGATTTATCAACAGACTATTTTCCCCATAAGTCTGTAGGATTTAGAGCTGGAAAGGACTTTAGAAGTCAAGTGGTTCAGTTATGTGTCAAATGAGACCTGTGGGGTTTAAGTGAGCATCCAAGGTCACACAGAGAGGAAATAAACCCAGGATTCACACTTAGGTCCTTAGACTCCAAATCCAGTATTCTTTTACCTCTTGTCCTTGCTCTCAACCCTACTTTTTCAATGAGAACCCTCCCAAAATCTCTCTAAAATCCAGAAAAGTCTGGAAGTTATATTTGTCTTTGGCATCCACTAAACCCTTCTGTCTCTGTCTCTGTCTCTGTCTCTGTCTTTCTCTCCCTCCCTCGGGGGGGAGAGGGGGGGAGGGAGAGGGGGAGGCACCTTGTCAGTACCTCCTGCCTCATACCATAGTATATTAAATCCTCTACATTCTGGCTCCAACCTACCTTTCCAACCTTGTTTCGCATCATTTCCTTTCACACACTCTAAATTCCAGCCAAACTAGACTGTTTCCTGAACTCAGCAGCCCATCTCCCTCTCTGTGCCTTTGCATAAACTCTTCCCCCATGCCTGGAACTGCAAAAAGGCCTCCCCTCTAACTCTTAGGGATTCTTAGCATTCTCCAAAGCCCCAGGCAGGGAGGGGCCCCCTCCTACCAGAAGCCTTTTAAATTACCCAAGATCACACAGCTGGAAAATGTCAGCACTAGAACTGGAGTCCACATCTTTTAATTCCCAAGCCAGGAATCTTTTTACTATACCTCACTGCCCAGTTTTTATTTTCAGAAGTTACATTAGTTCAAGTTTGTTATCTCATGCTGCCCGCCACATACTCCTGTAATATAGGAAATGGATTTTCGAGAGATCTCTCTGTCCTCAGCATCCTAAGGGATTCTACCTTGAGCCTTCCCTGATCCTGGCCATGATGAGTGCAGTTAACTTTGTATTTACTATCTCCCTAGTGGAAGGTGGGCAGAAACTTCTTGTTTGTCGGTAGCCTTTAAAATCCCAATCAGCACCTCACACAGTGACTTGTTCACAGCAAACAATAAATGTTTCTTAAATCAATTAAGATTACAGGAGCTAGAGTTAGCAGAGTCTATTAAATCTAAGTCATTCATTTTGTAGACCAAGAAACTGAAACCTAGAGAAGGAAAAAGACTTGCCCAAAATGACAGTAAATAGCAAATCCAGGATCAAGACCTAGGCCATAGTAAATAAGAGATGGATATCTACACACCTGTATTATATACATTGGATTTGCAGTAACAGGACTCTGTTTCCTTGTGTATGTATACTTACGTATATGTGTGTATATACATACATGTGTGTGTTTTAAAGTTGTTAAGGCTTTAAGACAAAACTGAGATTTTTGGATTTAGAATTAAAAGGAAACTTGGCAGCCATACAGTCCAAGCCCTTATTTTTCAGATGAGAAAATTGAGTCTCAGAGATGTTAAGTGACTTACCCAAAGCCACACAGGTCTTAAGTAACAAAAGTGAGATTTAAACCTGAGTCTTCTTACTGCAAATCTAGTGTTCTTTCCACCCTACAGCTCAACCAGGTACCCGCTGATTTCAGCTTACTTCTGTCTTTTCTATCATAAGGAAAGTAGATCTGATAAAGCAAATTGAGAGCATCTAGTTGGCACAATGGATAGAGTGTCACGCACAGAGTCAAGAAGACCCAAGACCTCAGAAATTTAGAGCTGTGTGACCCCGGGCAAAACACTTAACCTCTATTTGCCTCAATTTCTTCATCTGTAAAATGGGGATAATAATAACACCTATCTACCAGGCTTATGGGAGGATCAAATGAGATAATAGTTGTAAAGCACTAAGCATTTAGTAAGAACTATATAAATATTCCCTATCATTATTAATTCCCACTAAAGTGTTGCGCCTCTAGGAGAATGATTCTCCAGTGGTGGAGCTTCAGTCATCATTGGAGGTAATATTTAGGGGTTAGGACAACATTCCCAGTTCCCCTCAAATCCTAACACAGGGAGGTCTATACAGTGTAATTCAATGGAAAGATTCCTGGATCAGAAGTCAGGAGACATATGTTCTAGTCCTAGTTCAGCCCCTATTAAGTTGTATGATCCTGCCAAGTAATTTCCTGTCTTATTTTTGAGTCTTAAAGAATCACAGAATTCTGAGAGTCGGAAAAGGCCTCAGCAGCCATCTATATACCAATGGTATGGATACGGGTTGAATTAACCCATACCTGCAAGGAAATCTCCATTATAATATACATGACAAGAGGTTGTCCAGCCTCTGCCAGAAATCCTCAGATAATGGTGAATCCATCCCTTTCCAAGACAATCCATTCATTTTTAGACAGCTCTAATCGTCAAGATGTATTTTTTGATTTGGTGCTTATATTTGACTCTACAACTTGAACATTGCTGCTGGTTCTGACCTATACCCCCCTACTCCTACCCCCTTCTTCATATATGTCAGACCTTCAAATGAAGAGCGTTGTAATTTATCTCCTGAGCCTTCTCTTCTCCAGCCTAAACAACACGAATTTCTTCAGTCTATCCTCCCATGACATGAATTTCAAGGCTTGCTAAAAAGCCTTCAAGGATGCTGAGATCCTGCTTGGGGCTGCTAGGTGGCGCAGTTAATAGAGCATTGACCTTGGAGTCAGGGAGACCTGAGTTCAAATCCGACCTCAGACACATAAAAAAACTAGCCGTGTGACCATGCGCAAGTCATTTAACCCCAACTGCCCTACCTTCCCCCCTCCAAAAAGCAAAAAAAAAAAAAAAAACCAGGATGCTGAGATTCTGGTCACCCTCCTCTAAATGTTCTCGATCTGGTCAACAAACTTCCTACATTGCAATGCTCAGAATCAAACACAATATTCTAGATGTAGTGTGATCAAGGCAGAGGACAGAAGGAACTATCATCTCCCTGTTATTAGAAACTGTCCCTTAGTTGCCCTGCTATGTGAAAGACTAAAGGGCAGCTATGTGGATAATGCACCAGGCCTGGAGTCAGGAAGACCCGAGTTCAAAATCCAGCCTCAGACACTTACTAGCTGTGTGACTCTGGGCAAGTCATTTCATCCTGTTTGCCTCAGTTTCCTCATCTGTAAAGTGAGCTGAAGAAGGAAATGGCAAACCACTCCAGTATCTTTGCCAAGAAAACCCCAAAGGGGTTCATGAAGGGTCAGACATGACTGAAATGACTGAACAACAACAAAAAGGTGAAAGAAGGGGCTTAGGGTAGATCAGTATTTTTCAAATTTCTTTCCACAGAACTCTGAGGTGCCACATGATTTCAACAGGTGTCTCATGAAACAAGTCCTATAATAGTGATACAGTGATATTTTCTCTTTTAAAATAATAAATTTTGGGGCCACTAGGTGGCGCAGTGAATAGAGCATCTGCTCTGGAGTCAGGAAAACCTGAGTTCGAATCCAACCTCAGAAACTTAACACTTACTAGCCGTGTGACCTTGGGCAAGTCACTTAACCCCAATTGCCCTGCCTTCCTCCCTCCAAAAAGCAGCAAACTAATAATAATAACAACAATAATAATAGTAACAAATTTGAAATTATGCATACATCAAAATACTAAGTATAGGAATGTCCAGCATAAAAGGATGGGAAACCTGCAGCCTCAAGGCCATATCTGGCCCTCTAAGTCCTCAAGTGCAGCTCTTTGACTGAATTGTTTGGATTCCATCAAAGGACTGCACTTGAGGACAAGGTCACAGGTTCTCCTCCCCTGCAGCATAGGGTATAAACCTGTAATACCATTGATACAAAGGACTCCCAAATGAAAAAGCTCTCTCTACCAGAGCAGGACGGCAACTTCTCTGCAATTTAGTTTTCAAGGCAGGCAGTTAGGTGGTACAGTCAAGAGAGTGAAGGGCCTAGATTCAGAAAGACACGAGTTCAAATCCCACCTGGCTTTGTGACCTTGGGCAAATCATTTAACATTTGTTTGTCTCAGTTTCTTCAACTGTAAAATGGAGATCGTAATAGCTTCTACCTCCAAGGTTTGTTTTGAGGTTCAATTAAGACAATCCTCCTAAAACGCCTGCTGCAGTGTAGATGCTAGGTTAATACCAACCATAATTATTATTATCATATTATTGCTTAGAGCACTGAGAGGTTAAGAAACTTGTCCCAGTCACACAGCAAATATGTGTTGGGGGTGGATTTGAATCATGATCTTCTCAAGTCTGAGACTAGATCTCTAGTCACTCTGACACGTGGTTTCTCAGCCAGTGAGAAGACTTAATTTCTTCAGTTGTATACCACCATTTTCTTTGTGACTTTCCTTTATTCCAAGGTTGTTCCATCTTCCCTTCCCTTCCTCAACCCTAAAGTATCTGCACCGTTTCTGTCAATATACACAGTTTGAATCACAGGCTCTCAGAATTGGAAGGGATTCCAGAGTCCAATTAATTTAACTTAGAGCCGTGTAAGAATCCCCTTTCTCATGCCCAGCATGGTCATCCAGATTCAGAAGATCACCACGGATAGAGAATGTACCATATCCTGAAAAAGCCAAGCAGGTTTAACATGCTTTGACTTTGGAACAACTCTAATGACTCAGAAGCTTTTTCCTCCATCAAGAAAAAAATCTATCATGTTCCAAATTCTCCCCTTCCTTACCCCCCCCCAATTATTCCTAGTTCTGCCCTCTGAAACTCAGCAAAACATGTCTGTCTCTTGCACATGACAGCCTTCGAAATACCTAAAGAGCTTTCACGTCCCCTTTCAGTTTGTTCTTCAAGCTAATTATCCCTAGTTCTTTCAATGAATCCTCTGATTTCATAATTTTCAACCCCCTCACCATCTAAGGTACCTTCCACTGAAGATTCTCCAGTTTGTCAATATTTTACCCAAGATGTAACAATCAGGACCATACTAAGTACCTTAGGTGTGGTCTGACAGCACAGAACACAGTGGTTCTTTCACATTCCTTTTTCCAGGCATTATGCATCTGTTAATACAACCCAAGACGATATTAGCTTTCTTGGCTAATGGCACACTATTGACTAATATCAAGTTCACACACACACACACACACACACACACACACACACACACACCGGGTTATCTTCCCTTACTTGGGCAATTGATTTTTTTAATAACCCAAGCATAGAACTTCATACTAATCCCTATTAAGTTCAACTTTTTCAATTATATTCATTGTTTTGAACAAGTAAATTTTTTCATTCTAAATTTATTATCCAATATGTTAGCCATCCCTCCCAATTTCACATCATTCATAAATTCAATGAATGCAAGTCATTTACAAAAAGACTGAAGAGCCCAGGGCTCTAAAGAAGGATCTCTGGGGACATCTTTTTGATTTATCGCCTTCTACATTTCTTCTATCACTCTTTTTTTAAAATCTAATCTTTCAATAAGTTCCAAATCTCCTGAGTTATACTCTCATCCAGTCCACATTTCACCAATCTATCCACAAGGATGTAGGGTGAAGCAAACAAGAATTGATTTTAAGTGCCAGGCTTTGTGCCAAATACTTTACAAATAGTACCTCATTTTGTCCTCACAACAACCCTATGTGCTAGATGAGACAGCTGAAAAAATCAAGGAAGACAGTCAATTGATCGATTAGCCCGAAGTGACACAGCTAGTAAATGTCTGAGCTGAATTCGAACTCATCTTCCTGACCCCAAGTTCAGGGCTCTATCCACTCCATCACGTGGCTGTCTCTATAGGAATATGTCAAACACCTTCCTGAGAACAGGAAATAACTCCTCCCCCTCTGATCTAGCCAGTAACCCTGTTCAGAAAAAGGAAATGAGGAAATATTGGGGAGTTGGACTTTCGTTGTTGTTCAGTCATCTCTGACTCTTGATCCCATTTGGGGTTTTCTTGGTAAAGATACTGGACTGGTTTGCCATTTCCTTCTCCTGCTCATTTTACAGATGAGTAAACTGAGGCAAATAGGATTAAGTGACTTATGCAGGGTCACACAACTAGGAAGTGTCTGAGGCCACATTTGAATAAAGGTCTTCCTGACTCCAGGCCTGGTGCTCTATCTACTGGACCACTTAATTGCCCCAAGATGATATATATGTCTAGATGATATCTGGGGTCTATTTCATCATTCATTCCAATGATCTTTTGAAATATTGCAAGCTCTGAAGTGTTCCAAGGCTCTTTGAGGGAGGGAAACCCTAGATTAGCTCACTTCTGAAGTCTTTTCCTGCCCTCAGCAAAGTGCAGTGAGAAGGATGCTGGACATCAGAAGACCTGAGTTCCAATCCCAGCTCTGTCACTCATTTTACAGATTTAGAGCTGGAAGGGGCCTTGGTCCAATCATCTTGTTTTATAAATGAGGAAACTAAGGTCAAGAGACCAAATGACTTGCCCTAGATCATATACCTAATTGATCAAAGAGCAGGGACTTGAACCCATTATTTTTACAGATAAGGAAACTGAGGCCATGAGGTCAAGTGACTTGCCTAAAGTCATGCATATCCTTCAGGGCCAGACTCTTTTCCATGATACCATATATCTTGGACAAATTTCGCCTATGGGCTTCCTTTTCCTGATCTGCAAAAGGGGAAGGTGGGAATAGATCATCTTTTCTGTCCCTTCCAGAACTAAAGCTGTTGCCCTCATACATAAGTTCTTTCCTGGAAGCCAGCGTTTATGATTTCTATCATGTATAGGAAAGCCAGAGGGAGAAGGAGTCATTTGCCCAAACTAACAGATAAAGAAAGGCAGAGGCCCCTGCCCACCCAGTGATTGAATTTCCCCTCCTGGAATGTGCTCAGGATCCCCTCCAGTTCCCAAATGCCTACTTTGGAGTGCTTTGCTGGCACCCAATTACAGGCTTCCTGACAGAGGTTTCACCAGGGGTGTAGGGAAAGCAGAATAAACTCCTTACTCATGCCAATGCCGCACACGGTCAGGGCAGCCACCACGGAACCGGCTGACGTCCCGACCACGCGATGAGCCGTATCCAGCATGCGGGGTGCCAGGTCTCGGAAAGCATCCACGGCTCCTACTTGATAGTAGCAGAGAAATCCGCTGCCCGAGAAGGAGATGGAATGCGGGGTATCGGGGTCCCCCTTAAAGACCTGTTCCATCATCTTTGCAGCTGTAGGTGGGCCTCTCTCGTGGAGGAGGAATTAGCCTCGAGCCCTCGGCTTCCAAGAGCCCTTCGCCTGCCTCGTCCTGTCGGGACAAGCTGGGGCCTCCCTGGAGCAGACGAGGTGCCTGATCTGGGCCGGACGGCTGGCTCTGCACCTCCCGGGCCTGCTCGGCCTGAGCTAATTTCGGTCTAAAAGCAACAGCCACAACTACGGTGGTGCCTGAAACCGCAGGCTTCTGGCTGGGGAAGCAGGAATCCCTGTCGAGCCAGTGCAGGCGGCGTCCCGGTTGCACTATCCCAGCGCCTGATTTAATCGCACTGTCAGCTCCCTCCCGAGCCCATTTTCTCGGGGGTTCGAGCCCTAGCCCACGTGGTAAGGGTGGAAGCGGGGGATACTGGTAGGATATCCCTTGCGATCCCCACTAGGGGAGCGGCTCAGGACTCCCCAAGTTCAACCATCCTCAGACGACCTGCCACTAACTAGTGCCTCTACCAGCTCAGATCTTCAGCCTGTTGCAAAACCAGGCGATGGTTATCTGCGGGTGGGTGTCTCCCTTCTTAGCACGGTGCTACTGCGATGCTGAGTGAGGGAGTGAGTTAAAGGGTTGGTATTCCTCCTGAGGGAAGGTGGCCGGATGGCAGGAAGCGCAGCTCGAGGTGTGCTTTGGTTAACGAGGCAGGAGACCTTGTTTACAGGGAGTGTGACACCCATGCTCCTCCCTGCACCCCCCCCAGAGGTAGGAGCTACACAGCCTTCACTCTCTAGGCCTTTTAAATGAAATTTAAAACCAACCACATTTCTCGACCTTTTTATTAGGTCTTCTCTATACCCAGCTTGGATTTAATCAGTGGGTATTAGAGGCATTTCTTAAGACTGCCAGAGGCAAAATTGTAAAATCGATCGTCTTCAACTGGCCATAACTACCTCTGTGCATTAAGTGTCTTAATGACTTCTTCCCCCCTCTTCCTATTTGGGGGCCCCTAGGCCCTGATGAGGCTAGCTGTAAGATATTAGAGTTTTTGTTGTTATTGTTGTTTTCATCTTGCATAATTATTTCTGGAGGCTCTTTAGAACCAGATTTCTGCCTAGAAGCCTAGACTTCAGATGTCTCTGCACCTATTCTCTTCCCCCACCCCCTACCATCTTAACTACCTCCTTCTTGTGCCTTAAGGCAACCAGAGTCTCTTGCTGTCCAGGAAGCTCAGAGAATAATCAGAGCTGACAGAGATCATGCAGGCCAGTTTGACCTTCAGTTCACAGATGAAGAGCCTGAGATAGAGAAGGGCAGTGATTTGCCTAAGGTCACACGGTAAATAACTGATGCGGAATCTAAGATGAGGTCCTCTGATGGGCAATATTCTTTCTACAACACACTGACTTCTCAATGGATTTTTAAACTATTAATGAGTTATTAATAACTCCACATAAATAATAAGGGTGTTCTCATCTTCAAAGGAGAACCAATGGCAATGTTTAGTTCAAAGGAATGACTGCAAAAGCCTAAGCATTTCAGGCAGTTTCATGCCTGGGTAGGGGAGATGTTTAGGAATAGGGGGTGGAGGGGAACTTTCCTAGCACCTGGTAGGTGGCCACCTACAGAAGAGGCTGCCTTGCATATTTTGTAGTTGAAACAGAGCTAGTCATGTCTTTTGTTGTTGAGAAGTCATAAACTCATAGATAGTTACAGCAGAAAGATAATCTGAGCCATCCTCCCTCATTTCTTTGACCCAGAGAAAGGAAGTGACTTGTCCAAGATTATATAGTAATAATCCCTGACATTTGCATAGTACTTTAAGGTTTGCAAAGAGGTGAGGTACTATGGGTATGGAATGTTGCATATAAAACCAGACTCGGTTGATGTGTTGGTTAATTTTGCTGAACTGATTTTTCTTTTTGATTCTTTGTTAAAAGAGATGCCTCAAAAAAAATTTTTCTTTTAAAAAGAGTTTGGGGCAGCTAGGTGGCACAGTGAATAGAGCACCAGCCCTAGCGTCAGGAGGACCTGAGTTCAAATCCAGCCTCAGAGACTTGATACTTACTAGCCCTGTGACCTTAGGCAAGTCGCTTAATCCCAATTGCCTTGCCTTGCCCTCCAAAAAAGCAAAAAGAAGAAAAAGAAGAAGAGATGGCTCTTTGGGGAGGGGAAGGGAGATATATTTGTAAATGAAGATGATATAAATACCAAAACAATCAATAAATATTTTAGAATAATATTTAAAATTTTCACACAACAGGTAACATATCTCATCTGATTCTCGTGACAGTCTTACAAAGTTCTGTAGTATACTCGTTTTACAGATAAGGAAACTGAGATCCCAAGAAGTAACTTTTCTTACAGCCAGCAAGTATCAGAAGCAGGACTTTGCCAGTTTTTCATGACTTTGAGGCTGCCTCTCTATCCATCATGCTTTGATGCTCCTTTAGGAGAACAGGGGAATGACACTCCCACAAAAATAACCATGATTAAGCATATTGGTAAATAAAGCACCTGGTGAGATTGGAGAGGGAAGTTGTTACCAGCTTAAGGGGGGGAGGGGGGGAGACGAGCCTTACTGGAGGAGCTGGACTTTAAAGACTGGGTAGGAATTCAGCAGATGAAAAGGGAGAGGGATCAATTGTGAATAACTTGCCTGTGTGGATCAAAACAATTAATCCAAGACAATATCAAAGCACTTATGATGAAAAATGCTTTCCACCTCCAGTAAAACAATCAATGGAGTCTAAATGCAGATTGAAACATGTTTTTTGCTTTTTTTTTGAGGGGGGAGGGCAGGGCAATTGAGGTTAAGTGACTTGCCCAAGGTCACATGACTAGTTTTGTGGTGAGTGTCTGAGGTCAAATTTGAACTCAGATCATCCTGACTTCAGGGCTTGTGCTCTATTCCACCCCCTGAAGCATTTTTGAAAACTTTCTTTATTATTCTTTTTTTTTTGTCTGTGTTTTCTTTTGCAACTTGGCTAATGTGGAAATATTTTACTCACTGCATATGTATAATCTATGTCAAATTGCTTGCCCTTTCAAGGATGGGGAAGGGGAAGGAAGGAGGAAGAAAATTTGGAACTCAAATTTTAAAAAAAACGAACATTAAAATTTTTGCTTACGTATAATGAAAAAAACTTTGAGGGCTTGCAAAAGGTAATAAATTTTCATGGAGCATAACCTCAAAAAAAATGAGAGGGAAAAATTCTAGGCATAATAAAGAGCAGCTTAAAGGTCTGAAAAGGCCAGATAGTCATAGCTTTTAACTGCATCCTACAGTGAATGGGAAGAGAGTGGTGTGAGGTAATATGAAAAATAATGTGGGAAGAAGTAGAGTGTAGAAATGGATAGAGAGTTGGAATCAAAATGAGAAAGATCTGGGTTCAAGTGTTGCCCTTGACTCAAAGTAGCCATGTAATCTTGGGCAAGTTCATTTACTTCTCTGTGCTGCAGGCTACTCTCTAAGACTATAATTTGAAGAACAGGTGCTAATCTGCACTGGGAGAAGGAGGTTCCTGCCTGGGAGTCCTCTATAAGAAATGGATGCACCAGCCTACTTCTTTCCCCATCACCCAATAAAAAAGATAAGATGAAAAAAGATAATGGAGGGTCTTGAATGCCAAGACAAGTTTGAACTCTACTTAGCTGGAAAGAGGGAGCTACCAAAAAATTTGATCTTAGGATCCCCCTCCCCCAACCTCAAGCGATCTTAAACCCCAGACATGGAAGGGGCCTTAAAACTCACCCTATCTACCATCATGCCTACTTCAGGACTCTCCTCTATTACATCCTCAACATGCACAGCCCAGAGAGCTTCTAATGCCCAGCATAGCAGCATGATATGGTGAAAGGAGTGGCTTTTAAAGTTAGAGAAACTGAGTTCAAATCCTAGTTCAACCTCTTATTACGTGGGCGAGTCACAATCTCTGTGGGCTTCACTTTTCTTCCCTGTAAAATTAGCAGGCTGTATACCCATCCACCATATTGCCAAGTTGATTTTTAAAAAAAGAATGCTAGAAAGACTCCAGGAAAACAGATATATTAATTGACATACTGTTGGTGGAGTTATGAACTGGTCAAACCATTTCAGAAAGCAATTTCAAATTGTGTCCTCAAAGTCACTAAACTATGCCTGCTCTTTGATCCGATAATACCGAAAATAGGCTGATACCTCAAAGCAGTCTAAGGAAAAGAAAAAGGACTCATATATGCAAAAATACTTTTATCAGTTCTTTTTCCAGCAAACTGCCCAGCACTTGGGAAATGGCTAAGCAAGCTATAGCATATGAATGCAATGGAATACTATTGTACTGTAAGAAATGATGAAGGGAATGATTTCAGAGAAACCAGGGGAGACTTGTATGAATAGAGACAGAGAGAAGTAAGCATAACGAGGAGAACAATTTGTACAATTTTTTAAAATAATGTAAAGGCAGACAACTTTGAAAAACTTACAAACTTTGATCAATGCACTGACCAATCAAGATTCCAGAGAACTTATGATGAAGCCTGCTATCCCCCTCCTAACAGAGGCAAGGGATTCCGAGTACAGACAGATGTATTTTGAGAGCGTTGCCAATGCAAGAAATTTTGTTTTGCTAGAGTAGATATTTGTTATACGAGCATTTTCTTTATTTTTCAGTTGGGGAGCAGAGGATGTTGGGAGGGAGAGAGGACAAACCATGGTTAGTTTAAATGTAAAATTTAACTTAAAAACAAAGTAAAGAGATTGGAAATAATGATCCATACCTCCCTTCTCTTGGCAAAGGGGATGAAGAAGACTACTAGGGTACGATGTTTTCTATATTGTCGCTGTATTTGAATATTTTTAGTTAACTATTTTTCTTTGTTACAAGAAGGATTCTGTTCAGAAGGCAAGGGCAGAGATTTCCAGAAATGACTGATACACAAATGAAACACAACAATAAGACTTATTTTGGGAAAATGAAGCAATTGAAGTACATGATCTCTAAGGCCCCTTCTTGTTCTAAACCCATGATCCTATTTCTGTATGAACCTGAAAGGAAGGGTCAGGGAATAATATTTTGAATCTTGTTCCTGGAGAGGGTGATAGAGTAGAGTTTGGAGGACCCTACAGGGTAAAAGTTGTCAACCCAGAATTGTGGCAACTACTGTGGAGTAAACAAGGAAGAAAGATACAGTCTACGAATCAAATAGCTTAGGATCTGGTTAATGGTAATCTCAGAAAGCAATCAGACACCAACACTAGAATATGTGTAATTAAATGTTAAACTATGTGAAGCAAACCCCTGGAGGGACTCTGAGAAGTGTTATGCCTTGTGTGGGTTGGAATAATCAGGAAAGGCTTTGCAAGAAGGGGAGATTGGATTTTGGCCTTGACGGGTGGAGAGATTTGGAGTCAACCCAAGTGCTGGGAATACAAATAAAGACCGAAAGAAAAATCCCAGTCCCTGCCCTCAAAGAGCTTACAGTTTGATTGGGGAAGACCGAAGGTACATAACTAGGTATATACAGGGTAAGTAGTAGGTCATCGACCTGTAGCGGCTGATGGGGGGGAGTAGTGAAGGCTGGCTGCAAAAGGTGGCATTTGACTTAAAAGTTTTAAAGGAAGCTAGAAACACTGAGAGGTAAAGGAAAAGCATTCTAGGTATGGGGGACAGCCAGTGAAAAGGCACAGAGATGGAAGGTCATTTTTGAGCAACAACTAATAGGCTACTGTAGTTGGTTCATGAAATTTGTATGGGGAAGTAACGTCTAAGAAGCCTAGAAAAGTAGGAAGAAGATAGGTTATTAAGACATTTAAATATCAAACAAAGGATTTTATATTTGATCCTTGATATAAGGCTCCACTAGGGAGCCACCATAGCTTTTTGAGTAGGAGAGTGACATCGATTTTAGAGCCTATGCCTTAGAAAATTTAGATGTTGTATCTCCCCTAGCTCTAATATCTATGGTAGTCTCCTGTACAAAGTAGGTGCTTAATAAATGAGAACTGAATTGAATTGCCAGTGAAGAGATGGAGAGGGCATTTCAGCAGGAGCAAAGAAAGGCAAAAAAGACTGGAGCAGAGGGTCCTACCTTTAGGGGTAGTGAAAGCTACAACTGAATGGATTCAGAATAGCCCTATGACCATAGATTTAGGGCTGCAAGGAGCCTTAGAGATCATCCAGGCTAATACCTTCATTTTACAATTGAGGGAAAGGAGGCTCAGTGAATTTAAGTGACTTGCCCAAAGTCACAATGGTAGGAAGTAACAAAGCTGGGATTTGAACCCAGGCTTTCTGATTCCAAATCCAGAGCTCTTTTCATCACATCACACTGCCTTATGTGGCAGGCTTTCAGTGAAAGATGTAGAGATTCATTTATAGGTTATCGAACAGAAGGTGCTATGATGAAAGCCCATGTGGCAGTATGTTTTGGTGGCCATCTGTGTATGCAGGATGGATTGGAATAAAAAGAGGCCAGAAATATCAAGTCCAGTGAGAATTTTGCAACATTCAGATGTGATGTAATAAGGATCAGGGTCAAGACGGCAAGAGGGTAGGGGGTAGAGAATGAGGAAGGAGAGATGAGAACAAGAGCAATTATTATGAAGGCTCAATAGGCTTTGGTGTCTGATTGGATCTAGAGGACAAAGGAAAGACATGAGTCAGAAATGACTCTGTATTTTGGAACCTGAAGGCCTGGAGAAGGGTGGTACCCTTGACAGAAATGGGGAAACTGGGAAGGAAAGCTGGTTTGGGAAGGGAAGAAGATGATGTTACCTTGAAACATATTGGGTGGCAGGTGACAGAAGGGTATCTGTGTAGAGGATGAGAGGAAATATCACAGGCTCCTTATTTAGTCTAACCTCCTCATTTAACTGAGGAGGAAACTGAGGTCCATTTAAATTGACTTGCCAAATTCACACAGGTAATAAGTAGCAGATTTAGGAGTCAAACCCAGGTCCTGATTCCAAATTCAGGACTCCAAATCCATTGCCTGAAGGAAAATGAGGCCCAGAAAAGGGAAATGACTTGACTGAGATCATCACAGCTCCCAGGCAAAGTAGGCACCAGAGAGTCAGAGATGAGGAACATTTGCTCTGCTCTCTTCTCCATAAGCCTCAGTGGCTATAGTTTCAGGGAATGTTCTGTGTGGAATCCAAGCTAGAAGGGAATAACTTAGATGATCCATAGTTGGACTGGAGGGGCCCATTGCCTAGGACCAGAGCCAGAGCTCTGATCCATAGAGAGTGTAAAGCATCAAAAATTCCATGCCAACTCCCATATATCTATCTTAATTTAACTATGGTAATTCACAGAATAAGGGACAAGACTTCCCAGTTGGTCCATAGCTACAGGAAGCTTTTTCCCCTGAGCCTTTGAACAGATTCTGCCTGGTGTTTTCAGGGACATCTAAATACAGTTACAGGTTGTCAAAAATCATTACTGTCTTGGTCAAATGGGCAACTAGGTGGCACACCAGATAAAGTGCCAGGAAGACTCATCTTCTTGCATTCAGTGATCCTGGGCAAGTCACATAACCCTGTTTGCCTCAGTTTTCTCATCTGTCAAATGAGTTGGAGAGAGAAATGGCAACCCACCCTAGCACCCCAGCAAGAAAACCCCAAATGGGATCAAGAAGGGTCAGACATGACTGAAACAATGAACAGCAACAAAACCTGGCCAAACTGGGGAATTTACCTTAGTCTATACACACATTGGCAGAATGGTTCCAAACGTAAATTTTTGTATGTAAATAGTTTGACTGTTGAAAGTTGGGGGGAAGAGGGGAGAGAGAACATTTGTATAAGGAAAAAATGGTAAGAAACAAAAACAAAAACAAAAACCTCACTTGTGAAGAGATACAGTCTCAGAGGAAAAAAATGTAGAGGCGAGAGACAGACTTCTCTGAGGATTAGATAGACATTGGCCCTCAGATGAATGTACTAAGACCTGTTTGAGGGCAAAGCAATGACCGCTGCAAGAAAAGCTCAGGGTGTTATGGTCCAATACCTTATTTGCATGGCACTATTTTTAGAATTTTAAAATTCCTAACTGACAAAACTATAAATCAATTAATTGGGGACTGTGAGAAGATTCTATAAGGACTGTTGCACTAGATATGGAATGTTCATACCTGATACAAGGATTGATTTCTTGAATTTCATTTCACACAATAAAGATAAGTCCCTGACCACTAGGCCTTAAAGATTGTTAATAAACCAGCAGGAATGGAAGTAAAAAGCCAACAGGAGAAGATTTGAAGACTCCATAGGAAGAGACAAGAAGCAAGAGAGAAGAAGCCAGGGATAGAAGATATAGAAGGCTTCCAACTGAGACAGCTGACTCTAGTTGCTTTGCTAGGAACTTGCTGACTGGAAGAGAGAAAATGCTGTGCTGATTGACAGGTGCAAGACTGGAACAGCTGCTGGGAACTCATTGGAAGAGAACTGAACCCTGCTGCTGAGTGAAGAGCTATTGGGGTTTATTGTTCTAGCGCCACCTTCAGGCTGAGAAAGGAGATATCTTTCAGGGGTACCTGTGCGGCTCCCTACTGTCCTCTATGATGTGAGAGGAAGGAGGGGGTCTGGGGGAGGGGAAGCCTGCTTTGCATCTATTTTCCCCAGAGCTGTGCTTTGCTGTGAGAAGAGTCTTGGATCTGATTCGAGGAAGCCTAATCATCTGCTATTTTCAGATCTTCACAACTTGGCAGTTCTGCTTGTCACTAAACTAGCATAACACTTTTCCTCAGCACCCTGTTGAGTGTGGCTGTAAGAGAAAAGAGCTTGCCATTGCTTCATTGCCTTCAGAATAGGAGAGGAGCAGCTTTTCCCAGCAGGAAGGGGAACGGTTAGCAGAGAAGTAGCTTTGTGTGGTCGGGGAGGGTCCAAAAATATGAAGGACTTCAGTCCAAAGTTTTCCCAAACGCATTGTTACCTGACTCACCCCTAGGTTGCTGCAAGTGCATGTCCCCTCTCATAACGGACACTCTGTGCATTGGTGGGAAACGGTGTCCTAGGTTTACAGATAAATTGTCACGTTCATTCCCAGGGTTGTTGTAAGGTTCAAATGAGATACGGCTGTAAAGCACTTCACAAACCTTAAAGTGCTACATAAATGCCAATTATTGTTATTATTTCCATTATTACTATTGTTATTCTTATCAGTCTGCAAGTCACCAGGCCTCCAGGCTGATGACGACTTTATTCTCTGAGACTTCTGCACGCTTGTTGAGTTCAAGCAATGTTTATAGAATTATCCTGAAGTACAAGTGGTAAATGGCTCTAGAGTAAATAAAAAAAAATTATGCATATACATTTTAAAGTTTAATCTGTATTATTAACACTTTCTTAAATCTAGGCAATCAACAAAACAATAAATCAAACCCCTGCCAATTCTTAAAGTGTGAATGCTCACACTGAAAATTGCACAATCTCTCCAGCAAGTTAGTTAAAGCTGACTTCAGCCCCTTCTCTACCCCCTTTGTTTGTGCTCTGGTCTTCTATTGAGTTTTTTATGATTATTCCTGCTTTTGTCTTCAGATGAGTAAATGTTATAATAATTATTTTATAATTAAGTAAATGTTTTATGTTTGGTGTTTTGCATGATGGTATCATGGTGACTGATTTTATACAGGTGAGTAGTAATATACCCCAGGCTACACAGACGGTAACTAGGTCCAACTGATAGATGCCATTTATTGATACGTTAATACCCCTAGAGACACTAGACATGGGAGATTCTGCTGATGGAGCCATCATGAGCAGGGCTAGAGGGAAGAGCCTTTCACCTCCTCCCCACCTCCCCCTTGGAGGTTGGAATGGCTGTCAGAGTCTTGCTGCTCTTATGAATAGAGGATGCTCAGAGTGTAGCTCATTGATCCAATTATATTATGTTATTTTAGCAGTGTAATAAGCAGAAAATTGCCAACAGCTGCCCATATTTTACATTTTGAAGTACATCAAGAAGCCAGAGAATCCTACAATGGTAGGGCTGGATTTGAAGATCCTTCAGTCTAGAAAGGAGTCCTTGGTTGATGGGTTGTTGTCTTTCATGCTCAAAGAGACCAAAATGACATCACTACATTGGGGTCAAGGTGCAGTGTGTCCAACAGTGTTGTTTGTCCTTCTTTCTTGTTCTCTAAGAGGACCATGACATCAGGAAGATGAAGCCATGACTTGCAAGTGAATAGGACTTAAGTCCTAAGTGAGGGAAGGCTGTGCAAAGTCACCAGCCTCACTTTATCCTCCAGAGCCGTCTGGGTCCAGTGGCAAGACATAGATCAGAATGACTGGAGATGGCCCCCTGTCTGACTGACTCTGACTGATCAGGCCAATACAAGCTTGGAAGTTTCTACCGCAGATCAGGCACAAATAGCATGAACATTTGGAGTGGAGATGTCTCTAAATTTGGGCATCTTATGTTTCTTTTGAGCTACTACAATTCTGCTTTGCTCATAGAGAACAGCATGCCATGCTGGGTGGTCCTATGTCAGTGTCTCCCATGTTTCACAATTGATTCCAAAATTCTCCAGAGAGACCTTGAGAGTGTCCTTGTATGCTTCTTCTGACCTCCGTGTGATTGTTTGCCTTGTGTGAATTCTCTGCAAAATAGTCTTTTAGGCAAAAGTTCCTTCCTAGGAGGAACCTGAGAGGCCATGTAGTACAGAAGCCTCATTTTGCAGATATCTTACTCCTCTCCAGGCTGTACAAGGGATCCCCTCTACTATGCCCTGGCTCTTCATCCTGAAACCTCACTCTAGCACTGGAATTCACACACTGGAAGTACCCTCTGCCACCTGTGGCCTCTCTCTCTGATTTGATGACTCCTCTCAGAACTTTCACTTTAGGAAGGTACTTAAGCCGGCCATATCTCATTCTTTCCCAGGCTGTCCTCCAGACTCTCTCTGTTACCTCCCCCCCACCCCGCAGACCCTTATTAACTTCCTTTTTTATGCGTCATCTTCTCTCGTTAGAATGTAAGCTTCTGAAAGGAAGGACTGTCTTTATATTTGAACTTGTGTGGTGCCTAGCACCTAGTAGGTGCTTAATAAATGCTTGCTGAAGGCAGACTTCAGGAAAACCTGGAAAGACTTATATGAACTGATGTTGAGTGAAATGAGCAGAACCAGGAGAACACTGTGCACAGTAACAGCCACATTGTTTGATAACTGACTGATATTCTTAGCATTTCTCAGCAATGTGAGGACCTAAGACAACTCCTTAAGACTCATGATGGAAAATGCCATTCACATCCAGAGAAAGAACTGCGAGTCTGGATGCAGAGCGAAGCAGACTATTTGCTCTCCTTTTGTTTTTTGTTTTTGTTTGTTTCTTCTTTTCTTGTGACTCCTCCCGTTAGTTCTAATCATGACTACTGTGAAAATATGTTTGATATGAATACATAAGTAGAGTCTATATCAGATTGTATGCCTTCTTGGGGAGGGGGGAGGAAAAGGAGGTGAAAATTTAAAACTCAAAATCTTATGGAAGTGAACATTGAAAACTAAAAATAAATATATTAATTATAAAAAATAAAGGCTTGCTGACTGTTTACTCTTGTTTACTGATGAGAAAACTGAGGTATTAACATGGTCTTTATAACAATGGTCTTTACAACTGGACACAAACTGATGACTTCAGGCTGTAGGAAACATGTCTTAGGAGTATGGTGAAGACCTAAGAAGAAAGTAGGGATTGGAATCAGGATGGCACAGAATCTCGAAGTCCAACCCGATTCTCAATGAAATCAAGACAGCACAACCCTAGTGGCTCCTTTTGATGGATAATTGCATCACTTGGACCTGCTCCCTTTTGGTGGTTTTTCCAGCTATAGCTTAACTTGCCTCAACCTGCCTACCTGTCCTAATTTGTTTAAGATGTCCCCAAGAGAGCACGCAGGGGTGTGGTGGGTACTTAGCATTGACAGCCTCTGGATCATAGAAGATCAGTCCTGGAAATGGTCTTAGAGATGATTTAGTACAACCCCCTCATTTTACAGAGAGGGAAGCTGAGGCCCAAAGATGAGGTGACTTGTAGAAGGTCATATAGTAAGTTATCAATGGAACTAGGATTAGAAACCAAGTCTCCCTCTCAAAGACTCACAGTTCTAGAGCCAGAAGGTATCTCAGAGGTCATTTAATCTAAACTTCTGTGGGAAAAAAATTGTTGTGTCCTTTGCTTACCAAAGAGCATTATCTTTGACAAAGAAAACAGAGCAGCTCAACCTTCTTCCAGTCACTCCATCCACTCCAGTAGCAGTTGTATCTTTTCTTCAATCTTAGTACTTACCACAGTGCCTGGCATATAGTAGGTTCTCAATAAATATTTATGATTGATTGATCAGTCCTTCTTTTTCCTCCAAAATAGCTTTTTTAAAAAGCCTACTTTTTTGTTTTTCTTATCTTTCCTCGGTAACCTTAGCTCATTTTGACCTTCAGTGAAACTTAGAGGACTGTGCCATGCTTTTTGGTTCACACTATATTATCTTCTCTTACTTGTACCCTCCATACAAGTCTTTTAAAAATCTAAGTTGACTAATAATTTCCCTGTACATTTATGTCAGCCTTTTTGAATTTCCCCTTCTCCACACTCCTCATTTGAACTGTTTTTCTCTTTATCTTCAAAATTTCATCCTTGAGACCTTCCCACCTTCCCTAGATCTATTCCCTGGTAGAATTTTAGTCTTTTTTCTGAGTGGTTCAAAATCCATTCTACTTATCCAGCCCTAAGCTCTCTCCTCATTTCTAGTCTTGCATTTCCAGCTGCCTATTGGGCATCTCAAACTGAATGCTTTCTCGGTCCCCATCCTGCTTGAGCTCTCTGCAGCCTCTGACGTTGTCGATCACCCTCTTCTCCTAGATACTGTCTTCTCTCTAGGTTTTGTGGCATTATTCTCTCCTGATTCTTGACCCCATCGTCGGGTTTTCTGGGCAAGGATACTGGAATGGTCTGCCATTTCCATTGTGGATTAAGGCAAACAGAGGTTAAATGACTTGCCGAGGGTCACACAGATAATGAGTGTCTGAGGCCAAATTTAAATACATGTCTTCCTGACTCCAGACTCAGCGCCTCTATCCACTAAACCATCTTTGGTTTTTAAAGCCCTTCATAAATACATTTTACATGATTGCACATGTTTAACCTATATCAAATTGCTTGCTGTCTTGGTGGGGGAGATGGGAGGGAAGGAGGGAGAAAAATTTGGAACTTAAAATCTTTCAAAAATTGAATTTTGAAAATTGTCTTTACATGGAATTGGAAAAGATAAAATATTGTTAATTTTTGTATAAAACCCTTTATAACCTGACCCTGTCCCCTACTTTTTCTATTCTTCTTATACTTTATTCCTTACCATGTACTCTGTGATCCAGTGACGAAGGTCTCATTGCTCTTCCTCAAATAATATACTCTACCTCTAGGCTCTGGGAATTTTCACTGGCTATTCCTCATGCCTGGAATGCTCTCCCTCCATATCACTGCCTCTTGACTTCTCTGGCTTCCTTCAAATTCCAGTTAAAATCCCACCTTCTACAAGAAACCTTTCCCAATACTCCCTAATGTTAGTGCCTTCCCTCTCTTGATTATTTCCAATTTATCCTTTAAGCTGCTTGTTTATAAATAGTTGTTTTCGTGTTGTCTGTGAATTGTTTGACTTGCAAGCACCTTGAGAACAAGAACTGTGTTTTATGATTGCACGCCACCATGGGGGGGAGGGGAAGGGAGGGGAGAAAATCTGAAACCCAAGTGATTGTGGAACTGAATCTTGTAAATTAAAAGTAAATGAGTAAATAAAAAAATAAATTTAAAAAAAAAAAAAAAAAAAAAAAGAACTGTGTTTTACTTATCTTTGTATCTCTGAGACTTAGCACAAGGCCTGACACATAGTTTACACTTAATAAATGCTTGGTGACTGACTGATTTACTATTCTCACAAAATCCAGAAGCTTCTGGCTTCCAGTGTCAAGAGGACAGATGAGTGAGTGCAGCTATGCATCAAGGTGCTAAAGGAAAAGCCTCTGGAAAGGCATGAGAAGGACTGGTCTGTCAGACTAAGTCTGACTTTTCTCTCCTCTACCACAAATTTTAAGAGGGAATAGCTACTCCTGGCCCCTCCCCCACTTTTGCATCATACTAGTTTCTCCTAGTTGGTGAGAATCAGATACATAATGTTTCTTCTACCTTTTGAAGGAAAAAAATTTCAATAAGGCAAATCAAGAAACCGTTGCTGCTGTTCAGTCATTTTCAGTCGTGTCCAACTCTTTATGACCCTATTTGGGGTTTTCTTGGCAAAGATACTGGAGTGGTTTGCATTTCCTTCTCCACTCATTTTACAGATGAGGAAACTGAGGCAAACAGGGTTAAATGACTTGCCCAGGGTCACACAGTTAGTAAGCGTCTGAGGCCAGATTGGAACTCAGGAAGATGACTCTTCCTGACTCCAGGCTCGGCACTTCATTCATTGTGCCCCAAGAAACCTTTAACCATTCTGATTTGGGTGAAAAGGGCAAATCTCTATTTAATTGCAGTCCCCTCTGTTCTGTGCCAGACACGTCACCAAAGTCCTCATCTATTTCCTCTTCCTGTCCTGGTGGTCAGTAATATACTGATGACAATAGCACTAACATGTCTGTTCATCCTCTTTGAAGCATCTTGTTGCAGTGGAAGTGAAGGAAAACAGGCGTCTGGAGACAGCTTGAACCTGGGAAGAAGGACTTCACCCAGTGGACAAGGGGAAAAGGACAAGGGATTCAAAGGCATGACTCCTAAAGCTGAAGTCATCCTATCGACAGCCACACAGTGACATCCAGCAGCCAAAGCACCTGGAGAGACTTTTGAATAAAATTTCCCCCAAAGTACCAGTTCCTTGCAGCGGATGCCATGACCAGAGCAGAGCTATGGCCATCCACACTGAGGATGTCCAGGAGCACAGGCCCAAGCAGAGACAGACTATTTAACCATGGGAGCCTGGACATGACTCTCTTCAGTTATTTTTGAGTCTTCTTCAAGTTTTGAATCCCTTGTGGCCCTGCCTGGGCTCTAGATGCCTCTGGCTTCTGGCTTCAAGAGGGAAGATGAATATGGTCAGTGGTACTTCGTGTTGCTGAAGGAAAAGACTCTGGAAAGTTAAAGGAATTGACAGTCTCCATCATCATGTCTCTATTCCCAGCTTGCTATACTAGTCGTTCTCTCTCTGTGTCTCTGTCTCTCTCTCTCTGTGTCTCTGTCTGTCTCTCTGTCTCTGACTTTGTCTCTCTGTGTCTCTGTCTGTCTGTCTCTGACTTTGTCTCTCTGTGTCTCTATCTGTCTCTGTCTCTTTCTGTTTCTGTCTCTCTCTGTTGAGTAAAATAACCTCACTGCCCATGGGAGAGCTGCTTTACTCTGTATTGTCTGGTATAGGAATGTGATATTTTGCTATTGTTACTAGCTATGGACTAGACAAATTCCAAGAAGTGGGGTTTTAATTCAGAGACAAGCTAAGAGCTATCTTAAGTGGGTAGATAAAATTTTATATATATAAAGGGGGGGAAAGGTGGGAGGCAGCACATTGCGCTAAAAATCACTCTGGATTTAGAGAGAATCTGGGTTCAAATCCCAAGTCTCTTTTCTTGTGTAACCTTGGAAAAGTCCTTTCTCCTTGAAGAGCCTCTGCTTCCTCATCCTTAAATGAGGGAGTTGAACAATATTAGCTTTTAGCTGCCTTTCAGCTCTAAATTCTGTGATCCTATAAATCTATTGTCAGGAATCCAGTTACAAGGACACTGTGGTTAAGTTATAGGAAACTTAACTCCGGAGAAGGTAGAGAAAAAGCCAGGAACCAACCCCCTCCCCCCTCTTTTCCATCCCTCTCCTCCCCACTTCAATGTCAAGCCGTAGCATAAGATAGGAAATACATCTTTTGGTTTGTTTTCATCAGTCAACTTAGATTTTATCTTTAATTTTTAATACATATTTTATCTTTATTTTTATTGATAGCTTTTGCTTTAAATAACCTTTACTTCTTAGTATATATTTCCACCTCCCAAAATTCCTTATAATAGGGCTGAAAATAGAGTCCAATTATATCCTTGGTTTGGGAACTTACATGTGAGGAAACTCCTTTTAAAAATGCACATCAGCATCCTCTTCACAATGTATAGTCTTAAAGAAGGACCAGGAACTCTGAGAAGGTGAATGACTTCTTCAGGGTTACACAGTCAGAAAGTATCAGAGGTTGGACTTGAACCCAGGTCTACTTGGCAACTCTGAAGTCAGGCTTGTGGACCTTGGGGCCCAGTCATTGGACAGTAGTCTTCAAGCCAGCCATGGATTTAAGGCCTGTGGACTTGGTGGATGGATCTTCCTAAAATGTAGGTCTCACCCTATCATCCATTTCAATAAATTTTAGTAACTCCTTACTGAGTCAGTTAGGGGGCACAGTGGATAGAGTACCTACCCGGGAATCAAGAACCTGAGCTCAAATTCAGCCTCAGACACTTACTGGTTATATGACCCTGGGCAAGTTATTTTACCTTGTTTGCCTCAGTTTCCTCATCTGTAAAATGAGCTGGAGAAGAAAATGACAAACCACTCCAGTGAGGGAGGAACCATGGAGAGCAACTCAAGTCAGTTGGGAGTGGTTTTGTTGATTCCAGAATGGGGAGGTGAAGGTGACCCAAGCTGGGATCCTGTACTGGGCAAAATCCACCCCTCTCTCATCCAACCATGCTCTCCATGCTTCCTCCCTCTTTGCCAAGAAAACCCTAAATGGGGTCATGAAGAGTCAGACACAACCAAAATGACTCAGCAACAAGCTCCTTGTTACTTTTAGGATCAAATATAAAATCCTTTGTTTGACTTTTAAAGCCCTTCATAACCCAATCCCTTCCACCTCTTTATTACCCCTTATTCCCTTCTACTTAGTCATCTTATTCTCCTGTACCCACTCTTTGATCCAATGACTCCAGGTTCCCTTGCTATTCCTTGAACAAAACACCATCTCCCCAGCCCATGAATTTTCACCAGTTGTCCCCTGGACCTGGCATTCTTTTCCTCCTCTTCTCTATCTCTGGGTTGTCCTGGCTTCTTTTAGGGCCCAGCTAAAAGCCAGTCTTCTGTAAGAAGCATTCACTGGGGCTAGGTGGCACAGCGAATAGAGCACCGGCCCTGGGGTCAGGAGGACCTAAGTTCATATCTGGCCTCAGACACAACACGAAACTAGCCCTGTGACCTTGGGCAAGTCACTTAATCCCAATTGCACTGCCTTCCCCCATCCAAAAAGAAGAAGACTTCTCGTATCCCCCTAAATGGAGTGCTTTCCCTCTGAGATTACCCCCAATGCATCCTGTGTATATCGTTTGTACATAGTTATTGCAAGTTGTCTTCCTGATTAGAGCCCCCTTGAGCTCCTGGAGAGCAGACTGTTTTGACTTGACCACAGGTCTCAATGGTCTCTGCTCAAGCACTGATGGCTTTGGCACTGTTGGCCCGCATCTTCTTCAGTTCCTTTTTGCTATATTTCTTAGCAAAACACGTTTCTGAGAAATTTGGGATCAGCCTCTTTCAGAGACTCATATCTCTGTTACCTGGGTTTCTCGATGCCATCTCTGGGCCATTTGAAGGATTGGTTATGGGTGGGATGGTTCGTAGACTTGACAATTTTTACACCACCACTGCCCCAGCTGCTAAGCATTCATTTCCACAGCCTAAGATATTGTCATTTCTATTAAGTGTGTATATATAACCTCCCCCACCCCTGGACAATTTGGGTGCACATCAATCAATAATTTTATCACACTTAAAGGTGTAGGAGAGAAAGGACACATTTAGAACAAAAGCTAATGAAAGCTTTCTGAACACAAAGGAAATCAAGGCTTATAAAGTGAATAATAATCCACAATAGGTTCAGTTTCTCTCCCTGGAGAGAAGGAATGGGAAGGATGGGGCGTATTTTGCCCAGTACAGGGTCCCAGCTTGGGTCACCTTCACCTCCCCATTCAGGAATCAAGACAACCGATCCCAACTGACTTGAATCTTAGGTTGTTTTCCATGGTTCTTCCTTCATTTACTGCTCACTTTCAAGAGTTTCCTCCTCTTCTTGCTAGTTTGGCTTCCTGTCTCTATAGCTCACCCCCCCTGCCCAAGTTCAAAGACAGAAGCTCCAGGGCTCAGGAAATCCTGAATAAAAAAAGCAATTCCTAAGAGTAGGGCAGATACCCAGGTTGCAGGTCTCTCTAGGTACTCTCCCTGTAGGTGGGGCTGAGGATGAGTTATATCTATCAAATGAGAGGGTTAGACTAGAGAGATGGTCTCAGGTGCTGTCCAGCTCTAACCACTTTCAAAGCATTCCAGTATCTGTGTCAAGAAAACTCTAAATGGGGTCATGAAGAGTCAGACACACCTGAAATGACTGAACAATAATAACATACTGTAGTTGGGTGGTTTGCTGCTGACAGTTTCAATAAGTAATGACAATACAAAGAAAGAATGATACTATTCTCTTTAACTCATGTTTTTATGGACCACATAACCATTTCTGGGGTCTTCCATCAATGAAAAATATGTCCAAGTTCTTATGTTTGAAGTTGGAGTAGGTATTTGAGAACCATTGGCAAACTCAGAATTTTTTTTTCTTTAATATAAATATTTATTTATATTAAGGAGTTTTAACTGTGTTTTTTGCTGATGAATAAAGGAAGAGGGGCCCAGGGTCAATTATCGTGGAGGAGAAGGACATCCTATGATTGTCATCATTGCTTTCATCATCGTAATCACCACAGAGCATCCTGAAGAACCTGTCCATGTTGGCCATTTGCTCAGAATGAGACAGAATAGTGTAGATAGGATCCCTGCCCTCTGGCAACTGACAGTCCAAGGATGTGTCTACATTAAAAAAAAAAATCCAACTACTGAACAAATAAACACCTACTGTGTACAGGGAATATTGATAGGTGCTGAAAACACACACACACACACACACACACACACACAGTAGTCCCTAACCTTTAGGAGCTTACATAGGGGAGGGAGGGGAGGAAGAGATCCAACATACATACAAATAAATTTTTTAAAAAACAAGGAAAATTCAGAAGGAAGAAAACACTAATGTCCAGGGAGGGAGTGGATCGAGGTAGGCTTTATAAAGAAGGTAGCACTTGAATTGAGCTTTGAAAGAATAGATGAATCAATCGATCAAAAAAGCATTTTAAATTTATTTATTTTTAGTTTACAACATTCAATTCCACAAGTTTTTGAGTTCCAAATTTTCTTCCCCTTCCTCTCCTCCCTCCTGCCCCCAGGACAGCATGCAATTTGATATAGATTCTACATATACCTTCACATTAAACATATTTTTACTATAGTCGAGTTGAAAAGAAGAATTATAACCAATGGAATGAATCATGAGAGAGAAGAAGCAAAACAAAACCAAAAAAAAGAGAGAGCAAATAGTTTGCTTCAATCTGCATTCAGTCTCCATAATTCTTACTCTGGATGTAGACCACCTTGTGGTGGCAAAGAAGTGGAAATCAAGGGGATGCCCATCAATTGGGGAATGGTTAACAAGTTGTGATATACTAACGTAATGGAATACTATAAAAAATGAGAAACAGATTGACTTCGTAATAACCTGGAGAAACTTATATAAACTGATGTTAAGTGAGAATTAGGAAAGACTAGAGACAAGGAGGTTAATTAGAATGATATTACAGTAAGATAGGTGAGAAATGATGACCATCTGAATTAGGGTGGCAGCCATGTGAGTAGAGAGAAGTGTGGATATGAGATATCTTGAAGGGAAGAATCAACAAGACAGTATCTGATGAGGTTGGTGGGGAGGAAATCAACAACGACTAGGAGTTTACTAATGTGAATGACTGGGAGGATGGTAGTACTCTGAGTAGAAATAAGGAAGTCTGAAGGAGGGAGTGGTTAGAGCAAGAAGATAATGAATACTGTTTTGAACATGTTGAATTTGAGATGTCATTGGGACATTAAGGTGGAAATATTCAGCAGCCAGTTTCCAGATTGGAGTTTGAGAGAGATCAGAGTTGAATACAAAGATCTGGAAATCCCCTGTGGAGGAATGATACTTGGATCTATGGGAGCTGATGAGAGTGTAGAGGGCAGAGAGAGAAGCAAACAAGTCCTAGGGCAGGGCCCTAGGAACCATCCACAGCATGGAGGGAGTAACTGGATGATGGTCCAGCAAAGGACACTGAGGAGTAGTTAGGTGGAGTGCCAGGGGGGAGCAGGGAGATAAGGGAGGAGAATATCCAGGAGGAGTGTGGGTTAAATGATACAAAAATTTTCAAAGATCAATAATAACTGGTATTTTATAGATTTTAAGATTTGCAAAGCACTGTACTACATAAGACCTTATTTGATCCTCAGGACTCTGTGAGATAAGTGTTTTTATTATTTCCCCCATTTTACAGAGAAGAAAGCTTAGGTTAATAGAGGTTAAGTGACTTGTAGAGAGATCAGTGAAGAGCTGTTGCAATACTATAGATCGGAGAGGATGAAGGCTTGAGCTAGGAGGCTGTCTATTGCGTGGACAGGAAAGGACAGATAGGAACTGATTTTCTCTGCTACGTGGGAATACATTTTTTCTTCTTTGTTTGATTTTCTACCCTGCTCCTCTTAGTAGCTATTGCAAACCTTTCCTCAATGCTTCCCATCCACCCCCCCCCAAACTTTCTAACTCAGTAGATGTTATTGCCTCCCACTTTACTGAGAAAATAGAGACCACCCACTGTGAGCTTCCTCTTTCCCTCCACTCCTCACCTCAAAACCTTTCCATATCTTCGTGCATCCTCTCCTTTATTCCTGTCTCTTAGGAAGAAGTGTACCTTCTCCTTGCCAAGGTCAGCTTCTCTACCCGAGCCTTCATTCCCTTTCCCTCCCATCTTCTCTGGAAGCTTGCTCTTTCAATATTGCTCTCTCTGTCTCTCTGTCTCTCTGTCTCTCTCTCTCTCTCTCTCTCTCTCTCTCTCTCCTTCTCTCTCTCTCTCCCTCTCCCCCCCCTTCCCTCTCCTCTTCTCCTCTGCCTCTCTCCTCATCCCCCCAACCTTTTTCATTCATCTTCAATCTCTCCTTATCTACTAGCTCCTTCCCTGTTGCCTATAAACATCGTCAGGTCTCTCCCATGCTTAGGAAATCTTTACTTGATCCCATTATTCCTTCAAGCTATACTGTCCTGTATCTCTCCTCCCTTTCTCAGCCAAACTCCTAGAAATATCCATGATCACTCATTGCTTCCACATTTTCACCTTCCACTCACTTCCCAATGCCTCAAGGTCTGGATTCTGACCTCATCATCCTACAATAACCATTCTTTCTCAGGTTCCCAGTGATCACTTAACTGGTGAATTCAGTGGCCTTCTTTTAGACTTTATCTTCCTTGATAGTAGAGGCTAGGTAGGGCAGTGGGCAATGGGTAATGTAAAAACATTGTTGTATTGGGAGTCAGGAAGACCTGAGTATTCAAATCTTTCCTCAGACACTTACTAGCAATGTGACTCTGGGCAAGTCACTTAACCTCTGTCTGCCTCCATTTCCTCATCTGTAAAATGGAAATAATAATAGCATCTATCTGCTAGAGCTGTTGGGTGGATCAAAAGAAATGACACGTAAAGCACTTTGCAAACCTTAAAGCACTATGGAAATGCTAGTTATTGCTATTATTAGCCAAAAAATAGATTTACGAGAAAGGAAGGAAGGAAACAGTACCGTATTAAGCCTTTTTTGTTGTTGCTGTTGTTGAGTTGTTTTAGTCATGTCTGACTCTTCATGACCCCATTTGGGGGTTTCTTAGAAGAGATACTTGAGTGGTTTACCATTTCCTTCTCCAGTCATTTTATAGATGAGGAAAATGAGGCAAACAGGGTCAAGTGACTTGTCTAGGGTCACACAGCTAATAAGTGTTTCATGGCAGATTTGAACTCAGCTTGCTATATACCGGGGTAGCTAAGTGGCACACTGGTCTTGAAATCAGGAAGATTCATCTTCCTGAGTTGGAAAAGACTTTATCCAGAAGATGAGATTTTAGTTGGGGGAAATCAGAAGTCAGAGTGGAGGAAGAATGTTCCAAGAATGGGGGACAACCAGAGAAAATGCTCAGACCTGAGAGATGTAGCGTCTTGTTCACAGAACAGCCAGGAGGCCAATGTCACTGGATGGAAGGGTACATGTTGGAGAGTAAGACAGAAGACTGGAAAAGTAGGAAGGGGCTGGGTTAACTAGTTAGGACTTTTAATATCCAACAGAGGATTTTGTATTTAATCCTAGAGATTCTACAAATGAGCAAAGTTTCTCACAGTCTGTCCCAGGCTTCAAGGTCAATTTCTTCTGGGAAATCCTTAAAATAATTCTAGACCATTTTGTGCCAGGAAATCAGAACATTTTCTGTACCATCTGAGACTACACAAGAATTTGCATGTCCAAGTGAGCTCTTTTTGCCCTCCCCAGTCTGGGAGGTTGATGTTTGTCTCGAAGATGCTTCCACTTTCAGTAAATTGCAGGAAAGGAGGAGAGGGGTCTGCTTTGGGAAGTGCCTTCAGAACCAGTAAGCATTCATGAGAGAAAAATGTCTCCTTGCTTTAGGACACTAGTGCCCCCTCCTAGAAGAAATCTTTTCTGACCCACTCCTTTGTTAGTCCTTTCCCCATCCCTACCTCACCCCTTGAAAATATTTTCATATTTCTTTTTTTATGTATTTTAATAATCATAGCTTTAAATTCAATTCAACATTTTTAATATTCCTATCACAGAATACTGTTCTTCAGCCCAGTAAAGAGAGTACAAAAATAAAGACGACACCATCCCACACCTCAACCAGTAAGAATTCAAGTTCCCTAAGATATGCCAGATAGGGGCAGCTAGATGGCACAGTGGGTAGAGCATGGGGCCTAGAGTCAGGAAGACTCCTCTTCATGAGTTTGAATCCAGCCTCAGACACTTACTAGCAGTGTGACTCTGGACAAGTCACTGCCCATGTTTGCCTCAGTTTCCTCGCCTGTAAAAATGAACTGGAGAATGAAACAGTAAACCACTCCAGTATCTTTGCCAAGAAAACCTCGAATGGGGTAAAGAAGAGTCGGGTACAACTGATCAAGACTCAACAACAAAAATGTGCCAGGCCCTCTGCTAGGTATTCGGGGACACAACAACAACACTAACATCTAGTATTTAAAATACAGCTCTTGAAGGTTTCCAAAACTCTTTACAAATATCATCACATTTTAGTCTCACAACCCTGGGAGGTAGGTGTTGCCATTAATCCCGTTTTACAGATGATTTTACAAATGGGAGGCTGGAATAGAGTAACGTTCTCTTCTGATATTCTGTGACTGGTTTGTGATTCTTTGAGAAGAAGCCACCTCTTCAGGACGACTTGAATTATAGGTCTCAAGATGGAGGGAAGCTTTAGAAGTCATTGCCCTGGCTGTGCCTCTGACTTTAACAACGTGCCACAGCTGGAATCTCATCTGGAAACTCCCCCAGTGCCTGCAGCTTCCTCATCCTGAGGCATCCCTCTGCCATGCTGGTCCCCTTCTCCTGTTGGCTCCATTGTGGGGAGGGGTCCAGGATGGCCAGCCTTTATTCTCTTTCTGGCTGGGCTTCTGACTTTCTGGACTTCAATATCCCTCCTTCACATCCCCTCGGGGAAGATACCTTCATTTCTCCCCATGCCCCCTCATCTTCTCACTTCTTTTCACCTCTTTTTATGTGTTGTCTTGCCCCATTAGAGTGCAAGCTCCTTAAGAACAGGAACTAATGGGGGTGGCTAGGTGGTGAAGTGAATAGAGCACCAATCCTCGAGTCAGGAGGACCTGAGTTCAAATCTGTTCTCATACACTTAACATTTAACACTTACTAGCCATGTGACCTTGGGCAATTCCCTTAACCCCAATTGCTCTGCCTTCCCCCCCTCCAAAAAAGCAAAAAAAAAAAAAAAAGAGCAGGTACTATTTTTCTCTTTTTTCCTGCATTTTTTTTACATTTATTATTTATCCCCAGCATATAGCACTGTGCCTGGAACATAATAAGTGACTAGTAAATACTTATTACCTTCTAATACAATCCTCTCATTTTGTAGATGAACATGCTGCAAACTTGTCTGATCAAAAACATCTGCCCCATGAGAACATGATCTGAAATTCCCAGAACTAAAATCACCCTCCAGTTGACCCACAGAAGTGGAGGCATTATTTGTGGAAGGCCCCTGTGAAAATACAACTTCTCATGCTAACCATCAACCTCAACTGACCTTCAATGTCCTAGCATGTGGGTTTTGCGGTCAGTTCAGCATCAATGCCCCAAGGAACAAGGAATGACCTGTAGTACCCAGACAAGTGAAAGAAGAGAAGGGAATGTGTCTAGGAGCAAGGTCATGTTAGGACATGAACTATGTAGGAACAAAGTTACGTACATGAGCTCAGGATGATCCCACTCTCCCCAGAGACCAAGGCAGAATTGAGTTTTAGGAGAAATATTTGTACTTGCTAAATCTTTGACACAAATATCCCTTTGTAAAAGCTAATTGAACTCTTGTTAAATGGAATGGACGAATTGGTCAATCCAGTGATTGACCTAACAGTGAGGAGAACACAACAGTGGAGGTCTCCAGCTGATGGCATTAGAGAGACAGTCCAACCTCTCAGGATACTCCCTAGAATCTGGGGGGAGCTATAACAGGTCTGGCTCTGAGAAAGTGGGCCAGAGCATACTGGCTATCATACCAAACCCAACTGATCAATAAAACATTTTTTAAGTTTAAGTGCCTCTTATGTGTCAGGCACTCTACTAAGTGCTGGGGATACAAAAAGAAACAAGAGTCCCTACCCTCAAGGAGCTTACAATCTAATGGGGGAGACAAAGCAAACAAATATATACATAACTAGCTACATTACAAGATGAGTAGGAAGTAATTAACAGAGGGAAGGCACTGGAATTAAGAAGGGTTAGGGAAGGCTTCCAGTAAAAGGCAGGATTTTAAGCGAGACTTAAAGGAAGTCAGAGTGGAGGAGAGAGAACGTTCCAGGCATGGCAGAAAGCCAGAGAAAATGACCAACCCTGAAAGATGGAGTGTGTTGTTTGTGGAACAACCAGGAGGCTAGTGTCACTGGGTGGAAAAGTATGTACTGGGGAGCATGGCGTAAGAAGACCAGAAAGGTAGGAGGGGGCTAGATTACGAAAGGCTTTGAATGCCAAACTGAACATTTTGGATTTGATCCTGGAGGCAATAGGAAGCCACTGGAGTTTATTGCATGGCAAGCAGGGGAGGGTTTGACATGATCAAACCTGTGCTTTAGGAAAATCTCTCGGAAACATAGTAATACTTAATAAATGCATTAACATGGCAAAATCAATCAATCTCCACCCACAAGCATTTACTAATGGTCTATTATGTGCAAGGCCTTGGAACCAAGTGTAGCAGGAGGTCAGAGGGAGAAGGTCATTACCAGCTAGGGGGATTGGGAAAGGCTTTGGGGCCAATATGGCATCTCATTTGGGTTCTAATGAGCCAACAGGCAAGCGTGAGGGAGGGTATTCCAGGCATTGGGATTTCTACTTGCTATTTGTCCTTCATTCTCAAAGAAGACCATGACATGAGGAAGATGATGATATGACTTACAATTGAATCGGATTTAAGTGAGGAAGGGCTGTGCAGTCACCAGCCTCATTTTCTCCTCTGAAGCCATCTGGGTCCAGTGGTAAGATATAGATCAAAAGGACTGCAGATGGCCTCAGATGCACTGGGGGACCTCGGCCTTTTTAAGCTAAGGTTTTCAACAGGTCTCTGTGTCTTTGCTCTGCCTGTTGCCTTTAGGTATTGGGAACAGACAGAACAAAGACACTGAGGCTAGAGGAGTACGGAAAAAAGGCAGAAAAGTGTTAGAGAGGGGAGTAGGGATAAGTACTAGGAGGAGAGGGAGACCCCGGAGAATAAGCGCCTGGGGCAGAGGAAGGGCCCTGGGAGGGAGGTAAGGAAGGGTGAGGTTAGTCGCCTGGAGCCTGGCCCTATTTACACTGACGAGTTCCATTATTCACACTTTATCACAGACCTGGTTACCTGGAGGAAGACAGGTCTCCCTTCTCCCTCCCACTCTGGGGCTACAGATTGCCTTCTCTGGCACTTTAGGCACTGCAGGAAGCCAAAAATAATATCAGAAAAAAATAATCTCTCTGCTCTTTGCTGGTAGGGAGTAAGAGGACTGACTGAGGGAACAAGAAACAAGGCATTTGCAGCTGCACTCGTAATCATTATGTATGAAGAGGTTAGGTTCATTGAGAAATCAAATTCCGAAACCAAGTCTATAGCAGGGCAGGCTTAGAAAAACCTGTGGATCCTCATCCCACATGGTAGAGATAGGAATCTACCTCCCTATGCCTCCTGAAGCACTAAACAGTTGCCCAATATTGGCCTGGCTCAGAAATCCCTTTGCTTCTATAAACATCCTGCAGTGCTGGTTCCTTCCCAGCCTGTCACTTTCCCTGGCTGTTTTCCCCTCAGTCTGATATTCTTGATCCTCCTGCCTGAGATGGAGCAAATTTCTTGGAATCAGAGTGTTGGGAAGCTGGGATTTGCAACCAGGGCTAGCTCAGGGTTAGGGTGGCCAAAATCAAGATGAAAAAGATAGAACCAGACCAATCAAATAAGAAAAAAAAAACCATAATTTTTAAAAATTTAGCCATAACTTAACTAGACATATGAATAAGGGGAGTCTAGGACTGACCGATCAGGCAGTTTATATGCCCAATAGGCAGCAACCCTGATCTAGGCAGAAATATGATGTCTGATACCTTCTGAGCTCTCTCCCCTCCCTGTTCTATGTCCTAGAATCAGGAAACATATAGTAGGATGTCAGAATTGAAAGAGCTTCATGGCAATCTGAAATGGACTCATTGTACAGAAGAGAGAATGAAAGCTCATACAGGGGAAATGACCTTCCCAAGATCACACAGCTTCTTAAGAGAACCACAAGTAGAACCCAAAGTTCCTGTTTCCGAAGTATAGTTTTCTTTCCATTATTTCACAATGTCTCCCTTTCCCCCTCCTTTCCTTCTCCCCTTTTCGAGTCTGTGTCTCTGTATCCTTTTTTAGGGTTGGGAAAGTGGGGAGCAAAGATCAGTTTAGAGCTTTTGTGCCACTAGAATTGAATATGGCCTTATAATCTAGTCACAGGATCTTAAGATCATAGATACAAAGCTGGAAGGAACCTTAGAAGGTCATTAAGTCTAGTTCGTTCAATTTTATAGATGAAACTGAAAAGGGGAAAAGGCACGCAGTTAGTTTGTGGCAGAGCTATAACTCAAGCCTAGGTCTCCTGTCTCCCAGACAGGTGTCCTCCCCACTATACCACAGCATCATTTTTTTGCCTTATTCTCTCTCACTAGTGCTTAATTGACTTATGTGGGAAACGGGCCAGCCCAATCTATGTCTAGCAATATGCAAGTATTGGAAATCAGTCCTGCCAGTCACTTTTCCTCTCCCGTGACCCCAAAACACAATCAGACACAAATGGTTTGCTCATCTTTCCCCCTCTGTGTGTTTGGAACATTGCAAGAAAAGACAGAGGAGCAGAAATCAGAGTGATTACAGGGAATCAGCCCTGGCTGAAGTCAAAATATGGTGGAGAGAGACCTGTGAGGAAAATAGGAATGCAGAACAGAGAAGAGCAAAACAAAGTCCAGTGGGGAGCTGAACTGTACACAATATTGGTGCAGGAGATTAATCTTGATGTTGTTGTCTTTTGAGGCAATGGGGGTTAAATGACTTGCCCTGGGTCACACAATTAGTAAATTATCTGAGGCCAGATTTGAACTCAGGTCCCCCTATTCCTGAGCCTATGCTGTATCAGCTGTACCACCTAGTTTCCCCTAATGTTGTTGTTTTTGGAGGGCAGGACAATTGGGGTTAAGTGACTTGCCCAAGGTCACACCGCTAGTGTTAAGTCTGAGGCTGGATTTGAACTCAGGTCCTCTTGACTCCAGGGCTGGTGCTCTATTTACTGTGTCACCTAACTGCCCCTAATGTTGTTTTTTTGAAGAGATGTAGCATGGGGGAAGGAGAAGGGAATAAGCTCACATGGCACCTACACTGTACCCATAGCTGTGCTAAACCCTTCACAAATATCCCATTTGATCTTCACAATAACCCAGGGAGGTAGGTTCTGTGATTATTCCCACTGGCAATAGAATAGATATGGGGGTGAGAGCTAGTGGGGATGGTAATCTTTCTAGATGGGCATGTTTGTAGGCAGTAGGAAATGAGTCAGTGGGGGAGGAGAGGTTGAAAATAAGTGATAGAATGGGCATAACAAAGAGAGGAATCTCTTGGAAGAGACAGGATGGAATGGGTTTACTTGAACAGGTAGAAGGATGAGCCACGTAAAGAGTAAGGTCACTTCATCATGTGAGACAGGAGTGAAGGAAGAGATAGTAGCAGAAGCATCTGAGTGATAAGAGATGAGGAAGAGGGGAGAAGAGAGAGCTCACAGCAAATGTGCTCAATTTCTTCTCCAAAATGTGTCAAGGATCACTGCTTGAGAGGGTGTGGGAGGGGGAGCCACAAGAGAGGCTTGAGGAGGGGTGTGAAAGTTTGAAAGAGCTTCTGTGCACCATGGGATAGTGAGTTGATAAGGAAGGTATAGTAAAATTGCCTAGCAGCAGTGAGAGCTCAATTAAGGTTGTGTAACATAAATTTATTGTCACCCAAACCAGAGCATTGATAGTTTTCTCCTCTTTTGTTCTGACGCTTGTGTGTAGGAGCAAAAGTAGCAGGAGGGGTAGGAGTGATCCAAGACTGAGGTTTGGCAAGACAAATTTGGCAATAGGATAAGAAGTTTAGGAATTCATGAGATAAGAATGATTAGGGGTTGAATTGGTTCACCAATGAGTCAAGATAGGGAAAAGAGAAGAAAGTGACTAATTCAGGAGAGATGATCTGGGAGAAAATTGAAGGATCAGGTGATTGGAGATTACACTTTGGACAAAGAGTATGGTCTTGTAAGGAAAGGCAGAGGGAGAGGTGAAAAGTCAATAGGTTTTAGAAAAGGGGAATTTCAGAATTTTTGAACATAAAGGTGATACATTTGTAGGTAATAGCAAGAGCAAGGGTATGATCATCTTTGTATGTGGCTGAAATGGGGTGAAGGAGTAGCTCATGGGAAGTGAATAGGTTGAGGAATTGAGTGGTTAAAGCATTTGAAGGAGAGTTAATATGTATGTTGAAGTTCCCTAAATCAAGGAGTTGGATAGGAGAGAAACTATGAACCATGTACCAAACTCATTGAGGAAGGAAGAAGAATAACGTGGAGGACTATAGACAATAGCTACCAGGATTTTGACTGGATGGTAGATATGAATAGCCTGGACCTCAAAGGAAGAGAGATTACTGAGTAATGGAGAAAAGGGGAGAATCTGGAAGTGGCCATGGAAAGCAAGGAATATTCCAAGTCTCCCACCTTAACCATAAGCCAAGGAGAATGAATGAAGGTGCAGTCAGTACTGGAAAGGGTGATTAGGAGACTGTGGCATCAGTGGGTGGGTAGGTGGAGGTTTCAGGAATAAATAGTAGATGGAAGGAGTCACTCCAGTTTCAGTTATTAAAAAAGTCGCTATATTTCTCGGTCCTTTGAAGTTGTTGGACAACTGCATCAAAAACAACTGTGCCACCATCACTTTCCTTACCACCCACAAAACTGCCACAGTCTCCTCCATCCTTACAAAGTCTTCCAACCATGCCATACTCTCTAGTTATCATTCTCTACCTCTTCCTTTCACAGCCTTAAATCCCATCCTCCACTCCATGCACATGGACAAATGACCTCTTACCTGCTAAATCTGATTATGTTTTCTCAGCCCTCATCTGACTTCTTTTCAATTTTTTACCCTCTCCACCACTCCCTCCCTCTGGACTCCTTTGGTTTCCGTGACAATGTCCTTTCTTGGTTCTTCTTTGTATTTAACCACTCCTCAGGCACCTTTGCTATATCGTCATCTTTCTTCTACTCACTAAGTCTGAATGTTTCCCAGGGCTCTTTTCTAGCCCCTCTTCTCTTGTGTCCTTAGACTCTCTCCACTAGTGATCTTATCAGACCTTATCATATTTATGCATACAATCCCCCAGATGTAGTACTAATCTCTCTTCTGAATTCCACCAGTTGTTAGTGCCTCTCCCTCTTCAAATGATTTTGTATTTGCTTACATGTGTACATGTTGTATTACCCTCCCATCCAGTAGAATGTAAGTCCCATGGGGGCAGGTACTATTCCTTTACTGTCTTTATCAGTTAGCCAATAAACATTTATTATATAATA
>CM053586.1:176161035-176218982 GCA_028646515.1 Pseudochirops corinnae
CAAGATAGGGTTATTTAAGTACTATTGCCTCTTCTATTAATCTGGGAGATTTCTATTTTTGTAAATATTCATTTATTTTACTTGTCAGTTTTACTCGCATATAACTGAGCAACATAACTCCTACTAATTGCTATCATTTTATTTTCATTGGTCGTATATTCACCACTTTCATTTTTTATCCTGGGAATTTGTTGTTGTTTTTTAAATCAAACTAACCAATGGTTTATCTGTTTCATCAGCTTTTTGTTTTTGTTTTGTTTTTTCATAAAACCAGCTCCTGGACTTATTAGTTCAGTGGTTTTCTTACTTTCCATTTTACTAATCTCTCCTTTGATCTTTTAGGATTTCCACTTTGGTGTTTGCTTGGGGATTTTTAATTTATTCTTTTTCTAGTTTTTTTTTCACTCGTATCCAATTCATTGAGAGCTCTTTCTCCTTGACTGATGCATGCATTTAGAGATATAAATTTTCCCCTAAGTATTGTTTTAGCAATATCCCATAAGTTTTGGTATGTTATCTCATTGTTGTCATTATCTTTAATGAAATTATTGTTTTTATGATTTGTTCTTTGATCCACCTGCTCTTTAGACTGTTTCAAAATAATTTTTAATCTATGCTTCCATGGTCCTTTAGTGAATTTTTATTGTATTATTATCTGAAAAGGGTGCATTTACTATATCTGCTTTTCTATGTTTGCTTAGAGGATTTTTATGCTTTAATACCTGGCCCATTTTTGTGAAGGTGCTATGTACAGCTGAGAAAAAGGTATATTCTTTTCTATTCCCATTCAATTTTCTCCAGTCATCTATTCAACTCGTTAAGATCTCTATTGTTTATTTTATGATCAGACTTATCTAGCTTTAAGAGAAAGCTGAAGTCCCTCACCATTGTAGTTTTATTTCCTCCTGTAACTCATTTAACTTTTCCTTTAGGATTTTGGATACTATGCCATTTGGTGCATATGTTTAATGTTGATATTAGTTCATTGTCTATGATGCTGTTTAGCGAAATGTAGTTTTCCTGCTTATCTCTTTTAATTAGGTTTATTTTTACTTTTGATTTGTCTGAGATCATGATTGCTACCCTAGCCTTTTTTTATTTCAGTTGAAGCATAATAGATTCTGCTCCAGCCCCTTATTTTTAGCTGTCTCTTTCAAGCTTTTTCCTTTAAAAAAGAAAAATTGTTTTAAACAGCCAAGCTCTGCCTTCCCACTTTTCCACCCCAGCCCCTCCCCACCAATTGAAAACACAAGTAAAATAAAATTAAATTTAAGGATATATAGTCAATTGAAACAAATTTCCTTATTGGCCATACTCACTCTCCCCCCACCCCATTTTTTCTCACTGTATTCTGAGCCCTTCACCTCTCTATCAATGAATGTGTAGCATGTTTCACCACCCTCTGGAAGCCTTGTTGGATCATTATATTGATAAGAGTTCAGTACAATAGCATTCCATCACATTTATATATCATAACTTGTTTATCCATTCCCCAATTTATGGACACTCCTTTAGATTCCCATCCTTTGCTGCCTCAAAAAGAGGAATATTTCTTTACATCTAGTTTGTTCTCTTTAAGACTAACCTCTCTCTTAATAGACCCTCCCTCTAATTCTTCCTCCTTCTTTCTCCCCTTTCCCTCCTATTTTCCTGTAGAGTAAAATAAATTTTTGTACCCGCCTCTGTGAGCATGTGTCTATTTTTCCATTTTTTGACTAGTTTAGATAAGTGGGGTTTTTGGCTGTAATCTCAAATCCTTCTGGAATAGTGTATTCCAAGTTCTCTGCTGCTTTATAGTGGTGGCTGCTAAATCATGTATGACCCTAACTGTGGCTCTATGGTACTTGAATTTTTTTCTCCTTGCAGCATTTTTTCTTTGACTTGGAAGCTCTGGATGTTCCTGGGAGTTTTCATTGGGAGGTTTCTTTCAAGAAGTGACTGGTGGCTTCTTTCTATTTCTACTTTATCTTCTAGTTCTAAGGTATCTGGGCAATTTTCTTTTAAGATTTCTTGAAATGGAATGTTCGGGCTCTCTTTTTTTTTTTTTGGTCATAATCTTCAGATTGTCCAATGATTCTTAAATTTTTCCTCCTTGATCTGTTTTCCAGGTCAGTTGTTTTCCTATGAAATACTTTACATTGTGTTCCTTTTTTTCTTCCAATTTTTTGACTGTTTTAAAATTTCTTGTTGCCTCATGAAGTCATTGGCTTCTATTTGGTCTATTTAAATTTTCAGGGAGTTTTTGCTTGGATAAGGTTTTGTATTTCTTGTAGCAAGCTATTAATTCTCTTTCCAATTCTTTCTTCCATAGCTTTCTTTTCTTTTCTATTTTTTTTCCTCAAGCACTCTCATTCCATTTACAAAAATATCTTCTAACTCCTTTTTAAACTCTTGCTTCATCTCTTCCAGGAATTCTAATTGAGTTTGTCTTCAAGCTGTTTTTTCCTCCCAGAGGTATTGCTTGTAGATGTTTTGGAGTCACTTTCTTCTGCATTTGTCTTGAGCATCCCTGATATTATGGTAGCGTTATTTTTTTGGTTTGCCCCTTTTTCCAAGTCTCTGAGGCTCTTCTGGAGTTAAGTTCTGGGCCTGGTCCTGTTGCTGCTTTCTTGGAGTTAAGTGTTATGTTATTCCAGGATCTCAGGGACAGGCTGGGGGCTGGCAAGCTTTCAGTGCTACCAAAGGAGTCTAATCCAGGGAAGTCTTGTTTGTCCCACTATAATAAGCTATGCAAATTTCTGACCTGGGTTTGGGTCTGAGCAAGGACAGGGTTCTGCTAAACTCTGTCTCTAATCAACCAGACCAAAAGCTCTGGTAATTTAAAGTGGTAGAATTATAGGTTCCCCTTTGGTCTGGGTTTCCTACTTGGTTATTCCTCTGCAAACAGGACTATACACTAGAAGAGAGACCCTGCTCCAAGTTTGGAATCTGAGCCACACCACTCCTACTACTGGCTTCTGAACTTCCTCCTTTCTCTTTTTTTTTAAATTAATTTTTTAGTTTTCAATATTCACTTTTATAAAATTTTGAGTTCTATGTTTTCCCCTCTTCCTTTCCTCCCCCCTCCCAAGATGGCATGAAATCTGATATAGGCTATACACATACAATCATATTAAACATATCTCCACATTAGTCAGATTGTGAAAGAAGAATCAGAACAAAAGGGAAAAACCTTGAGAATGAAAAAAAAGAAAACAGTATGCTTCTATCTGCCTTCAGACTCCATAGTTCTTTCTCTGGATGTGGACAGCATTTTCCATCATGGGTCTTTTGGAATTGTCTTAGATCAATACATTGCTGAGAAGGACTAAGTCTATCAAAGATGGTCATCACATAATGTTGCTGTTATTGTGCACAATATTCTCAGCATCAGTTCATGCAAGTCTTTCCAGGTTTCTCTTAATTCATTTGTTCATCATTTCGCATGGAACAATAGTATTCCATTACATTCATATACCACAACTTGTTCAGCCATTTCCCCAACTGATAGGCATCCCCTCAGTTTCCAATTATTTGCTATCACAAAAAGAGCTGCTATAATATTTTTGTACATGTGGGTCCTTTTCTCTTTTTTATGAGCTCTTTGGGATGCAGACCTAGTAATAACTTCTACCTTTCTTGATACACTGTCTAGGACCTCCCTAGGATCTCAATCCAGCTTTGATCTCACCTCTTCCATCTTTAGCTCTGCTTCATCTTGTTCCTTTTAAAAAATATTATTTATGCAAATATTTATCATGTCTCCCTCTCCTCTTCCAATTGAATTTAAAAAATTTAAATTGTCGTAACAAATATTCATAGTCAAATTAAACAAATCCTTATATTGGCTGGCCATGAACAAAAATATATGATTCTGCACTTTTAAATCCATCACTTCTCTGGCAGGAGATAGAGGACCTTTTACCTTCTGACCTTTGGATGCAAGGTTTATTATTGCATTGATGAGAGTTCTAGTCTTTCAAATTTGTTTTTCTTTATAATGTTGTCATTGTGTAAATTGTTCTAGTTCATTCTACATCATCTTATAGGTATTTTCAATGTCCTTTCAAATCATCCACTTCATCATTTCTTATGGAACAATATAATAGTCCATTGTGCACATACATTTTGAGTATTCTCCAATAGGTAGGTATCCTCTTAGTTTCCAATTTGGGGCTACTTTCCCTTTTTCTTTGTTATCTTTCTGGGCATGGGCCTAGTAATTGTCAAAGATTATGCACAATTTGCTAACTCTAGGCATAGTTCTAAACTGCTTTCCACAGTGGCTGGACCATTTAATTTATAGCTCCAACACTGCAACTGTGTACCTGATTTGCCCCAGTCCCTCCAACATTTGTCATTTTCTTCTGGTCATCTTTGCCAATCTGATAGGTGTGAGGTAGAATCTTAAGATGTAGTCTTAAAATCAGTTTGTTAAATATCTTGGATGTATCTTTGGCAGAGAAACTCGTAAAGATTTTATCCCCAGTTACCTGTTTCCCTTCTAATTTTAACTGCATTAGATTTGCACAAAAACCTTTTATTTTTATAAAACCAAAACTGTCCATTTTGTCATCTATGATTCTCTCTATTGCTTGTTTAGTCATTTAAATTCTACCCCATCCACAGATCTGAAAGGAAATGTTCTTTGATCTTCTACTTTGCTTATGATGTCACCTTTATATCCAAGTTACATATCCATTTGTTTTATCTTGGAATACAGTGGGAGATGTCAATCTATTCTATTCCTAATGTTTTGCCAGACTTTTCCAGTCTTCCCAGCAGTTTTTGTCAAAAAGTGAGGCTTGACCCCAAAATAACTGGAGTCATTCCAGTCCCCAAGACCTAGAGGCATGATCCCAGAAAAGAACTATTTCCTGACGAAAATCATAAATTACAAGAAACAGAGAATCAGAGTCAGAATCAGTTTAGAGGTAACTCAATAGGGATCACCTCCTCAAAAAAAGGTTATCAAAATGAGAAGTGATTAAAAAAAGAAAACAACTCTTAGAAGGCAGCTATCATAGATAATAAAAGTGATGTATCTCTTCCCTTCTGACTGAATGGCTGTGCACACATGGGTATTAGACACCCTGGCTGACATCCTAGGCCATGGATTAGGGTACAAAGGGCTATTTCCTGTAGTTTCCCAACAGGACCACAGAGAGATGGGAAGCTTTATATAAGAGAAAGAATTTCAACTTCTGTCAGTCTTTCCTTCTACCTTTCCCCAGAAGCAAGCAGCAGGGCTCAACCTGGCTTTACCACTGCCACCAGGGAAAAGGAACAATAACTAGAGGAACCAGCGGTGGGGAAAGTGAATCTAGAAATTTGAATAGCAGGAAAATGCAGGATCCCCTAGAAATCCAAGTTCTTTTTCCTCAGTGCACCTAAGCCTACCCTCCTAGGGAAGGCTCAAGTAGCAAGATACCTCCAAATTAAGTCATTTGGCATGGATCAGGTGAAGTGTAGGCCTTGCTGAAGAACTATTTTCTTGGACAGGAAAGCACTTCCTGTTGGAGGGAACCATCTCTACTGGGTTGTCTACAGGGAGGTTTAGGCATCAATCACAACAAGCATCACACAGCTGTTGCTGTCCATTAGAACATTTATTTCTCAGGGAGAAAAAAAGTTTAAGACAGTCATATTATAGTAGGTAAAATTAACTTTCGTCTTCTTTACAAGCATAGATTTTTCTCTTTTTTTAATTACCTCTCTTATACCATCTGATATAAACAATTCTAGAAAGCAAATAAAGTCACTTTCTACAATAAATAGAGCATCGTGTGCTTCTTCACAGCAGACTCGACAGTGACGCACAGACCCGGTGCCGCAGCAGGATCTGAGCGAATTCCCATTCTAAAAGATCATTTTAAAAAAGAGATAGAGACAGAGACAGAGAAAGGGGCAGGGGAGAAAGCCCCAAGATCTTAAAACACAGGTTTAGACACAGGTCACAAAATCCACAGCTCATCGACTACCTGGGGAAAAGCATTGGCTCCTTTCAATAAAATGGCACTCACTGTGTGAGTTTAAAAGACCCAGCCACACAATCGGGGATTGGGGGGTGGATGGGGGGACTTTCAAGGGAAACAATAGGCCTGAATAATTTAGAACAATATCTTACAACTATGTACATCACGTCCTTCCCTATCCACACGGCTCTAGGCATTATATTACTATTTTACAAAAAACCCAAACCCCAGCCATCCTTTCAATGGTACGGACCTGCTCTGTTGGTTTACCCTTAAACTCTGGCTCATGTCCCGAATGTATAAGTAGTGGTGGGTGGGTATTTTGTTTGTTTTCTTCCCTTTTAAAAAGTCGACTGAGTAGAAATGGCAGTGATCTCCCCCCAGGATTTCATTTCATTCAAAATTCCCCTATGAAAAATTTAAAACAATTAAAAAGAACAACAGGTTAAAAAGCAACGCAGTGCTTGGTGGTCTACAACCAGGCCCTGTGACTTTGGTGCTAGAGTGTAGGGGGGAAACAATTCGGGACTGGGGGCAGAAGAGAACAGATATCAACGCTTCTGGTTGACATTCCTAGTTCACAGTTTTTTAGGGGTTGGGGAGGTGAAGGAGACACTGAAACGAAAGGGTTTTTTTTTGCAGGGTTTTATCATCCCCTCCACCTGAGGATTCTGCTGCAGGAGTAACAGGTAGGAGCAAGGCTGTGAAGGGCAGGAGAGGGACAAGAGGTACTGCTGGCACAACTTGAGGGCCCAGCAAGCAGGGACACTATCCACAAGGGAGGACAAAGTTGGTGAAAAGAGGAAAGAAGTGACTGGGAAAAGGGAAAGGGAGTATCAAGATAGACACAGCCAGAGGGCAACAAGAAACTTTTACTGCTAATGACATCCAGTGTCTGAGAAGGGAAGGGTCCTTCCCTATCATGCTATTCTTCAGTCATAAAGCTAGAAAGTGAAGAAGGCTATCACTGAAGCCTTGTCTATGCCTCAGCTACCCCAGGGGAAAAAAATACCACAGGATGTTAAGACACCTGCACTCTTAGGGACCAAATTCATGAAGTCTAACCCCGAGGCAATGTGTCTATTTCCTGATTCTGTTTCCCTAGGGGTAGATGTTGGGATTACAGATGTTTTACTACTTTCTGTCCCAGTGTCCTAAGACAGGGCCACACCTGGTGACCCTGCCCTTTATAGCAGCCAGATCTATAAAGAAACTGGGACTTTAAAAAATAATTTAGTTTGGTGAGAACTTCTATCAATTTGGCACAAGAGAGTAAGCAAGGAACAAGAGTGTGAGCAAGTGAGAGAAGAAAGAGGGGAGAAAGGAAATCTCACAGAACAAGTGATAGTGAGTGAGCAGCAGAGAGGGGATGCACAAGAGGGGCTCAGCAAGATTCTCCATGGGACCCTAGTGTATCTACAGCACCTCTGGGATCAAGGTCAGATCCTTGCCCAATACGAGGTGTAGTGGGGTGGGGATTTGGGGGGGTTGGTAGCAGCCCCTTGGGAATGGAGCCCAGGAGCCATCTCCCATAGCAGGTTTATCTCCACAGCAGGGCCCACATCCCAGCTTCTGGCCCTGCCTCTAGCTGGCTCTTCAGTAAATCATCCTCTGAAGGAGCTCCGCTAGGGATTTTTGGCACATGATAGGGCCGACCATGGGAGTCATGCTGTTGTCCACAACAGGACATTTCCCTATGGATTCTTCAGGCTCCAGCCCCCTATCCTCCACAGCACCAGGGAGAGGCTGTCTGCCATTTGTCCCACCATGGGGAAGGCAGGCTTCCCTGCTCCCTTACAGGTAACCAGAGGTGACAAAAGGGTGGTGGCCCCGCACCCGGCTCAGGTGGATCATGGCACGGTCATAGGCCACCTGCACAGACTTGCGAATGCTGGTCTTGCGGCCCTCCAGCATCTTCAATTTGTCCACGGTGTCTTCTACTCCCAGGGGGAGAACTTTGTCCCGAGGAAGCCACTGCCTGCAACCCAAACACAAGACCAGTCCTGCTCACCAGCAAGCCTAGGCCAAACCTGGGCTGATGAATACCCTGAGGAATATTCTCTCCAAGTCCCTTTTTAACTTGGAAGAAGAGTATCACTTTTTTTTAAGAGTATTTATCACTATGAATTATCTTTATTAATGCTCCCATGGCCATCAATATTTGATTTATGAGTCATCTCCCTTCATACTCCTCATATCATTTCTAATCTAGAGCCCAATCCCAGGAAAGCAGGATAGAGAGGTTAAGCCCCACAAAGCTGGAGTGAGAGCAAAAAGACAGTCTATGGTGAGAGACAGAACGTTGACTGAGATAAAATGAAGAAAGACAAACCCTGAAGGGTGTCTCAGGAGAGGTTTACAAAAGAGAATTAAAAACAAACAAAAAATAGCCAGAGTGATGAGTGATGTGTGTCCAGGGCTGCAGGATTGGAGACAATTGAACCTAGTTTGTTCCCAAGGCCTTTAGGGAATGAAATCTGCTTGAAAAGTTGTCAGTGCCCAGAACCGGAGACCCATCTAGCCAGGGCCATCTGCCCCTGGTTCTGACAAGCAGAGCCATCCCTAAGGTTTGGTCCCAGCAAGCAGGCTCCACAGTACTGCAGAAATTAAGTAGCTAAAAGCAGGTCAAAAGAGTGTCAAAAGGACAGGAAGATGGCACCTCCAGCCAGCACCAGAAAAAGATCTAAGTCATTCATAATTTCACAGCCTCACTCCTGCTCTTCTAGCCACTAAGGCAATGTGGATGGGACAGAGGCTGAATGTCCAGGTCATTATTACTAGACTAGTTTCCAAAAGCAAAGAGAAAAAAAGTTATTCAGGCCAATGAGCAGCACTCCATGAGAAGCACTACCAGACTCTAAATTCAAAATATTGAAGGCATTTAACTAGCTGATCAATCTCACCTCTTTGGAAATTAAGTGGCACAGGAAAAGATGCAGGGAAAATATACTTGAGAAGGGGGAGAGAGAAGGTCATGGGTACTCACTCACCAGGTCCGCTTGTTGTCAAAGAAGAGCACAAGGAAGAGTTTCTCTCCAGCCTCCACTTGCTTCTGTTCCCCCAACTTTAGCACATCCAGTGGTGGGACAGGAATAGGCACACCATTGTGCAGAAGGCCCTCACGGGGCATCTTGGGATCAATAATCTTGGATGGAACAAAGAACAAATGCTACCCCAGTAAGAAGAACAGAATCAGCAAGTCTTCTCATACAGGGGATGATACTCTTAGTTGTTCACCTCCAAAGGTGTTGTTCAAAGAGTTTTAACCCCTGCCCACAACTACACTTACAGGGGCCTTAGCAACTTTGTCTGCCCTGTTCCTCACTGCCTTAGAAAGGGGATCTTGAACAAATTCCCTTTCAGACTCCTCGTCATTCTAAACCTCCTTGCATTGCCTCAGCATGAGCCTGCTCCCTGAGAAGTATTCCATATAGTATAAAGGGACATTCTGGTGAAATTCCTTAATGTTCCTTAGCTCTACAGACTAATCTTTTCTTATGCATAACTGAATGAAACTGCTCTTGATGATGTGAGGTGAACAAGTTGTTCTCTTCATTTCTTATATTCATTTGGGCAAAGAGAGTCAGCACCAGTGGTTTTTTCTATCTTTTTTTCCTTTTAAATTATCACAATTCATTTCAGTGTATTAAACTCAGTGTGAGTTTAAAAGACCCAGTGAGCTAAGTTATCTCAGACATATGAAGGTCTTATCTGTGTAGCAGAGGTGGGTGGCCATGTACCAGGAAATAATGGGTTAATGGCACAAATTTAGTTAATACTATTATGAGAACTGTATTTCACAGACATATATTCACCTACATCAGTGTATCACAATCGTCCCTATTAAGGGTCTCAATTGCTTTGACCTCAGTGACCTCAACAAATTTTGGCCAAAACAACATTATGGAAAGAAGACATTTGGGGCTCCAAAAAGGGACTTTATTTGCTCATACAGAAGGTCCAGTTTACAAGGTTGGGGATCAGAGCAGTAATAGAAAGGAGGCTGTTAAGAATGCAAAGAAATGAGTCACTGGGAATTCCCCCCAACATAATGTAAGATCCTCCTCAAGGGCAGGGACATTTTTTATTTTTGTTTTTGTATCCCAATGCCTAATGTAGAGCCTTGCTCGTATAATAAATGTGCAGATTATCTTATCCTCCCCATAGAAGTTCGTTGTTACAATGGTCCTAATCCTATCCCTAGCATCTTCATAGCAACAATCCCTTTGGTTTGTCTGGAGTTTTTCCACTTCTCAAGGTTCTCTCACATCTGGGTTCTTTTTTTTAAGTTTACCCTGAAGTAAATTCCCATTTAACAGATGAACCCATGGAGACTCAGACAGCCAATGTGAAGTGATGGGCTTGTCACACAGAACCAGACCTCCCGGTCTCTTCCTATTTTCACTCTATCAGGTCAGCCGCTGTCACCACTGCCATCTCTTTCTCACTCACTGTTCTGCTAACTCCAGAGATTGAGAACAGCTGGCCATTATTTTCTGTACAATAAGCCTACAGGGACTTAGATAACCTGACTGAGAAAAGCTCTAGAGACTAATCTTTTCTCATAAATTGCTGCTCACTCACCTCTGGATCTTTGCCTCTCTCTCTCAATTCCTCTTAAGATACAGACCTGAAAACAGGTAAAGCCTTCCCTAGGAGAGCAGCAATAATTACTCTTAGGAGGACTGGACACTTGCCCAGCTGGGCATTAATTCCAAGCCATGCTTCTCAGACAGTAGAACAATCAGCTGGGCCCCAATGTGTGCAGACCCCAGATGACAGGACTTAATTTATATTGCTGGTTTATATTAGAATTCCTCACATATTTTGTCCTCATTAAAGATCACAGAAGGTGTGCTCTGCACTCTGGTTTACATACCAAAACAAGCAAGTTATTTCGATGGGGCTTAGAGGACTCACAAATGGACAGTTCGAAAATCTGTTCCAAGTACATAAGCAAAAAGAGAATCTGCTATTCCTATGTTGCCTTTTCAAACTTCTTAAGAAGCGAAGTGGTATATTGGTCCTTTTTCATCTTCCACAAAGTCACTAGCCTTCAAAAGTCCATTCTTCAAATGTTCCAAGTTTTGGAAGCCTTATTATAAGACCTTTGGCCCTCATTCTCTTCTAACTCTGGTCCTCCTTGTTGTCAGTTGTAACAACAGATGCAAAATATTGATTCTGTACCTGGCACAAACATTCTAAATTTCATATTCCACGCTCGGCTGTGTAGCCAGAGAGGTCTGGACTAGAAACCAGTCAATCAACATGTGGTAAGTGCTTACTATGTGCCAGGCACTATGCTAAGTGTTGGAATCAGAGGTCTTGATCCTGCCCTGGCCACTCACTTTGGACACTCAAAGTAGATCACTTTACATCTCTGAAAACACACCTGTTTTTTTATCTGCTCTACTTAATTCTCAGTACTGCTGGTGCAGGTCAACTAAGAACAACTGCTGTGGAAGAGCTTTAAAGAGTGGAGAACATGCAAGAGGTTATCATGTTTAGCAAGCAGCACAGCACAAAAGCCCCACTGGAGGAAATGCCCAGACATTAAAACATAAACGCCTCTGAGTTCATTTCGTAAGTATCCCAAAATTTGCACGTCAGCAGTCTGAGGCACTCCAGACTGGGGTATAAGCTTTCTTTGGTGGCCAAGGTCCCAAGTCACAGCTGTTTTTATGAGATAAAAATCCCAAAGACAGAAAGAACCTGGGGCACTCACCAAGGCAGGGTAAGAAGGATAGCCTCGGCACTTGGCCCACACCAGCTCCAGGGGCTCCAGGTCTGCATTATCTTCCAAGGGCATCAGGAGGCTTCTGCCTGGGGGGTGGGGGTAGGGTTAGATAGAAGAGGAAGAGACAGTTGACTCAAAATAACCCTCAGATTACACAGTAACACCTCACCCCCAACCCACTGAGGTGGTCTGTGGAGCCTGGGAGTTTCCAAGTAAAATTTCTCCCCTTCCCTGAAGTTCTTTATTAAAAGAAATTCCTTTAAGGTCTGAGACCCAGTCCAACTCTGTAAACCACCCACAAAGGTGCCCCAATTGGTCAGGGAGAAATTTAATTGTTTCATCATTGCAGGGAAAAGGCTTACTGGAAAAGCTAAGCAAGCTCTCCATTCCCCCTACTCCGTGATCCCAGCCTAGATTCTCATCAGCACTGCTGGCACAGGTCAACTAAGAACAACTATTGCGGAAGAGCTTTAAAGAGTAGAGAACATGCAAGAGGTTATCATGTTTAGCAAGGAGCAGAGCACAAAAGCCCCACTGGAAGAAATGCCCAGACATGAAAACTCAGCACCTCTACCTGCAAAGTGTTCACAGCAGTGGCTGGATGTTGCCAAGAGATAGAAGCCTGTGTTAGAGGCACCAAATTGACTTGCAAAAGGACTCTTGGTATGGCAACACCCTGCCCATCTCCCCAGGGAGTAAAACCTATAGCTCAGGTGGTTGCTGCAGGGTAAGGACAAGCCAATCAAGCCAGAAGTTGGTGTTTGTGTCTAGGACAGGGAGAGTCTTAAAAAGCTTATTTCCAGGTGTTGCCGTACTATTATTTGCACACTCTGTCCATATACACTGGCATCAAGTGTTGGAAGAGAAACCCCAAAGAAAGCACAGGATGGCTTTAACAACTCCCTTTGCACTATGACAATGCAGTTTTACATGGGGAAAGGACAGGTTCACCGGAAAGTCAGAGGGTCGATGGGGGAGGACATAGGAGAGAATAGACTGGGGGAGAGGTTATACAATGGGATGGCTGTTTTGGGGTGGTGGGTAGGGGAAAGATGGGGAGAAAATGTGTAACTCAAAATCTCGTGGAAATGAATGATGTAAACTAAAATAAATAAAAGTTTAAAGATTAAAAAAAAGGAAAGGACAGGTTCTTTCTCACCTCCCACTTCTGGAAGTAGAGCACAATCACATTCAACAGGGAAATGGAACAAAGCTCCAGAGAAAGACAATTTTTTTTTTAGAACTTTCCTGCTTCTGTTCCTCATGTCTTGGAAATCTGAACCCTCTATATACAAAACTACCCATTTTTTATTCTTTTTGAGGAATTTACTTAAAAGTTCTGATGGAATCAAAGACTGATAGAGCAGAAAGGACCTTAGGAATGAAACCTTTCCTAAAAGCAACAGCTCCTGTGATAGGAACTACTTCCCAAGGCAGTTTCAGTCCTTTTAGGAATTACTAATTGTTAGGAAGTGCTTCAAAGTTTTTCAAGCTAAAACCTGCCTTCCCTGAAATATCCACTTATTGGTCCTGTTTTGCCTTTTGGGGCCAAGCAGAATAATCTAATCCTTCCATGTGACAAACTATCAAATATTTGAACCATATCCCCATCTAACGCTTATCTTTTCTGGGCTAAAGATCAGTTCCTTCAACTTCTCATAGCTTTCAGAATGCTTAGCATTTTGGTTTTTCTTGTTTGAAGAGCTCTACCTTGTCAATGTCCCTCTTAAAATGTGGTACCAAGGACAGACCTACTAGGTAGTGGTTCAAAAAGGACAAGGAAGGAGTTGAAAGTACTGGCTAAAGTTTAATCTGGAGATAATGACATAGAATTGTGCATGCTCTACCCTCTTCTCCCAAATCAAGAACAGCTAGAGAGCTGGTTGTACTACAATGAGTTGGGACTAAGGATACTTCTCTCCAAAGCGGAAAAATGAAGTTCAGGGTGCTGATTTCCCAAGGCACACATACGAACAGAAGAGCCCACTACTACAGTAGCTGACTGATCAGATCTGGCCTGAACCATGGATCTCACCTGAGCTGCTGTAGTCTGAGTCTCCATTTACACCTTCCAAAAAAGGGACTCGAGAAAGAGCTGGTTTCCCACGGCTTCGTTTTGGAGGAGTCAGACCACTGTGTAGACAAGAGCAAAGAGCAAACAAAACCATGACAAAGCAACAATTAAGATGTTTCATGCTTCTGACAGGTGAGACTTATAACCACTTTCATTCCTTAATGTATTTCCATCTCTTATATAGAAACACAATGAAGTGCAAGAAAATTGCTGGAGGACTGATATGCCTAAAACCCATGAGAATCTAAAACAAGAAGCTGTGGACCTGGAAGGGACCTCAAGAAATAATTTTGTTCATTCCTTAGTCTCTAGGCAACACACACACACACACACACACACACACACACACACACACACACACACACACACACACACGAAAATGAAAAGGTAATGATGATTCCACAGCCTCCTCTAGTTTCCCATTCTAGAGTCTCATTGTTCTTGCTGACTAACTAGAACTGCTGCTATTCAAGTTATTTTCTGTTAAATAATGGATGAAAATAAAAATATATTTAAGTTTTCAGATTTCAAAAAGAAATTAGATAGTCTGCTTTAATAAGATTGGCTTTTTTTTTTTTGCTTTTTGGAGGGGGGGAGGCAGGGCAATTGGGGTTAAGTGACTTGCTCAAGGTCACACAGCTAGTTAAGCTAGTTAAGTGTTAAGCATCAGAGGCTGGATTGGAACTCCGGTCCTCCTGACTCCAGGGCCAGTGCTCTATCCACTGAGCCACTTAGCCGGCCCAAGATTGGCTTTTTTTAAAGCTAAAAAGGAGGTCAACAAAATACTTGCAGATAAAGATATAGGTTTCTTGAGGAAATGCTAAATAAAATTCCAATTTATTCAGAATGGTCAGATAATACTTAACTGAGGCAATGTGGAATGATGAAAAGAGCACTGGACTTTGAATTAAGATCTGAGGATTCAAAACCCATCCCCACTACTTTCCTTTAGTTATACAACTTGATCAAATCATTTTCCATTTTTAGCTGTTGTCTGATGCACAAAAATGAGAGGTTTAGTCTACCTAATTTCGAAGATTCCTTCCAGCTCCTGACATTAATTGCTCTATAATTCTAAGTATGATATTTAAGCAATAACATAAAGTAAATATATTGTGGATGAGTGGTACAGTAGATGTATTCATAGATCTAGAGTCAGGAAGTCCTGAGTTCAAGTTCTACCTCACACACTTACTAGTCGGGGCCCCGGGCAAGTCATTTGATCTATATCTAACTCAATCTGTCAAATGAGGATAATAGCATCTCCCTTCCCAGGCAGAGATCAAATGAGGTAATAGTTGTAAAGCACTTTGCAAATCTTAAAGTGCTATATAAATGCTATTATTAGCTCTTATAACAAATTAGAATTCTTCAAGGACCAGAATTCGTTGTTTATGCTAAAATTAAGGCCAATTAGATTCATGTGCCCAAAACTTCTGTACCATATTTAGACTGCATCCCTCCAATCACCTTCCAAACGGAACCAGGTGAAGTAACATGACAGCTCACTAAAGATTCATCTGGAAAGACACACAAAACACCCATTCTAAACATCAAGACCCTTTACTGTCACTTTCACATCCTTCATTATCAGGAGAGGATAACAGACATTGTGACAGATCTGTGATCTCAGTGATATGGAAATCCCCTTCATCCCTGCTGACCCATCCTGATATTTTAGCCCACATTCTCCTCTCAGCTGTCTTACAGAGTTAAACCTAGCACCTTGCTCTGCATCTGACATGCAGGTAACAAGCAAGCACATAGATATTGATTGATTCTCCCTCAATGGTATCCTTTAGGCCCTTCCCCTTGCATATTTCTTCACTGGTAATGGGGTACATCCCACACCTTTTAGGGTGATGACCACCTTGTGCTTCAATTTGGATTCTTCAATTTATTGTACACAGATACACCTAATCCTTGAAGGAATATTAGGACTAAAGGATGGGTCTTGGTTTCAAGGAGAACCTTGAGTCATTAAAAACTTTGCAATCCCCCAAAGGCAATCCTCTTCAACTCTGGGCCCAGCTAATTTTCCAAGTCTATCCAACACATATACACATATACTCTTCACACACATGTATTTTTTACATATACATATGTAATATTATATATTAACAGATTTTACATAAAAATGTTTACATGTATATAAAATATACACATAATCACTTCTCATATTTTTGGTTAAGATTTCAAACATTTATCAAAACAAACATTTTTAGAAGTTTCACATTTGTTACGTCCACTAACCAAGGAAAATATATTAAACAGATTTTCAGAATGAAGAAATAGATTACAAGCTGGTTCCAACCATTTCACACAGCAACCTCGTATTGCAGAATTTCTGGGAACAGTGTAGCTCCCCTAGGAGTACATATTTTGTATGGAAAAAGGATGACTTCTTTGTATTTCTTTAACTCTAGGTTCCTCAGTAAGTAGTTTTTCCTGCGTAACTTTTGCTTGTGGCTTTCCTTCAAGGCACGTAAGAGCACGCCATGCTACCAAGAAAGGCAAAAAAAATTAAATCAAACCAAAAAAACCCTTAGGTTTCAACAAATGTGCATTCTTCAGTCTGTTGCATTTTCCTTTCTTCTCTAGGCTTTGCCAGGGAGAGGAGGCCAAAAAGGAAGAACATGACAGGCCGAAAATCTTTACTGTATCTGAGAGTGATATGAAGAAATGTGAAGTGAGAGACTGAGTTGCAAACTTTGAGGCAGGAAGAACAAAAACCTTACAGCAGCACTTCTAAGAATCAAGCTACTGCTAATGTAGATAAATGGGGGGAAAAAATCATTCTCTATGTGGAAAGGTAAGAATAATCAACTGAGGATAAGACTGAAGGTCAGGAAAAAAATACATTTTGAGAAATATGTAGGAGCAGACATCTCAGCAAGAGCCTATAGGCAGTAGAATATGAACAGCATGAAAAAGGTTAAATAAAGACTAATGAGGTGTAGTCATTTCAAGCCACAACTGCCAATAATCCTATCACCAATAGGCAGAAAAAGACAAAAAATCCTGAGTACCAGCATCTCCACCATTGGTACTGCTCCCACCCCAGGAGAACTGTCATGGCCATCATCAGGGAAGACAACTCCTGTAGAGAAGGGACCAGTCAACCCCACCAAGGATCAACCAACTACTACACAAAGGGTAGGCATGTGAGCCTAGTTAAAATAGTAAGGGACCCTGGGAAGCAGGATGGCCAGGCAGGTCAATCCACCATCTTCTCTCAAACCATAATGGAGTTAGTCAAGGACCCTGACCCAAGAACCTTGGGAATGGCAATGCCAAAGTCATTACCCTAGGAAAAAACTCCGTTGGGGATGCAGCATGACAGCTGCTCCTAAAGGTGCTACAGTTACATCTACTGAAGTTCCAAAAAGGAAGTTCTTGTCACAAAGTCTTTAGCACCATCAAATGGTTCAACATCAACAATTGATGATTTTCTAACCAAAATGACATTAAAGAGGCAACACCATCTGTTTTGCTGCTGCACCCTAAAAACTATGGAACTTTTCCAACTGACTTGCAGCTGAAACCTCCACATCTCTTTTCCCCACTAGAATGAACTCCTAGAAAGCAGATATTGTATTAATTTTCTATACGTGTCCCTAGAGCTAAATAATGCTTTGCATATAGTAAGTAATAAATGCTTGCTTCATTCACTAGAATGTGACTGCCACTGAGAAGCTCTTGATGCAGGAGGCTTCAAATCAGAAGAACTATATAGTGAAGTCTTTTAGAACAGATGCTAAAGAAAATAAAACATCCTAAAACTTCTGGGAGGTCTTTGATAGGAAGATGAGTTCCATGATGTTCATCAAGGGCTCTCTAAACTGAAACTGAAAAGAGTTATGATCTAGGTTCTCGGTATATAAACTCATTTTGTTACAAAATATGAGCGCAAAGTACGTGTCTGCATTGTTTTTGTAAAAAGAGGCTCAAAGTTTGTTGTGTCTTCAAACCAGTTGTACTGCTCATTAATTTCTATCCAGAATAGAAAATTGTTTCTCTGTGTCTTATGGACAGGTGGAATATCCTACACTGGTAATCAAAAACTAGTTCTACTTCACAGCATACACAATTAGTCAGTATAATGACATTTATGTCTTTAAGGACAATAGAAACAAACAGTATTTTCTAATCCAACTATTAATATTCTAAGCAATGTCATTTCATTTTGTTAAATTAGGATTCCTAATCCCATTTAACAAATGTCATAGAGGTGATTTTTGATTGAGCTAGTCCATTAGGTATCTGCACATATAAAATATAATTGATTTTTAAATTTTTGTGAAATTTATATACATTAAGCCCTCCCATATTAATGAAACAGCTCTATGAGCTGTCCATTCAAATATAACCTAGGCTGGACAAGAGATATTCTTCAGTTAATTGATTGCTCCAGCATGGATAGTTAAGGTAAACTTTTATACTAGTTATAAATCTCATTTAAGATACTCTACAAGGTTCTAGATCTTGATACAGTCTGTAGCACATCATCCACAAAAAGAGCATCTAGTAGACATCTCCATCTTTAGGGAATCCCTCTTCTACTTGGAGTCTTCAGTGGACATCCTCCACAAGAGTAGCAACACCTTTATTGAGGTGTTTTATGTACCTCTTGTAATCAGACAATCAAAGCTGATATATCTTTCAAAGAACATTGTTGAATTTCTAGATATGAATGTTAGAGGAGAAATTTTTAGGTGGAACTTGTTATGTCAAACATTTTGCCATCAAACACAATGAGATCTTATATTCTTTCCACTTGTGGGTCACCAACCCCTTTGGGGGTCAAACGACCCTTTCACAGGGGTCACCTAAGACCATCGAAAAATACGTATTTCCAATGGTCTTAGGAACCCAGACACCGCTCCTCCATCTGTCTCCAGATGGGTCCACCCACATGCAGATACACCCACATACGAGTATTAAAGGGTCGCGGCATTAGGAAGGTTGAGAACCATTGACCTATATCAACTGAATGACGGTAAAGATTTGGTCTGCTACAGATTATCATTTGTTAAAGTCTCCTTATTCCTTTCTCAAAGACGACCTTGATGCATATGTGTGTGTATAGATTTTTCATAAAAATGTTTACAAAGATGAGAAAATAAAGAGATAGACTGGTATTCATTAACATTTTCTTGGTCAAACCATGATTCCTGAGTACTTAATAATGAAACATGTTACCTACTTCTTTACAGAGAGATAATGGCCTCACGATACAGACTGAGATAGATGGATAGATATTTCTGGATATGGACAATACAGGAATTTGTTTTGTTTTGTTTTCAAATTTTTGTTAACAAAATTATTTTTTCAAATTAAGAGGAGATGTGGAGAGAAAAGATTTTTGTTAATGGGAAAACTTTTTAAATTTAAATTTTAAAAACATTTTCCTGGTCACTTTACTTTGACAAGTAAAGGTTCAATTTTTTTCCCCCAAAGCTTTGGTACCCTCCCCTCTTTTCAAATATGTTGAAAATTCAACTCCTCAAAATTATATCACGTGCACCTCCAAAAAGGACCTCCCTGAATAATTAATCTAATACATCTGTTCTTTCCATCTTTGTTTTCTTTAGTGCCTTTCTACTTCTTCATGCAGCACATGATGGCTGCAATGCTGAGGCCCAATGTGCATTACTGATGGGGAAAAGAGTTTAAAATCTTTCCAGAGCTTTCTCACTTTTTCATCTGTTTGTTGTCCTTCTAGTTCCATCCTCAAATGCCCTTGGAGTGAATATAATTAGTTTGGTCTCTTTGTCACCAAACTTTTTGAAAAGCTGTTTTCCCCTCTACTAATTCTTCCTTTTTTATGAACTGATATTATTAATAAATGTCTACTGTCTTCCCTCCTCTATCAAATTTTTCAAATGAGTTTATAAATTGTTGCTATCTAGCAAGGAGGATCAAGTGTTTGCTGGCTAAAATAATTTATAAGGCTCTTTTGGGTCTCCCGTGTATCAAATTATTTGCACAGTTAAGCTTCTTCAGGAAATAGTAATATGCAATGTCTGTTCTTTTATCCATTTCCCATTCCTTGTTGTCAGTTTAAGTAGCTCAGGTTAGATTTGTCTCAACTGCATGCCATATTCTCTTTATTTTTATTACTTCTTTTAGTTTGGTACCAGTTTTGATCTTCACTCTAACAAGCTGATGGTCTAATTACAAAGATGCCAGCTTCAAAACATGGAGATTCCACATCAGCATTCAGGTGTTTCACTGATCTTTTTATTTTCTGAGGTTATTTGGTGTATACCTTGTCCAGAGCCTTCCACTTCTCTCTCCTCATAAGCATGAGGCTTCTGTTAACAAATCTTTGGACTCTCTGTTTTCATTCTTGAGCCACTTTTTTCCAAAATATTGTTCACCATGCACCTCCTGCCCACCTCTGCACTGAGATCAGAGTATTCATATATAGGGTATCTTTAAAGTCTTGGTGCAGTTCTAAGCTGCAAAAGTTTAAAAACTTTAGAAATGCCCTGTACGTGTGATTTAATTTGGCTAGTTTACCTGAGCTACAAGGTGACCTTTTACAAATGCTTTTCATAGGCAATACAATGAAATAATCAAATATTCTCAGATAATGACAACTCCCATAACCCTAAGATACACAATAAAACCAACTTTTGCATCACTGCTTTATTTGTCTCTCCAAGAACAGCCTATGAGCCCTCCTTAATATGTAAACCCCTTTATGGCATGGGCTGTCTGCTTTCTCTGTTTCCTCAGAACCTGGTATTATGCCCAGCACATAGTAGACAAAAGAATTATTTGTTGACTTTTACATTTAGCTGGTAACTTCTCTCTTGCCTTTGGGTTTCATTATAGCTGGAATGGCAAGCATGACAATTCAGTTCTTCCAGGAGTTATGTTCTACTTCACGGTCCTTAGATAAGTTTCACAATTAGAATACAAATTATTAACACTGACAGGTAATTTAAAATTTATGATATTTAGGATCCTCTGAGGCCTCTTTTATGCCACTTGGTCACTATCATTACAGAAAGCAGAATAGGGCCCCATAGGGATGAGGGTCATTTTGTGTTATTTTAGTTTTTTGTTGCTGTGGTCAAAGAATTCATGACCAAGAAGTCAGATCACCAACAGCTGATGATCCTCTTGATACTTAGCCATTCTGGTCAGAGGACTGTAGAATCATAGCTTTAAAACTAGTCAAAATCTCTCATTTTAAAGGAAATTGAAGCAGAGAGGGGAAGTAACTTGCCCAAGGTCACACAGACAATAAATGACAGAACTGGGATTGTAAAATCTCTCACCCTAGAAACCTCCATGGGGATTAACAATTATCTGTCCAGTATGGTTAAAAATTTGCCTGCCAATTCAATTTACTTGGTTACACCAGAAGAATAAGTTTCTTTGCAAAATGCAGGTTTCTGTTACTTTAAGGTACATTCAAAGGCTTTCTTTTTATGTACTGCTGTTCAGTCATTTTCCATTCATGTCCGACTCTCCGTGACCCCATCTGGGGTTTTCTTGGCAAAGATATTGGAGTGTTTTGCTATTTCCTTCTCCAGATTTTACAGATGAGACTTAGGCAAAGAGGGTGAAGTGACTTACCCAGGGTCACACAGCTAGTAAGTATCTAAGGCCAGATTTGAACTCAGAAGAGGAGTATTCCTGACTCCAGGCCCAGCACTCTACCCACCGCACCATCTAGTTGCCCTTTTATGTACTATTGCTAGCTAGGCCCAAAAAATTACTGAAGTTTCTGAATTTCTCTAAATTCTGAAACACTGTGAAAGGAAGCCCAGTATTCAGTGCAGTTATCAGTACCCCAGGTTCAAAACAAGGAAGGTGGCCTCTTCCTTAATACCTCAAAGACAAGTCAGGATCACAGACTTTGTTATCTGTGCACCATTCTGCAGCCAAAGGGAAAAATGCTGAGATCAGCTCCCAGGGGTCTCTTTTTCCATTCTCCCCTGCTCCCTTTTCTCCTGGTGCTTTGTTCAGCACTGGTTACACAGCATATGTTCAATAAAAACCTAGAAAGCCACAGAGCTAGAAAATTCCTTGAAGAATTTAACAACTAATGTTAGAGTTTTTACCATCAAAGAAAACGTAGTGTTATTTCTGCCTATTCACTAAGCCCTGCATTTGGAACTAGAGGGTCTGGGTCCAATTCTCAAGTTGGCTATTTATTACCTGTGTAAACCTGGAAAAAAACCATTTTGTTTGTCTGGGTCCCAGAACTACATAATATCTAAGGTTCCTTCAAGTTTAGTGGAAAAACAGAGAAGTTTGAGGCATTTGAAAGACAGTTTAAAAGCCTTCGTAAGCACTCTTTCTAACAATAAAATCACACCCTCTAAAGACCATCACCCTTCTGTCAACAGCTGGGGAGAGGGTTTGAAGCATAAAGAAAGAAGAAGCCACCTTCCAAAGGATCCAGCTTTCTGTTTTTAATGTGTGTCCCCCATTTGGACCCTTGACTAAAATGCCATTTTGTCCACTTGGCTCTTGGTCAGTTGTTAGTACAACACTTTTCTACTTTCCTTCCCCAGAAGAATGGCCTGAAGCCACAGGCACCAAGGTCTTTGGAACTATGGATATACCTGTGAAGTTACAGTCTTCTTGGCCCTAAAAACAAGAGCCAAGGGTAAAAGAAAGCAAAAAAACCCCAAATCTAAAAAAAATGAGAATCACAACAGAAAATCAACCTGTTATTACAAAGAGGCTGAAGGGAAGGGGCAAGAAGAGATAAAAAGATGAGGATTTAGGGGTTAAAGTCCTTACCTGCAAGTTTCAAATGCCAGGCCACCACCAAGACCAGAACTACATTCTGAATCAGACCCACTTTCTGTGTGCTTCCCAAAGCCGTTGGTGACTCCTGCCAAGGACGGACACACACACACATACACACACAAACACACAGTAAGCTATGGTGCATAAATTAACATTCCCAACACACACCACTAGTTCAGGGCAGAGTGGAGGGAGATGGTAGCAGCTATTCAAGTGAGTTTAGTGACCAGGGCTACACTATGTCAATGAATGAATATATCTTGGCAAAGTGAGGAAATTTTTTAAACAGGAATTCTCATTTCCTCCCCAAAACATTTACCCTCTTACATTTCACTTTAAAGAGGAGAACACGCTCTATGTAGGCCATCATTTGAATGCAAAGGCAAAAACTGAAGCTTCCCACCCTCATAATTCTCATGAGTCCAAGCTCTGCTTCTCATTTAAATCCTAGCTGATCATCAGAGAGCTTTCTCTGCCCTTCTGGGAGCCCACCCTCCTTGCTGTTCCAGATAAACATTCACACCCCTATACAATACATTGCTGGAAACAGTCAAGTTTCATTCTCTTGGGAGAGGGGACAGTCAGGAGTTAGGAAGAAGCTAGGAAAAGAACAGTCTTGAAATATCCAACAAAGTTAGAAAGACAGGTGATCCAAGAAAACTAAATGTCCCATACTACAATTATAATACACCTATCCTGGACTGAAAGCCAGAATTTCCAAGTTCTAATCCCACTTCTGGCAACCCATATGATAGTTAGGTCCCCAATTCTTTCAATCTTGGTTCCCCCATCTGTAAAACAGAAAGAGTATCTTATCTTATAAGAACCAGATTAAGTATGAATGAGAAGAGGTCTATTTATAGCAGGGAGCTCTTTAGGAGGAATTGAAATTTTTGTCAGGTCATACCAGATCAAGTAAATGATCTTCATCACAGTGGCTCAATTGTCTGATAATGGCGCCCAAGGTAATTTCAGTGACAGCCCAATGAACAGGCACCCCACTTAAGTTATGGCAGACACACATCATCCATATCTTAATTTGTGGTTAAAATGCATGGCCAAAAGACTTAGGCTGTTATTTTGTCTGACCATAACTGTGTCATCTGTGTAAAGTTCCTTAATAACTGTGCTTCTGTGTCCTCTCTGTTGAATGGGAGTAACGCTGATAGTGCCTACTTCACAAGGTTCCAGTGAGAATCAAGTATGTATAATTGAAATGTAAAGCACTATTATTCTTACCACTACTACTCACTGGCATATGTTAGGCTATGAAATGAGCAGATTCTAAAAATGTCACACTGCCCATCACCCATATCTATCCAAGCATCTCTCAGAAAGCACATTAAATTTAATAGGTAATCACCTAAAGCAGGACCTGTTAGCTAAGTGTTGGTTTCAATGGTTGACAAATTCTATAGACTACGCATATATACAATTCTGGACAAAGAAATGATAGTATACAATTGGAAGGAGGAAAACAGGTAAAGGATATACCTATGGCTGATGAGAAATGGGGGTGAAGGTGGGGAGCTAGGTGGCCCAGTGAATAGAGCACCAGCCCTGGAATCCGGAGAACCTGAGTTCAAATCCGGCCTCAGACACTTAAAACACTTACCAGCCGTGTGACCTTGGGCAAGTCACTTAACCCCAATTACCCTGCCCTCCCCCCTCCAAAAAAAAAAAAAAAAGAAATGGAAGTGGGGAGAGGAAGACCAAACCACCTCTTGTAGGATTTAAGAACATCTTTCACCTCTCCTCCCACTGAGACTTCTAACAATCCAAGGCTTTCCCCAAATATCATCATGCCTAAACTCAAACTGGCTTTCAGGCCTTTCCTGGCTTTGAATCTCAGACCCAAGGTTTGTTCTCTTTCAACTTCAGGGGGAGTGAGGAAAATTCGTGAACCTTAAAGTCCATTATATGCCCTCAGGCTAAAAAAGTAGCTAGAAGTTGAAACTGAGTGTGGTTGATTAAATCTTCAGAGACAAATTCTCTCTGGAATATCAAGGGAGGAGATAGGAAGGAGCAGGAAAAGTTCTGCCCCTATCCAAAAGGATAGGGGAGGGTCAGAAAAGATCAAGAACTTGCCAATCAACTCTACTCTCCAAGCAACACCCCTCCCCCCCATACAAATATGAGTTAACATCACTACTCAGGACCCATCCTATTTCACTGACTCTTGCTGGATCTATTCCCCAGTAGCCTACATTCCAGTCAGTCCTGATCTCATCACTGCTTTCAGCACACAACCATACTCACTCTCACCCCCAAAAGCCTAGAAAGCACTCCACCCAGGCAAATGCTACCCATCCTTGGAGGCCCAGCTCAAGTTTCACCTCTTCAACCAAATATTCCCTAACTGCTCCATGCCATCTGCCTCCTTTCACCAAGTACATCTGAACACCAAAGACTTCTGTACCACTCATAATTATACATCACCCTCTATCTTAATGTTCATTTATCTTGGCTACCAACAAGCTGTTAGATTTGAGCTCCTGTGTTGTAAATGGGCACTTCTCTTTAGCCCCACCATGTCTAGGGCAGCATTAGACACAGATCAGGAGAGGAACAAGTAACTGTTAGTTGACTGACTGAACCTCTGGCTACTAGTAGCATGTAAAACCAATTTGGGTTACCTGACCCTCAAACAACTGGCTTCCACAGGACTTATTAAGGAGGTAAGTGACTACTGGAGTGTTCTGAGCCTGCCCCCAAGGATAGTACAACTGGCCAGCTGGCAAGCAGAAGCAGACATTAAGAAACTCCTTATTCCCTGAAGCATAAGCAGCAGCAAGCGGAGCCACAGGTTAGGTCACCTGTCTCTTCCACATGCTGAGGGGACTTCTCCCCATCACTCTCGCTGCAACTCCTGCTCTGTGGTCGCTTCTGAGCTTGCCTCTCGCCTTCAGTGCTGGCCGGGGAAGCAGGTAGGTCCATCAGACTGTCGTCCTCTCCATTCTCAAGGGCCCCATCAGGGCTTCTTTGAAGTTTGACCCCATTCTTGGCCTTTTTGAAGAGGACAGAGGTACGTCGGCCCACACCACTAAGGGGAGACATAGTGGACATCTCAAGGGCTGGAAGGGATAGTCTGTTAAGGCCATTGTCACTAAGCAGGCGCTGGAAGGGCTGGCTCCCTCGCTGTGATGGCACCTTGTCCAAGACCTCATCCTCCACCTTCCCATATTTTGAAAGCCTTATTGGGATTTTGCTCTCACTGATGGGTTTCAAGGTTGGAGGGTCCTGGAGTGAATCCAGATCAGACAGAGAAGGTGCAGGCCCTGTAGGCTCCAGAGTCGGGGGATGAGGAGGCTTGGTGTCATCTGCTAGAAAGAAAAAGAATCTGCTTGAACATTTTAGAAGGAGCCACTTCCCCCCCCCAAAAAAAAAGAAAAAAGAAAAAAAACCTCAATTCATTAATTAACCTAAAGGAATGAAAGCACACGATTTCCTAAGACTTATCAAGCCTCAGAAATCAATCCTAAAATAGATTTAGAGGGAATGAGGAGGTTTTAAGGTTATCAACTAAGCTGGTTGTTGTTCTGATATTACATAGTGAATTTCCTCTGATTGGATCCAAGTGCTTTCTTATCTGTGATTCCATCTTGCTTCAGACCACTCACGTGAGAGGAGGAGCGTGAAAGATCCCTGTTTTACAGATGCTGAAAACACATTTAAGTGACTTGTCCAGGATCACAAAGAAAATCAGTGGAATCAAAACTGGAGCCTTTTTGGCTCCCAAGTCCAAAACTATATCACTAAGCTTCAGGATACCCATATCATTCTCTCTGCCACATCTCAGATCTAATGGGACCTTCTCCATAAGTTTGACCCCTGCCCATCTGAGACAGCACTAGACCCCAAAGAAACTAAAGTTCATCATACCAATTCATCCAGCTTTTGAGTAACAAACATTCTCAAAACCCAACTTCAGACTGAATCCCCAATTGTGCCACCAAGACACCTCTCCCAACCGGGGAAAGAAATGGAAAGCAGCTCTATTCACTAAATACCTAAAAGTCTCTAAGCACAATGTTCCTGGAAGCAACTTGCAAATTAGACTCTTCTCCTAGATAGGGCCCATAGAGGATTACATTTCAAAGGGAGACAGTCTGGCTCAGCCTCCTCACTTTACAGAGGAAGCAGAAGCCCAAAGTGGGGAAATGACTTCTTCAGGTCTCAGAGCAGGTCAATGGCATAGCCAGGATTAGAATTCTGGTGTCCTGGCTTAGAAATCACAGGATTACAGGTTTAGAACTTTAAAGGACCTTCAAAGGATCATCTAGTTCAACCTACACATTTTACAGATGAGAAAACCGAGGCCCAGAGAGAGACAGAATTATCCAAGACCACACCAAGTTCTAAGCAGCAGAGGTGAGATTGGAGTACATTCCTATGACACTGAATCCAGTATGCTTCCTGCCCCGGCCTGCCTGTACTATGCTGAGCTTCTTCACAAGCTTCTTACCTCCACATCAAAACCTGTTCTCAGATCCTCGATACACACTAAGGTTAACTATTAACAACAGCTTCAGGTGTTACTCTACCTGGTGCCAGTCTCTCAAGACACAAAACTGAGGCTCTAATGGTGGGCTCACAGGCATTTACCCACCAGCTAGGAAAACAGTAGGGGGGTGTCTGGGCCTTCCCTGCCAGAAACCATAACAACACTTGGCCCTGCCTGTGCACACCTCTCACCTTTCTCCCCATCCTCCTCTTCCTCTCTGTGCAGAGCCTTCTCCACCACGTCCACCTCCTCCCGGAGCCCTGGTGACAACTCCCCATTGGGCACCATCTTGTTTGGCTGCTGCTGTGCCAGCTTTTGCCGGAGGGTGTTGATCTCCCGCCGCAGCAGGCGAACACGGCGGGTCCGAGCCCCACTGGATCGCATCGTGCTCACCAGGTCCAGCTTCTCCAGAAGCTCCTTCAGCTGCACCTCCAGGGATAGGTGAGCCCGGTTCTCTGGGAGGAGGATGCTGTCCACTGCCAGGGAGAAGGGAGGACAGAGGGGGCTGAAGGACCAGCACGGCCGAGGGTAAGGGGAAGGAGCTGAGTCCTCTGGATGAAATACACTGTCCTGAAATGCCTGGGACCGGAGCTTCTAGCAGAGTCACTGTAGAGCCTCAGCCCTGGCAATACCACTGCACAGAGGGGAGCCAATTGGGCAAGATCAGAATGTGGGAAGCATCTGCAGGAAGCAGCTCACAGTCAAGAATGGGCTTCTTGGAAGGGGTCAGAGGCAGAAATTCCCTTGCCTGGGTGACTGTCTGGCTGCTACAGCAGAGCAGAAAGCCCTGAGGATCAGTACTCTGAGCTCAGGTGATTCAGTGTTTCTGTCACCAACCTATTCACCCCCAAAAAGACCGACAGACACCAGCATGCAAGCCCCATACACCAACCACACAGGGGAGGGGAAGCCCAGGAGGAGAAGAAGCCTTAGGAGAGGCTCCAGCTCCCTAAGCCAGTTTTCCAAAGCGCTCCTGCTGTCCCTGTACCTTTTGAAATGAGCTAAGTGCATTGAGCTTTCGGTCTTGAAGAGGTTCCTGTTCTGCAAAGGGCAAGCCCTAGCCAGGGCCCTCCCCACCCTGAAACCAAGACACACAAAGTGTACATAACCAGTTCTATTTCCCTCACATATGCCCCATCACCCTACTAGCTTTTACTGTCCCAAAGAACCTTCTCTGGCCCTCTAGCTCTACCAGTGGTAGCCCAGCCCAGACCAAATGCTTAGCCACTAGCTTCCCCACCACCCCAAGCTTCTCACCGTCCTCCCAGGAGAAGCGATAAAAGTCCTCCATTTTGGGTGACTCAGGTAGGTGGGTTCCCACCTCATGGTCATAGCCGATGTTCTCTGCCTGCCGCCGGGCATGCCGTAGGACAGCCCCTCCCAGGTCCCTCAAGCGGATAGCTGCCCGGTGGAAAATTGTGTCTTTAGCATTGTACTTCATACAGTTGGTAACTATAAGGTTAAAGTCCTCCTCAAATTCCTCCAGGGTGTGATACAGATGGGACTCCAGCTTCAGCCTCATGGTGGAAAAATCCATTGGCTTGGATATGAATTCCAGGTAATCTGGAACCTAAACATATAAAACCTGTACAATTACAAAAACCATTTACTAGCCAAACAGAGTGCACCCTTCACCGGCACTCTTAGCTGCTAAGCTTACTGGCAGCTCCTGGCTCATATACCCTTCTAAACCTCACCCTTACCCCCCCCACCACCTCAGGGCCCCCATCATTCAACCCATCCCACTCTCAGCTATCTACCCTGTGTGACCATTCACCAGGGAACTAACTCCTCACCCTCCTGGAAGAGTCCTGTCCTGGTCCCCTTGCCCACCTAAACCTAACCCCAAGACCCGTATAAAACTATGCGGTGACTGATCTCGAAGCTCTCTAGAGTATTAGGTTTTTATCCCAACAGTGGCACTATCACAGACAGGTTGAAAGAGGCAGGGTGGTGATGGTGGTGAGGAAAAAACTTGCCTCACTCAGGTTGACAGGTTCAGCAAAGATTTGGGCAGGATCTTTCTCCTGTAGAAGATCTAGAGTTGTGCGCAACAAGACATTGAAAGGAGTCAGCTCCAACTCCATTGCAGCCTGCTGGACCTTGACCTAAGGATTCAGAGGAAGGAGGAAAGGTGATGAGCAGGAATTTGCATGCTCTCTCCTTTCCCCCAGTTCCCAACCCCAATCCACTCACTACACACACACCACCACAAATACTTATTCTTGTTAAGATGGCTATGCCACCAACTGTGAAAGCACAACCTGGAAATATTGGCTTGTTGCTCATGCCAAATGAAGGCTGCTTCCTGCTCGCCACTTCTTAACCAAAGATGGGGAACAGTGATGACAGATGGCACCAGGAGCCTCATGAACATTTAGCACGGCTGGTGTAGACCCAAAGGTAAAAAAGTCCCAAGTAGTTCTTCCCAGTTCCAGTCTAAGAAGTACACACTTAGAGCTGCAGCTCTCAGCTATGGCTAAGGCCCCCCTGAAATGGGTCTGGCTGCCACTCTGAGTCCTGCTGAGCACCTGTGGCTATTAGGCTGGTCTAAACACAACCTCAAAGAAAGAAATTAAAGTACTGTGCCCCCTCTGCCTCTGTGGCTCAGCAGGGCCACTTCCACTGCTTCTATAACAGAAGAGACCAGCTTTGGACCGTCATCTTTTGTCCTGCTGATTAGATAACACTTAAGCATCCTGGGGATTACAGAACAGGGTAATTCCCTACCATCAAGGAGCTCTGAATCTCAAAGGTTAGTTAAGATGTGTACAAGGAGCATTAAGTAACAATGAATTGCCAAGTGAATAACATAGATAGTTAAGTGCTACAAAAATCTGGATGGATCATAGATCTTAGACTGGGAGGGACTAGCTTGGAGTGCCTGCCTATGGGTCCAGGCGTATGCCCAAATAAACCCAAAGATGCACTACATATAGTGCATGCACAGAGCAAAAATGTTACTCACACCACAATCCAGACATCTCAAGAGCAAGAAGGAAAGACCAACACACAAACCACACACATGGTAAAACCAGGCACCTCAGGAAGTAGTGGGCTCACCAATCCCTAGCTGTCCTTTCAGCCAAGGTTGGAAAGCCATCTGCTGGACGGTCATAAAGTGGATTCTGACAGCACTCAATGACCTTAGATTCAGTGATTCTCTAATTCTTGGCTTTCCCTCATATCAACATTTGGTCAAGAATCTTAAGGGAAGGAAGCAGTTTGCTCCTACCTGCTCCCTCTTGAGCTTCTCCCTCTTTCGGATCAATTCAATCAGAAGCCGTGCCCGCTCCAGGTCATGGCGAAGTTTCTGCCAGTACTTAAGCTCTTCTTTTACGGCACTGGTTTTCTCGTCCTGTTCCTTCTAGGAAGCAAAGGTAGGAGCTGGGGGGATGTGGGAAACACGCACCTTCTGTAGACCTCAGCCTCCTCCCTAGGTCTTGGCAAAAAAATTCCTGTCTCTTCCTTCCCATCCTCTATATTTTGCTACAGTCAATGTTAAAAATCTTCAATCCTGGCCTAACAAGCCTATGGTATAGAAAGTCACCTTGCGCCTAAAGGCAACTTGGCCCTTCCACTGTGGCAACAGCCAACTATGAAGAGGCACAAAGGAGATGAGACCACCAAAGGGAACCTGTGTCATTAATGTGGGCAGGGGGAAAGGGAGAGTATTTCTCCAAGTGGGGATTAGACTAGGCCCTTTCCTACAAGCAGTTATTAAACACCATGGGATTTGGGAGAGAAGGGGGGAAGAAGAAGTATAGGATACTATGAAAGAATTATCAGAGAAGGTTGTGATTCATCAAGGAAGGCTTCCTAGACCCAATGAGTTAACTCTTGTAGAGTGATAATAGACATGAAATTGCAAAAAAAGAAATGACTAGATGAGAGCTTTGCAATTAGGAACCAAGGATGAGACTGAAAAGGGACAGCAACCAGATGATGGAGGAATCTGATTGTCAGATTGAGGTATTAGTGTAGACTAGGAGAAAAAGCACTGAACTCAAAAGTCAAAAGACCTGATCACTGGCTCATAGGGTTCATTATAACTCTGATTTTTCTCTTCTCTGGGTCTTACAAGATGGTCTTCTGGAATATTCTGACATGCAAGTAGCCTTTCTAGATTCTGAGCCCCTGCTCAGATGGTGAAAATGATTCCTAAATAAGTCAACAGCAGCTATGTTTAACATCCCCTGAAGTAACAAAGAACCTGAAATTAAAGATACCTCTAAGAAGCCACTATAGTAATAATAAGGCCTTGGAATGGAATGGAGACTGAAAGATTGGAAATGAACTGACAAACCTAACAGAAATCATGGAGGAATAAATTAAATTTAGTGGATGGCTAGGTATGGGGGACCATGCAGAGAAGAATAATGAAAAAAAATAAAGCCAATCAGAAAGGCACTGGTATAGAAAGAAGGAAGGTGGCTAGATTTAAAGGCATTGGTGAGGAGTTCAGATTCCAATTCTGATTCTTGCAGCTTGTGTGATCTTATGTAAATCAATTAATTTCTCTGGGTCTGAGTTTCCTGATCTGTAAAATGAAGAAATTCCCCTTGGTGATCTTCAAGGGTCCTTACAGCTCCAGATGTATCATCTGGTGACCTACTATTCAGGACAGTGAAGGGGAGTCTTGATGGGGATGGCAAAGTTTAGATGAGGTGCTAATTCACTGGGGAAGGGGAACAATAGTGAGAAGTTCAATTTTCAAAAAATCTACAGAGATAAGTAACAGTAGAAAGAAATATCCTGTAGTAAACTGGAGATAATGGGACAAGAAAGGGAACAGAAGGTCAGGGCTGGGAAAGTGGCAGAATCTGGAGTCCTAAAAATATGATGTGAATGAGATTGTTGAGCCAAAGAGGATTAAGAAGAAGAAAGGAGAAACTAGTAAATGTACAGTTAAAAGAGTCATCAATAAAAGGAGTTGTCAAAGAGATGGGAGAATCAGATTATATTACAGAAGAGACAGCAACATAGTATCAAATAAAGCTATTGGTGCAAGAAGAATGGCACTAGATCATCCACAGAAAGTGGTCATTGTGATCTACAGAAAGCCAGTTTCAGCAAGTGGAAGTAAAAGGAGAGCTTAAACCTAGGAGTGTGGTTACAAATGAAAACAAGAAAACCAGCTACTGGAGGGGGCAGTAGAGTCAATGAAAGTTTCTTCAACTCAGAAGACAGACACATATAAAGGCTTAAGGCAGGAATTTTCAAGCTCTTTTACAGCTCATACCCCTTTAGCTTTTCAGTAAACATTCCTCCACCTGCTATACAATATGAATGAAAAAAAATTATAGTTTTCCATGCACGTTCACATGAAAACATAAAATTGATTAATTTTTCCTTTCCTGGACTATAACAAAAATTGTGTAACCTCATTCAATGGCAATCAATTTGAAGTTTTAAAAATATCATAATAGAACAAGTTATTTGCCAAACACTACCTGTACCCTTGCCCGAGAGCAAACATATCATCCAGGGCCTAGTGGAAGGAATGAGTAAAAAAGGAAAACACTATGACATCTGAGAAGGAATGACCGACCACAAGACTACATTCAAGTCCATTTTATTTCTCCCCTCCCCCTAAAGTTTCCAAGCTCAGAGTCCCACTCTTCTATGTTTCTGCTACCTTCTCTGGTCTATTGAGATCAGTCTTAGTTCTGCCCTTGAAGCTTATCCCCCAAACCTGCCACAGCCCCTGGGGAGGCTGCTGCCAATTGGAAGCGGTGGTTATGTAAAGGGTAACAGTACAAACCAATCAAACTCATAATTACCAGCCATGAGTTCCTGGGGCAAGAAGAGTCTACCTTTGAAGGTAGCAGCCTTGAGGCTGCTACACCTCAAGCGGTGCGGGACCAGTCACATATGCCACCCCCAACATGTACCTGGGCATTCTCTGTGATTTCCCTCAGCCCTTTACCCACCTGCTCGGCATTTCTTTGAGACTGAAGGTGCGAGTGTAGGCGCCGGATGAGAGGAACACCATTCCTTGCCTGGCGTTTCAGCAGCCAGTAGTTATGAAGCCGCTGCATGAATTGGTTCTTCCTCTGCAGGGAGAGGCCACTACAGATCTTGTTCAACCTTGGGGAGAGTGGGGACAGGGAGCAGGGAGTCAGAGGGGAGCTTGGGTCATGGCACTCAAGTCCCCATCCTGACCTCAGTCTCCTCTAGAGCTGATGGAGCAGGGACAAGAAGGCTGTAGAGATGCCAAACACTTCAGTATAGAGAAAGACTTAAAATGATAATAGCAAAGTCATGTATCCAAAGTTCACAATCTCAGATTTTGATTACCAGTCTTCAACCTAACCCCTCCCAGTTTCCCACATTGGAAACACAATGGCTATTAGCTATTTGATGTTTTGTACACACAATGTCTAACAATTATGAGATGCTTTATAAACACCTGCTGAGCAACAGAACTATGTGCGTGTCCCCCACATCCCAGAAGAATGGAGCCAGAGGAATTAAGAGGCAGAGTGAGCTATAAGAAAATATCAGCACTACCTTACCCCCTATTGTTTGTTAATGGCACAAAAAGAAAGAACTCCTCATATCTATTTAATACTTTAAGGTTTAAGGAAGTACTTTCCTCAGAACAACCCTATGAAATAGACTGTGCAAGTATTCACAGCCCTAGGGCAATAATGGATTAGAGGTTATGTGATGTATATATGTGTGTCAGAGTCAGGATTTGAACCCACATCTTCTGATTCCAAGTCTAACATTTTTTTTCTTATACTATCGCATCTCATAAAAAAAAAGAAAACTGGACGTTCTGTACCAGGTGTACTATCATTTGGACCAAGTGTGACCCCCTTGTAGACATCCTAATGTTTGAGGTTCGTATTAAAAACACTGGAATCACAAAGATTTTGCCTAATTTTGATCCAGTGAAAAAAAATGACATCTAAAAGCATATTGGTGTGACTCTAGAAAGCTCATTAAGGTCCTCCATTCTTCCACAAAGGAGAAGCCCAAGTCTGAGAATCCAGGTTCAAGCTAGGGGAGACAAGTCGGCAACCAGGAAAAAAGGAGCATTTGTGTAGGTGTAAAAAAAGGCAAGAAGCTCTCTTTTATCCAGTCATTTCCCCACTCTATAACCAAAACCTTTCATGGTACAAAAAAAAAAAACCAAAAAACCTGATATCTAAACCCCTTTCAGTAACAGTCACTGATATTCACACCACTCCAACCTTGCAAATTGCAGCAAGTGGAAGAAACTGTGCTCAAAGGAATGAACTGACATAACAGTTCTGGAAATATGGACTAAGGTCTGAGCCTGCTCACTCCATGAACCCAGCATGAAGCAAATGTGAGTCCAAAAGGAGTAACACAGAGCAAAAGTGAAAACTCTTGCTAGGATCCAATACAAATCTTGAGTGAATCCCTTTCTCTCCAGCTAATAGCCCCTGGGTATATGCTCCACTCCAGTGTATGTGTTACTGGGAAACTCCTTAAATGGCTTAATTCTTTCTTCTTCCCATCATCACATTCTCCCTATACTTTTCTATGAAAAAATGTGATGCACTCAATAGACCAGTGGACTAGAATCAGAAGACCCAGATATCTGAGTGCTAGGCTAGCTCTGCAGCTAAAAGAGTTGTGGTCATTCAGGTCACTGACCTAGGTCATTCAGGTCACCTTCAACAGGTAACTCCTTGCCTAGAAGATTTCTAAGACCCTTCTATGTTGTGACATTCTAGAAATCTATGAAAATATTCTTTTTTAAGGCTAACCTTCTCCAGGAAAACTTCTCTAACTCATCACCCTCTCTCCAATCCAATCTCTCCTTACTGATTCAAGAACATGTTCATTACCATTGACTTCTCTGCCTGATTACTTAGTGCACATTAGACTATGTCTGATTTAATAGAACTGGGGGGTGGGGGAGAAGTCAGCTATCTACATATCCAAAATCCTATCCTTTTTCCAAGGACTTTTAAGTCCAAGGGAGGACGTGTCTCTCCCTTTCTCTAACTCTCCAAGATGACTAAATAAGTGTTCCCAGAGAATGGGTACCTGGTCTACTTTCCTGCCTGGCTTGGTGGTTATGTCTCACCTGCAGGATGGGATCTGTGTTATAGCCACTAGGGGTGCAGTTGTAGGTGAATCCCTTGATGGATCCTCTGATTCCTTCTTGATCTTTTGCTTTACTTTCATTTTGTTCTTCTTTAGGGAAGTCTTCAGGGCACTGCTTACTGGAACCTTGCTTTCCTCTTCTCCTCCTCCCTCCTTTGCTTCATCTTCTTCCCCACCTTCACTGGAGACCACAGGGAGGACATCCTTCTTCACAGTGCCTGGGGGGGAGTGGGCTTCACAGTAGGCTGTTTTGCGCACTGTGAAAGTGGTACCATTTAGGCTGGTTTCTCTCATAGGCTCTATCTTCATAAACAACCCAGCCCGCTGGGCACATGTCACATGAAAGGCTGTGTAGCAATTCACCTTGTGGCACTGGATAGCAGCACCGAGGCCCTTCTGCTTACAAATGTAGCAGGTCAGTTTCCATCGAGCTGGTGGAATATTGTCAATACCCTCAATAGGCTCCAGAAACACACTATTAGCAAAACAGACCTCAGGGATCCAGACGGCACACACCACATGAGCCCAGTGCCCATCACTGGTCTGCTTGAATGCGCCACCCTTGTTGGGGCAAAGAACACACTCCACAGGACGGGAAGGGGACTGCAAGCAGCATCGGCAAAGCCACTGTCCCTCTGGAATGTAGGGGACTCCATAACACTCCTGGTGCACAGCCAGGTTGCAAATATCACAGAAGAGGATGACGTTGCTGTTGTGACACTCATCGTCCATGCAGACACAGCAGAAAGCATCTTCATCAATAAGGGTCTGCTGAGCCCCACTACTTCGGCTCTCTAAATAGGATTCCTTTTCTAGTCTATCCACCAGCAATTCAAACGTGTCAGCAGAGATCGTCCCGTGGCCATCCACCAATCTCTTCTCATTCACCATGTCTAACCAGGCCAGATCTTCCTCATCCATGTCATATTCCACATCTGCATCCAAGTCCTCTGGTGGCTTCTCAATGTAGTGGTAGTAAGCAGCAGGGAGGGGTGGTGCATCTGGCTGACTGCAAGAGTCAACCACTCGGAAGCTGGGCTGAGGCAGGTGGAAAGAGGTGCCTGGGGCATGCTTGGAACATGACTCCTTTTTCTTGCCTTTTGAGGAGGTTTTCTTGGACTTGCCAGGAAATAGAGGCTGCTCACTGTTTTCTTTGTTGCTATTACATTCGGTGATGTCCTGAGCTGTCAGCTCATCCTCAGTGATGATTTTCAGAGGGTCATAGATGCTGATTCGGTGCAGTCTTCCATCAATGTCCACCTCCACAATCCGCTGTGCCTGGGCATATGTTAGTGTCTCTCGAGTAGGGGAGCACTTTAGGCTATACGGGGATGGAGAACGCCTGCCTTCGGCATTCTGCCGGGATCTCCTCCGAGGCTTCCTCATGTTACCTGCAGTTCAAATAAGTGGAGTCTGGGAGTGAAAAAAGCCTAAGAGAAAAAGTCAAGAAAAAAATGTAAGCTGATAGATGAGGAACACAAGTAGCATAAAGTGGCTAATCCAAACATATAATGAGAAAATATTCCTTTAAGAGACCAAAAAGATCACTGTTGTTTTATTTTGGATAAAACCTGTGGTATAATTGGTATAGAGAACTCCCAGCGATGAAAAATCTTCTACCAATGGAAATCAGCATCTGCTCTGACACTTACAGTCTTAGAGTTAGTTGCCTGAAGTACTAAGTCAAGTCACTTGTGTGAAAGAGCAAGTTTGGGGGAGGGCTCATACTCAATCCTCCCTCACTCCTAAGGCCAGCGCTCCATCCACTACACCAGGTTCCTCTAATGTTTCTATGAACACTTTGAGGCTTACAAACTGCTTTCCTTACAACAGTCCTCTAAGGTTGATAGTACAAGAATTATCTTCATTTTACAAAAAGAGGAAAAAGATTTAGGGTTCAAGTCAAAGTTCATCTATTCTAAGTTCAAGTTAACCTCTCACAGGTACCTACACCACACTGTTACCTCCAGAATCATGGTGACCCAGAGGTAGTATCACACCTGTGGTTAAATATGTATACCTTCTTGGTTCAGACTTCAAACACACACAGCATCTGAGCTATGTAACAGCTCTTAACAGAAATCCTGAGAAGTACAGGACAGGCCTTAGTAAAATAATCGAGAAAATAACCTATAGTCTAATCTTTAGAATGCTTTAATTAGGCATATCTGGAAGCCCTGAAAACTCAAAGAAATCCCCATTCTGAATCATAAACCAGCAAAGGATTAAGATGCCCTTACCATTTTATAACCTCAAAAGATACTTCCTTCCAAAATACATACACTGTTCAATACTCATATAGTGTTGAGAACTATTGTCGATACGATGGCTCTGAAGTTTTCCCTTAAAGGTTTTTGGAGGAAGGGGGCTACAATTGATGACAAGGAAATTCTTGGCTCTCCCACTGGTACCTACAGTAAACAATATTTCCTGAAAATGGCACCTAGAGTACAAGTTGACCTGAGTTGGCAATAGCTATACAATAGTTGGTTACAGGTGCTTCTACCTGCATTATATACCTCACAAGTGAGGCTAAAATAAGATGATATATATAAAGTACTCTGCATGTTTTAATGTACCACATAAATAACAACTATCATGAGTCCCCCACAAGGTTTAAAGTACCATATAAACATCTATTATAATTCCATCACAGCAAAATTAAGGCAGATTAATAAACCATATTATCCACATCTGTGAAGGGGGGTGGCCACTATGAAATTATCTTACAAGGTAGACTGAAAAACATCATCCAGAAGCCAGTATTCTAGAAAGGGAATGGGATAAGGAGTTTTAAAAGCTTTACTTTTATACTCTGCTTGTATTAATTTATCATATGAATTTGAACAACTGATTTTTTTCTCTTTGTGCCTCAGTTTCTTCATCGTAAGATGTAACAGTAGAAAACTTCCCTCTCATGCTAAAGGAGATTATAGATATAAAATTGCCTTGAAAAGTATAAAGCAACAATCAAATGTCAGTTTATTATCTTTAATAAGATATAATTAGTATCATGGTTAAAAACATCACCAATCCCAACAGCAGCCCAAGACTAACACAAGTAACAACCTCATCATTCCGACAAGTCATCTAGGGTACCATGCACAGAAAAGGGGGAAGGATGAAGAAATGGAAGGTTGCCCTGTATTAGGAGGGCTCTGAGCCTGACATGAACTAGCCACTCCAGCTGGGAGGCCTTAGAAATGCCACATGCTTTTGAGGCAACCTGTGCCACATGATGCTGCTGTCAGCCTGCCTGGCCAGTTGCCCAAATGCTTTGAAGTTCTGCTTCTTTTACCCACCTCGAGTTTTCTCAGCTACTTGGGAGAGGACAGGGGAATGAAGGACAGGGGAAAGGAGGGAAGGGGAAGACAAGAGAAGAGAAGGTATTTGGGGGAGGGGAGGGTCTCAGAGTAATATCCTCCCTGACTTTTCCAGTCAAATACTCCACCCATTAACTAGTTTGGCGTGATTCAATGGAAAAGGGAGAAGAGGTGGAAACACCGAGTCTTGTAGTCCAAAGACAGGGGTTCCAAATATAACTTCTGTTAATTAAATGACAAAACCACTTAGGCTCCAATGGCCTCAATTTCCTAGTCTGTAAAATGAAGAGATTGGATCAGATGGCCCCTTAAGTCCCTTCCAGCTCTATAAGTATCCTTCTAGGAATGGTGCTCAATTCTACATTAAATCGGAACAGGGACAAGGGTGACCAGCTCCCTGCCCTCAAGAAGCTTACAATTTAGTTGCTGTTTAGCCAGAGGTCCGTCACTCCCACCAATGAAAAAAAAAACCCCACAATAGCCTGCCCCAATGGGTCTTCATCCTCCTCTTTACAACCCCAAGGATAACTGGGGAGCTAGGGGGTGCCTCACATGCTACTTGCGCCTGCAAGACCTTGCACATAGTAGGTGCAGGATGGAGCCCCCTGAGCCCTGGCACTTTCATCAAGCAGGTCGTCTCTAGCTGAGCCCTGCCCCTTTAAGAGGGTTCTTCTTCCAGAAGAATCTTTAACCCTTTGGGAAGGGGAAGAAAAGTCGAGTGAAACAATATCTCCTCCCGAAGAGCGGTGGGGGGAGGGGTGGGAAGAGGAGAGGAGAAAGATATCTAACGACAGACAGACAGAAGAGACAGACTGATAAAGCGAGGGAGAGAAGCCGCAGCCCTATTGGTCAACCTGACTGCCAATCCCAGAAGCCCGGGGCCAAGGGCCGCGAGGAGGCGGGACCACTCGCCACAACTTCCAATCGGCGGGCGAGGCGGGGGCGGGGCTCGAGCAGTGGGGGCAGGGCTTTCCCGCTCAGCCTCCAGGACTAGGGGAGACAAGATGGCGGCGGCGGCGGGAGGGGGGTCCCTCTCCTCAGCTTTGCCTCCCACCCCCTCAGCCTGCTCGGGCCTCCGCCGCCTCCGCCCCTGGGGAGGAGTCACACGGTTCCGCCGCCGCCACCGATACCAACACCGCCGCCTGAGCGGGAAGCCTTCTTCCTCCCCGGGGCCCCTCCCCTCTCCTCTCTTCCCCTCCCCTCCCCCGGCCTCCCGGGCCCCGATGCCCCCGCCCCCGCCCGGGCCCCCGTTACCTCAGCCCGACCTGGGCGCCAGGGGCCCCTCGGGAGGGAAGCGGCGGCCTCCCGCTTCCCCACCTTCTCCGCGTACTCCGCGCTGGCCCCCGCGGCGGCCGCTGCTCCCCGGGGGAGGGGAGGGGAAGGGAAGGGGAGGAGAGGGACGGGAGCCGGAGCCGCCGCCGCCGCCGCCGCCACGGAGCCCGGCCAGGGGAGGCAGCGCGGGGGGAGGGATCAGCCCCCAGGCAGGACCCGCCCCTCCGGCCTCCCCCCGCCGCTGCCGCCGCCGCCCCTGCTCCCGCTCCCTCCCTCCTTTCCTCCCTGCCCGCGCCGCCGCCGAAAAAGCGGAAAAAAACCCACACTCGCCCTCCCGGGAGAGAGGGAGCAGCGGCCGCTGGAGCGGAGCCGGAGCAGTCCCGTCACCGTCGCCGCCGCCACGGGGGCACGGTCCTCCCCTCAGCCTCACGGTGGCGGTGCGGACACCATGGCGGGGAAGGGAGGGGGCGGCCTGCGCGCCTCCGGGCCTCTCTCGCCTGCCCCTCCCTCCGCGCTGCAGGGAGCCTAGGGCGGCTGCTGGGGGTAGGGGGCGGCCTCGGCCCGAGAGGCTCAGCCCCGCCCTCCGCGCCTCCAGCAGGTGGAGGTGGCTGAGGGGGCAGCTAAATCCGGGGGTGACCTTGGGCATGTAGTTTAGCCCTCTCTGGGCCTCAGTTTCTTCATCTGTAAAATGAACAGGTGGGACTAGATAACCTCTAGACCCCTTCCAGCTCTCTCTAGGAGAGTAAGACCTAGCAATACCTGGGGGGAGGGAGAAGGGAGACTGAGGATAAGTCTAATAGAAAGACTGCAGGATTTTGTAGTCAGGGGACCTGGGTTCAAATTCCAACACTACCTATGGAAAAGTGTTTTAAGCCCTCAGGGCCTCAGATTCCTCTTAATATAAAATGAAAGTATTGGGCTATGCCACGACTGGCTCTATAGCCAGGATCCGGAGTCAGTTAACTAATAATTTATAAAGTGCTTACTATGTGCTAGCCACTGTGTTCATACACTTTCGATAGAAAAAGAATGACCATGCCTCGCCCCCCCCACCCAAAAAAAATATTTAACACCTCAAAGATTTGATTATTCTCCGGAATAGTCCCCATTACTTCCACCTCTTTTGGAGAATAGCATCGGAGACCTCTACCTGTTTTGTACAAGTGAAGCCAACCAGTTAGTTATCCTAATTAAATACCAGAACTATTCATGGTGTTAGATAGGATGTGAGGAAGAAAATATAAAAGTTCCTGCCCCGAAGCTGCATTTCAGTAGCTTATGTTTAAATACTGTATTAAACGTTTGAATGCCAACTTTGAACAACAGCTAATGATACTTTGTTTCTCTTTAATAAGAAAGTAGGAAAGTCTTTTTTCCTTTTTACCTGACACAGGAATGAGTTAATTTGTTCTGCATTTTGTTAACAAGGATTTTTTTGGGGGGCTGGTAAAATGGAGGTGAGAGTTCTATGATAGGTTGCCAGGAAAAAAATCAGGGTCATTGAAACTTTTTAATGATTGGAAGTTAATAGAAGAAAAACGGGACAACTTTGAAAGTTATGGGTTGAAAGGAAAAGCAGGATGTTCAGTCTATTTAAATAGCAGAAGACAATGGGAAAATAGAATTTGCTTTACAGTCAATTTTGCTGAAATATAAAATACCTTTAAGAAAAAAAGAATTTCCTTAAGAATGGTAGTAATAATATTTAATTTCATTCCTTCTTTCTTTGAAAAATGCAAAATATAGTTGCTATAAATCCATACTGATGTTTTTCCTTTTGACAGATAATCTTACCTATGTGATACTTAGACCAATGGAAGTTTTCAAAATGGATGAACACCATGGAAAAAAATACATGGTTTTCTATCTTGTAACAGTGAGTGAAAGAAATATTTAAGTGCAATGAGGATTAAGTGCAAGTTAACAATATATGTGCTTTTCAAGTTTTCCTCATTAAAACTTTTCATATTAGAACTTTATTTAGCTTCAGGTTTTTCTTCTTTGATTTTCAGCTTCCGTTTTTAATGTTAATATTTTAAGGCCTTTACTCACTTTAAATGTTGACATTTGACATTGGTTTCTTATTACAATGTAACCACATACATAACAGGTTCCTCATGATGTACTCTTACAGTATAACCAGTGGAACAATTATGCCATTAAAAACAAATTTGGAACATGTATCAAATCCCAGAGGCACTAAATTTAATTCACTTTACTCTCTAGCTATTTTAATGGGTTGTAAGTTCAACAATTCACCAGCCCTTAACCATTAAGACAATCAGCAATTAAAGTCAACAAATGAGAATTTGTTTTTTTTTAAATAGTTCAAATAAAGTAGTTTTAATTGTAATCTGTATGAGTAGAAACTTAACATGGTTGAAATAAAATGAAAACTGTATTAACTTTTATAACTGGAAGGAAAGTGGATACAAAAGTACAGATAGACATGATCTAGAATAGAGATGTCAGACAGGCTGTTTTGCCCAGATTAAAGTATAATTAGGAACATTTAATAAAAGAAATAAAAATATAATAAAGCATAGGTAATTTGCATTTTTGAGTGTGACACTACTGGTCTAGAACATGCTTTTTGGTTGTTCTTGTGAATATATCAGTCACACCGTAAGAAAATACTAATGGTGTGCTGTTTTTATTATAAGCAAGAAGAGAGAAAGCTTTGTGGTTCTAACATTAAGCAACAATTACCTTCATGCTTCTTTCATGAAAAAAATTTACTTATGCTTGCAAACCACCCACCTAAACAATATACTGTACTATGAAATTATCTTAAGATTTTAGGAGAAAAAAAGGGCAAAGGTGAAAGTGCATATGACTTCTATTTTTTTCACTACAATGTTCAATGTAAAATTTTCAGCAAATTCACTGTAGAAAGGCTGGATATTATGTCCATTTAATCTTTAACTCTTGTAAACTGGGAGTATAATTTCTAGCACTGTGCTCATTATGCAAAATTATAACAAAGTTGAGAATAGGACTAATTAATTTTTTTTAGGCTAGTCATTTTTCCAAGCTTTTATCATATGTTACTATGTTCTGGAGAATATGATTCTACATAAAATCAGGGTGGATTACATTTAAATCATCAGATTTGGTCAGTCTTTATTTTTTACAAAGAGGGTATTTTATGCCTTAATGTCACAATAGTCATTTTATTGCCTCAGAGCCTCAAAGAGTGGGTCCACAACAAATTTATGTTAATCTCAACTGGGTCTTCACTGAAGCAAGGTAATGGTTTCAAACCTCCCAAATAGATACACTGTCCCACAATAGATTAGCTTTTCCAAATCTTTTCAATGCTTTGGTGGTACTTCCAGCCCTCACCCCCTCATTTAAAAACCCTACCTCATTTCACTGAAAAAATTCTAAGAGCCCCCTCTTCTCACTTCTTCCACTCAAATCACTCAGTTGCCTGACACATAAAGTGATCCTTCTTGCCTTTGTAAACTCTTCCTATTATCCCCACTCTCACTAATCTTCAATCCCTCCCTGTCTAGTGGCAACTTCCCTACTGTCCTCAGACATGCCTGTCTCCCCTATCCTTAACCCCCACCAGACCCTTCCTCTCACCACTACCACCACCAAGCCTTTTAGCTCATCATCTCTCTCCATTTCGTGACTAAACACCTTGAGAAAGGAGTCTACAGTTGGTATCTCAGTCAACAAGATTTTAAGTGCTTACTATTTCAAGAGGAGAGTATAGAATAGCATTGAACTGGTTCACTATGGGGGTCAAGAAGAGGAAGGGAAGAGAGGATAAACTCTATGAGGATAATGGCCTGGGAATGAACTGAGGCACAGAGGGATTGGAATTTATTTCCTCTCCTCCCCCTTGATTCTATACCCTCTGGTAACTGATTTCCATCCTCATTCAACTGGAATTGCCCTCTCCAGAGTTTCCATGTGTCTTCTAATTGCCAAGTCCATTTGCTTTTTCTCAATCCTCAGCCCTTATTGACCTCTCTATAACTTTTTACATGGTGTAAGACTGTCTTTTCCTACAAACTCTTTCCTTAGAGATTTCATGACATTGCCTTCTGGCTCTGCTACCTGTCTGTCTGCTCCTTCTCTGTCTTCAGTCTCAGTTGTTCATTCTTTAAGTCTTGCTCACTTACCATGGCTATCCATCAAGGCTCTGTCCTTGGTACTTTTCTTACCAGAGGTGTCAAACTTGCTATCTTTGGCTGTTTGCAGGGATACCTTTTCTATTTAAGTTTGACACCACTATACTATGCTCTATACTATCTTTCTTTGGGGTGTCATAGTTTCTTTGGGTTCTTTTAGTATCTCTATGCAAATGATTCTCATCTATTAAGCAGCTAGATTCTAGCCCTTACCTCTTTTGCCCTTTCTCACAACACCAACTCTGTATTAGCAATCTCAAACTCAGTATGTCCAAAATAACTTAATATCTTTCCAAAACAAGCCCTCCTTTTATCCCTACTTCCCTATTAGTTATCGAGAGCATTGCCATATTCCTAGTCATCCAGGCTTGTAACATCATCGTCAGCAATTCACTTGCACTTATCTCCTGTGTGCCCATATGTAATTTGTGACTAAGTCTTGTCTCTACCTTCACAATTTCCCTAAGATATATCCACCTCTCTACTTACACACTTGAGACCCCAGTACAGGTCCTTACCACTTTATACCTAGGCTATAGTAATAACCTTCTGGAAGGCATCTCTGCGTCAAGTCTCTCTCTACTCCAGTCTATTCTCTACTCAGCTGCAAAAATGCCTGGCCATGTGACACCCCTAATCTGTAAACTCCGGTGGCTCCTTATAATCTCCAGGATCCAGTATAACATTCCCTTTGACTTTTAAAGTACTTTATAACCTGGCCCCTTCCTGCCTTTCCCCAGACTAATTACATTATACTCCTCTCCACCTACTCCATAGACTCAGGGCTTCCTGCAATCTTTCTTATCTTCCCACTCCAAGCCTTTTCCCAGGCTGTTTCCCCATACCTGGAATGTTTTCCCTCCCAGTAATTGCCTCTTGGCTTCCCTGGCTTCAGGACTTGGCTAAAATCATACTATTTGCAAAATGCTTTACTTGGATTGCCCCACATCCCCTAGCTCTGAGTGTCTTGCCTCAGAGACTATAATTCCTCAGGTTATACATAGTTATTTGCAATGTCACCACCATTAGAAAGTGAGTTTCTTAAGGACTGGGAGTATAATTTTGCTTTTCTTTGTGTCTCTAGCACTTAGCACACTGCCTTGCAAATAGCAAGCATTTAATAAACTTCTTCCAGAGCAGGAATGGTCTTTTTTCATCAATCTCCTATAGCCCTTATCACTTATATGCTAAATAAATATTTATTGAATAAAGTGTTCTCAGTATCATAAGATAATTCTGGTTACTGAAAAATAGTTATACAAGACAAGAAACTTTAAAGATGATGAGAATTCTTTGTTATTGGGGGTGGTTTTCTGGAAACAAGGAGGAATACAGGGGTAAAATATCTAGATGATGTAAAAATAATATCAAAAAAATTTTAAGGTGATGGGAAATACCTGTTAATAGACTTTATATAGTTCTTCTTACCCTGAGAATCTTCTAGTTGGAAAGACAAAAATGCATTTTACAGGAAACAACTAAAAAACAATTACAATGTACAAGGACAAACTATACAAAAGGATGAAAGAAGCATAATAGTGGCAAAATGTTTAAAACAATGTTAGGCTTACTAAGGGAAGGTTTCTTGGAAGGCATGACTCAAATTGGTTCTTGGTTGGTATAAAGGAATAAGAATGGTGATGCTCTTATGTGCAGACTAAATCTACCTAGGAGAAGGAAAGTGAAAAACTTTGTATCAGATTTCTCTGCTAAGTGTTTTATATCCAAGATCTATAAACATTTAACATACGTTAAAGACCAAAAGCCCTGTGGACAGGTAGTCAGAAGATATGGACAAACAGTTCTTAAAAGGAGAGTTGCAAACAGTTAACCACATGAAAGAATGCTTCGGATTACTAATAACAGAAATATAGATGCACAATGGATAGGATGCCTGGGCTGGAGTCAGGAAGACTCAGCTTCTTGAATTCAAATCCGGCTTCAGATATTTACTAGCGATATGACCCTGGGCAAGTCACTTAACCCTATTTGCTTCAGTTTCCCTATCTGTCAAATAAACTGGAGAATGGCAAACCACTCCAGTATGTTTCCCAAGAAAATCCCAAATGGGATCATGAAGAATTGGACATGAGTGAATAACATAAAACCAATCCTGAAGTTGTCTGTACACACTGCAAGTTGGCAAATATGACAAAAGACTGTTATAGCCAATATTGGGGGAAGATGGGAAGATGGAGATACCACATTGTTGGTAGAGTAGAGAAACAGTATAACCATTTTGGAAAGCAATTTGGAATTCGTCGAAGTGAATAAATCATCTGTACCTTTTGATCTAGTGATTCTACCATCAAGTATATACCCCCAAGGACACAAGATAAACTAAAATATTTATAGGAGCATTTTTTTTTTTGGTAGCAAAAGATTGGAAACAAAGTAGATGTCCATTGATTAAAGAATAGCAAAACAAACTGGTACATGAACGCAGTGGAATGAATAGTGCTGATCTGAAAGAAAGGTCAAATGTGATGAATATAAAGAAGCAAAGAAAGATGGGCTTGAATTGATACACAGTAAAGCAAGCAGAGCCAAGAAAACAATTTACTTAATGACTAGCAATGTAAACAGAATAGCTGCAAGGGAAAAAAAAAATCTGACTTAGAACAAGTATGGCTTGAAAGAACAAATGAGATGCTACTCCTATCTCTGCCCTTTGTAAGAAGTCCCAAGTGTGGTATGTTACACATATTTTCAGACTTTTTCAATGTCATATTGATTCTTTCCTTTTTATCTTAAAAAAAATAAATGGATCCCTGGCAAGAAGAAGGGAAAAAAACCCAAATAATATAGCACTTACTGCATGGCAGGTACTGTGATAAGTGCTGTGCAGTTATTTCGTTTGATCCTCACAACAACCCTGGGAGGTAGGTGCTATAATCCCCATTTCGAAGATGAGAAGACTAAGGCAAAAAGAGAAGTGAATTTCCCAGGATCATACAGCTAGAATCCAAGGCCAGCTTTGAAATTCACAGGTTACTGACTCTAGGCCAGTGTTCCACCCATTTCATACCTAGTTGATAGAAAAAAAGATACCACTAAAATTTTTTTTTAAAAATGAATGGTGATGCTAAGTAGGAAACAGCAAAGCAGAATCTAAAAACAGAACAATCACAATTCTAAGTGTAGTAAAGACTAGAAGGTATGGGATGGGAGGAAGTTACTAGGGAATTCAGATTTGATGGGCAATAAGGATTTAAGATTATTAAGCCAGGTTAAGATGTGATCAAAGTGGTATTTAAGAAAGATTATCCTGGTGACTGAGTATCAGGTAGACTGGGGTGGGTTAAGGGGGTAGTCCATGAGACAGATCAGCCTAGAGATGGTTGGAGTAAACTAGGCATGAGATAATGAGGTGAAATGAATGAAAGAAATGGTAGTGGAAGAGAAAGAGTCAAATCATACTTTGCAGAGGAAAATTGACTTGTGACTGATTGAAGATGGGAAGGAAATGAGAAAGGAGTGAAAATCAAGTCCAGGTTTTTAAGCTTGGATGTCCTATTGAAGAGTAGTATAGTTGACAATGAGATTAATTCATTTAGCAAATATTTATTAAGCTTATTTTTCCTTCATAGAGTTTACAGTTAAGGTTTTGGAGGATATACACATGAAATTATAACATGGTTTTGTGAAGAAGCGCACTGGAATTAAACATGATGAATTCAATTTCAGGCATTTTGAGTTGTTTGAAACCAGCTTTGGGAACATTTATTGCCCTGACTTTGAAATGTCTTAGACATGGATTTTAGTTAACAATAGTGTTTTTGTTTAGTATCCTGGAAATGCTAAACCATGAGCCTGAAAGGAATTTGTATGTGGCAAGTGTAAATTCAATGGAATATAGTATATTTTTATTTCAACCTTTACTATTTCTACTAAATTGCATGTCTTGACTACATAAGAAGTCACTAGGCCTAAAATATACATTTCAGATTCTTAGCAGTAATTAAGAGTGTGTGTGTGTGTGTGTGTGTGTGTGTGTGTATTTGATAGGTTTTTACCTTTAGCACTTTCATAACAATGTAACAAAGTTTACCCATTTGGTATGATCCTACCATTTTTTAATGGGGATTCTCCTAATTGAAAGAGGTAGAGCGTAGTGGAAAGAGCAACAAACTAAGGAGTCAGGATTACTGGGTTCTACACTCAGCTACACCCCTGACCAGCTGTATGAATTTAGATCATTTAATCTTTTTTGGACTTCAATTATTTCAGTGGACTATGTGTACTCCCTTCGGTAAGATAACTGTGGCCCTTTTCTCTTAATATTTCATGGCATCATTAATGAAAGGCATCATTAGTAATATGCCGTGGCTTGTTTCCTAAATATGATCCTGCCTATTTTCTTCTTCCAGATTGATTCTAAACCCAGCTTACTGTCTATCTGCAGTATCTGTTCCTTACATGTGTATCAATAGACTAACTCAATAGGTTACTCATCCAACTGTATGTCATAAACTGGTTAATATGCATCCTTTCATTTACTTGTTAGGTTGATCTCTTCTGAGTGATCATAGATTTCAATAAGGAGATCTCTGCCACTGAGAGTAATGAATCAGAGAGAATACAGAGTACATGTGGAGGGGGGGGGGGGAAGAGGTGTGTAATACAATCAACAAAATGTCACCTACCAATAGGACATCTAGAGAACCTCACCATCTAGGGATAATTCATTTGGACTTTTTTTTAGGACATCCTCCAAAACAGTAGCCATCACTTATGGGAAAATCTCTGTCTTCCTGTTTTATATCTTACTTGATATTGATAAATCAGATGATTGAACAAAGTTCTGTGTGGCTGAATCTACCAAGGAATCTTAAACGATCGTATGGGAACCATAATTTTAGAAGAGGGCCTTTAAGTTTGTTGGCTTCTACCTAGTCAAGTGCTTTACTGGTGATTAATAAAGGATATATACAGCAAAAGTTTATCCTCTACATATTTGAGTCAATTCTTCAAGGCAGTATGGAATAATGGATAGAAATAAATAGCCTTGGACTCAGGAAGACCTGGCTTCATGTTCTGCTTTGGACATACATAGGCTATGTGATCTTCAGCAAGTCATTTAACCTCTCAATGACTTGGGCAACTTTCTTAACACTTGCAGAGGTGACAATCTACATTCAAAAACAAAGTTCCTCAGCCTCCCTATACTAAGGAAATCATGGTTCCAGTCTATGTCCTGTGTGGTATGTTGTAGAGAATCACTTAGGAAAAATTGCCTATTCCATTCCGGAAACTCCTTGATATTCACAGTGATTCATCTCAAAGACTTTATATTTATTTTGTGATAATGCTATTCAGGATATTTTTCTTTCTTTGGAATTCACTGAATGGCTTTTTAGGTACTGAGGTGTTATGTCTAAATGTGGTTTCACTGTCATCAATGATGACATTGTAAAAATATTGCTAGATATATTCCATTTGACATCTATTTGTCCTTCTAGTTTCACCCATAGTTCTGTCTCTATGGGGCCTCATGCCAACCTTTCTATATGCTTGCTGCCTTTTCTTGGACTGCTTTTCACTGTTTTATGAGTCACTACTGCTCATAATCTTTCATCCTCTTCCTAACGTTTTGCAAATAATCATGAATTCTAAACTGGTTTTCCTTTTTACTGCCACATCTCTCCATTTGGCAAAGACATCAAATGTTTAATGGCTGATGTGATTTATGGACTCTTAACCTCCTCTGTGTGGCAATTGTTTTATATCAGTTAAACTTATCCAAGAAATAATAAGAGGCAGTGTCTTTTATCCATTTCCCATTTTTCAGAGTCAACAGCTGGTTTAAGTGGGTTGAGTTGGAGTTGTAATTACACACAGTGGAATAATTTCAGTAGGAATGAAAATAAAATCTAAAAATCTTAGTTTTCCCTTCTTCAAGTAGAAGGTAATTATTATACAATTAAAAAAAAAAGTCCTATAGCAATTTATAGTCACGTGGTCATAAAAGGAAGCCAGACCTTTTTTTTTTTTTTAAAGTAAGGAAATTCTTAATCCTTATATGGCCCAGGGACCCACAGACTAAGTTTAATCCTGGGAGCTGACTCCAAGAAATTTAATTTTTCTTCTTTGATTCATTGCCTCCACCTGGAGTCACTCCAAGAAAATCTAACATATTAATGATATAATCCCACATTTAGTCAGTCAATACATATTAAAGCCCCTCCTTCCTTCTTTCTTTCCTCCCTCCCTCCCTCCCTTCTTCCCCTCCTTCCCTTCCTCTGTCCACATATTATATCATACCCTTACCTGTGGGTACTCTTCCAACAGGAATGTAAACGTTGATGGCTGAAACCTAGCAAGATACCTTCAGGTTTTTAAAGATCTCGCCTCAGACTCAATTTACTATTGCTCTCATTGATTGGCCAACAACAGGTCCCAGCCCAAGCCCACTAAGTGGTCATTGGTTGGGCCCAGATGGCTCAGAACGAATGTAAATGGTAATTGTTTCTTTTTTGACCAGAAACCCTGAGGGTCTTCCCCTCCCAGACTGATTTTTTTTTTAAAAGGTAAAAGGACCCATTCCTTGGCTCATTTCTTACCTAACCTTAAACACTGAATGGACATTGCCTCAAAGTGAGAACTTGGCCAAGGTCTCCCAGTGCATCCCAGAGGCTATTACCAGTTATCTTAACCTATGTCCTGTCACTGTGTTGAGGTTTAGGGGTACTGGGATCCTGAAACAGTGACATGAGGGTCTTGCCTGAATTAATTAAGCTCAAGTTTTCTTTCAGCCAAAGGCCAGATTTATTAGAACATGATTCTATGATTCTAAAAATCTGCCCTATTGACCAGACTCTTAAGAAATCTAAGCACTGGCTAGACTTAAGGAATCTGAGCATTTGTGATTGCTTGTATAGACAAGTGGACCAGATTAAATCTGAGCACTTTCAGTGAAGGCAAGATGGATCTTTTATACCAAAGACTATGAAAACAGAGAAGGGGTCTATATAGAATTAAGCTAACTGCCGGTCTAGGTGGGGCCAGGTACAGACAATGAAAGTGTAGTTAATTGACTGGGAAGGGCCGATTACCCTGGGGGCTCTGAGCCTCAGGGGAAAGTCCAGGGACTTTTCATTTTTGGAGTCCAGATCCTAAAGACATTGTCTTTTCCTTTTGGGGGTTCAGATCAAATCCTCACCATTTCCCCCCTCAAACAAATGGGACCCAAATTTTTGGGGGATAAGGGCGAAGACCTGGAACTGCTTCTTGCTGGGAAAGGTTGGGACATTGGCTAGTACTGACAGTTTGCTACCAACTGTAGGTGAGTCTGGAAGACACAAATCTGATAAGCTAGTCTGCAGGACCCAAGTATTGGGAAAAGTAAAAGTGCAAGAGCCTTATTAAAATCATTTTCCTTTGACCAGCAAGATTATCTGATCTTGTTACTTTCTCAAAAGTTTAATACTTTTGTTGGTAGAATTTTCTCACCTAGACCTGGGACTGACTTTTGCTCCCATTATAACAAAAGGCTAGGGAGGTACTTGAGATTAGGTCAAATTGGTTATCTCCCTCTAAGAAATGTTGGGGCTGATGGCCCCAGGTGAAAGCCAGGGACTTTTCCTTTTTGGGCCAAGATCCCGAAGACATGGTCTTTTCCTTTTGGAAGTTCAGATCTCATCCCCATCGACTGAACCTGGATAACTCTGAAGGAGACAGTGAGACTGTTTACTTTGTGCAGCCCACCCTCACTTAAATCCAAGTCATGGAATCACCTTCCTGATGCCTTGATCCTCTTTAAGAATGAAGGACAAACAACATTAAGCACCAACTATGTATTGGTTGACACTATGCTAAGTATTGGGGATACAAAGAAAGGCAAAAGATAGTCTCTGCCCTTGAGGAGCCCAGAATCTAATGAGGGAGACACCATTCAAACATGTGTACAAACAAGCAATATAGGGGCGGCTAGGTGGCGCAGTGAATAGAGCACCGGCCCTGGAGTCAGGAGGACCTGAGTTCAAATTCAGCCTCAGACACAACACAAAACTAGCTGTGTGACCTTGGGCAAATCACTTAGCCCCAATTGCCCTGCCTTCCCCCTCCAAAAAGCAAAAAAACCAAAAACCAAAAAACAAGCAATATACCAGATAAATAGGAAATAATCAACAGAGGGAAAGCAGTAGAACGCAGAGATATTAGAAAAGGCTTCCTGTAGGAAGTGGATTTTTAGCTAGGACTTAAAGGAAGTCAAGAGGAAGAGATGAGGATAAAAATTACAGGCATGGGATATAGCCAGTGAAAATGTCCAGTCACTATTGTGCTGTAAGAAATGAGAAGCAGATGGACTTCATATTTACCTGGAGAGGCTTATACAAACTGATGCTAAGTGAGAAGAGCAGAGTTAGGAGAACTTTTTACACAATGACAGAAACAACGTATGTATGTGTGACGACCAACTTTGATAAACTGTACTATTCTCAGCAACACAAGGTTATAAGACAACTCTAAAAGACTCAAGATGGAAGGGGATGTCTAAACTCAGAGAAAGATCTAGAAAGAACAGAGTTTAAATGGAGACCGAAGCAAACTACACGCTCTCTTTCTTTTCCATGTTTGGTTTTGTTTCCTCTTTCCCATTGTTCATTCCATCGGTTACAACCCTTCTGTACAACCAGACTAATGTCCAGTGTGAAAGTATTTGCAGATCCTATACTTGATTGCAAGTAGCCATGAGAGTTGGGGGTTGGAGGAGGGGAGAAAATTTGAAACTCAAGGGATAGTGGAACTGAATCTTGTAAACTAAAAGTAAATAAACAAATCAATTAAAAAAAAAAAAAAAGAAAATGCCCAGTCAAGAGAAAGAATGTTATGTCCAAGGAATGGCAAAAAGACCAGTGTTACTGGGTCCCATAGTACATGAGAAGGTACAGTGTAAAAATACTAGAAATGTAGGGTGGATATAAAGATCCTTTTAAAGAGAATTTTACGTTTGATCCTGGAGGTGATAAGCAGCCTCTAGAGCAATGGTTTTCAACCTTCCTAGTGCCGCAACCCTTTAATACAGTTCCTCATGTTGTGGTGACCCCCAACCATAAAATTATTTTCGTTGCTACTTCATAACTAATTTTGCTGCTGTTATGAATCGTAATGTAAATATCTGATATGCAGGATGGATTTAAATTGAACATAACCCACAGGTCGAGAACCGCTGCTCTAGAGTTTATTAAGTGTGTGTGTGAGAGGGGTTGACGTGTGAGACTTGTGCTTTAGAAGGATCATTTTGGCAGCTGAGTAGAGAGTGGACTAAAGTGAGGAGAGACTTGGGGAAGGCACATCAGCAGGCTATTGAAAAAGTTCAGGGGTGAGGTATGAGGACCTGTCCCTGGATAGTGGCAATGTCAGAGGGAAGAAGGGGGCATATGCTAGAGATGTTACAAAGGTAAAAATCAATGGAACCTGGCCACGCATTGGATATGGGGCATGAGAGAAGAGTGAAGATTAAGGATGGTACCTAGTTTGTAACTAGATGTCTGACAGGATGGTTGTGTGCTTAACAGTAATAGAAAAGCTGGGGAATTGGCAGGACTTAGGAGAAAAAATAATGAGTTCAGTTTTGGACATGTTGAGTTCAAGATAAACAGTGGGCAGTTGGAGATGAAAGACTGGAGATCAGGAGAGAGATTAAGATTCAGCTAATGGATCTGAGAGCTATCAAAAAAGAAATGATAATTGAATCCATGGGAGCTGATGAAATCACCAAATGAAACAGTATAGAGATAAGGGCAGCTAGGTGGCAAAGTGAATAAAGCACCGGCCCTGGAGTCAGGAAGACCTGAGTTCAAATCCAGCCTCGGACACTTGCCACACTTACTAGTCATGTGACTTTGGGGAAGTCACTTAGCCCCAATTGCCCTCCAAAAAAAAAATAAAAGATATAGTATAGAAATAGAAGAGAAGAAAATCCAAGCCAGAACCTTGAAAGACACCCACAGTTTGTGGGTGTGATGTGACCTAGATGAAAATCCAGCAAAGGAGACAGAAAAGAAACTGTCAGATAGGATGAGAACCAGGAGATAGCAGTGTCAGGAAAATCTAGAGTGAAGAAATAATCAAGAAGAAGAGGGTAATCGACAGTGTCAAAGGCTACAGAGAGGTCTAGAAGAATGAGGATTGAGCAGCTAAGAGATCACTGATAATTTTGGAGAAAACAGTTTAGGTGAAATAATGGAGTCAGAAACCAGATTATAAAGGATTAAGAATAGGGTGAAAGTGGAGGCATCTATTGTAGACAGCCTTCTTAAGGAATTAAGCCACAAAAAGGAAAGCTATGGAACTATACCTAGTAGGAATGAATGAGCACGAGAAAGACACGAGCATTTTTGTTAGGTAGTAACATGAAGAGTTTGGAGAAAAATGAGAAAGTTGGAATGAAAGAAGAGGCAACCTGCTGGAGAATGGAGAATGAAAGGGGATAATTTGTGCACATAGACAGATTTGACTTGGCAAGGAGAAAGGCTACCTCTTCACATGAGACATAGGTAAAAGCTGAGAGATTGGCAGAAAGTATCTGGGAAAAGTGAATTGAGAAGGAAGAAGAGGAAGACCCCAGAGAATGGCCAGATTTTTCAGTAAAATATGAGTCAAGGTTCTCAAATGAGGATAGGAGGAGAGGAGCTATGGGGGAATTTAAGGAGAGATGAAAAGATTTGAACAGTTTTATAGTAAGTCAGTTAGGGAAGTATAAAATGATTTCCTTGACACAGTTGAGATTACATAATATAAATTTCTCATGGATCCAGTCAGTAAGTTTCATGGCTTTCTCTAGCTTCATCCAGCAACAAGTGAATAGGACTGAAAGCACCAGATGATAGGATTAATTTGGGGTTGAGGCTTGGCAAAGCAAGATCAGCAGTAGATTAAATGGAGGAAGTCAAGAAGATGGATGGTGTAGAGTTGAACTGGTTCACCAAGGGTTCAAGATGGAAAAGGGAGAATGATGCAGTGATGGCCTGGGAAAGAACTAAGAGGTCAAGGGACTGGCAATTATGGTGGGAATGAAGAATACCCTTCTTCATTCTTCTTTAGAGTTGCATGGTAGAGGTATAATGATAAAATATTGAGATCAGAATTGAGAGTTTATGAACATGAAAGTGGAATATTTGTAGGTAATGGCAAGATAAGAGCATTGTTATCCCTGTGTAGTTGAGTTGGGGTGGAGAAGAAGACCTAAATTCCCCAAAATAGAAGTAGAAGGGCCCCTATATCCTATGTAACTACTCATGGTAATAATATGAGTATTGGATATGAGGCAGCCTTTATTTTACTCACAAGAAATGAGGAGACTATAGTAGTCAATATTTATATAATACTTTAAGATTTGCAGAATACTTTACATATATTCTCGTTTGATTCTCACAATAACCTTATGAGGAAGGTACTATTATTAATCCCATTTTATAGATAAGAATATTGTGTTTTAGGCAGGATTTGAACTCAAATTTTCTTGGCTTCAAGCCTACTATTGTACTTATGGTACCACAGATGCCCAGGATTTCCATGATCCCTTGATCCATGATATGGAGGTAGGAGGGGAAAGCATTCAGTCTGTCTCAGAAGAAGATTGAACTTAGGGTTTTTTTCCCCAGAGCAGTACAAGTTTGGAGAGATGTAGATGGGGATTGTTTAAACTCCCCTGGAAGCCAAATATAGTTTGCAAGCTACTAAACAATCAATTTCCTGCTTTTCAGAATTGTACTATCCAAATAATTCACTGCCTCTGTTCACTAAGATGCCACTCAGGCACTCTGTAAAATATTCATCCTTTTCCAAGGAGAATGCTGCATCCGAAAATCCTCTTCTCTATCAAACAGTACTTCTTAGCCCTTTTTTATGGCATGGCAGTCTGGTGAAGTCAATGTTTCCTTCTCAGAATGTTTTTGTTTTAAATTCATAATTGAAGGAAATGCTAAATTTCGGTTAGACATCAGTAAAAAGGTATAATTTTTTTTTCCCCATCCAGGTTCTCAGACCTCCCCCCAAGAAAAGGTTCATGAACCTCAGGTTAAAAACTTCTACTTTAAAAGGTACTATTTCCACTCTAGAATTTGAGAAGTCTCACCTAGGTTTTTAGCAGCAGGAGCTATATTATTGATTTTCTTCCTTCTCTTTCTCCAAGGCTCACACTGTTATAGAAATGTCACCTCTAAAAGGCTGAATGAAAGTAAGTACATGCACTTGGCCATGTGCTTTTGAAGGAACTCTAGTTAAGGCCAACTACTGCACCTGGCTAACTGTCATCTCTTAGACTGGGAAAATTCACTCTCAGGAACTTTAATCTTGATTTGTGAAGGGATTCTTCACCAAGACTGCTATTTCAGTCCCTGAGTGCAAGAGCAAAGCTTTTCATCCACCAACAGGGGCATTTTACTGTATGCTGGTCTCTCCTGAAAGTGAAAAGTCCAAGAGAAAGTTGTTTGTCATACACCATGGAGAGGGATGGCATCCTGAGTCCTAGCTAGCCAATCACCCAGATTTTTCTGTGTCTCTGAGTAAAGAATCATTGGACATGCCTATATTCCATGGAGATATTCCTTGGATGACTCCAAAGTCCCATCTCCTAAAATCTCTTCTGGTTGATTGGGGAATTTAACAAAACGATCAGGCACTCCTTTAATCTACATTTTATACACTTATTTTTGCATGACTAGCTGTAGTTCCTCAGAACATTTTTGCCACTTAGCTGGCAATAGTTAATCCTCTGCAATGCTGAACAAATTTTATTTCATGTTCATGATTTACCACTTCCAGAGCTATGTTACTACCTCATTTCTGCCCTAATAATAGATATCATATTGTCCAAACTAATGGAGTAGGAAATGAATGATTCAAACATGTTTCTTTTGAATGTATTCAAAGGTAAACATATTCTATGCCCTATTCCTTGAGTAAGTAGTATCATTGACAGAGGACACAGTTGTGCAGTAGGATATATGTAATCCGTAAGACAGAAAATCCACCCATAGTTAACTAAAAGTTAACCATATTGATATTGCTTCTTCTGAAAAACTAAAAGTGCTTTCCTGGTTTTTGTCCTTGTATTGGTGATAGAATTTGGAGATGCCCCTGTATTGGCTTGGTTTTTGGGTTGAATGTTAAAACCCAGAGCTTGTGAATCCCACTTGTGGGATGGACTTGTTGATGTGAAGAGAGAAGGCTGAACTGGGAGGAGCTGTGAATTGGGAGAGAGGCCCAAGCCTAGAGAAGGTCAGAAGGACTTTGGGAGAGCAGTATCCAGTATTGTGGAGCCTGAGTTGCTGAGAGAAAGACTGCTGAGAGCCCATTGGAACTGCCCAGGACTTTTGAGAACTGAAGAGGCATGGCTGTGATGCCAATATTTTGTCGGTCTATTTTGATGTTGTTTTGCCAGATTCACCTGATGGTGAAGGACAGTGCTGCTATTGTAGAGGTCCTGGAACCTAGCTGTTGGTTCAGAAGCCCTGAAGGAAGATTTTCTTGTGGTACCTGCACAGAAATCCTGAAAGAGGGCCTTGCTGATGTTTTCAGGGGTTCTGGGACTATTCTACAGGCAGAGAGTGACTTGATGAGGACACTGGCTATGGCTTTGTTGAGCCTTGTCTCCCCAGGAACAGAGATTGCTGAGAGCTTACCTCTAGTGAAGATGAAAGAAGGCTCTTTCCTGGGGTATTCAATGCTGAGCTTAATTAACCTTGTTGTAACTTAAGGGTGGATGATGGCCTTTTGTGTTCTCCTGCCCCTTTTGAGATTCAGGGGTGGGAAGACTTTGAGTTTTTTGTGTGCTCTGTGATTAACCAAATGAATGTACTTTGTTTATGGTTGGAGACTAATCTCCATCTGAGATGAGACTTTTGACTGACTAAATGAATGTACTGTCTAGGGGTGGAGTAGTACCTGGAGTGAATTGAGAACTTACTTGCTAAAGGAACAAGTTACACTGTATTTTGACTTTCTCTGTTCTGTGAATGTTTGCTGAATAAATGGGGTTTACTATGCTGGTAATCCGAACCTTGGAAGTTGCCTTTGCTTGGCATTACAATCCTATTTCTTTTCCACATCCTGCTAAGGTAGAA
>CM053586.1:176219082-176229535 GCA_028646515.1 Pseudochirops corinnae
ACAAACAAAAATGTTGAGTTCATACAGCAAATTGGAGTGGGGAAACTGAACTGGGATATGGGGTTTTTCACTAGTAAGAAGCAGAAGTTCTTCCCATAAGAGCATAAGAAATGGCAAAAGAATAATTCATTCAGTCACCCAAGTGTTTGCTTACTAACTACTATGCAAAGGTTGTGCATCATGTATGGTTGTTCATTGTGATATCCTCTCAAAATGGACCCCCCAAATATCCTGGAAAGGGTGATAGCAAAACCACGTCCCCAGTTAAACAGTTCTCCTGATGGCACAATTTTCCACTATGATATTCCTATAAAAAAGAATATTAGTTTGGGGGTTTCTTTGGCAAAATAATTCCAGAGACAGGCCAGCTGTCAGAAAAACACTTTTCTAGACAAATATAATGGTGTGGAAGACCTTGCATCCCAACACAAGGAACATAAGCAGATCCGGCAATAAACAGCATCCATGTTGAAGAACACGTTTTGGGAATTGCAATCTTGGTCAGCTGATAGTTAAAGCAAGAATGTAAGATTCTGGAATTTGGAACTGTTTAATTCATCAATAATATACTTTAATTTTTAAAGCTCTAGAGCACTCCTATTAGTCACCCTGCATTTCTTAGGCACTTATTGTGTGCCAGGCACTTTGCAAATCACCAGGAGTACACAGAAGGGGAAAACCAGTCTCGGCCCTCAAGGAGTCCGATTCTAATGAGAAAGACAACAGATAAATAACCAAGTACATACAAGATGTGTGTGTGTGTGTGTGTGTGTGTGTGTGTGTGTGTGTGTGTATAGAGAGACAGAGAAAGAGAAGACAGAGAAGAGAGACAGAGACAGAGAAGCAGAGACAAAGAGAGACAGAAAAGAGAGGAGATGGAAGATAATTTCAGGGGAAGATACTAACTGCTGTTTGAGGATTTTAGGTGTTCTCTAAACTAAACCTTCCCTATTCTCAACCACCAAATGGGCTGAACTTCTTCCTTGGTAACATATTTATCATCATGGTTTCAGACTGAGTAACTAAGAAATTTCTGAGAAATACTAACTCAGTATTAAAAACTAATGAGTGTATGTACCCATATACATGTAAGATCTGGTGGGTTCTGGAAAGGTTTCAAGTAGAGACCCAACAACTGTGTGTCTACCAGCAAGGACCAGACCAGCTAAGTTCAGAGAGATTCATCCCTACAAGGTTGACTCCTGTGTTATGAATTCAGGAGGGGCCATAATACCTGTACTAGGTGACAACTAAAGTTCTTTTCAGTGATTAAATCTGTGATCATTTAAATCATCTTCCATAACATAAGGTTCAGCTTCATTGAATGTCCAGAAAAAAGGTGGCCTTTGCCTGAAGCAGCCCTTCAAAAGCAAAACTCTTATCTGCTAGTCTTTTCAAAGGTATTGTTAGTTGAGGAAGGGGAAGAAGATGGGGAAAGGGGTAGTGGGGAAGAAGGGAGGAGAGAGCAGGAGTGGGAGGGGGAAGAGGAAGAAGAGGATGCTATCAACAGGTCTCCAGGCTAGTGATAACTTCATTCTTTGAGCCTTCTATTGAACTTTCAGAGTTCAAGCAGTGTTTATATGACAATATAGGGATGTACTCGTAAATGTTTAACAACCAAACACTCTGGGGCAAAAAAAATATGCTCACATTTTTAAAGTTTTATTTGCATTTGCACTTTTATAAATCTAGACAATAAATAAAGCCTTGATTTGTATCAAGCTATTGTCCATTTCTGAGAATTTGACAATCTACTCCAACACTTCTAAGGGATTTTCCTTCTGAAATAGGCCTGAGTGTCTCTGAGTTGGGTCTATCCTCTATACCTTTTAAGATGAAACCTACTTCTTCTGGAGTCCTTTTTTTTTTTAATGCTGGGAACTTTGCAGATTACTGCCTCTAATGGCTTCAATTAGACTTTTGAGTTGAAACTGAATAAGTTACTTATCAAGTCTTTTTACAGAATCAAGTTCATTCTGATATGCAGCCAACAGTAACATTCAGATCCATCTAACTTGTTGGGATGGAAATAGAGAGCCATGAACATGAATCTGTAATGCCGTGCTTAGTATTTCCATTCTATCCAAATAGTCAGGACAATGATTCATCTCATAAGGCCTTTCAGTTAAACATCTGTGGTTCTGTTGAGATATACTCTACAAACTCTGAAGTTCATCTTCGGGCAATCATGCTTGCTCCATGACCCACCAGAATTTTCTCACATAATTTCCTTTCATTTAAGGTTACCTTCCATCTAACTGTTATGTGTCTTATGTGTACAGCTTCCATCTAAGGTTACCTTCTATCTATATGTTATTTATCTTGTATGTATATATTTATATTCATGTTGCATTCTTCATTAAGATGTAAGCTCTGTGAGTGCAGGGACTGTGTCAAGAGAAATCAGACAAGTATTTATCAAATGTCTGCTATGTGTCATGTACTGTGCTAAGTCCTGTAATACAAAGAAAAGCAAAATAATCCTTGCTCTCAAGGAACTCAAGGACACACAAGGAGACAACATCAAACAACTATTTAAGTACAAGAATAAATTGGGGATAATCATAGAAAGATGATACTAATATTAAGGGGGATCAGGAAAGGCTTCTTATGGAAGGTGGGGTGTTAGTTGTGATTTAAAGCTAGGGCAGTCAGGAGGTGGAGATGAGAATGGAGAGAACTCCCATCACAAGAGACAGCTAATGAAAAGGCAAGGAGTGGCAAGTTGAAGTATCTTGTGGATGGAACAACAAAAAAGCCAGTATCACTAGATTGCAGATGACTTTATATTTGATCCTGGAAATAACGGGGAGTCACTGGAATTGATAGAATAGGAGGGATGACATTTTTAGACCTGAGTTTTAGGAAGAACAGTTTGACAGCTGACTGTAGGATGCACTTGCATGAAGGGAGACTTGAAATAGGGAGCCCAACCAGAAGGCTGTTGCAGTATTCCAAGTATGAGGTGATGAGGGCCTGTACCAGGGTGGTTAATTAGTAGAGAATGGGGGACGTGCAAGAGGTGATTCACAGGTAAAATTGACCAGATGTGGCAATACATTGAATAGAGTGGTAAGGAAGAATGAAGAATCTAGGACTACATCTAGGTTATAAGTCTGGATGACTAGGAATGTGGTGGGGGTGAAGGTGGGGTAGATAATAGTTCAGTTTTGGACATGTTGAGTTTAGGATGTCTGAGAGACAGTGGCAGAACCAAGATGGCAGAGTAGCAGGAAGCATACAGAAAACTGTTTCTCCCTCATCCTACCCCACCCCAAAAAATTCCTCCAGAAAGATGCAGAAAATGCACTAGACTGAATCCTTATGGGAAATCCTAGAAAAAGTCTCAGGGAGTCCTTTTCCTTCCAAGACAAATATGGAACTCTGTGGACATTAGGGATAAGATCTAGCCACAAGCTGGGGTCTGTATGTGGAATCCTCCAGCACCAGGAGAAGCTGTTTATCTGTGCAAGACCCATACAGAGCACAGCATGTTGAATGGAGGAACAGGTGTCACTATAGAAGCTTTGTCACTCACTTTCTACTTCCAGGTCACAGATCCAGGGCAGACTGAAGAGAGGACCAGGAACGGTCATCTGAAGAGAGGTCAGAGATGGCAATTAGGGGATAAAAAGAGGTTGCAGGCCATAGGCTGTGTACCCAGAAAGCAACAAATTTAAAATCTAGCAGCAGCTGTGTGGCTGGTATGCCAGGAGCAGAGGAATGTCTCACTTTCAACTAATAAATTTCTGAAGATTGCAGTAGAATAACTAGAGAAGACCAAAGGAAAGACTGCAGTTGTGTCTCTGCACCAGCAGAACTTCTACAGCTGTCTGTTAGTAGCTAAGTCTAATAGCAATCTACTTTTTCTTAGAAACAAACCCAGTCAGGAACTTGCAGAGCTCAGACCAGGAAAAGAGTGATCGCTTTGCCCTGGATCAGACCACTCCGAGAGCAATGATAGCTTATAGGTTCCCACCCTGAGCTATTTGTGAAGTCCTAGAATAATAATATCCTGAAGAAAGCAGCAGCAAGACCAGCCCAGACCTTCCTTCTGGAAATTCTCAGAGCCTGACCCAAGTCTGAAGCCAGCAGCATGGAAAAATGAGCCAACAAAAAGAATCCTACCACAAAAAGCTATTGTGGATTTTAGGAATACTTGAGACACAAACCCAGAAGAAGAGAATGACTCCAAAACATCTCCAAGCAAAATTTCAAAGAAAAACATACCTTGTGAACAAATTTAGTAGAATACCTAGGGGAAAAAATGAAGAATTTTCAAAAGAGTTTTAAAAAATGAAACAAAAATACTAGAGGGGAAAAAATGAAAAAGAAATGAGAGTTATGCAGTAATCATCAAAAGTATTTGATACTGGGTAAGAAATAGAGTGAAGGACCAGATTAGGTACATACATGAGATACAGTAGTCAATGACTATAGTAATCTACTGTTTGATAAACCCAAAGACTTCAGCTTCTTGGTTAAGAACTCAATATCTGACAAAAACTGCTGGGAAAATTGGAAAATAGTATGACAGAAACTAGGTATAGACCAACATCTTATACCTTATATCAAGAGAAAGTCAAAATGAGTACATGATTTAGATATAAAGAGTGATACCATAAGCAAATTAGGAGAGCAAGGAATAGTTTACCTGTCAGATCTATGGAGGAGTTTATGACCAAACTAAAAATAGAGAACATTATGAAATGCAAAATGGATAATTTTGTTTACATTAAATTAAAAGGTTTGGGGACAAACAAAGCCAATGCAACCAAGATTAGAAAGAAATTAGAAAGCTGAGAAACAATTTTTACAGCCAGTGCCTCTGATAAAGGCCACATTTCTAAAATATATAGAGAACTGAATCAAATTTATAAGAATATAAGCCATTCCCCAATTGATAAATGGTTAAAGGATATAAACAGGCAGTTTTAAGATAAAAAAATTATCTACAGTCATATGAAAAAAACTACTCTGAGTTACTATTGATTAGAGAAATGCAAATTAAAACAACTCTGAGGTACTACCTCACACCTAACCAACTGACTAATATAACAAAAAAATGTTGGAGCAGATGTGGCAAAATTGGAACATTAATGCGTTGTTGGTGGAGTTGTGAACTGATCCAACCGTTCTGAAAAACAGCTTAGAACTAGACCCCAAAAGCTATAACATTGTACATACTCTTTGAGCCAGCAATATCACTACTAGGTCAGTATCTCAAAGAGATCATAAAAATGGGGAGAGGACCTACATGTACAAAAATATTTATAGCAGCTCTTTTTGTGGTGGCAAAGAATTAGAAATTGAGGAGATATGCATCAATTGGGAAATGGCTGATCAAGTTGTGATATATGAATGTAATGGAAAGATTATTGTGCTAAAAGAAATGATAAGCGGTCAGATTTCAGGGAAAAATGGAAGGACATCCATATAACAAACTGATGCTGAATGAGGTGAGCAGAACCAAGAGAAAATTGTACGCAATAACAGCAACATAGTGCAATGACCAACTTTGAAGACTTAGCTCTTCTCAGCAATACAATGATCTAAAATAATCTCAAAGGACTCATGATGGAAAATGTTATACACATCCAGAGAAAGAACTATGGAGTCTGGATGCAGATAGAAGCATACTATTTTCTCTTTCTCATGGTTTTTCCTTTTTCTTCTGATTCTTCTTTCATAACATGACTAATGTCAAAATATGTTTAATATGATTGTACATGGATAGACTATGTCAGAATGGTTGACATTTTGGTGAGAGTAGAGGGGAGAGAAGAAAAGAATCTGGAACTCAAAATCTTATAAAGATGAATGTTGAAACTATCTTTATGTGTAATTGGGGGAAATACTATTAAGTGGAGGGGGAAAAGAAATGAGAGTTATAGAAAAAATAATTGGAAAGGAAATTAGTGGTTTTGATACAAAAGCTTTCATAAATAGCAAACTTCTTGAAGATAAGAATGGGTCAAATAGAAGCCAATGACTCCATGAGACAACAAGAAATATTGAAGTCAGAAGAAAGAAAAAATAGAATATAATGTAAGGTATCTCATAGCAAAAACAACTGACTTGGAAAACAGATTGAGGAGGAAAAAAATTAATTAACGGACTACTGAAACACCATGACAAAAAAAAAGAGCCTAGACATCATATTTCACAAAATTTTAATAATTGCCCATATATTTTAGAACCAGAGAGCAAAGTGGAAATAGAAAGAATTCATCACCTTCTGGTCACCTCCTAACAAAAGCCTTCAAATGAATACTCACACTAACACTAGAATTAAAATCAAGAACTTCCAGGTCAAAGAAAAAACACTACAAGCATCCAGAAAGGAAGAATTCAAGTACTAAGGAGTTAAAGTCAGCATCACACACAGTCTAGCAGCCATCACTATAAAGGAGTGAAGAACTTGGTACACAATATTCCAGAAGACAAAAAATAATGGCTTCCCACCAAGAATAACTTGGAAGCATTTCTGATGAAAAGAGCTATATAGAAACTTTGTAGTTCAAACACAGAAGTTAAGAGAAACATAAAAAGGTAAATAGGAATAAAGATAAAGGACTAAACAAGGATAAACTGTTTACATTTAAATATGAGGAGATGATAGATGTGTCCTTCCTGAACTTTATCATCATCAATGGTCATAGAGGGAGTCAAATTGGACAAAGCCTGGGAGTAATTCTGTTATGTCTTAACGATTTTTTTTTTTTTTGTCTTAATGATTTTGAGAGAAGAATGGAAACAGGAAGAGGAGTACACTGGGGTGAAAGGAAAGGAAAGTTAGGAAAATCACACACAATCAAGATGTACAAATAGATATTCAGAGAAAAGGACAGCACAGAATCAAATTGGTTCATCAGTGTGTAAACATGGGAAGGGAGAAGAGTATTGCCAATACAGGGGTACTGGAAAGAATTGAGGAGTCAAGGGATTGTAGATTTTTAATGAGGAAAAGCAGGGTTAAAGCAAAGGGAGAGAGGTGGAATGACAAGCAACTGTGATCAGGTAAGGGACTTTTGGAATTCAGGAACATGAAAATAGAATGTTTGATAATAGGAAGACCAAGCATATGACCATCTCTGTGTGCTACTGAGGCAGGGTGGAGAAGCAGGTCATGGGAAATAATTAAGCTGAGTAACTGAGGTTAGACTGTATGTTGAAGGCCTCTATTATGAGGGCAGGAGTTAGGGAAGAGAGAAAGACTACTTTTCTTTATACTTCTAGTCCTTAGCACAGTGCCCAGCATATAGTAAGTGTTCCACAAATACTTGTTTTATGTCTTCAAACCTTTTACACATCCCTTTTCTAAAAATTATAAATTTATAATAATAATTAATACATATTTATATAATATAATAATAAATACAAATAGTAATAAAGTATAAAATTATTGTCTCATGTAGAATAAGTGAAGCAGCATGTACATACCAAATAAAAAGATTTTTTTGTTCTTTTTAAATAACATATTTAGCTCAAGCACGGCACCTAATACGATGTTTATACTCTACCCCTTTTCTCTTTCTGGTCTGACTCACCTCTCAACATGCTCTCATGCTATCAGGCCCAGGAGGTTTTCTCAGAGTAAAACATTCTGACCATACCCATGACCACACTCTTTTACAATTTTATCAGTAATCTTAGTGGGGTGGGGGAGGGGATATTTTCATACTCGATCCTTTAATTCCTTAGCCCCCACTGGTGCGCTCACTTCAAAACATTTACTAAACCCGAAGGAAAAAGCAAAAATAATCCTAACATTTAATCAATAGAAGGCAAAAGCAGAAATGATCAAAATATTGTTCTATTTTGTCTGGCCCCTAAACCTAGGTCATACTCCCACCAGTGCACAAAATATTAACGACAGAAATGGATACAAATATATACATATATACATAATTTTTATGATAGTTTTTAGTGTTCTCTTAAAATTTTAAATTTTTAAAAAATTCCAAATTCTCTCCTTTCCTCCTGTCTCCTCCCTCCTACACCCACTGAGAAGGCAAGCAACATATCAATTATATATGTGAAATCATGTAAAACATTTCCATATTAGCCATATTTTTTTAAAAGGGGAAAAAATAAAATGAGAAAATTATACTTCAATCTGCACTCAGAGTTCATTAGTGCTATCTGCAGTGGATAGCATTTTTTTCATTGTATCCTTTGGATCAGTGTATTGATCAGAGTAGACAAGTGCTTCACAGTTGATCAGCATTACTATATGGCCGAAATATTGTGCATAGTGATCTTCTGGTTCTTCTCACTTTGGATCAATTCATGTAGGTTTTGTCATATTTTTCTGAAACCACACCCCTTGTCATTTCCCACAGCACAGTAGTCCTCCATCACAATCTCATACCACAACTTGTTCAGCTATTCCTCAATTAATGAGCATCCTCTCAATGTCCAATTCTTTGCTATCACAAGAAGAGCTGCTATAAATATTTTTTTTACTTATAAGTCCTTTTTCCTTTTCTTTGATCTCTTTGGGATGCAGACCTAGTAGTGGTATTACTGGGTCAAGGGGTATCCATAGTTTTATAGCCCTTTGTGCTTAGTTCCAAGTTGTTTTCTAGAATGGCTGGACAAGTTCACTGCTCCACATTAGTGTGCCTATTTTTCCCTCATACTCTCCAGCTTTTGTCATTTCTGATAGGTGTGCGTATACCTCAGAGTTTTTTAATTTACCGTTCTCTAATTATCGATGATTAAGAGCATTTTTTCATATGACAACAGATAGCTTTGATTTCTTCTCAAAACTGTTTATATCCTTTGAGTACTTATCAGTTAGGAAATGGCTCTTATTTTTATAAATTTGACACAGTTCTACACTCAGTATATATTTGAAGAATGAAGCCTTTATCAGAGAAATTGGGTATATAATTTTTTAAATATTATTTCATTATCTATGATACCTTTTTAGCAAAATGTAGTTTTCCAGATTATTCTTTTTAATTAGGTCTATTTTTGCTTTTGTTTTATCTGAGATCATGATTGCTACCCCTGCCTTTTTTTAGTTCAGTTGAAGCATATTAGATTCTACTCCAGCCCTTTGTTTTAACTCTATGTGTATCTTTCTATTTCAAGCTAATCTCTTGTAAAGGACATATTGTTGGATTCTGGTTTCTAATCCATTCTGCAATCTTCTTCTGTTTTATGGATGAGCTCATCACATTCATATTCACAGTTATGATTACTGTGTATTTCCCTCCATCCCATTTTCTTCTGTTTCTTCTTCTCTCTCTCTCTCCTCAAAAGTCTGTTTTGCTTCTAACCATTACCTCCCTTAATCTGCCCTTCCTTTTATCATCCCCTTCCTTTTTTTTTTTTCCCCTTCCCCTTTTATTTCCCTATTGGGTAAGATAGATTTCTATAATCAACTGAGTATGTGTGTTTGTGTATGTATTATGCAGAGCTAAGTAGTGCTATTGCTAGGTCAAAGATGCACAGTTTTATAGCATTTGGGGCCCAATTCCAAATTGCTCTCTAGAATGGTTAGGTGAGTTCACTACTCCACATTAACGTACCTATTTTTCCTTCATCCCCTCCAGCAGTTGTCATTTCTGATAGGTGTGATCAGTAGCAATGTATTTATTTATTTCTGTGTTTACATATGTATACACACACACCCCTATATGTAGGTGTATGTATGTGTGTATATGTGTGTGTGTTCTTCCCTCTTTGAACCAATTCCAATGAAAACGAGAATCAAGCACTGCCTGCTATTCCCCTCCATTTTCCTCTCCACTATAAAATCTCTTCCTTGCGTGTCTCTTGTATGTGAGAAAATTTTCCCCATTCTATCTTTTCCTTCCTCCTTCTCCCACAGCATCCCTTTTTCCTCACCATCTCAATTTTCTTTGGAGATCATTCCAATGTAATCAACTCACATTCATGCTCTCAGTCTATATAAACTCCTTTTAACTGCCCTAATAATGATGACGTTCTTAGGAGTTGCATGTATCATCTTCCCATATTGGAATCTGGGAATAACTTCATTGAGTCTCATTACTTTTTCATATTTACCTTTTTATTGTTTTCTTGAATCTTCTGCTTAAAAATCCTATTTTCTATTCAGCTCTGGTCTTTTTTATTAGGAATGCTTGAAAGTCCTCTATTCCATTAAATTTTTCTCCTAAAGGGTTATACTCAGTTTTGCTGAATGATTCTTGGTTGTAATTGTAGCTCTTTTACCTTCTGGAATATCATATTCCAAGCCCTATACTCCTTTAACATGGAAGTCACTTGTAGTAGACCAGACTTTCAGGGGTCCCCTGGCCCCATTAAGGAAATGCTCCCCCCTTCTATGAGGTCACTAGGCAGATATGCAGGAAGAGTATAGTCTTGTTGGATGGATGCTTTCATTGGTCCTGTGAATTACTAAAGAAAGTTCAGGGTAGTTAATTAGCAAGTCTTGTTTGTGACTCCCTGTTTGTTT
>CM053586.1:176230035-176266711 GCA_028646515.1 Pseudochirops corinnae
CTCCCTCTATAGAAGTGTGCACTTCCATCAACCCTCCCCCCCACCCTGCTCTCCCCTCCACCTAAGATGAAGTCTTAATGAATAATTAGCCTTGGGCTGGGGCAGGGAGTGGTAGATTCCAAAGGAGGGTCTTTGCATTCTAGTTATGTAAGAATTTCTGCTACAGGGAATATAAGCCTTATGATTTTCTTGTATCTTGGCTCTGTATGAAATGGTTCTGTAATAAACAAACTATCGAATACATCCCTGTCTCTCTCTTTTATTCAACTGGTTGCTAGGCCATATAACTGGGCTGGTCACAGTAGTCACTAAATTTTGTGTGATTAGTGAGAGAAACACTACTGAGAAATAAAGAGATTGAGCATTGGACTTTTGTCTTCTTTCATTCCTTTCTACTAGTCACCAGGATGTGGCTTGGAGTAGATAAGTGAACTGTTTGGGTTTAAGATAATAGAGTGGTAAGCCTCTGGAGTGCAGAGACCTAGATTCAGTTGAATCTTGTTTCTCTCCTTGTACCTAGCACATTTAACTCCACACAATAGTTGCTTAATAAATGTTTGTTTTCAGTACTAAAAGGTACAGCTGAGACAAAGGACTATGATGGTCTCAAAAAGATAATCCCTTAAAGGAAGCAGCAAAGTGACTGTGAGAAACTCCTTAGTCTAGGAATAAAGAGTCAGCTAAGCTGTAGGACAGGGGTCCTCAAAATGTGATCCAAGCTCTTCTAGGGGTTCCTGAGACCACTTCATGGGTCCATAATGTCAAAGATATTTTCATAATTGCCCCGGCCTGTGGGGCACAACGTGGACCCTAGAAGAGAAAGAGGGACGGGGGACAAGAAACACGAAGAATGGAGACAAGACAGGCTTTCTGATCAAGTCTCCTTTATTGTATGCAAGGGCATGAGTATATAAGGAAGTAGAGGATTTCCACAGGTAGATAGGCCGCAGGATGTTCCAGTGAGATAAAACATTCCAGGAAACGGTATACAAGGAAGTTGGCCAGCCACGAAATGTTCTGATAAGATGTTGCAAAACATGACCAGGTGTTATCACAAAATACTAGAATTTCCCACTGGCCCCCAACACATAATAATACTAAGATATTTCCATTTCTAAAATGGTAGATATCAATAGATTATAACCCACATAAATAAAGACTCCCCAACTCTTGTTTATTTTTACTGGCTCTATGTTTGCCCTTAGGTGCTATTTTGTCTTCTTTCTGGGGAAAATTTGAAGAGTTTAGCATTTTCTGACCTATTCTACCATCTTCCCAGAATCTTCTCTACATAATACTTAACATATAAATGTTACATACTTTGTATTTCTTCGTCTCATATTTCCTGTTTGAGGAGGGAAAGGCCTTCAGTGAACCATCAAACTATACTATATGAAGCTATTCCCATGTAGGAAGGTGTAGGTGAGTATGAGTAATGGATAGTTCTATACATGGGTCAGTGGGCTATATGGGGTGTTCAGGGAAGGCTAGTACCTCTGCTGTGAGGACTTGCCCTTTTCAGAGCTCCTTATCCATCTTTGGTGGCTCCACCTGATTCACTCAACTCTCACCAGTGGCTCCAAAAAGCTATAGTATAAGCAATGGCCACACCATTGGTGTGGATTAGGGGTGCTGGTGATGAGATTTAGGCTCTGGGACCCTCCTTGAGCTCTCCTTGAATCTCTGAGGTACATGCTCTGGGAAACCCCTTGAAGTCTGATTGAATCTTCCCACTTGATGAGGCATTTGCAGAGGCCATAAGTATTTCATTGTGCCTGGGCCCAAACCTCTGTTACTAGCCTGGCCCTCCATAGTCCATCTGCTTCCCACTCTTGAGCCTATCAAAATAACAATCCACTCTTGCATTGACCTCATTGACTCCTCCTGAAGACCCTCCCCAAACTCCTCCTCTAGACCACCCCTAGATTCCTCTGTATATAAGACCCCATCTTCCCTCCATGTAGTGTGGGAGCACCACAGAAGGCCCTAGCACAGACTTATTCCGTGACAAACTTACTCTATCCTGCTTGCCCAATGCAAGCATCACAGATGCCTAGGCTCCTTAAGAGTCTACTCAATATGGCGAACTATTAATAAACTTTACTTTTCTTTGCCTGAGAAGACTTGAGTTGAATTCTTTTAGCAGGACCCGGCATGTTGGTATTTTGGGATCCTAGGCAACCCTAACCCTCTTTGTGGGTAACCTCTTCACTGGGTCCCCAAAATAGTGACATGTGGGTCCTGCCTCAAAAAAATTCAACCTAAACCTTCTTTCAGTCAAAGACAAGATTTATTAGGACGCCTGGTCAGCGATGAGCGTGATTCTAAAATCTAACATATTGATCAGACTGAATCTGAACCATTGGCTAGGCTCTTAAGGAATCTGAACAATTTAATGACTGGCAAGATGAACCTTATGTAGAGAAAGACTATGGCCTAGTCTGGGGTAACTGAGAGGTAACAGAGTAGAACCCAGAAGGACCAGGTGCCCCAGGCAAATGCCAGGGACCTGGGTCAGGTGGGAAAGTCCAGGGCTTTTCCTCTTTGGGGTCCAGATCCCCAAAACATGGTCTTTTCCTTTTAGGGGTTCAGATCCCATCCCCATCAAAACCATCTTGGCAGATGGGCTAAACCAAGTCAAGGGCCTCAAACCTCTGGGTGAGTTAGGGGTATGTCTGCCCCAAGCATGTTTAGACTTTCCCTGATGGAATGGGTGTATGAGAACAATTTTTGTTTTTTTTTGCCAACAGCCATGAAGGCAGCTGAAGTAGGCACTATGGAACACTTAGAGCTTGGGTCAGACATCAAAGACACCAAGGTCATTCTCTGCATCCTGAGCATCACCAGTGATCTTGATTTTTTTGTTTTGTTCTAGACTTAGCTGACTCTGGAAGAGAGAGTGAAGCTGATGACGTGTACAACTCTGCCCCCACTTAAATCCAATTTACCAACAAGTCAAGACCCCATGAGGTTATTGGTCCTCTTAAAAAAAATGATGAGTTGGAACAGTTAGGTAGCACAGTGAATAGAGCACTAGCCCTGGTGTCAAGATGACCTGAGTTCAAATCCAGCCTCAGACATTTTACACTTACTAGCTGTGTGACCTTGGGCAAGTCACTTAACCCCAATTGCCCAGCCTTCCCCCTCCAAAAAGACCAAAAAACCCCCAATCCAATGAGCAACAACTTGGGTCTGAGTCTGGGACTTGGACTCAGGAAGACAGGCATTTGAATCCTGCCTGAGGCTCAGTACTAGCTATGTGACCAAGGGCAAGTCACTTAACTTTTCAGAGTCTTTATTTCTTTATCTGTAAAATGGAGATAATAATAGTACCTCCCTCACTGACTAGTGAAGATCAGGTGAGATAACATTAAGTGAAGTGCTTCCAAAACCTTTCTCTATAATTATGTAATTTTGATCCAGCACTGAATCTGATCTGAATAGGATTCACACAGATATGTGCTAATGAACCTTAAGTCAAACTCTTTTGTCCTTCAGAAAGTCCAAAAAGAGGAATTTGCTGGGGAGGGAAGGGTAGGATGAGGATTGACTACAAACAGTATTGTAAAAATCAGTTACTGGCTGCCTACCCACCCAGGCAAACTGGGAATGGTTAATAGAGACACAAAATAATAAAGAAAGAGACAGCTTATATTCTAGTGTTAATGTGCAGAGTTCAGTCATTTTGACATTTTGCAAATTGATAGTAAATTATTTCAAAGTAGCACCCTAACGAAATGGCTACTTCCCGCTGGTACTTGGGTCAAGAAATCCTCTGTAGAGAATTACTTAATAGTGGCTGAAATATCTGGTCATTAGAGAGTCTGGGTTGATGAAAAATATAAATTCTGTACCTTGCCTTTTAGGTGCAAATTTGCCAGATACAATTTTACTTAATTTAACATTATTCTAAATCCCAGCCTTTATAGTGTAGAGAGAGAAATGTCCAAACTGGCATGAGGTACCATTTGTAGGAGTCTTGAAGTAGAAAAATCACTAAATTAAAATAGTTTGGGGTTAAGAAATATAATAGTCTTAAATATAATACTTAACTTACACTTAATATAATATTTAAACAAATATAATAGTCACTTAATAGCTACTCCTTTCCTTCCTGGTCCACTCCCCTCAAAAACTGAATCCTTTCTGAATGAGAAAAAGGATGCCTCCTTAAGTAAGTAAGATTTTTGGCAAGATAAAAATTATCTTTGTCTTAAATTTGGTTTCTACCCTTCCTCCATACATTTCCCTACAACAGACCCTGGCTTTTTGATATGCCTTTTCTAAAGGGAAAAGTCTGGAAAGAGTTTTAAGCTGGAGGAAATGTTATTTAATATTTTCAGTTTAACTAAAACTGAAGCTGTTAATATGTTGCCACACTTGTTAATTGAGAGACTACTGATGGTTTTAATTATGTGATAAAGGGTGGTAGGAATGACATCTTATTTAAAAAACATGACTTGGGGCAGCTAGGTGGTACAGTGAATAGATCACTGTCCCTGGAGTCAGGAGGACCTGAGTTCAAATATGACCTCAGATACATGACACACTAGCTGTGTGACTTTGGGCAAGTCATTTAACCCCAATTGCCTTGCCTTCCCCCCTCAAAAAAAAAAAAAGAACTACCTCTGACATTTATGACTAAGATCCTGAGTGAATCACTTAACTTCTTGGTGATCTTGGCGACTCTATAAAACTTTGAGTTGCAGGGAAATTTCTGACCTTAGTCAGAGGGAATTGTTAGAAACAATTCCTTATATCAAGGAAATCATCTGGTTCTTACCTTAAAAAATTATTTTCTTTGACATTTATATGCCTCAGTTTGCCTGACTTAATTCATAATATATTTTATGTCAAAAAGTATAGAAACTCACAGTTACAAATCTTTTAAATATGGTTGGACTTGAAGCAGAGGCCACCACTTGAATCTCATGAAAGGTTCTTACTTGTTGAGACACTGTGGCCCAGTGAGACAGTGACAGGACTTGAGTTTGAATCTAGACTCTGACACACAGGAAGCTCTGTGACCTTCAGCAAATCACATTCTGTAAAATGACACTTTGACATAAATAACAAATCAAGTTCTCTCAAGCTCCAGATCTATGATCCTATGATTACAGAGCCTTTGATCTATTGACAATACACCAAAAGAGATAAATTCCTGAGAATTAAGCGCAAAGGCCCAGCTAGGTGATTCAGTGGATAGAGCTCTCAGCCTAGAGTCAGGAAGATGAGTCTTTCTGAGTTTAAATCTGGCCTCAGATACTTAAATCACACAGCTGTGTGACTGTGGGCAAGTCACTTAACTCTGTTTGCCTCAGATTCCTCATCGGTCAAATGACCTGAAAAAGGAAATGGCAAACCATCCTAGTATCTTTGCTAAGAAATCCCCAAATGAGGTCACAAGGAGTTGAACACAAGTGAAAAATGGAAAATGACTGAAAAACGATAGAGTGCCAAAACCACAAACATTACTATGAAGTAACTTGCACATGATTGTAGTTGTAACATACAATTAACAGCTAAAACTAGGGTGAGGCCATCAGGACTTTGGTCCAGGTTCCTCTCAGCATGGTGGGCTTCTCTCCCATTTTCTCCACAGTTGAATGGCCTGGCCTGCCTGGCCTGGTTCTCCCTTAATGTTAGTGCCTTCTCTTTTTGATTATTTCCAATTTATTTTATTTGTACATGGTTGCTTGCGTGTTATCTACCTTGTGAATTATGAAGCCCCTTGAGTGGACTATCTTTGCCTTTCTTTTTATCTCCAGTCTTTAGCACAGTACTTGCCACATAATAGGTGCCTAGTAAATGTCCCTAATTTGACTTGTTGACTTGACTACAGCTACTACCAACTCCGGAGACTAGGGGTTTTAAACCTTGCTACTAGTGTATTGTCCAGAGTCTTTGGCAGATAGGGCCACCTACTCTCCTGGTATAACTGTTGTAGTCCTGTATACCCATATCAGACCACTGAGCCTGGGGACATACACCACAGCTTTCAAAGGGTATAATGCCCAGGAACACCATCAATGCTGGCTGATGTTGAGATGGGTGGGCTTTCTCTAGCTCCATTCTACTCTACAGCCTCCCCAGCAGCAGTGTCCTGTGTTCTCCACCAATGGGAACCATCCTAGTGATAGGGTTTAAGCTCTAGGAACCCTTTTGAATCTTCCCACTTGATGAGGCATTTGCCTGGGGCCATAAGCCTTTCATTATCCTAGACCCAAATCTGTAACCCTTAAACTAGTCTAGCCCTCCATAGTCCTGTCATCTCTAGGTAGCCTTCACTATTTCCCATCCTTAATCCCATTCCTGGAGACTGACCTAAATTCCATCAAAGATCCTCCTTAGACTGCTCCTCAAGACCCTCCCCAAACCCCTCCTTTAGACCACCCCCGAAATCCCTCCCACAGTTTTTCTGTATATAAGATCCATCTTGCCTCCATGAAGGTACTGAGATACAGTCTAGTGCAGACTCACTCTGCAGTCAGATTGTTCACAAATATACTTAGGCTCCTTAAGAGTCTACCTATTCTGACTAATCTTGAATAAACTTTGTTTTTCACTTTGACAGAGAGAAGACTTGAGTCAAATTCATTTGGCAGGACCTGGTGTATTGGTGTCTTGGGGTCTGGAGTACCCCTAAACCCCAAACCTCAACACTAGGTTCTCTTTCTCCCCTACAAGGAACAGTGTTCTGGGAACTCTTTCCTTTCCTCTACCCCCTACAGGTCTAGTTTCCTGAGTTCAGAGGTATCTTCCTAGGTCTCTCCCTGCTCAAATGGCCAGAATTCTTAGTGAAGGCTTAGATGATTAATATTTTAGTTGCAAAAGATCTTTTTTGCCTTTTTTTTTTTTGGAGGAGGGAGAGCAGGGCAATTGCGGTTAAGTGTAAGTGTTAAGTGTCTGAGGCCAAATTTGAACTCAGGTCCTTCTGATTGCAGAGCCGGTGCTCTATTCACTGCGCTACCTAGCTGCCCCTCAAAAGATGTTTTAATGAAAATGGTGTTGTTGACCCATCTCAGTTGTGCTGACTCTCTATGACCCCATTTGGCCAAGATACTAGAGTGGCTTGCCATTTCCTTCTCCAGCCCATTTTACAGATGAAAAACTGAGACAAATAGGGTCAAATGGAATCAGTGACTTTCCCAAGGTCACACAGCTAGCTAGTAAGTGTCTAAGGCCAGATTTGAACTCACAAAGAGTGAGTCTTCCTGATTCCAAGCCCAGTGCTATATCCACTGTACCACCTAGTTGCCCTTAATGAAAATAATGGTTAGCAAAACAAAATGTGTGTACATATTTTACTTTTATCTTAACTTTATACATACTTGTTTATATGTTTCTTGGTCTCTTTTTCCCTACTTATAATTTGAGCATCTCTAGCAAGACATTTGTCTTCAATCAATCTGTTAATCAACAAGTATTTCTTAAATGTCTACTATATGTCAGACACTGGACTAGGCACAAATACGAGCAAATAGTGCCTACAAACAGGGAGCTTAAGGGGAGAGAAGATATAGTGAATAAACACAAATATACACCAAGCAGTTAAATGTAAGGTAGTTTGGGAGGGAGAGCACTAAAAACCGACGGGGGTGCATAAAAATCAGAATAACCTTTATACAGACGATGGTCCTAGAGCCATGCCTTAAACGAACTCTGAATTGGGAATTGAAGGGATGTCCATCAGCTGGGGAATGGCTGAACAAGTTGTGGCATATGAATGTAATGGAATATTATTGTTCTATAAGAAACGATGAGCAGGCAGAGTTCAGAAACACCTGGGAAGACTTACATGAACTGATGCAAAATGAAGTGAATAGAACGAGAACATTGTACACAGTAAAAGCAACATTGTTCGATGATCACCTATGAGAGACTTAGTTCTTCTCAGCAAAATACTGATCCAAGACAACTCCAAAAGACTCATGGAAAATACTATCCACATCTGGAGAAAGAACTGCGGAGTCTGAATGCAGATCGAAGCAGACTGTTTTCACTTTATTTTTCTTTCTCATGGTTTTTCCCTTTTGTTCTGGTTCTTCTTTGACAACATGACTAATGTGAAAATATGTTTAGTATGTATATGTTTGTATGATTGAGTATATATATATATATATACATGTACATATAGTCAACCTGAAAGTTTGGTTAAAGGAGGCAAACAGGTTAGGTGATATGCATTTATATCATTTATTCTCTTAAAGCTAGCAGACACGTGCTGCATGGAGCCAAAACATAAGTTCTGACTGCCTGATATAAGAATGACAAAGTTTTTATATGTTTTAGGACAATCCCAGGATGTCTGTGTCCCTCAGATTTATAGTCTCTAAATGTTTTTAGAAAGGAAGTTTCTCAGTTGAATAAGATGTTAATAGAAATTGACAAGACAATTGACAAAGTAGTGTTAGGTGGACATTATGATCCCGGGATACCTGAGCCTCCCCCACACAGCACAGGCCTCTGGGAAAGATAAGAGAAGTCCCACTATTCAGCCTTATCTGGTCTTTGAAGTTGCTGATACAGGAAAGGACATTTATAGAGCAAAACAAAGCAGTCTGATTGATTAGTTGAGGCTTTGGCCCTTATTGGGATACAAATGGGGTGTGTGTGTGTGTGTGTGTGTGTGTGTGTGTGTGTGTGTGTGTGATTGTACATGTATAACCTATATCAGATTGTCTACTGTCTTGGGAAAGGAGGAAGAAAGGAGAAAAAAATTGGAATTCAAAATTACAAAAATAAATGTTGAAAATTATCTTTTGAAAGGAAAAAAATTAACTTTGCATGTAATTATGAGAGTGGGGGGAATGCTATTAGATGCAACAACAACAATAAAAGAAAGGAACTCAGAGGCAGGAGGGAGTGAATGCATTCTAGGCATAGAAGATGATCTGTAAAAAAGCCCTTTCCAGGTGACGAAAATGGTCAACTGAGTCAGATACAGCAAGAAGTTAAAAACAATGAGAATTAAAAAGGGGCTATTAGCCGTGTGACCTTGGGCAAGTCCCTTAACCCCAATTGCCCTCCAAAAAGCAAAAAAAAAAAAATTTTTTTTAGTTAAAAAAGACATCCACATTTTAGTTACAATTTATTCCAGCCAAATTTGACTACTTTGTAGTAGTTTTCATCTTTCTACAATCTCCATGTCTTTGCTCCTGACATTCCCATGCCTGAAATGGACTCTCCTCCTCCAACTTTTCCCTATTTCTTTCCTTCCTTCAAAGTCCAGCTCAATATCCACCTCCATCTAAAGCCTTCCCTAAACACCTCCAACTGGTGATACTTTCTATTGCCCTGGATTCAATTCAAGCCAACAATTATCAAGTACATCTTCAGCCTCTTTATCTAAACCTGCTTTTCCCTCTCTCCTTTGTGCAACATATAAGTGCCTACCTAGTGCCAAGTACAATCCTAGGTGCTAGAGATGATAAATTTGCTGTTCTTTGGTCTCAAAGAGGATCAAAATGACATCACTCTATTGGGATCAACATATAGTATGTCCAACTGTGTCTAATCAGACCACTATGAGCTCCCAAGTCTCTTCCACAGGTTGGGCATAAATAGTCTATATGAACACATGGAGTGGAAATATCTTTAAATTTGCACATCTCATCTTTTTTTGAGCTACCAAAATTCTGCTTTGCTCATAGAGTACAGTATCTTCTTTGATGCAGACACGCCATGCTGGGCAATCCTGTGCCAGTGTCTCCCATGTCTCATTGGGAGATTGATTCCAAAGTTCTTCAGAGAAACATTGAGAGTGTCCTTGCATCTCCTCTTCTGACCTTCATGTGAGTGCTTGCCTTATGGGAGTTCTCTCTAAAATAGTCTTTTAGGCAAACATATTTTTGGCATTTGGACAACATGGCCAGCCCATGAGATTTGCACTCTCTGTGGTAGAGTTTGGATTCCTGGCATCATCTATGTATACATCCCTGGAAAGTATACTGCCAAGGTAAGAGAACTTATCCACAGCATTCAAAAATTTCTCCATTTGTTTTAACTGATGATATCACATATACATAGTGCAGATTGTCTGTTAGAGAACTTCTATATTCTTGGTGTTGTCAGGTCAAAATTAGCACAAGCAGCAGAGAATCAATTCGTACTTTGTTGCATCTCAGGCTCAGAAATTGCATTGAATGCACAATCATCTATGGACAAAAAATTGTGCACTACCTCTGTCCACTTTAGTCTTGGTTTGTAACCTTTGCAAATTAAGTAATTTACCATCAGGGCCATAAGTAACCTTGATGCCGATTTTGTCCTCATTGAAGGAATCTGACAACATCCCTGAAAACATCTTGCTAAAAATCACGGGAATAAGCACACAAGCCCTGCTTCACTCCATTAATGACTGGGAAGGCACAAAAGCACTGTCCATTTCCAGCACGCGTGCAAGCCTGCCGTCATAAAACTGACATACAATTACTGATGAACTGCTCCAAGAAAACAAATTTTGTCATTATTTCCAAAAACCCTCAAGACTGATTGTATCAAAGGCCTTGGTTAAATAGATAAACATTGCGTACAGACCTCTGTTCTGTTCCTGGCATTCTCCTGGAGTTGTCAGGCAGAAAACACCATATTGACATTTCCTTAACCCTTTCTTTATAAAGCCACACTGGCTTTCAGATAGATGACCATCTTTCAGGTGAAGGATCTTTCTATTAAGGAGTACTCTGGCAAGAATCTTGCTGGCAATGACTAAAAGAACGATCCCTTTGTAATTGTCACAGGACAATCTATTTTCCTTTCCTTGAATTCTTGGAGGACAACTTCTTCTTGCCATATAAGGTAGCTTCCATATGAGCAGAGGACCCCCTGCCTTGTATATCTCAGCTGGAATATAATCAGTACCAGATGCTTTGCCACACTACAGGAGCTTAATGTAATTCAAAACTTCTTCAGTTGGGAGTTCAGCTAGAGAGGGATTGACTTCAACCTTCAGCATTAGTTGAAGACGGTCTGTCGAGAACACTATGAAAATATTCAGCCTATATCTCCAGGATCACTTCCTTATCACTAATCAATGTGGCTGCATCAGCACTGAGTAATTGAGATGTACCACAGGTCTTTGGCCCAAAAAATGCCTTCAGGGCATCCTAAAAGTGCTTTGGATTGTTACTATCAGCATAAAACTGAAATTCATCTGCTTTTTTACTGAGTCAAGAATCCTGTATCTCTTTAAGTTTTTTTTTTTTTTTTACTTTGATGGAATTATCTTGCTGATAAATCCTGTGGATTTCTTGTTTTTCATTTAAAAACTTCTGAATTTCCCCATCATTTTTGTCAAACCAGTCTTGATGTTTGCCAGTGTTCTGGCCCAGGGAAATAAATGCAGTGCTATATACCAGATCTCTTAAAGTTGCCCACTTCTTTTCTCCTGCCCTGTTAGCAACCTGGTGCTGACTCAGCTGTCCCTCCAAGTTAGCAAGGAATTGTTCATGCTTGGAGAAGTGCTCTAATGTGTTTTCTGGTAGTCTTCTTGCCTGGGGGCCACAGGGTTTTTTTTTGTTTTTTTGTTTTGCTTTCTGGAGGGCAATTGGGGTTAAGTGACTTGCCCAAAGTCATGCGGCTAGTGTGTCAGGTGTCTGAGGCCAGATTTGAACTCAGGTCCTCCTGACTCCAGGGCCGGTGCTCTATTCATTGTGCCACCTAGTCACCCCTGGTAACGGGGCCACAGATTTTGTTGCAAATATTTAGTTTAGAGAGGATGTCTATGGCTAGTCCAACACTCTGTACCACACATCACCTTTGTCACTCTCACATCCTATCTTGTCTATTACTGTCTGTTAATAGACATAGTCTATTAAATGCCAATGTTTGCTGCAAAGGGTGCATCCGTGAAATTTTATTGTGCTTAGGTAAATGGAAGACAACATTCGGTTAGTGATGAGGTGATAAGATGTACGAGATTTCAGTACTAAGTGACTGTTGCTGTTGCTATTTCTCACTCCATTTCCAAGGACTCCCTGACAAGTCTGCTAGCCTCTGCGTGCTCTTAAATTAAAGTCATCCAGAATTATAAGCTTGTCTTCTTTTGGCACATTGATGATGAAGATTTCCAGATCTTCATGAAATTTTTCTTTGACCTTGTCAGGGGTTGTCATGGTGGGAGCATATACACTGATGATGGTGTTGCCAGCCTTGTTTTACTCAGGGCTGCTATTTGGATGCGATACCTGATTTGTTCTCTTGTAATAAGAGTTATACCTCTCTCAGGTCTACTGAATTTCATGTTGTTCATAAGCACACACACATTCCATGTACTGAGGGAGAGTAGGAATCATCTTTGCAAAACATTTTGTAAATTTTTTGTGTATGTTCAACCACAGAGTGGGAACCCCATCTGTAGTGGCAAGAAGATTAGGATTGGGCACCTTTTCTAGCTCCTTCCTCATGCCAGGAGGTGAGCAGTGTGGTCTTTAAAAAGTTTACTCAGATGTCCAGGGGGTTGCCAAATCCCACTACTGCTTCAGTCCAGTGAGAAAAGGAGTCTATGGTCTGGACTGTGCAGGGTTGTAACTATAGTTTCCAGTCTATCCATACATGACTTGTCACTCGTCAGTGGCTACAGGACTTTGAGATAAAAATGGTAAAATGGTATGGGTGATATCTTTTGACACTTACATAAATTGGATTTAAGTGAGGCAGGGCTACATGAAGTCTTTAGCTTCACTCTCTCCTCTAGAGTCATCAGAGTCCAGTGGCAAGATAAAAATCAAAATGACTGGTAGTGTCTCGGGATGCAGAGGATGACCTCAGCATCTTTCATGTCTAACCAAGCTCCTAACGGTCCACAGCATTTGCACCAGTCACCTTCATGGCCACTGGAACAAATTGTTCTCATCCACCCATTCCTGGGGAAAGTCTTCACATGGATGAGGGTAGACACTCCTCTAATGCACCAATAGGTTTGAGACCCCTCAGTTACCCTCAACCTGATTTAGTTTATCTGTTGAAATAGTTGTAGGGTGTGGCCACTGCCCATGGTACAGCTTCTTGGAGCCATGAGATGTTGGGTAAGATCATGCAGACACCAAAGGTAGAAAGCAACGCTCCCACCAGAGGTACTAGTCTTCCCTGAATACCTTACAAGTGCTAGACATACAAGCACGAAGAATGAAGCATCCCCATACAGTGAGTTGAGTCTATGTGCGGCAGCTGAGTGCCCTGAGTTGAGTCTATGTGCGGCAGCTGAGTGCCCCACAGGGGGAAAATGGGAGAAAAGTCGGTGACTCTCTAAAGGTTTAAGTGTCTTTGAAGCAAAGAAAAGCAGGATGCTGAGAGCAGAAGACTGAAGGCAGGGGCAGCTAGGTGGCACAGTGAATAGAGCACTGTGCCTGGAATCAGGAAACAGTTCAAATCCAGCCTCAGACCCTTATTAGCTGTGTGACTCTGGGCAAATCACTTAACCTTTCTTTATCTCAAGTTCCCCAACTTTAAAATGAGGATAATAACAGCATTTCTCTTCAGGGTGGCTGGGAGGATCAAGTAAAGGTGGCGTTTGTAAAGCACTTAGCACAGTATCTGGAACACAGTAGCACTATAGAAATCTCTTTGTCAAGAGGTTGTTAAGATTCTTTTTTTTCCTTTTGCTTTTTGGAGGAGGAAGACAGGGCAGTTGGGGTTAAGTGATTTGCCCAAGGTCAACAGCTAGTAAGTGTGTCAAAAGTGTCTGAGGTCAAATTTGAATTCAGGTCCTCCTGACTCCCGGTGTGATTCTGGCCTCAGTACTGGCCAGACTCTTAAGGAATCTGAGCACTTTAATGGAGGCAAGATTTATATACAATGGTCAAGGAGTGGGAAGATCTGAATGGGAGTGGACCAGTAGTCTGGGGTGGCTGTGAGAAAGGATCTAGAAGGAATTAGGGGTGGGGAGTGGGGGAGGGGAGATGGGGAGGTAACAGACAAAGAAGGGCTAGGCTAGGTTAGAGGTAACAGAGAATTATAGGTTTGGGTGAGGGGGGGTTAATGCCTCAGGCAAATGCCAGAGACTTGGCCATGTGAGAAAGTTCTAGGAAAGCTCAAGGGAGGGGGGTGTTCCAGGGTCTGTGCCCCATCATAAGGACAAACGGTTCTAAAAAGAATTATGACCTATGAACAACCATATGAAAGAATGTACAAATCACTAATTATAAGAGAATTACAAATCAGAACAACCCTGAGGTTTCAGTGAGTTCAGGGAGGACCCCAAGAATGTTGTGGAGGAATATATGTGCAAGTCCTAGTGTTCTGGAAGCATTCACTTGGACAGTCTCTAAGTTAAAGAAAGGTATTTATTGGGATGATGCACCCACGCAATCCCTGTTCTCCCGTGAGAGAAACAGCATAGGCCCTGCTGCCCATAGGAGGCAAAGGCAGTTATTGGGATCAGGTAAATACAATTTTAAAGAATAGGGGAAAGGGGACAACAGAATGAGAGGAGCAAGCAGGGCTCCAAAATGCCTGGGATATCAGGTAGTCTGGAGGTGCCTTTATCACACAAATAAGCAAAAGAGAACAGGAAAGTGGAGGGGAAGAATTCTGGAATTGGGCTGCTTTGTGAAAGCTCACAGTCAAGTCCACAGCCAGGAAGCTTCAATGCATACTCTTCTTGGCTCACTTTTCTCACCAGCCACACCCTGCACCTTATCTCATATGCTCATCTGCCTTGGTTGCCCCTTTTTACCTCATCAGTTTCATGCATCCCCTAGAAAACTGACAAAAATGGCAAAATATGGGAATAGTCACTGTTGGGGAGGGTGGCAGGCTATGGAAATATAGGCACAAAAAGGTATAGTTAGTGGGTCTGCGAATTACTATAGAACAACCCTTATGGAAAGCAATTTGGAATTGTGCAAATCAAGTGGCTAAAATGTTCATATTCTTTGACTCCAGGTTATACTGTTAGACATATCCCCAATGAGTTCATTAATAGGAAGAAAGACACCATATACTCCAAAATATTCATAGTAGCACTTTTGTGTGTGATAGTAATGAGGTACAGGCTCTGGGACCCCCCTTGAGCTCTCCTTGAATCTTCCCAAGGAAGGCATTTGCCTGAGGTCATGGGCTTAAGTTGTGGCTCTGCCCACATCTTTAGCCCTCCTTTGTTCCAATAGTTTTGCTGTGGGATAGGTTTTGGGGGGATTTCTAATGAGAAATCCTTTCTAGGTTCGAGTCTGAAAAGAATTACCAGCTCAGCTGTCTTTTGGTAGATTTACAAAAGTTTATTGGTTCACAGGACCAAAAGAGGTAGGGTGAGGAAACCTGGCTAGGAAAAGCTTGCAAGGGGCAAGGAGGGAGTCAGAGAAAGTTTGGAAGTTTGGAAGTGTGACGCTCTGAAGCGGGCAGATGGCATACTAGAATGCATACCTGACCTGATAGAAAAGGCAAGAGCTATCAGGGTCTATCTGCGGAAGTTCTAAGGGCCCCAGAGGCATTCTTAAGGATACAAAGCTGTCAATCATAAGTTCATTAAGCTAATGAGGCGTACAAAGGTGCAGTTAGGGAGGAACCTGGGAGGAACCAGGGCTTGACTAATACTTAAAGGGTCATGTACCCTTGACATCAACTGCGCATGTGTTTTACCCATAATACACTGGGACAAACAGCAGGAGGGAAGGGGCAGGGGGTGTGGTTTGAGCCCTGAAACGTCATAAGGTCGTCACAAGGTCGACCAGCAGTCACAGATTTGAGGGAGTTAAATGAGCTGTTCCCATCCTGATTTGCAAGTGGATGGGTTTGGTTTGCTAGGACAAAAGGAGGTAGTACCTTGAATGAAGAGTTAATGGTTTGAGAGGAAATACCTCTAGGCTGGGGCAGGGAAACACAAGTACAGCTGGGGGGAGGAGAGAAACAGTTAAGAAATGTGGCTTTTACAATTTAAGACAAAGCTGAATTAAAGTTACCCCAAAATATACCACATAGGCCACCCAGCGCCTCTTCAGTTTCCCATTCTTGATGCTCCTGTTCCCACCCTTGAACTGGCCTGCCCCACCATTGTCTATGGTCTCCAGGTAGCCTCCAGCAATTTCCCACCTTTAATCTCTCATTCCTTGAGTCTGACCTCACCTGTAGCCAAAAAAAAAAAAAAAAAAAAAAAAATTGCAAACAAAGGTGACACCCATTGGTTGAGAAAGGACTTAAACAAATGAATATGAATATCACAGAATATTTCTGTACTGTAAGAAATGATGCAGACAGAAAAGCATTGAAAGACCTAAATGAATTCATGCAAAGTGAAATAAGTGGGCTCAAGAAAGCCACAGACACAATGACTACAACAATGTAAATAGAAAGAACCACAATCATGAAACAACCAAATATGAATGCTGGAAAATCACAAACATAGTTTTCCCAAAATATGGGAAAACTCTTCCCCCAACCCCTCTACTTTGAAGATGTAAGAAGCTCACAGGGGTGGAACATTACATATGATATCAGATTTTTATGTATTTATCAGTTTTCCATACTTTTTTTAAAAAAACATCCTTTGTTCATTTTTTAAAAAATTCTTTGGGATGAGAGGTGGCTTTCTGGGAGTGGGAGAGGAAGGGAGACAAGGAAATCTAGGCAATATAGAAACAAGATATCTATAAAAATTCATGTTTTTAAAAATAAAATGAATATTGCAAAATATTACAAATGATCTTGTCCCTAAAGAAGGTATAGAAGACACCTCCCACTACTCCTTTGCAGAGATGGGAAGGAGGGGTTTATGGGTGGGAGGAAGATACAGCTATCAATAAGTCTATTTTAAAATATGTTTATAAGTGGACCTAAGATAAGATATAATTGGGCATAAGAAGTATAGCATAAGTTACAGTGGCAAATGCCACTGGCAAATGCTAGAAGTCAAGGAGGAAGAGCACAGAGAAAAATGATTGCATTGGAAGATAAAGTCATTAATGATCCCAGGAGAAAGCTATTTCCTTTTCCATAAAATTAAAGCGAGGAAGCCAGTTTACAAGGGATTGAGGAGTCAGTGGATTGTGAAATGGACTTCATCTCTTCATCTCTGTCTCCTTGCTACTCTAGCTTCCTTGAGGTCACAGCTAAAATCCCACCTTCTATGAAGAGCCTTTCCAATTCCCTCAATTTATCTTGTATGTAATTTATCTTCCCAATTTATCTTGTATATATATGGTTGTTTGCAAATTGTCTCCCCATTAGACTGTGAGCTCCTTGAGAGGCAGGATTGTTACTTGCCTTTCTTTGTATTCCCAAGGTTTAGCACAATCCCTGGCATGTTTTGTTGTTTAGTCAAGTCAGTCTCTTTCTCACCCAATGGACCATAACAAAACAGGTTCTTCTGTCTTCTACTATCACTCAAAGTATATCCAAGTTCATTTTCATTGTTTCCATACTATATCCATCTTATCCTCTTCTGTTCCCCCTTTCATCTTCAACTTTTGCCAAAACAGTGTCTTTTTCAATAATTCCCATCATCTCATTATGTAACCAAAGAATTTAGCTTCAGATTCAGTATTTGACCTTACGGTAAATAGCCAGAATTAATTTCTTTAAGCATTGACTAATTTGATTTCCTTGCTGTCCAAAGGACTCTCAAAAGTCCTCCAGCACAACAGTTCAAAAGCATAGATTCTACAGCCTCAGCTTTCCTTATAGTCCAGCTCTCATGGTAAAACATTGCTATTGTGAAAAGATGTAGTTTTGATAATATGGACCTTTGTCAGCAAAAAGATGTATCTGCTTTTTAATATGATGTCCAGATTTGCCATACTTTTTCTTCCAAAGAGCAAGCATCTTTTAATTTCAGGACTGCACTCACTGTCTGCAGTGACCCTTGAGCCCAAGAACATAAAATCTGACACTACTTTGATTTCTTCTCCCTCCTATTTGCCAGGAAGTGATGGGACTAGTTGCCAAGATCTTCAGTGTGGTGGGTTGGTTTTGTTTTGTTTTTTTATGTTAAGCTCCAAGCCAGCTTTTATACTCTCTTCTTTCACACTTATCAAGAGGCTTCTTAATTTCTCTTCATTTTCTGCCATCATCTGCATATCTAAGATTATTGATATTTCTCCCAGCGACCTTAATTCTGCTTTTGATTCATGCAGCCTGGCATTGTCCATGATGTACTCTGCATATAAATTAAACAAATAAGGTGACACTATACAGCCTTGTCATATTCCTTTTCTAATCTAAAAACAATCAGTTGTTCCGTGTTTCTTGGATTTGTGACAGATAGGTTCCTCAGGAGACAAGTAAGATGATCTGGTACTCCCATCTTTTTGAGCCCTTGCCAGCCACATTTTGTTGTGATCCACATCGTCAAAGGCTTTGGTGTAGGTAATGAAGCAAAAGATGTTTTTCTGAAACTCCCTTGCTTTCTCCATAATTGAACAAATGTTGGCAATTTGGTCTCTAGTTCCTCCATCTCTTCAAAAACCATCCTGTTCTTCTGGTAACTCTCCTTGCACATATTGCTGAAGCCTAGTTTCCAGAATCATAACAGTCACACTGCTGGCCTGTGAAATGAGTGCAATTGTTTGGTAAATTGAACATTACTTGACATTGCCCTTCTTAAGGATTGGGACATAAACTGATCTCTTCCAATCCCAGTAGTCACTGTTGTGTTTTCCAAATTTGCTGGCATATTGAATATAGCACTTTAACAGCATCATTTTTAGGGTTTTAAATAGCTCAGCTGGAACTCCATCACCTCCAATAACCTTATTGTTAGCAGTGCTTTCTAAGGCTCATTTTCCAAGCTCTAGGTCAGTAACCACACAATTGTGGTTATTATTGATGTTAAGATCTTTCTTGTATAGTTCTCCTGTGTGTTCTTGCCACTTCTTAATCTTTTCTGCTTCTATTCCCTACCATTTGTCTTTTATCATGCCAATTTTTGCATGAAACTTTCCCTTGATCTCTCCTATCTTTCCCATTCTTTTATTTTCTTCTATTTCTTTGCAACCTGGCACATAGTTGATGCTTCAAAAATGCTTGTTTACTGAAAGGACTTATATGAACTTATGGAAAGTGAAGTGAGCAGAACCAGGAGAACACTGTATACATTAACAGCAATGTAATATAATTGTAATCGTTTAATGGTAAGGATGAGCAACTGTGAAAGACTTAGGGACTCTGATTAATATAACAGTTCAAGGCAACTTCAAAGGATCCATTGTTGAGGTCTAGGAGTACTGGGAACCCTGAAATTTAAGGGCAAAGGACGTGGGTCTTATCTCCAATGAATTGGACCCAAGCCTTCGTTTAGTCAGAGACAAGGTTTTTTAAAACAGTGGTTGGGGTGGGCCATGTTTTAAGAATCTGAGCATTTGTATTTCTAAAGCAAGAGGGCCTGATTCTTAAGGAATCTGAGCACTTTAATGAAGGCAAGATGAACCTTTTCATACAGTAAGACTGTGGGAAGATCTGGATATGATCTAGGAGTGGCCAAATAGTCTGGGATGACTGGGAGATAACAGAAGGGGTCTAGATGGAATTAAGGAGTGGTCATGTAGGTTGTGGCCAGGTGCAGACAAGGAGGGCCACAATGACAGAGCAGTTAAAAGGATTATTGGATGATGCCTCAGGGGAACTCTAGGAATCAGAGTTCAGGGGCTGGGTTTCTGGAATTCATGGGAAAGTTCAAAGGGGAAAAGGTCCAAAGCTCATACCCCATTACCATGATGAAAAATACTATCCACCTCTAGAGAAAGAATTAATGAACTTTGAGTACAAATTGAAGCATACCTATTTTTACTTTCTTCATTTCTCTTTCCTCCTCTATTTTTGCAACATGGCTAATATGGAAATATGTTTTGCATGATTCCACATGTGTAATTGTTATAAGCTTCTCAAGAAGAATGGAGGGACAGAAGGAAGGAAGAAAATTTAGAACTCAAAAATCTTTTTAAAATTATTGTTAAAATTTTTTTACATGTAATTGAGGACCCTTAATGAAATAAATAAAAAGAAATTTTAAAAACGCTTGTTTATTGACTGAGTGATTAATTAAAGGGAAGGGTGGGCAAAGACAAAGAGAGAATTGCTGCAGCAAAGTGCTGAGAGGTGCTGGGGAGCCAGACACGTCTTGGAACAGGTGGAAGAAATAAGGGTCAAGGTGAAAAGTGCCCAGAAGCTAGTTATCCACTTAATGGCATAAGATCTTTTGGGGAAAGCTTGAATTAGGTCTTTGTAGAAATCACTTAATCACTGATAAAAGGAGTCTGAATTAGTATCTAAAGTTGCCCTATAGCTTCCGAGGCTGTGAAATAACCCCCAACCCAGGTTGCTATAGCTCAGTGGTTCTCAACCTTCCTAGTGCCGCGACCCTTTAATACAGTTCCTCATGTTGTGGTGACCCCCAACCATAAAATTATTTTCGTTGCTACTTCATAACTGTAATTTTGTTACTGTTATGAATCGTAATGTAATTATCTGATATGCAGAATGTATTTAAATTGAACATAACCCACAGGTTGAGAACAGCTGCTATAGCTCATGGTTTAAATTTGCATGGTTTAGAATGAGTGTAAATAGCTATTGTTTTTTGTTCCAGCAAGAAAATTTGAGGATCTTTCCCTCCCATGTTGATATTTTTGTAATGGTAAATTAGACCTTAGTCAGTGACCGAGTGTTGCCTCAGATGAACTGAGGCTTGGGAAACAACCTTGATTTAGAAAGGCCAAGGTCAGCTACTGCAACCCTGGCCTTTGCCTTGACTTTTGTCTCCTTGACTTTTGTTTTGCTACTAGACTTCAGTGACTGTTGGAAGAGAGAGTGAGGCTCACTTCCCTGGGTCTTAGTTTCCTCAATCAAAAGGTAATGGAAAAGGAAAATGATCTCTGAGTGCATCACTTTGACTCTTGATCCTATGAATGCTATCTACAAAGAATGAATAAGTACTAAAAATCTTCCTCCAGCAAGTATGAAGAACAAGGAGAATTTTGAAGCGACTGGTCAAGAATACACAAATGTTTCTCTCCTTTGCCAGTGACTACAGCTTGCAAACCTTAAAGCACAATATAAATGCTAGTTAGCTTTTATTATAGTGCTGAAGAGCTGTAGTCATAAATTGTAAAGTGTTCTCCCTCCTTGAGGAGAAGAAAAGGTCAGACTCAAGAGAGACGTAATTGCCTTTAAAAGAAGGAAAAGCCCTTCAAAGAGAAACAACAAAGAAGAAAAATCATCTGAAGAGGAGAGAAATCCTATATCCAAGTCACCCAGACCTTATATATGGGAAAATATGTATGGCAACAATTTTTGTGGTAGCACAGAAGTAGACAATGACTGACTGAACATTTTAATGTAATTGGCGATGAGGTACAGACTCTGGGAACCCCCTTGAGCTCTCCTTGAACCTTCCCACAGGAGGCACTTGCCTGAGGCCATAAGTCTTTCATTATACCTAGGCCCAAATCTCGGTTACTAGCCTAGCCCTCCATTGTCCAGCTAGCTCCCACCCTTGGTCCTCCCAAAATATCTACGCCCGTATCTGTTACCCTTAAACTAGCCTAGCTCTCCATGTCTGTTATCACCAGGGAGCCTCCAGCTACTTTGACCCTTAAACATCTCTCTTTACTGGAGTCTGACCTCATCTGACTTCCTGAAGACCCTCCCCAAACTGGTCCTCTAGACTACCCCTAGATTTCTCCCACAACCTTTCTGAATACAGAAAAGACCCATCTTGCCTCAATGAAGGAGTTGAGAATTATCTAGAGCAGACTCACTCTGTGTCAGATGATTCTGGCCCAGTTATCCAATGCAAGCATCACAGATACTGAGGCTCCTTAAGAGTCTACCCATTACGGCCAGTCTTTAATAAACTTTGCCTGTCTTTGACTGAGAGAAGACCTGAGTGGAATTCATTTGGCAGGACCCAGCATGGTGGTTTTTTGGGGTCTTGTGCACCCCTAAATCTTAAACCTCAACAATGGAACATTATTTTTCAGTTGTGTTCAACTCTTTGTGAGTCCATTCGGGGTTTTCTTAGCAAAGATACTGGAGAGGTTTGCCATTTCATTCTGTAGTTCATTTGACAGATGAAGAAACTGAGGTAAACAAGGATAAATGACTTGCTCAGGCTCACACAGCTAGTAAGTGCCTGGGGGATTTGAACTCAGAAAGATGAGTCTTCCAGCTTGGAACTCTATCTACTGTGCTACCTAGTTGTCATTATCGTGCTATAAGTAATAAAAAATAGAAAGAATTCAGGGAAATTTCTATAAACAAATTTAAAGTTAAGAAGACAGAACGAATCAGTCCATGAGCATATGCTGAGCATCCTGGGGATGCACTTGAGCCCAATCCTTGAAGGAAAATAGGAATTCCAAGAGTTGGAGGTGAGGTGGGAGTATAGTCCAGGAACTGGAGAACAGCCCATGCAAAAACATAGTGATGGGAGATGGTGTACTCTTTATAAGGAATAATATAAGAAGCCAGTTTGGTCTGACTTAAATAGTAATGATGTATTATAAGGCAGGTTGGGGCCAGGTTGTAAACAATTTAAAGGCCAAGAAGAAGAGTTTATTTTTGTTACCAGAGGCAACAGAGAGTTGGTGTACTTTCTCCAGTAGAGGAATTACATGGACAGAACAGTGCTTTTAAAAAATTACTTTAGCAGCTGAGTGAAGGATGAATTAGAATGAGGAGAGATTTTGAGGCCTGGGGATGGATGAGGAAGCTAATACAATAGTCTGGTGAGAGGTGGGAGAACCAGAACTGGAGTGGAGGCTAAATGCAGAGACAGAAAGGGGAGAATGCAGGATTTAGAGTAAGAAAACTTAGTTTTCTGCAAGTTAGTACCTATATAACATTGGGCAAAATGCTTAACCTCTTTGGACATCAGTTTTCTCATCTGTAATATGGGAGGGTTAGAATAGCTGACCTCTGGAGTCCTTTCTGGCTCTAAACCTATGATCCTATGATACTAAGGGACAGATGTGAGAGAAGGTGTGGAGGTAGAAATAAGATTTAGCAACTGATTGGATACATGGGGTGGGTGACTGTGAGAAGCTAAAGATAGCACCGAGTTTGCAAAGCTGAGTGACTGGAAGGAAGTCAGTGCCCTCAACAGAAATAGTGAAGCTTAGAAGAACAGTGATTTTGAGGGGAAAGATAGGAAGTTTTTATACATTGAGCTTAGATGCCTACAGAAAATGTAATTCAAAATGTCCAGCAGGAAACTACATGACTAGGGCTTAAGCAATTAGTCAACAAGCATCTAATCAAGCACTTAATACATCCCAGGCATCATGCTAAAACACTGTTCCTACTTGTAAGTAAGGTGAATTTTAGTGTAAGTAAAGTGGATTTTAGCATGTGTAAAGTGGGTTTTTGTTATTATTTCTTGAAGTTCAGTTTCCCAGGATCCATGAGTTCCCACAGTTAGGGCTCAAAACATCTCCACCATGCTTGCGCAGCGTTATATAATGATAAATAAAATAAACATCCACTGTGACTGTGCAGTGAGGTACAGGGATAGGGTAACATAAATTTGTGGGGCTACTGCTGGCAACGTGCCTTTTTTGTTTGCTGCCCCTACAAAGCAGGTGGGAAGTGGTCAGTGAATGCAGAATCTTGGGGGGAGCCTTAGGGTTGAATGCACAAATGCTCTGTGTTCCTCAACTGGCCCCCATTGAGGCTTAGGGGGAACCTTAGGGTTGAGTGCACAAGCTGGAATGCTGTGTGCCTTGATCAGCCCCCATCAAGGCTTGGGGGGGAATCTGTGTTTGCCTCAACTGGACCCCACAGAGACTTGAGGGGATTTAGGAGGAAGCACAAGTCTTGCCTGTCTCTACTGACCCCATCGAGACATAGGGGTAGTTGCCCCCCCTATTCACCGGCCCCTGTGGGAAGAGTGATTAGGGAATGCTTTCGGAGTTTGTCCTCCCATTATCAGCAATCCTCTTCTGAGAGGCTAGATTAGAATAAAGTAAGATTATTAACCCCTTCTTAGTGTCTTTCCTGTCTGACCAGATCAAGAGTGAACCTGTGCTGGCAGCCCTCCTGTGTGCTATGTCTGTTTGTCTTAAAAAAAAAAAATTGTTTATTTACTTTTAGTTTACAACATTCAGTTCCACAGTCCCTTGAGTTTCACATTTTCTCCCCCTCCCTGCCTTCCCTCCCTGCCCTTCCCCGTGGCATGCCCTCCAATACAGGATCTACAAATACCTTCACGTTAAATGTTAGTCAGGTTGTAAAGAAGGATTAGAGTGGATGGAATGATCAGTGGAAAAGAAGAAACAGAACAAAACAAGAAAAAGAAACAGAGCAGGTAGTTTTGCTTCAATCTGCACTCAGACTCTGCAGCTCTCTGGATGTGGGTATCTCCTTCAATCATGAGTCTTTTGGAGTTCTCCTTATAACCTTACATTGCTGAGAAGAGCCCAGTCTATCAAAGTTAGTAATCACACATATGTTGTGTCTGTGATTGTGTACAGATTGTGTACCAGATTTCTCCTGGTTCTGTTCTTCTCACTCGTCATCAGTTTATTTAAGTCTCTCCAGGTTATTGTGAAGTCCGTCTGCTCCTCATTTCTTATGGCACAATAGTATTCCGTTACATTCACATACCACAATTTGTTCAGCCATTCCCCAGTTGATGGGCATCCCCTTGATTTCCAATTATTTGCCACCACAAAAAGAGCTACTATAAATATTTTTGTACATATGGGTCCTCCTCCCACTTCTCTGATCTCTTTTGGATACAACCCTAGAAGTGGTATTGCTGGGTCAAAAGGATATTTTTAGCTCTTTGGGTATAGTTCCAGATTGCTCTCCAGAATGATTAGATTAGTTCACAACTCCACCAACAATGCATTAGTGCTCCAATTTTCCCACATCCTCTCCAGCATTTAGCATTTTCCTGTTTTGTCATCTTAGGCAATCTGACAGGTGAAATGTGATACCTCAGAGTTGTTTTGATTTGCATTTCTCTAATCTGTAGTGATTTAGAGCATTTTTTCATATGCTTATAGATATCTTTAATTTCATCTTCTGAGAACTGAATGACTTGTATTCTTATAGATTTGACTCAATTCTTTGTATATTTTAGAAATGAGGCCTTTATCAGAGACACTGGTTGTAAAAATTCTTTTCCAATTTTCCACTTCCCTCTTAATCTTGGTTATATTGGCTTTATTTTGTACAGAAACTTTTCAATTTAATGTAATCAAAATTATCCATTTTATATTTTATAATGCTCTCTAACTCTTGTTTCCTCATAAAATCTTTCCCTCTTCATAGATCTGACAGGTAAACTCTTCCTTGCTCTCCCAGATTGCTTACAGTATCAGCCTTTATTATGTCTGTTTGTTTTACACTACTCTAAGAGGGTATGAGCTCACATTCTAATGGGAAAGACAACATATAAATAACTATATATATTCAAGACATTTCCAGTGTAAATAGCAAGTAATCTCCAAGGGAAGGCACTAGCATTCATGGAGACCAGGAAAGACCTCCTGCAAAAATCCAATCACAAATACTAAGAGAAAATTAAAACAATTCTGATGTGCCCCCAGAGGGTGTTTGCCTTTTGCAAGGAATCTGGATCACAAAATGACACTCCAAGTCTGGAAGGGCCTGTCTGGGACCCTTGGGACGGTTTGGGGATTGCTGTAATGTTAAAGGATTGCCCTCTGTGGCAATCCCACATTGAAGCCCTTTCACAATAGAGCTGATTGTCTATTTAAATGCTTTATGTGTTTCTAGACCTGTTTGTGGGTTCCTATGAGTTATATGCATCTTCTGCATTTTTTTTTATGAATTGAAATAAAAGCGGTACTATCCACAATCATTGCCACTTTGAGTTCTTATTCACAAGGTAAGACCCAGACACCCAGAGACATAAGCCAGGCATCAGCTATATTTAAGATGTGGCTGGAGTAACTTTAGATGGGGCCAAAGAGATAACCTTTTAAGGGGTTGTAAGGGATGATTGAATTTTGTTCCCACGAAATTATATGAAACCTAAGAAGTCATACAGATAGCAAACTGATTGGAATGGAAAGGCAGTGGGAGATGTAGGGAGCCTGATAATCAGCATATCTACCACTTTTCATTGTTCTGAGAAGGTCTTTTTCCTGTGTATCACAAACTGTTGGGCCAGGTGTGGTTTACAAAGGATGAGGGCCATTAACCCAGATGTTGCCTTAGATAATGGGACTCTTTCTCATGGGTAAAATGGGCAGACTTTTCAACTCACAGCTTTGGTCCATTCTCTTAGCAATTGAGAAAATTTCTTTCTCATTCTATGGATGACGTAGACAAACTGAGGTGAGACTCAAAGCATTTTATGGATTGGCCTTTCCTTCATAAAGAAAAATGAAGATGAAAAGGGAGGAGGGAATTGAAATGTGGAAACGAGAGAAGGAAGCTAGGGTGTAGAACCAGGTGGAGGGGGTGCGGTTTAGGTGTTTTCTGTGAACCCTGACTTGACCAATGGGATTTAGGAAGGAAATTCAAATCTGGATGGGTTATAAAAGGGGGCTTTTGTAATTGTTTTAAAGTGTACTCTTGCCTATGAAGTGACCCTTTTTCACAAGGGGTTAAAGACCAGGTCACCCATCAAAAATGATGTGAAATAAAAAAATTTATTTTTTAAATTTACCCATGGCCAAGTGGGATTCTTGGTAAGGTGATTATTTCTCACAGGGTCAAATCCAAGGTCAAACCTGATCTATGTAAGAGTAAAGGCTTTGTGGGGCACCTAGGTGACATAGTGGCCAGAGTGTCAGGCCTGGAATCAGGAACATTCCTCTTTCTGAGTTAAAATCTGGTCTCGGACACTTCCTAGCTGTATGACCCTGAGCAAGTCACTTAACCCTGTTTGCCTCAGTTTTCTTATCTGTCAAATGAACTGGAGAAGGAAACAGCAAACTACTATCCTTGCCAAGAAAACCCCAAAGTGGGTCACAAAGAGTTGAACATGACTGAAATGACTAAACAAAATATTCAGTTGTTATTTTAATACTTTTTGGGGGGGTTTCTGCATCTCTATTGATGAGGTATAAACTCTGGGAGCCCCCTTGAGCTCTCCTTGAATCTTTGAGGTACAGGCTCTGGGAGCCCCTAGAGCTCTCCTTGAATCTTCGCAGATTAGGCATTTGCCTAAGGCCATGGATCTTAAATTGTGGCTCTGCCCAAGTCTTTAGCCCTCCTTTGTCCAGTAATTTTCCATCCTTGATCCTCCTGTTCCACCTGGCCTGGCCCACCACTGTCTGTGGTCTCCAGGTAGCCTGCAGCAACTTCCCACTCTTAATCAGTTATTACTGGAGTAATCAGGAATAACTCTTCATCTTGCTCCTCCCGCAGACTCTCCCCAAATTCCTCCTCCAGACCACCCCTAGATTCCTCCCACAACCCCATCTTCCCTCCACGTGGTGTGAAATGCCATGGAATGACCTAGCACAGACTTGCTCTGTGACAGGCTTACTCTGGCCTGCTTGCCCCATGCAAGCATCACAGATACCTCGGCTCCTTAAGAGTCTACCCAATATGGCAAACCTATGATGAACTTTTAATAAACTTTGCTTTTCTTTGGCTGAAAGAAGACGAGTTGAATTCGTTTGGCAGGACCTGGCCAAATGAATTGGGGTCTCATGCAACCCTAACCCTAACCCCTAACTCTAACCATAACATTTTTATGGTTCCCTGATGCCAGGAAACACTGCTAATCTCAAGCTCTTCTCCAGCAGGGACTGGACGGTACATAAACCTCTGTCCTCCCCTATAGCATTGCCTTCTTATTCTCCAAGTACCTCGGAGGTGTGTTTTTTGGTTGTTTGTTCTGTTTTTGTGGGCCTGACCTCCCAGGTCCCATTAGAAAAGACAACTAAGAGGCTGTCTAGTACTCAGCCAGACCTCTCAGGTTCTCAGTCCTGTTTGGCTATGTTAGAGAACATGGACCTGGACGAAGCTTCTGAAGAATGGAGGACAAAGACAGATGGCAAGTGTAAGCCAGATTCTTTCAATTCTCTCAGCACTGAGAAACTTCAGGTACTTTTTTGTGTTTTTGTTTGTTTGTTCGTTTTCGAGGCTTACTCTCAAAGCTTCCTTTACGGAGGGACTTCCAGGCCCTATGCCTGTAGCTCCCAAAAGTTCGTCTTTGGGTTGTCTTTTACAACATTAGGAAAAATTTATTTTTTTTGTGGGGACCTTAAAAAAGAGAAGTTGGTGGTTTTTTTTTGCAACACTGTTTGGCCTAGGTTTTGCCTAGAGAACTGTGAATCGCGGCCTGTTTTGGGGACTTTAAAAGATAATAGTGTCTTGCAGTTAGAATTATACTGTCCCAGAGAAGGAAGATGGATCTCAGTTGCCTACTTAATGGCCTTCTTTGAACTTTCTCTGACTATCAAGAAAGATTGTGAGATACTTGAAGCTAGAGCCTCTACACAAAGGGGCAACAGGAACCAATTAAATGACCCCCTTCCTATAGCTTTGGCCCCAGCCCCTCCCCCTTCAGGGACTCCTGCTCAGGTCTCAGGTGCTGGTCTTGCTAAACTACCTCTCTTTGAGGCCCCTCCCCCCCAGCAACTCCTGCTCAGGTCCCAGCCACCGGTCTCACTGAGGCAGCTCCCCCAGCCCCTTCTGTTGTACCCCAACCCTCTTCCCTTTGGTTTCCCTTCCCTTTTCCTCTAGCCCAACACCCCTCATTTCCTGCCTCTTACAATATCCGTATCTCCTGCTCTGCATCTCCCAGCATGGCTCCTCCCCCCTCAGGGACCCCTGCTCAGGTCCCAACCACCTGTCTTGCTGAGGTGCCTCCCTCTGTGGCCCCTCCCCTTGAGGCAACACCCACTCAGGCCTCAGGCCCTACCCCCACAGCAGTATGAGGGGTATCTCCTCTTCTGACCCCTTCCCCTCCTCAGAAGCTGGCTGACCTTCCCCCTTGCCAGTCGGATCTAAGAAGGCATTTCAAAAACAAGTAAATTATCATAAGATTAGGGAAGTTGCTCAGAGAGAAAGGGAAAACCTTGTCATTTTCCAAGACCAACTGGTAGAAGCTATTAAAAGGTATAAGAATTTAGATCCTGACTCTATAGAAGGGGCAGCACTCCTTAACATGTATTTTACTAATCAGTTTGCTCCAGATATCAAGAGGAAACTGCAGAAATTGGCAATGGGACCCCAAATACCTCAGGCCCAATTACTAGAGAGGCCTTTGGAGTTTCTAACAACAGGGACCTAGTTGCAGCAGACGAGAAAGAAGGAAGGGAAAGAACCAGAGACAGAGAACGTGCTCCATTCTTGACTGCTGCCATGGTCAGGAAAAAAACATCTTAGGACAGCCCCTTGGAGGACAGTGGGAAAACTTGCTTTTGATGAAACTAGAGAGGCACTGGTCCAAGGAGTGCCCCTCCAGGGCGTCCCCCAGAGGGAGCCCCAGGAACTGATGCCTCTAGAACTGTGCCCATCTGACCAGGAGGGACATTGGAGGAAGGATTGTCCCCGAGGATGGAAAAGTGGTAGAGCCACCTCCCAGTACCCTGACCTCCAGTATTCTCAAGACTTGGAGTGATGGGGAAGCATGGGGCTTGGCAGTGATCCCACTTTCTCCACCTCTCACTGAACTCTGGGCAAGCATCGAGGCTGAAGGTAAGGTTATCCACTTTATTACAGCTAAGTTCTGCGTTCTAACCAATTACTTCTACCCTCCCCTTGACCAGTCAGGTCAGGGGCATGGAAGGGGAAACTAAGGGATTGTCTCCAGACATACCCAGTCCCCTGCCTACTTGAGGATCTGTTGTTTGAACACTTCTTCTTTATGTTCTCCTTATCCTGTCCCCTTGTTGGGAAGGGACCTGTTGGTGAAATTGGGAAGCCAGTTTCCCTAGTTAAACCTCCCAGATCTCCCCATGTTCCCTCAGGAGGGTGGGAGATAGTTGAGTCAATTGTTTGGGATCAGGAAATTCTTGGGTGAGCTACTTCTGCCATCCTAGCATTTGTTTTTGACTCCTAGGTCCTAAAATGTCCCCCACCGTGGTCTGTATCCAGTTAAGCCCAAGTCCTGGGAGGGACTGCAACCATTAATTGCTACTCAAAGCCCTTTCTCACTATTGGAGAGTGAGGCCCAGAACAGGTGAAAGCTTTTGAGACTTTGAAAACTAAATTGACCAACACTCCAGCTTTACCCAATCTAGGAAAACCCTTTTACTCTCTATGATAATGGAAGGAGAGAACGGGCTTTAGGTGTTACTGCCTGTTTTTGAAAACTTAGATTCTGTGGCTGCTATTGCTTTCCATGTGCTAAATGTCCATGGAGCAATTTGGAAAGGAAAGGCATATCTGACAGCATTTTGGCCTTGCCATAGTCATCTTTAATTCCAACAGGTGAAATTGTCTTTTCTCTATTTTTGGGTGCCTGTTTGGTGTTGTTTCAGCTCTGCCAAAGTTTAGCCCTCCTTTATCCAGCAACTTCCCACCCTTCATCACTTATTGCTGGAGTCTGACCTCATCTGACTCCTCCTGGAGAACCTCTCCAAACTCCTCCTCTAGACCACCCCTACATTCCTCCTACAACCAGGACCCATACCACAACCCCATCTTCCCTCCATGTGGTATGAGTGCCATAGAATGTCCTAGGCACAGACTTACTCTGGCCTGCTTGCCCAATGCAAGCATCACAGATACCTAGGCTCCTTAAGAGTATCCAATATGGCGAACTTTTAATAAATTTTACTTTTCTTTGGCAGAGAGAAGACTTGAGTTGAATTCATTTGGCAGGACCCAGCGTGTTGGTATCTTGGGGTTTCACAACTTAAGGCCCATGGCTTCAGGCACATGTCTTACGTGGGAGGATTCAAGGAGAGCACAAGGCGGCTCCCAGAGCCTGTACCTCATCAATACCACCATAACATATCTCAGATTTATCTGCTCCATTTCATTCCCATTGTCACCACCTAGTTCTGGCATTCATGGTCTCCCTACCTTTAGTCTGCCCTCCTCCACCCTATCCTAAGACCCTGTTCCCAGTATAATCTTATTATTAGCTAACTCTGACCATCTCTGTGCTCAAAAATCTCTCTGCCAGTTACTTATTGCCTTAGCTTGACACTCAGGGCCTTCTATAATTCAGCTCCAACTTCCCTTCCCAGTCTTGCTTCACATGAACTCAATGTTTCTTCCCAAATAGACTAGTCACCAAATCTTGATCTCCCATCACCCACCTTTTCTCTGCTTTGTGCCTCTTGGCTCATGTTGTCTCCTAAATCTGAATATAGCTTCCCATTATTTTTCATCTGTTGAAATATTCCCCATACTTCAAGACCAAGCTTTGGTACCCCTTCCTCCATGAAGACTGCCTTGATTCCCCCTACACACAGAAGTAATCTTTCCCTTTTTATTTCTTATAGCACTTTTCTTGTGTCTTTTCCAAGCAGTTAGTTACATTCTGATTTGCTTTATAATTGTTTTTTTGACTCAGGTTTACTTCTTTCCACCTACTCTTTAAACTCTTACAATCTGACTTCTGTCTCTACTACACTATTGGAACTGCTCTCTTAAAGGTATTAAATGCAAATTCCTTAGACCGGCATTCAAAGCCCTCCATAATTTAGCTTCAGTTTGATTTGCCATCTTTATTTGATGGTACTTCCTTTCATTTTAGGCAAAGTCCACTATGCCTACTTCTCTGGCCTCCCCTTTCTGCTTCCTGTTTCCACGCATATTTATAGGCCATCCCTCATGTCTAGAGTAGACTGCTCCCCACACCCATACAACCCTACCTGTTAATATAAGAATAGTAATTCACATTCATATATTGCTTTAAGGATTATAAATTTTCCTCTTGCAGCATCCCCTCTTTATTCACCTCCCCGCAATTCATACTGGCACTTGTAGGTTGTAGTGGCACAGATGGATGGCTGTTACCTCTCATTCTTATTTATTTTGAGGGAGAAGACAAGGCAATTGGGGTTAAATGACTTGCCCAGGGTCACACAGCTAGTAAGTGTATCAAGTATCTGAGGCCAGATTTGAATTAAGATCCTTCTGACTCCAGGACCAGTACTCTATTCACTGCACCACCTAGGTGCCCCTGGTTCTTTTTTAAAAATTGTTTCTAAAAATTAACTAATTTTTAGTTTAAAATACTCACTATGAAAAGATTTTTAAAATTATTTTTAGTTTTCAGCATTCATTTTCATAAGATTTTGAGTTCTAAATTTTTCCTCTTCCCCCTCCCCAAGGCAGCATGCAATCTGATGTAAGTTCTACATATATTATATTTGCACATTAGTCATTTTGTAGAGAAGAATTATAACCAATACGAGTAACCATGAGAAAGAAGACACAAAAAGAAAGAGAAAATAGTATGCTTTGGTCTGCATTCGGACTCCATAATTCTTTTTCTGGATATGGATAGCATTTTCTGTAAGTCTTTGGGAGTTGTCTTAGATTCTTGCATTGCTGAGAAGAGGCAAATCCATCAAAGTTAGTCATCACACAATACTGCTGTTGCTGTGTATAATGCTCTACTGGTTCTGCTCACTTCATTCAGCATCAGTTCATGTGTTCATGTAAGTTCAGGTTTTTCTGAAGTCCACCTGATCATCATTTTTTTTATGGAATAATAGTATTCCATTACATTCATGTACCACAACTTGTTCAGCCATTCCCCAATTGATGGTTATCCCCTCAATTTCCTTTTCTTGACCACAACAAAAAGAGCTGCTATAAATAGTTTTGTACATACAGTTCCTTTTCCCATTTGTATGATCTCTTTGAGATATAGACCCAGAAGTGGTATTAACGGGTCAAAGGGTATAAACAGTTTTGTAGCCCTTTGGGTATAGTTCCAAATTGCTCTCTGGAACAGTTGGATCAGTTCAACTCTACCAACAACGCATCTTCTGCAACATCTTCTCCAACATTTATCATTTTCCTGTTTTGTTGTTAGTCAGTCTGACAGGTGTGATGTGGTACCTCCAGAGTAATTTTTTATTTGCATTTCTCTAATCAATAGTGATACAGAGCATTTTTTCATATGACTATAGATAGCTTATAAATTTGACTCAGTTCCATATAAATTTTAGAAATGAGGCCTTTATCAGAGACAATGACTGTAAGAATTCTTTCCCAGCTTTCTGCTTCCCTCCCAATCTTGGTTGCTTTGGCTTTGTTTGTGCAAAACCTTTTCAATTTAATGTAATCAAAATTATCCATTTTACTTTTTATAAGGTTCTCTATCTCTTTTTTGGTCATAAATTTCTTCCTGTCTCCATAAATCTCCATAAAAAGGACATATAAACTCCTCCTTGTAGTTTGCTTATATCAGCCTTCACATCTAAATCATGTACCCATTTTGTCTTGGTATAAAGTTTAAAATGTTCGTCTATGCCTAGTTTCTGCCATACTATCTCTCAGTTTTCCCAGTAGTTTTTGTTAAATAGAGAGTTCTTATCTCAGAAGTTGGAGTCTTTGGGTTTATCAAAGAGTAGATTGCTATGGTCATTGACCACTGTGTCTTTGTCTACCTAACCTATTCCACTGCTCCATCACTATTTCTTAGCCAGTACCAAATAGTTCTGATGATTGCTGCTTTATAATACAATTTATGATCTGATATGGCTAGGCCACCTTCCCTTTCATTTCTTTTCTTTAATTCCCTTGATATTCTAGACCAGCGGTTCTCAACCTGTGGGTTATGTTCCGTTTGTAACAATGAAAATACGTCCTGCATATCAGATATTTACATTACAATTCATTACAGTAGCAAAATGACAGTTGTGAAGTAGCAAAAGAAAATAATTTTATGGTTGGGGATCACCACAACATTAGGAACTGTATTAAAGGGTTGAGGCATTAGGAAGGTTGAGAACCACTGTTCTAGACCTTTTGTTCTTCCAGATGAATTTTTTTCTAGCTCTATAAAATAATTTTTGGTAGTTTGATTGGTATGACACTGAATAAGTAAATTAATTTAGGCAGAATTGCCATTTTTATTATATTAGCTTGACCTACCCATGAGCAACTTTTATATTTCCAATTATTTTTCTGATTTTATTTGTGTGAAGTATTTTATAATTTTTTTCATATACTTCCTGGGTTTATCTTGACAGGCATACTCCAAAATATTAAAAATTCCCAATTAAATACCAAATTAGAAATTCTAAAAGCCAAAAGTCAGATTAATAAATATGAAATTTAAAGAACTATTAAACAAATAAATATAACTAAGAGCTGGTTTTATGAAAAAATCAATTAGATAAACCTTTGGTTAATTTGATTAAAACAAAAGAAAACCAAATTACTAGTATCAAAAATGTAAAGGGTGAATTCATCACCAATAAAGGAGAAATTAAAACAATAATTAGGAGATATTTTGCCCAGCTGTATGGCAGTAAGTTTGACAATCTTAGTGAAATGGATGAAGATTTACAAAAATATAAAGTGTCCACATTAACAGGAGGAAATAAAATACTTAAATCAGCCTATTTCAGAAAAAGAAATTGAATAAGACATCAATGAATTCCCTAAGAAAAAAATCTCCAGGGCCAGATGGATTTATAAGTGAATTCTATCAAACATTTAAAGAACAATTATTAAAGTTAATAAGTCTTAAAACAATAGTATTACTTCGCCTATCTGGGAAAATAGGTGAAGAAGGAGTCCTTTCAAATTCTTTTTATGATATAAATATGGTACTGATACCTAAACCAGAAAGAACCAAAACAAAAAAAAATTATAGACCAATTTCCCTAATGAATATAGATGGAAAAATTTAAAATAAGATATTAGCATAGAGAGTTCAGCCACTTATCATGAGGATAATACACTATGACCAGGTAGGATTTATACCAGGAATGTAGGGCTAGTTCAATATTAGGAAGACTATTGGCATAATTGACCATATGAGCAACAAAACTAACAAATCTTATAAATATCTCAACAGATGCAGAAAAAGCTTTTGACAAAATACACCACTCCTTCCTATTAAAAACTACAGAAATCATAGGAATAAATGGAGTCATCCTTAAAATGATAAGTAGCATCTATCTAAAACCATCAGTAAGCATTATATGTAATGAAGATAAGCTAGCAGCATTTCCAATAAGATCGAGGATGAAACAAAGGTGTCTATCACAACTACTATTCAATATTGTACTATAAATGTTAGCTTTAGCAATAAAAGAAGAAAAAGAAATTGAAGTTATTAAAATAGACAAAGAAGAAATAAAGGTATCACTCTGTGCAGATGATATGATAGTATATTTAGAAAAATCCCAGAGAATCAAGTTAAAACCTACTTGACATGATAAACAAATTTAGCAAACTTGCAGGATATAAAATAAACCCACATAAACCACCAGCATTTCTATATATTACTGACAAAGCCAAAAAGATGAAGAAATTCCATTAAAACTTTCTTTAGATACCATAAAATATTTGCAAGTCTACCTCTAATTCTAAAGATATTTCTTGTAAGTGGTTATGGTCCTAACACTGTAGTTCCTGAATTCCAACCAGTGTGCTTCTGGTGATCATATATATCTATTTTTATAGGCCATACATGTACATTCATATTTAAACACATTTCCACATTAGTCATGTTGTGAAAGAATCAGAACAAAAGGGAAAAAACCTCGAGAAGGAAAAAAAGAATAGTCTGTTTCCATCTGCGTTCAGGCTCCAAAGCTTTTTCTCTGGATTTGGGTAGTATTTTCCATCACGGGTCTTTTGAATCATCCTGGATCTTTGTGTTTCTGAGAAGAGCTAAGTGTCTCTCAAAGTTGATCATCTTACAATCTTGCTGTCGTTTTGTACAATGTTCTCCTGGTTCTACTCACTTCACTCAGCATCAGTTCATCTAAGTCTTTCCAGGTTTTTCTGAAGTCCCCCTGCCCATCATTTCTTACAGCACAATAGTAATCCATTACATTTATATACCACAACCTAATCAGCCGTTCCCCAGTGGATGGTCATCCCCTCAATTTCCAATTTTTGGCCACCCAAAAAGAGCTGCTGTGAATATTTTTGTACTTGTGAGTCCCTTTCCCTTTTTTATAATGTCTTTGGGAAGTAGACCTAGCAGTGGTGTTGCTGGGGCCAATGGTCCCAGTTTGATAGCCCTTTGGGTCTAGTGTCTTGTCTGACCACCACGTAGCTCAGACCCTCTGCTGCTTTCCTGGCAGGTCTTCTGTCCCAGATTGGGGGTGGGGGGGTGGGGGGGTAGGGTGGACAGGAGATGCTGTTTATCCTTCCCTTTGAAGAGGCCCAAGGACATCACCAGTAATGTCTGGACTTGCCTATGAATTGGATTTAAGTGATGCAGAGCTGCGCAAAGTCCTGGCTCTCGCTCTCTCCCCCAGAGTTACCCAAGGCCAGGGGCAGGATAAGTCTGGCAGATTGGCCATGGCCCAGGAAAGCTATCTTCCCATGTCTGACCAAGCTCAAAGCACCCCATGACACCTACTTCAGCCACCTTCATGGCCCTTGAATCATAGGCCCATTCTGCTAGCCAGGATATGTCTTCACATGTTTGGGGAAGATGCCCCCTATGGGTTTGAGGCCTGTCCCTTACCCTCAGCCTGCCTGTCTGCAGAGACTGTGGCCACTGTCTGGGGCTATCACTTCTTGAAGCCATGGGGGAGAGTGACCTTGCCACCATCACACATACACTCTCTGGTGAGCATTTATTTTTTTTTTTAAATTTTATTATAGTTTGCATCATTCATTTCCACAAGATTTTGAGTTATGTAATTTCTCCCCCTCT
>CM053586.1:176267211-176307748 GCA_028646515.1 Pseudochirops corinnae
ATATATATATATACATATACATACATACATACATATATGTCTATGTAGGAGGGTATATGGGTGTATATACATGTACAGGTATACATAGACAGAGGGAACAGGATCAAGTGAATAGGAAGGGATGATTCTTAAAAGGTGAAATTGAGAAATTAGAGAGGAATATGAGAGGAGATGGGGAGAGACAGAATGGGGTAAATTATTTCATATAGAAGAGGCAAGGAAAAACAATGGAGGGGAAGAACAGGAAGGCAAAAGGGAATGGGTCAACCTTACTCTCATTGAATTTGGCTTGGGGAGGGAATGACATACACACTAAATAGGGTAGCTCATCCTACAGGAGAGTAGGGAAGAAGGGGATGAGAGGGGGGACGATGGAGGGGAGGGCAGTTTGGGGGGAGGGTAATTAGAAGCACATACTCTTGAAAAGGGACAGGGTCAAAGTAGAAAATAGAACAAGTTGGGGTGGGATAGGATGGAGGGAAATATAGTCAGTCTTTCCACTGTGAAAATGTTTTGCGTAGCTACACATGTACAACCTATATTGAATTGCTTAGCTTCCCAGTAAGGGTGGGTGACAAGGGAGTTAGGGCAAGAATCTGGAATCCAAAGTTTTAAAATCAGATGTTTAAAAAAATATGCTATTATTATTATTTTTTTACATGTAACTGAGAAATAAGCTATACAGGCACTGGGGTAAGGAGATCCATTTTGCCCTACTTGAAAGTGGTAGGAGGGATGGGGGAGGATAAAGGAGAGGGCAGATTGCAGGAAGGAGTATACAGTGGGATTGCTGTTTTGAGGGGTTGGGTAGGGAAAAGACAGGGAGAAAATTTGTTACTCAAAATCTTGTTGAAATGAATGATGTAAACTAGAACATAACATTTAATTTAAAAAAATAAATTTTGAAAAAAAAAGAAATATTGTGTCATGTAATTTGTAGTATTATATTGCAAACAAGTCATTATCCTTGAATATTCCTGCTTGATGCACACTAGACTTCCTGACAATGCTCATCATGCTAGTCTGCCAACACTTGCTTGTTAAGACCTGTTAGCCAATTTGACCACTGATGGGTTATGACTTGCATTTTGTCTATTTATTTGGAAAATAATGTAATCACTATGAATTTAACTCTGTTATACAATAAATAAAACATGTATGAAAGGTTTTTAAAATTTTTCTTTCCTTATGCTTCCACACCCCCCCTCCTTATTTTTATTCAACATCTTATATTTGTACCCAAGGATATTACAGCCCCACTAGATCATTCTAGCTCCCCCCTCCCAGGGGGTGGTATCATCCACTTTGGGAACCTATGCATTTTTAGGAGGGGCCTAATAAATGTTTATTGATTGATTGATTTTTTAAAAAAAGTGTTTACGATGTACAGGACAGAATGCTAAGTTCTGGGGATACACATGTAACCAAAAAAAAAAAAATAGACAAAAGAGAGCTAAAAAGGGTGATGAGGTGAGGAATGAAGGTATCTAGTGCAGGGTAATGGTTTTGACATCCAGAAGGCAGCAATAGGGACTGGAGAGGAATGAAGGCCAGCTTGGAACCCTTCACAAAATAGATTTCCCAGAATAACTCCCCATTGGGAGAAGGGGATATGGTCTTTGTAGCTTCAATGCAATATTTACAGTGCCCATGATCATGATCAAGACTATGACTATAAGTATTGTATGACAGTAGATTGTAAAATACAACAAACTCTCCATATAGAGGACAGAACTACCCAATCCCCAAACCAGTAAGCTGATTCCATCATAGTACCAAAGATATTCAGAAGGCATAATAGTGTAAAACAACATTTTATATTTTTAAAAAAATTTTTTTGCTTTTATTTTGGAGGGGGGAGTGCAGGGCAATTGGGGTTAAGTGACTTGCCCGAGGTCACATGGGCAGTTAGTGTTAAATGTCTGAGGCCAGACTTGAACTCAGATCCTCCTGACTTCAGGGCCAGTGCGCTATTCACTGTGCCACCTAGCCATCCCCCAGAAGCCATAATAATACTGAGAGCCACAGCATCCTTCAGCCATCCCACAAACCAATACAAGATCAACATTTACTCACAAACCTCTCTGACTTCTTGCCTGAGGTACTCTCTCTCCCTCACTGGCTAGCTCTGACCACCGGCTTCCTGTGGGCTCTGCTTCCCTTCAGCAAATTCCCTCCATCACAGGCTCCATGTGATTACATTCAGCTTATTGGGGGCAGAGTTTACTTTCAAAGCAGAGGTCTTCAAATCCTCCCCCTAGGTCTATTCAGGGGCAGGGAAGATCTTCAAATTCCCATTCCCATTACAGCCTTACAAAAGAATATTCCAGGGTGAGCATGCTATGGTCATAGGATGTTGCCTGGCAAGATAGTCTCAGGATGGAAGGATGAGATAGCAGTAGAAGCATAGTTTTTCTTAAAAAGCAATCAAGGTTAATTGACTTATCCAGGGTCACACAGCTAGTAAGTGTCTGTGGTTGTATTTGAACTCAGTTGGTCATGACTCCAGGGCAGGTGCTTGATCTGCCAAGCCACCTAGCTGCCCTGAGGCATGGTTTTAAAGTCCCAAAGTAAGTAACAAGTATTTTAGGAGGGTTTTGGGGATGAAAGTATACCTGGGGCGTGTAACCTGTAGCCTCGAGGCTACATGTGGCCCTTTAGGTCCTCAAGTGAGACCCTTTGATTGAATTCAAACTTCAGAGAACAAATTTCCTGGTAGCCCTGACTGAATACAGATTGTGAAGTTTGGCACTTGAGGACCTAGAGGGTCACATGTGGCCTTGAGGCCAAAGGTTCCCCATTTGGAGTCAAATGAGAGGCGATCAGGATCTGACTTGCATGAGTGATTGAGTAAATTAATGAAAGAAAGAAAAAAGCATTTACTAAACAATTCTTTTGTGTGGAGGGCTGTAGCTAAATGCTGAGCATACAAGCCCAAGTCAGGAGCATAGAGCATTCACAGATGTTCATTCTAGCCTTGAAGTGCATCTGGCTCCACCAAGCTCACCTCTGGGTTTCAGTTTCCCTACGTATAAAATCAGAAGTGTTGGAGTGCAGGTTTCTCTAGTGCTGCAACCATCCAGCTCTAGTTTATTGATTCTGATACTAGATTAGGGAGTTTAGGAAACTTGGGTCAGAAGTCCACTTTGAGTAACTCTAGCCACTTGGGATAACTGATCCCCTTAGCGACTTGTCACTCCCTTCCCTTTCCTTAATTTCTCTGTGCATCAATAATACACTGGGTGAGACAGCTATCACCACCCCTAGATCACAAAGATACTTGAAGATGAATCAGAGGATTGTGCAGAGAGTGAACTCACTTGTTGGGGGTGGGAGTGGGCATGGGAGGAAGCAACATGGGGCAGAGTCAGTCTTGTTTTCAAGGGGTATGTTTCATCTGGATTTTATACAAACTGACCACGTTTGATTTCAAGTCTAGTTAGAGCATTTTTTTTTTGCAGGGGTGGTGGTGGGGTGGGATTTGCTTTTTCTTGCTTTTTGTATTTTACAGAGTCACAGGTGGGATTGGAAACCCCTTTTCCAGGTGTGGTGGGGCTCCCAGTACTGCCACCTTTGAACCTACCACTTCACCTGTCATCCTGATCTACATCTGGCCACTGGACCCTCATGGCTCCAGAGGAGAAAGTGAGGCTGGTGACTTTGCACAGCCCTTCCTTGCTTAAATCCAATTCACTTGCAAGTCATAACATTCGGTTCCTGATGTCATGGTTCTCTTTGAGAAGGAAAGGACAAACAACAACTACCCCACAAAGCCCTTCTCTTGGGTTTTAAACAGACACAAAGGGAAGCCTAATGAAGAACTTGGTCCTTTCTTCTAATACAGTCCTTTGCTTGGCTCCAGTGATGGGGCTTTAGATGGGGAGAAAGGTGTCAGACTTACTTTCTGGATCATTGCACTAACCTGCTTATTTGCTCTTTCTGCCTCATCTATCCCCTCCTCATCTCTCTTCCTTGGATCTTGCTAAAGTGAAATTCCTGAAGCACAAGTCTGACCACAATACTCTTACTCAAAGTTCCAATGGTTCCTTGGTGTCTTTAGGATAAAATGTAGACTCTTCTGCTTGACCTTTAAAGATGATGGTCTTTAAACCTGGATCCTGTCTGCCTCTTCGGGCTGATTACATTTTACTCTCTTTGACGCTCCCTCTCTCCATTCCTCTGTCTGTCAAAGTGGTCTACAGATCTACCTGTTATTCTTGGTCTATAACAATCCATCTTCAGTCTCTGTGGCTTTTCACAGGCTGTCTCTCATGTGTGAAACATGTTCCTTCCCTTTGCCTCTTAGAAACCCTAGTTCTTCTTTTAAAAAATTTTAAATATTTTTCCCCAGTTACATTAAAAACAATTTTTAACATTCATTTTTTAAAATTTTAAGTTCCTTGAGGCAGCTAGGTGGTGCAGTGAATAGAGCACCAGCCCTAGAATCAGGAGGACCTGAGTTCAAATCCAGCCTCAGACACTTAACACTTACTGGCTGTGTGACCCTGGACAAATCACTTAATCCCAATTGTCCTGCCTTCCCCTTATCAAAAAGCAAAAAAAAAAAATTTGAGTTCCAAATTCTTTCCCTTCCTTTCTCCTTTCTCCTCTTCTCAGAGACAATGAGCAATTGGATATATACATGTGAAATCATCTAAAACATTTCCATATTAGTCATGTTGTGAAAGAAAACACAAAAAAAAAAACCCATAAAAAATTAAGTGAAAAAATAGTACCCTTCAATCTGCTTCAGACTCCATTGGTTCTTTCTCAGGACCTGGATAGCATTTTTCATCATTTGATACCCTAGGAATTGTCTTGGATCATTGTATTGCTGCGATCTAAGTCAATCATAGTTGACCATCACACAGTTGCTGTTACTGTGTACAATGTTTTTGTGGTTCTGCTCACTTCGCTTTTCATCAATTTGTGTAAGTCAGAAACCCTAGTTCTTTTCTTTTCTTTTGGAGGGGGGAAGGCTGGGCAATTGGGGTTAAGTGACTTGCCCAAGGTCACCTGGCTAGTAAGTATTGTCTGAGGCTGGATTTGAACTCAGGTCCTCCTGACTTCAGGGCTGGTGCTCTATTCACTGTGCCACCTAGCCACCCCTACTCTAGTTCTTTTCAAAGCTCAACTCAAATGCCACCTCTTCTCTGAGCTCTTTATAATGCAGCTAGGCGGCACAGTAGAGTGGCTGAGCTTGGGGTTAGGAAGACCTGAGTTCAAATCCTGTTTTTGGATGCTTGCTAGCTGTGTGATCCTATGCAAGTTACTTAAATTCTCTCAGCCTCAATTTCCTCATCTGTAAAATGGGAAGATAATAACAGCATTTACCTTATTAGGGTTATTGTACAGTTCAAAGGAGGTGACATATGAAATGCTTTGCAAACCTGAAAGTTGTCAGCTATGATTATTTCCTGACCCTTAACAGCTTCTTTTTCCTCCTCTCCCCCTAAACCATTCTTTTTGTTAAATTTCTGTGTGTATATGTATGTATGTAAACTTTACATTTATTCACACAGATACATTGTATATAAAAAAAGGTTGAGGACAGAGACAGCTTAATTTTGTCTTTTTACACACACACACACACACACACACACACACACACACACGCACACACACACACACACAGAGTGTCTGGCAAATAGTAGACATTAAATACTTGTTGATTGATCCAGCAAACCAATTCAGATATGTGAAAGAGAAGAACCACATCACACCTTTTGAAAAAGTTCCTGCGACTGTGATAAGAACAAACCACACTTCCTCTCTGGGTGTCAGCTTCATCTTTAAAACAGAGGTTGGACTAGATGGGCTCTGACATCCTGTGCTTCCAAGTCCTGAGTCAGAGACTTACTAAATACGAGACAGGGTGTGTCTTCTATAAAATGAAGGGTTGGATTAGATGGGCTCTAAGACCTCCTTCCAGCTCCCACATTCTGTGGTTCTAGAGGGTTTTTGTTGTTGAGTTGTTTCAGTAGTGTCCAATTCTTTGGGACCCCATTGGGGGTTTTCTTGGCAAAAATACCGGAGTGGTTTGCCATATCTTTCTCCAGCTCATTTTACAGATGAGAAAACTGAGGCAAACAGGGTGAAGTAACAGCTCATAAGTGTCTGAGGTTGGATTTGAACTCAGGCCTAGCCCTCCTATCCATTGTGCCACCTAGCTGTCCAGGGGTAAGGGTTAGTGCAGGGTTGGGGAACCTGCAGCCTTGAGGCCACATGTCACCTTCTAGGTCCTCAAGTGTTGCCCTTTGATTGAATCCCAACTTCACAGAACAATCCCCCCCCCTTTTTCTTTTTTGCTTTTTTGGAGGACAGGGCAATTGGGGTTAAGTGACTTGCCCAAGGTCACATGGCTAGTAAGTGTTAAGTGTCTAAGGCCGAATTTGAACTCAGGCCCTCCTGACTCCAGGGCCTGCACTCTATTCACTGTGCCACTTAGCCACCCCAACAAATCCTCTTAATAAAAAGTTTTGCTCTGTAAAACTCGGATTCAGTCAAAAGGCCACACCAAGGACCTAGAAGGTCACATGGGGCCCTGAGGCAGGTTCTCCATCCTTGGGTTCATGTCTATTAAGTTCGATAAGAATCCCAGAAGACTACCACAAAGGGGTGGGGGTAGGGGGGTTGGGTTACAACCACCACACCTCTTGGACCTCTGTGACCATTAAGGCTTCAGTTCTTTCACTTTTAGACACAGGTAAGAATCTATGGCTGAGTCTATGATTCTGTCCCTAGACGCATCCTGACCCACGAGCACTGATGCAGACAAGAAAAAAGTAGGAATGACAAACTGAATTCTATCCAGAAACAGTCCTGAGTACAGTTAAGAACAGAAGCTACGTAGACCCCAGTGCTTTGGGAAACTGTTTATTCAACAATTAGCCAACATATGACTAAGGAAGGAGAGCTGGGATTCCACAGATCCACCCAGCAATGTAGGATCTCACTAAATCAGGTAGGATGGAAGGAGACCGGGCTGTCGTAGAACCACAATTTTAAAAACCATATTTAAAGAGTATGTGAAGGCTAACAATACATCTTCCTCACAACAACCCTGTGAGGAGAGTCGTACCGAACATTTGAGGAAACTGAGGCTCAGAAAGGATAAGTACTTGCCTATGGTTACATAGTGTCTAAGACAGGATTTGAACCCGTTTCCTAGATCTGAGTGCTGTACTCTCTCTACTTTCCCCATTCTGCCTCACTTAATAATCACATTTCCTAATGAAAAGTTATCTGCCAACAGTGTTTTAACACTCCCAAACTATCCATTCTGAGACGAGGATCCCAAGAGACCAGGGAAAAGCTGGAATGGTCACCACAAAAGCGCATGTATTTTGTTCTCCTGCCCCTTTGCCATCATGTGCTGGAAAAAAAACAACAAAAACATGTCGCCTTCACTTGCCCAAAGGCTCCACACTCTTCTGAAACAACTAAGTTTCAATGTTCCACTTACCCACTGGTGCCCCTCTCCCCCCTGCAAATAACTTTATACATCATCTTCCTGGCCATTGCATTAAATGTGATTTTCTTTGAATCTCTCTTAATTCCATCTTGGTTGGGCCACCCAACAGTACAGTTTGTGCCAAATGCAAAGAAAAAGAGTCATCAAGTCACAGATCTACCCATCAGGGGTAGATGTTCCCTCCCCAAGAAAATAAGGTCCTTGCTGTCCTCTATTTGGATCTTCACATAAAAATGCAGATTCCATTTTATTGGGTACTAATAAATATCTGTCACGAGGGTATCTCCTGAGGTGGGGCCATCTTGTCTTGCATGCATCCACTCAACCCAGGATGATCTGGACTGGTCATTGTAGTTTCATGAGACTTCTTCTCTTGGAATCCTTCCGTGCTATAGGGCTAAAATTTGAAACCTCCTTATAGATGTGACCTAGGAAAAATAAGACCAGTTATCTGAGTTAGGCAACAGGGCACTGAGAGGGGAAAGGTCACAAAGCAATGAATGGGAACCTGGAGGCTATGGCCACAGAGGTAGACAGGTAAACACTTGCTAAACATGGAGAAGTGAAAGGACAGTCAGTAAAACAAAGCAGGAAGCTGGGTCTCCAAAGAGACAGGTTAGAGGCAAGATTATGAGGTATAACTCATTATAAAGGGGAAAGGGACAAGGAAGAGACCAGCGGTGGGGTGGGGAAACTCATAGGTTACTGAAGGAAGCTGACTGCAAGGACTGGGAGCTGACCCACAGAAGGGAAGGGTGAGGTATCAATTATCCCCTGGCTTCCTCTCTCTTCCCTACCCCTCACCCATGAGCTCTTACTCTTCCATTCATCCACTGTGAGCTTTTCATGTTCCATGGAATCATCAAATGGCTGCTGGGCTACTGTCTCCTCCTCTGGATCCCGGAATTGGTCAAAGAAGGGATGGGCGAGAGCCTGTGCAGCTGTCAAGCGTTTGTCCACATCCAACTCAAGCATCTTCTCTAACAGGTCTGCCGCTGCAGAACGGCAGAACCCATGAGCCCCACCAGCCCATACTCCCCTAAGACTCCACCCAGATAGCCTACCCAGGGTTCCAGAGTGAAAGGAGCTGTCTATGTCTTTTGGTATCCTTCAAGTGCCAGAGAGGGCTGGAGTGTCAACAACAGGTCTCACCCTGGGGGCTAGCACGAGGGAAAAGTTGTGAGAAATCCTTCTTGGGACTCTGAGGCAGGGACTGGATGTAGGATTTAGCCTGAAAGAGAGCAAAGCAGAGTTTTGTTTTAAGGATCTGAAGGTCTAGAGCTGGAAGGTGCCTTAGAATAAAGGTTTCAGAGATAAGGAAAATGGGACCCAGACATGATTTGGAATGATTTGCCCAGAGTCGCACAACTAGCAGTTATTTGAACCACTTCTTCCTGATGTGAGTCCAGCACTCTATCCATGACACCAACCTTCATTTCTCTTTCTCTCCTCCCTCTCTCGTTTTTTCCCTCCCTCCTCTCTCTCCCTCCCTCTCTGTCCTCTTCTGTCTCTCTCTCCTCTCCTCCCTCTCCCCTCTTTCTCTCTCTCCCTTTTCTCCTCTTTCCTCTCTCCACTGTCTTCTCTGTGTGTCACGTGTATGTGTGTGTGTGTGTGTGTCTCTTTCCCTCCTCTCTCTCCTGTCTCTTCTGTCCCTCCCTCCTCCCTTCCTTCCTCTCTCTTCTCTCTCCTTCCCTTTCTTTCTCCCTCCCTCTCTCCTCTCTTCTTCCTGTGTCTCTCGTTTCTCTCTCTCTCCCCTCTCTGTCTCTCCTTCTTCTTCGTCTCTCTGTCTCTGTCTGTCTCTCTCTCCTTCTCTTTCCTAAACATTCAAATATATGGCACAGGGATAAGAAAAGGACTAGGATCACCACAGGTAAAACAAAGGACAAAGCCAGAGGAAGGGCAGTGGAAAGTCCAACCAGGCCCAGTTTTACCAGTGGTCATCATCTTTTGCTTTTTTAAACACTCATCTCAAAACAAGGGCAGCAGACTTCGGGAGAAGCTTGCTCACCAGTCTACCCAGTTTCCTATTCAGGTACTTCCTCAAGTAGGTTCTGGCTTGTCCCTTACCGCTTTGTCCTGTAACTTCTGCACGAAGTCTGCTCCAGGAACCCCGGTCACCTTCAGGATCTGGGTCAGTTGATCCAAGTCTGGCCAGTTGAGTTAAGGTTCATAGTTCCTCCTAAGTAATTTACAGAAGAAACTTCTGGCCCCTTCCCAGCCCTCCCACCCACTACCAGGAGGACTTGGATTCCAAAGTCAGGCAGAGTTACCTACGATCTAGATCGGACAAAAAGGGATACAGTCTTTTCCCTTGAACAGAGTTTTCCCAGTTAGCATCTCTGCCATGATGCAGCCAACAGACCAGATGTCCACTATGGGTAAAGATGTGGATAAGGGAATGAGCAAGGGGAAGAAATGAAGGAAAATCAAGGAGAATAAAAATGGATCTGGTCACGAAAACACTGATCAACAAATGAAAAATGTACTACGGAGCTGTGGGAGGGCAGAAATGTCCCTGCTCTCAAGGAACTTAAAGTCCAGCTGGTAAGGTAAAACAAGGAAATGAGAAGACGAGCATGAATGAAGTATGAAAACAGGTTTTGTCGAATTTTTTTTCAAGTCTTTGTTAAAAGGGAAGGCTCCCGGGGGAATAGGTCAGGAGGGACATATTAGTAATTGAATGTGAATGGAGGGCTGGAGGGTGGCTTATGGAACTTTTCCCTATGCTTTCTTTTATGGAGGGCAGAAACTGAATTTTTGGTTTACTCCCCTTTGCATCTGCTGTTCTACCTGGTTTCAACCACTCTCCTCCCCACTCCAGCCCACTTTCCAGCTTTCTTTTGTATGTTGTCTTTAGATTGTAAGCTCCTTGAGGGCAGGTACTGTTTTTTCTTTCTATTAATTGTATCCTCTGCACTTAGCTTTGTATGAGGCACATGGTAGGTGTTTAATAAATATGTATTGGATTGCCTATCAATAGCACTTAAGAAATCAAATAAAAAACCATAATTTGCATAAGCCAAATGAGGGCTGTCCTTCAAGCAGTTACCTTGGGAGGCTATACTCTTACCCTGAGATGATGTCACCACACCTTAAAACACTGTTGGAGTTCCTCTTTGGGAACCTCCTATGATAGATCAGACTATTTAGCCTGGAAGGGACCTGAGAGATGATATAAGCCCAACCCTTCTCATTTGAATGAATATAAAAAACCAAGGACCCAAGAGAAGATGTAACTTGCCCCAGATCACATCAATATCAAACGGCAAAGCCTGGATTTGACTCAGATCCCTGCGCCTTTCCCATTATGACAATATATAACCCCCAACAACCCGTAACGTTACTTTATAATCCCACCTCATTTTAGGCCAGAAACCATAACGTTTGACTTGATTGCCTGCTTTATTTACCAGACTTGGAGCACTAGATCTGGAGTCAAGGAAGATCTGAGTTCAAATTCTGACTTCAGACATTTACCAGCTGGGCACGTCCCTTAACCTCTGCCTGCCTCAGTTTCCTCTGGGGATAATATGAGGATAAAAATCACACCTGCCTTCCAGGGTTGTTGTGAAGACCAAATGAGATCATATTTGTAAAGTGTTTAGCAATGTGCTAGTGCTAAGTAGGCGCTTAATAAATGCTTCTTTCTTTCCTTCCTTCTTTTCTCTCCTTCCTCACTTCCCTTTCTTTCTTTCTTCTTCCCTTTCTTCCATCTTACTTTTCTTCCTTCTTTCCCTCTCTCCTTCCTTTTTTTCTTCCTACCTTTTCTTTACTTCTTTCTTTCCTTCTTTCCACCTTCCTTGCTTCTTTCCTTCCTCTCAATGACCATTGTATGTCTTGAAAAATTAAACCTACCATTACAGGATGAAGATTTGCTACCACTGAGGATTTCGTCTGCATGTCATTGGTAAATGGAAATCCTGGTAAAGAAGCTCCTTCTACTAATACAGACAGGAATCTGTTCTGTAATTATAGTCTAAAGCAGTTGTCTAGAATAGAGAACAGAGAACACTTGGATGGACTCCCGAGGGCAGCCAGATTCAACTTAAAAAATAAATGGGAAATATTTAACAAAATAAATAAAAATATAATGAAAGATAGATAACATTACACTATAAAACTAAATCAACATAAGGTTCCACAGAGATCCTTCTGTATGGATTAGAGGGCTCTGTTTCTTTTTTTTTTTTTAGATGGGGGAGGACAGGATGATTGGGGTTAAGTGACTTGCCCAAGGTCATATGGCTAGTAAGTGTTAAATGTCTGAGGCCAAATTTGAACTCAGTTCCTCCTGACTCCAGGGCCAGTGCTCTATTCATTGTACCACCTAGCTGCCCCCTATCTGAATTTCAAACCACTGGTCCAGATCTTTGAGAGAATAAGTGATTTGTTCAGAGTGACCAAGTCAGGATGTTATTAGGTGGACTTCACCCTAAGTCTTCCTGACTCCAACTATGCTCTGCTGCCTCTCACCACTGAAGATATTCAGAAGGTGCTATAAACTTGGCTGTCAGTACAGATAGTCTGTTCCTTGGACAAGGCTCTCTGGTCAGAATTCTCTCCCTCTTCACCTCTACCTCCTGGCTTCCTTCAAATGCCACCTAAAACCCTATCTTCTGTTATTCAGCCATATATGACTCCTCATGACCACATTTAGGGTTTTCTTGGCAAATATACTAGAGTGCTGCCCTTTCCTTCTCCAGTTTATTTTACAGAGGAAGAAACTGAGGCAAACAGGGTTAAGTGACTTGCCCAGGGTCACACAGCTAGTACGTGTCTGAGGCCAGACTGGAACTCAGGAAGATGAGTCTTACTGTCTCCAGACCTGGCATGCTATCCACTGCCCTGCCTCTAAATCCCATCTTCTACAGTAGGCCTGCACAACATATGATTCTTGGACCACTTGTGGCCCAACAAGAGATTTAGGGTGGCCCAAGAAAAGCGTAGAGTATGTAAAAGAAAGCAAAGGCTCTTTGGCCATACCCTGTTTAACCCGCCTTCCACTCATCCCTACTGTGCCCGTCATGTAACCTGGCAGGTGAGTTGCCACTGTGTACTCTCTTCTGTTTGTCACATGACCCGTGGCAACCAACCATTGTCAGTCTGTGTCTAGTCCGAGAGGACCAATTTCATGATAAGTAAAAATCTTAAGTAATAAGTATAATTAACTGATATTAATTGAAATTAACCTTTTTTTAAAAATATGGTTTATTTGAAAAAATAGTTTAATCATTAATTATACCTTTACTTGGAAAGTGAGCCACTAAAAGCCTATCTGTGGCCCAAAGAAGTTTAACCTATTTTAATTTTGGTCCCTACCTACTGCCAAGTTGTGTAGGTCTGTTCTACAGGAAGTCTTTCTGGATCTCTCTTAATTCTAACACCTTCTCTCTGTTGATCGTTTCCTGTTTATCCTGTTTGTGTCTTGTTGGCACATAGTTGTTTACATCTTATCTTCCCTATTAGATTGTGAACTTCTTGAGGGCAGGGGCTGACTTTTGCCTCTCTTTGTATCTCCAGCACTAAACACAGTGTATGGTATGTATTAAGTGCTTAATAAATGTTTATTGACTGATTGGCTATAGGAAAGAAAGATTCCTGGGGTTAATAGCTAGTAATAGCTAAATGAAGGCTTCATAAAACCCATATGATAATATGAGAAAAATGAAATGTGCTCCATTCATCTCTCCCACTCCCCAGCTTTTCTATGGCAGTGGTCTGACTGACCTGTCTGATTATAGTGCATCCAGCTGAGAATCACTTCTGGGGCCCGGTACCAACGAGTCACCACATAGCCCGTCATCTCAGCATCTGCATGCCTGGCCAGCCCAAAATCTAGGATCTATAGTTCAGTAGAAAAAGGAAGAGAGACCCAGTGTGGAGGAGGGGCATGACAAACACCTCCCAGAGAGAAGCTCTCATAATCCTCTCCTCCCACTCTTCTCCCTCTACCCCTAACCCAGCAGGAGTTATCACTTCTGGTTCAGTTGGGTAGCTAGCCCCAAACTTAACCCAGTCCTAGTCCCTTTTCAGCCCACCTTCAGTTCACAGTCTTCATTCACGGCCAGGTTTCCTGGTTTCAAATCCTGCATTAGATAAGAATAGAAGATCAAGTCTAAGGTTAAGCTCACTCTTTTGGGGAAAAAAAAAAAAGATATATTTTGCCTTTCTATCACTTTTACTTCCCAATTCCTCCCTCCCCCTTTTCCCACTCAGACAGTCAACTGTCATAACAATGTAAGAGTAAAGAATAAAAACACCCCCCCCCCCCCCAAACCCAACAGTCAGCAAAACAAACACATTGCTCAAATCTGACTGTATGAATAATAGCATTTCACCAGCAACTAGGTGGCACCATAGTGGATAGAGTGTCAGATCTGGAGTCAGGAAGACTCATCTTCTTGAGTTCAAATTCAGCCTCAGACACTAGTTGAGTGACCCTGGCAAGTCACTTAACCCTGTTTGCTTCAGCTTCCTCATCTGTAAAATGAGCTGGAGAAAGGAACGGAAAACCACTCCAGTATTTTTGCCAAGAAAACCCCAAATGGGGTCATGAAGAGTCAGAAACGACTGAAAAATGACTGAAGAAAAACAACAGCATTTCATACTTACAGTCTTTCTGAAAGAAAGGAGGAAGGTGCATTCTTACACCTCTTCTTAAGGGGCAAGACCTCGTTAGTTGGAACAACACCAAGTGGTCAAACTTACGACCTCTGTCTTTCCCCCTGGTCAATTCCCCATTTCTTAGAGTGTCTTCGGTTTCTGCTATGTTCCCCTGGGAGGGACTTCAAAAGACATTTAGTACAACTGTTCCTAGGTATGAATGTCCTCTACCATATCCCTGACCACTGAGATCATCCAACTGAAGACCAAATAATGAAAAATCTTAAAGGCTCTTGCAACTTCTGGTAGGTCCAAGGCCTGTGGGCTAGGAGTTAAGACCTGGGTACCATTCTACAAGCATCCTGGAAACAGAACCAACTCTCTCAGTGCTTCCACTGCCTCTTAGACTTCATGCCAAGACCACCAACTTAAGTAGTGCCCAAAGGAGACTTCTCACCTCACTAACTGTCTCCTCAACCCAAGAGAATGTTTTTTCCCTTCATTTCACATTCTTAGCCACTGACTTAGCCATCAGAGTGAGTCAGATAATATACAGAGGTTCAGGGAATTTGTAAACAGTGTTTATTTACTGAAAGAGAATTTTAGGTTCCAATCCTGGGCTCTAATACCTATTGACTGTTAGACTGGGAGTCATTTAGTCATTTAGTATTTCTGAGTCTTAGCATCTTCATCTTTAAAATGTTGGGGTTAGCCTAGATGATTTCTAGGGTGCCTTCTGGCTCTTAAAAAGTCTATTCTTCTAAGACTCTACAAGGTATAGCACAGCAGCTGTTTGTTTTAATTATACTCTTAGGTCATTGACCAACATCCTCAATCAGATGCAGTAATAATAATAGCTAGCATTTACATTAGCACTTTAAGATTTGCAAAATGCTTCGCAAATATTATCTCATTTGGTCCTTACAACAGCTCTGTGAGGTAAGTGCTATTATTAAACCAACTCTACAAATGAGGAATTTGAGACTGAGAACAGGTAAGTAACTGGCTTGGGATTATATAAGTAATAAGTATCTAAGGCAAGACTTGAACTTGGGTCTTCTGGTAGGTAAGCCTTTGTGTCATCATGCTACTTCCTAGCCCTGCAAGCTACACACTAGCCATCTACCTCATGCCCATCCTGGGGGACTCAGACTCTGCCCCTGGGATTCTGGGCTCAGATAGGTGAGTTTTTGAGCTCTCTGACCCAGACCCAGTGCCTGGCCATCTCTAAACCATGCCTTTGCTTGGATATTCCTCCTCTTTTTATGTTATTTTCTCCCACTAGAATGTAGGCTCCTTGAGAGTAGAGACTGTCTTGCTTATAGTTGTACCCCCAGCACTGGCATATTACAAATAAATGCTTTTTTCATTCATTTCTGACTTCAAGTTCAGCACACTCTCTACTATGTCACCCAGATGTCTTCATATGAGTCATAAAACTGCAGAATCATCAATCTAGGGAAGGAAAGATTTATTAAACACCTACCATGTGCTAAGTACCTTTGATATTTCATCTGATCCTCACAACAACCCTGGGAGGTGGATGCTATTATTATCATCCCCATTTTACAGATGAGCAAACTGAGGCTGAATGAGGTTAAGCAAATTGTCCAGAATCACACAACTAGTATCTAAGGCTGGGACTGAACTCAGGTCTTGACTCTCAGCACTCTCCCACTGTACCATCTAGCTGCCTAAGGCAGTTGAAGAAGGGACCTCATTGGTCATCTAGTCTAACGTCATTTTTCAGCTGAGGAAACTGAGGCTCACTGGGCTTAAGTGATTTATCCAGGAACACATAGCTAGAAAATCGCAAAGGTGGGGTTTAAATCCAGGACCTCAGACTCCAAAGTCAGTGTTCTTTCCAGGATGCCACGGTTCCAAACCTAGGAGGTTTCAGTCCCAGCCACAGAGTAATTCTGATTCCTTTCTTTTCCTGTTATAGGGTACTAGCCTTTCAGGAGATACTTCTCTTCTTTCTCCCTCCCTACCTTGTGCCAGAGGAACACCAGAGATGGCAAAGAGGCTTCAGGAGACAGGAAAAAGAACACCAGTGGTGGAACTTACCCTGTGGACAACCCCAGCAGAGTGGATATACTAGAATGCAAAAAAGAGAATTAATTTATTGTATCTTGTCTACCCACCCTGCCATTGGACCAGACCCTTTCCTAGAATGGGCATCATAGCTGGATGGGTAGGGCTGACACCAACCTGGGATCACCCCCAAGCAGCTCAAAAACCATACTGTACATTGCTACTCCCCCCAACCCATGAGCTACCAGAAAACAGATATCTTGGACCTTATGTCTTCTTCTCTATCTCCTTCTAAGTTGGCCCTTAGTCACCTTGAGCCCTTTCAGCATCTGATAGACCAGGTATTGGATCTTATCCTCACTGAATTCCATGCCCATAATCTTCTGGAGATCTGTCTGCATGAATGGCATCACCAGATAGCTGAAAAACAGAGGAATGAATCCAATCATAGCACCAGCCTCTGTCCAGTATCAGAGGCAGATAGGAGGCAGAATGGGGATTCAGAATTGGTTGACTCAGTCAGGCAAGCATCATTGCATGTGAATGAAAGCCCATCATCCTCCATCTGAAGCAACTAGAGATACAACTTCAGGATCCTTGCTCCCAGCCAAACTGTTATACCACCCTCCACCCCCCAAGATTAGCAGAGTTCAGTGTTAATAGATTTTTTAATGGGGAAAAACCAAATAGGGACTGAACTTTTCTTTGTTTCTCCTCACCTCACCCCCACCACCAAATGCCCCTCTCTCTACCTCTCCCTGAGGTGGGATACTATGAAGATAGAATATACACTGCCAGACCCCATGTATATATATATATATTAGACAACTTTGCTAAACTGCTTTCCTTTTCTTTTTAAAATCTTTTTTTAAACAAAGGATGCTCCCTAAGAAACCGAAGAAGGAATTTTTTTTTAATGGGAGCAGTTTCAGAAATTTAACTAAGCAAGGTAAAAAACCAGAACTGAGCAAGTATGACCCAGAACAGAAATATTACTCCAGCAAGCAACCTGCTCACCCGCCTGCCTGGTCAGATTCCTTCTGAGTTTACAATCAGAGGTGAGCTACTGCCCACAGTGGTGGAAGAACTTGGCCTTTGGCCATCAGAGGGCTTGGGTTCAGATTTCAGATCTGCCACTCTACTTCCTGTGGGATCTTGGGCCAGTCATTTCCCCTCTGAGGACTTATGTATTCATGGATGGCCTAGTAGCATCCAATCCCAACACTGGCTGCCACTTGGGATGAAAAAAAGCGAAGAAAAACAGAAGCTTGAAAATGTCACAATTATAAAGCCGTATCTCTCGTTTAACCCTCCTGCATGCTTGCTCCAAGGCTAGGTCTCAGCTTACCCTAAGGCCCAGCCAGATGGCTCTAAATGCCTGTAAAGATTTTCGATTTCCAGAACTAGCCCATGTACTCTTCAATGCAGGAACACTAGCCTTCTTGCTGCTCCTCAAACAAGACACTTAATCTCCCTATTCTGGGCATTTTCTCTGGCTTTCCTCCACACTTGTAATGCTCTCCCTCGTCATACCTCCCTGGTTTCCTTCAAGTCCCAGCTAAAATCTTACCTTCTACAAGAAGCCTTTCCTAATTCTTCTTAATTTTAGCATATTCCCTATGAGACTACCCCCAATTTAAGCCAAATATTGCTTGTTTGTATGCAGCTGTTTGCAGGCTGTCTTCTCTATTTGATAGTGAGTTTCTTGAGGAACAGGGCTCTCTGCCCTTTCTTTATATCCCATTGTGCTATCCTGATTCCTTGGGCAAACCCTGTGCTAACTATGTTTCTATATTCTTCTAACTGAACACATGAACACCTTGGGTTGCTATGTTGTTGGCTTTACCAAGCCAGTTTTCTGCTTAAAATTTAGGGAACTTGCTTTGATCTAGCAATACCACTACTAGGTCTATATCCCAAAGAGGTCATTAAAAACAGAAAAGGATCTACATGGACAAAAATATTTATAGCAGCTCTTTTTGTGGTGGCCAAGAATTGGAAACTAAGGGGATTCCCATCAACTAGGGAATGGTTGAACAAATTGTTTATATGAATGTAGTAGAATACTATTGTGCTATAAGAAATGATGAGCAGGTGGATTTCAGAAAAACCTGAAGACTTCCATAAACTGATGCTTCGTGAAATAAGCAGAACCAGGAGAACATTGTACAATGATCAACTATGATCGACTTAGCTCTTCTCAGCAATACAATGATCCAAGACAATTCCAAAAGACTCGTGATGGAAAATGCTACCCAAGTCCAGAGAAAGAACTATGGAGTCTGAAGGCAGATGGAAGCATAATGTTTTCACTTTCTGTTTTTGTTTTTCTCATGGTCTTTCCTTTTGGTTGTTTCTTCTTTCACAATATGGAAATATGTTTAACATGATAGCACATGTATAACTTGTATCAGATTGCTTGCCATCTTGCAGAAGAGGGAAGGGAGAAAGGAAAAAAAATTTGGAATTCAAAATCTTATAAAAAAATGAATGATGAAACTATCTTTACATGTAATTGGAAAATACTATTTACCAAAAAAAAAAAAAAAGTAAAAAAAAAGCACCTTAGGGAAGTTATATAAGACAGAATTTTTAAAGTCTTCCCTTCCATTAAACTCTCTGGAAAGATCTAGAAAGAACAGAGTTTGAATGGAGACTGAAGCAATCTACATGCTCTCGTTCTTTTCCATGTTTGGTTTTGTTTCTTTTTCCTTTATTCACTCCATTGGTTACAACCCTTCTATACGACCAGACTAATGTCCACCGTGAAAGTATTTGCAGACCCTATACTTGATTACATGCTGCCATGGAGAGGGGGAAAGGGAAGGGAGAAAATTTGAAACTCAAGGGATTGTGGAACTGAATCTTGTAAACTAAAAGTAAATAAACAAATCAATTAATTAAAAAAAAAACTCTCTGGAAAAGCACAGTGCTGGGAACATAGTAAATGTTTATTGACGGATTCTCCCCAGAACTCAGAATAACTGGGGGAGAGGGGGCGGGCAGGTTGGTGTAACTGAGATACGGAGCTTCTGCCAACTCCCTTGTTTTATTACCATGTTTTCCTTATCTTGCACATACTGAACAAAACTATGTATCAGGTAAAGTTGTGTTTCCTTCTCATTTTGTGCAAAATGTCACCACACCTTCTTCCTCTCCTCTCCACTCTGCTAAGCCACAGACGGGAAAGTCTGGTCTTAAAGAGAGGAAATGTTACACAGGTGGTCTGGGAAAGGGGAGGAGACAAAGTGGTCAAGCCCTTTTCCACCCTATTACTAGGAATCAGTTAAGAAACGGAATAGGTAAGAGTGCTGAGAACAGCAAATACAGCTTCTTTCTCAGAGCTGGTTTCAGGAAACAGTAAGCTCTGCGGGCACACTGGCAGTAAGACTCTGTGGACCATCGCCAACAAGTGTCCCAGTGTCTGGAAACTGCAGGATATGGGCATGGTTACAAAGGGACCACATCTGAACCAAGAACCTGTTAACACACAAGAGCTGACCTTTCCACAGTTTCCAATGGAGACTTTAAAAAGTCTGTCTCAAGTACTCTGAACTTTATAACTTTAGCAGCAGTGAAACCAAGAACCCAGCAACTCGAGATGTTCACGTATACAGGAAGAGGGATACAGAAACATAGTACAGGGTTTGCCAAAGGAGGCAGGGTAGCCAGTGATGAGAGCCCTGGCTGGAGGGCAGTCGCTTGGGGGTGGGCCCCCATTTAGGAGGTAGAAGGAAAAAGTGGAGTTGGAGAAGGACACAGCGAAAGAGCAGCCCTAGTATGTGTGGAGAGAATCAGACCAGAGGAGTATCAAAGCAACCTAGGGAAGAGAAAACTTCCCAAACTGGTGAAAAATCATGACCACTAGGATCAATATAGGTTTTAAGGTTTACACTTTACACATCTCATTTGGCCTTCACAACAAACCCTGTACGACCAGTGCTATTACTATCCCCACTTTATAGATTAAAAAAAAATACAAAACATATTGACTGACCTGCCCAGGGTTACTGTTAACAGAAGTCTAAGGGAGAACTGAATTGGGTCTTCCTGACACCAAGCTCAACACTTTATATAGTGTGTTGTCACACACACACACACACACACACATGCACACACACATGCACAGACGCACACAGACATACACACAAAGACATACAAACAGACAGACACACAGACAGACACACATACATACCATCTCCCACCCCAAGCTGCCTATGCATGACAGTATAAAATGCTTTGGGGTGGCTAAGTGGCAAAGTGAATAGAGCACCGACCATGGAGTCAGGAAGACCTAAGTTAAAATCCGGCCCTAGACACTTAACACTTACTAGCTGTGTGACCTTGGGCAAGTCACTTAACCCCAATTGCCCTGCCTTCCCCCCTCCAAAAAACAAAAAGCTTCAGACAGGTCACTGGGAGTGAGGACTGAGAAGAAGCCATTCACTTCAGTACATTGCAAACCCTTGACCGGAGAGTCTATTTGGTAGAGTGAGGTGGGGAGAGCAGGCAGAGTCAAGGAGGCAGACTAGTAAGAAAATAGAAGAATCAAATATAGATTACTCAGACAAGAAGTTTAGTGGCTAGGAGAAAACCTTGTCTTAGTTTTGCTTATCCAAATTCTACTCATCTTTCAAAACTCAGTTCAAATTCCTTTTCCTTGAAGCCTCCCAACCCACAGCAGCCTAGTTCTCTATTTCTCTCTGAATGCCTCTACTATTTATTATACATATCATTCAGATAACAATTAATCATACACTGCCCTATGACATTTCCTACCCTGAACTGTTAAATATCTCATATTGCTACCAATGCTTCATGTGTTTCTGGAGAAAAGGAGGGAGCAAGAAAGAGAAGAGGAGAGGGAGAAGACACAGAAAAGAGAGGGAGGGAGGGAGGACAGGAGAGAGGGAGAGACCAGGAAACACTGGCTGAGGAATCAGGAGACTATGGTACTTGTCCTGGCCTCTCTACTCCTATGAAAGAAGCCTTTCCCAGGGGCGGCTAGGTGGCACAGTGAATAGAGCATCGGCCCCGGAATTGGGAGGACCTGAGTTCATATCCAGGCTCAGACACTTGACACTCACTAGCTGTGTGACCTTGGGCAAGTCACTTAACCCCAACTGCCTTGCCTTCCCCCCTCCAAAAATAAAAAGCAGTCTTTCTCCACCCTTTCCTCTGAGATTAGTTCCAATTTACTCTGTATTTACTTTAGATGGCCATAGTTGTTTGCAAGTTGTCTCCCCGCATTAGACTGAGAGCAAGGAATGGTCTTGCTTTATACCCCTAGAACACAGCACAGAGCTTGGCACACATTTAGCACTTAATAAATGCTGGTTGACATGTTGACTTTCCCTCTCTGGGCCTCAGTCTTCCTATCTGTAAACCAAGGTGGTGGGACTCGATGTTCTCTTGACGCTTGCAGCATTCACACACTGTAATCTGTTCTGTGATCTGCCTTCCTTACTGACGTTTGTCACCTCAGCAATTTGGTGAAGCCACCACATGACACATAGATAGACATTTGAGCAAACACCAAAAATGCTGGAAAAAAAGATTTAAAAAAAAAAGAAAAACCTATGTGTGCCCTGGTGAGTACTCTTGAGTTACATATGTGGTTGGGTTACCAGGCTGAGCAGCTTTGCTCTGATGAGAGCCCAGGAAGCCACAGCCACAAATATCTCCTTTAGTCCCTCATCCAGTCCTCTTCTTCTCAGCCCTGCTGGCTCCCTCCTCTCCTTGAAAGACTTGCTCTTTCCTTTCCTCATCCTGGGTCAGTCCATCCCTCCACTGGGCTCCATGGAGCTGAGCTGCCATAATTCTTTGCTCCTTGGATAAACTCAGCATTTTCTGAACTGAGCCTCAGCGACCTCAGTTTCTAAAATGATCATCGTAATAGCAGCAAGCACTTACCTCCAACAGCAGTTGTGAAGATCAAATGAGCACTTTGCAAGCCTTACAGAGTGCTATGCAATGAGTTATTATTCACGTGAGAAACGAGGAAGAATTTCCTAATAATGAGAGTTAGTGGATACTGCGATGGATTGTCAGGGGAGATACAGTAGGAGATTATAAACTCCTTTAGGGAAGGACCTTTTTTTTAAAATTTGCCTTTATATCCCCAGTGCCTACTAGAATGTCTAGCATCTGCTAAGTACTTAATATATGTTTACTGAATGATTTAAAAAATAGACCTGGGATAGTCCTGCTTTAAGGTGGAGAAATTAACTAAGTGAGGCTTCAAAATTTCTTTTAGCACAATGCTATGGAACCAGTCTAGATGATAACATTAAAATAAATTTCTATTTGATTCTATATGTCCCAAGAACATTCCTTCTTTCCCTCATTCAATTGACAAATACTTATTGGGCACCTACCATAGGCAAGGCACTATGTGAAACACTATAGGGCAGTGGTTCTCAACCTTCCTAATGCCACCACCACTTAATACTTGTATGTGGGTGTATCTGCATGTGGGCGGACCCGCCTGGAGACAGATAGAGGAGCACTGCCTCGGTTCCTAAGACCATTGGAAATGTGTGTTTTCCGATGATCTTAGGTGACCCCATTCGACCCCCAAAGGGGTCGCAACCCACAGGTTGAGGACCGCTGCATAGGGGATCTGATGATGAATGGTTCCTGCCCTCATACAACTTATAATCTAACATGCAGACAAATAAATGATAATACAGGAGAGAATGTGAAAGTACTGTAAGACAGATAGAAAGTGTTATCTGTGCTCATTCACAAGAAGTAGAGATCATGTCTATTGGGGAGAACACAAAAATCTTTCTACTAAAAAATTGTGGTTTACGCTACAATTATAAAAAACAAACACCATAAAGAGATGGTCTACACTGGATCAGCTTGGCATCAATAGGTATGTTACAAGGAAACACATTAGGCTTTTTTATGTGGCCTCAAGGAGCTAAAAGACTGGCTGAACTTCGAAGAGGCTATAAATTTAGGTCTGATGTCATGAAAAACTTCCTGAACAATTAGAACTACCCCAAAGTGGAATGAATGGACTGCCTGGACTGGGTGTCCCCTCACTGGATACCTTCCAGGGAAGGCTAAACGATGGAGTATTACAATTTATTGGTATTCTTGTTTGATTGTTTTTGAGGTGGGGAGGCAGGGCAATTGGGGTTAAAGGGACCTGCCCAAGGTCGCATGGCTAGTGTTGAGTGTCTGAGGCTGGATTTGAACTCAGGTCCTCTTGACTCCAGGGCCAGTGCTCTATTCACTGAGCCACCTAGGTGCCCCTACTTACTAGTATTCTTAATCAGGCCCAAGTCGGACTAGAAGGTCTCAGGTGTCTCTTCCAACTCTGAGCATACAATGTATATTCTAGTCATACATTCTCCTGTTAGGCTGTAAGCTCCATGGGAGCTGGCATAACATCTTATTCATCATTATATGCCCTATAATATTTCATATAGTGCCTTGCCTTTACCAGGTGCACAATAAGTATTTGCTGAATGAATGAAAGAAGATCCATCTCTGTTCCTATTTCTTTTTTTGAGGCAATCGGGGTTAAGTGACTTGTCCAGGGTCACACAGCTGGTAAGTATCTAAGGTCAGATTTGAACTCAGGTCCTCCTGACTCCAGTGCTGGTGCTCTATCCACTGTGCCACCCAGCTGCCCTTTGCTCCTATCTTATCATTCTCTTTTGAACTGTAAGCCCTTGGAAATCATATTTATATCTTCCTCAGTACCTAGCACACTAACCTCCTATGTGCAGTGCACCATGTCAGGCACTGGGGAGGTACATACTTAATAACTCTATATGGGCCAAATGGGCAGCAGAAAGGCACATGTCAAGACAGGATGCTCATCTCCAGCATAGAATCATTAGTTCAGCTGAATGGGAAATGATAATGACAAATACTCCAGGACTCCACCCACCCCAGACTCACAAATCATGGAAGTTGTGCAGGGAGGTAGCCGATGTAAAGACATTCAACAGTCCGATAACCTGGAGAAGGAAACGACAGGTCAGTAGTGGCCTTTCCCTGCCTCTCCTTCTCGTTAGCAGCTAGTTAGATCCAGGGTCTGCCCCAAGCCCAGCTCTCCTCAAACCACCTTCCCTCTTCGTCCTTCCATTGGACCTTGGGGCTAAGTCAGAGTTGTGAGGTTTTATTCCTATTGCCCCATCCTCATGGCTGGTCAAGGGCCATGCCAGGTAGAAGAAAAGAAGACTGCAGTCAGAGTCCAGTTTCCTCTTTCCATTGCTACATATGGAAGGAACATGGGTCTGAGAGGCAGCAGCTTTCGGTTTTGGTTCTGGCTCTGCCAGACCTCAAGGGGGAACTCAAGGTAATCGGTTCATCTCTTGGGGCTTCAGCTACCTCTTTTCTAACATGAGGGACTGGATAAGTGATCCATGAAGTCCCACACTGAGGCTCTCTGCTCTTTGTTTCAGGCACTTCAGGTGCTGCTTCCTGACCCTCTCCCTTCCAAGGCTCCTTTTCATCCTTCCTGTATACATACATTCTCATGCTGCATGTGTTTCAGCAGCATCAGCTCTCGATAGGCCCTCTTGGCAAAGATCTCTGACTGGAAAGGTCGGCTCAGTTTCTTGATGGCCACCTTCTCTTCTGACTTCTTATCAATCGCTGAACTGCAGGAGACAGAGCTGGTTGGAAGGTAGCTAGTCCTTGCTATTTGCAACAGACTTCATATACACACTCCTTCAATTTCTGATTTCTTTACACACACACACACATGCACACATACACGCTCTTACATACACATACACATACACACATTCATGCATGCACATACACACATGCGCGCGCGTGCGCGCACACACACACACACACCTTCAATTTCTGATGACTCTTTTCTAGTCTGGCTCCTCCTAATCCTGGAGGGGGGGAGTGGTAGAACAAATTGGGGGAACCAGCCTCCACCTGCCTGCCCCTGCTTGTGTTTCCCCCTTGCAAGGTAAATCTGGAAAGACCAGCATGGGAAGAGAGGATTACTACATCACAAACATGGGCCAAAAGGAAAAAAAAAAAACCACCACCCAACTGCTAATGAGAGTCAGGAGCAAAGACACCAAGATGTGCTGAGAGTTAGCTTCCATCCCTACAGGCAAACAACCACAAGGCAAGTACCTGTGCAGATGCCTCAGTGAGGTAAACCTCCATTTCTCGGTCTGTAAAATAGCTGCCCTACTGACCTCAAAGGGTTGTTGTGAGGTTCAAATAAGATAATTGTTCCGGAAAGAGCTACGTAAGTAAAAATCAGCATAAATGATGAGCAGCAGCAGGATGCAGCCGGCCAACATTCTATCTGTCGTCAGAAAACCTGGGTTTGATTCCCAGCTCTGCTGTGTGGGACGTACAGCACTAAGAACACTGGCTCAGAATCAGAGGACCTGGCTTCAAGTTCTACCTCTGACACATACCATGCATGTGACTCAGGCCAAGTAATCTAACTTTGCTGGGCCTCTGGTTTCCTTATCTTTTTTTTAAATAAATAAATTTATTTATTTTCCTGTTTATATCATTTACTTCCCCGAGATGTTGAGTTACAAATTTTCTCCCCATCTTTCTCCTACCCAACAACACCTCAAAACAGCAATCCCACTGTATAGCCCCTCCCCCAATCTGCTGTCTCCTATGCCCTCCCCCTTGCCCCTCTGACTTTCTGTAGGGCAGGATGGATCTCCCTACCCCACTGCCTGTGTATCTTAATTCTCTGGTTTCCTTATCTAAAGATCAAAGGATAGACAACATCCCCATGGCCCTTTCCAGCTCTGTTTCTCTGATCTATGATACAACCCTAGCCCTCCTACTTTGTACCCAGTGACCTTGGAGAAATGACTTCATCTTTCCTTTGTAAAATGAGAAGGTTGCACTAGGTTATTTCTAAGGATTTTTTGAGCTGAAATGGAAGCTGCTGCTTACATTGAGACAACCAGCCCAGGCCTTCAGCACTGTCCAGGAATTTGTCTGCCCCAGTACAGCTCTCTGCTCATGTCTAGAACAACCATGCACACATTTCAGTATTTTCCCAGACAGACCAATATAAAATATTTGGTCTCATTCACAGATCGGGGAAAAAGTCTTTTGTCAGACCATACATTGTGGGTTTTGGTCTGGAAATAATTATAAGCATAAATTTTCTATTCTTTCCTACTCTGCTCTTTAACCCTATTGTTCCTTTCCCACCCAACTCTCCAGGAACTTCGATCAGGCTTAGCAGTCTGCAATGGCCCCAATAGCAGAACCAAGATTGAGTCTAGAGAAGATGGGAAAGCTTTAGGTCAAGGCAAGGCAAGGAGCTCTTCTGCTTGGGGTGCCCACCTGCCTGAGGGCACCCTGTCAGCGACTGCAGAGGAGTCAGAGCCAGGAAAGGGCCTTCCTACTCTAAACCCTGCCCTCAAGGGGCAGGAGGAGAGTGATCCCAACATCCACCACAAAAAGTAAAGTTGCAGACCCTCTGGGAAGATCGGGGAAAAACTGCCGGAGTCTCTACCGCCCATACTTGCTTAAATCAATCAGCCGAGCCCTCACCCCTCCGTCCAGGCCAACCTCTATCTACATCTTCGGGGGATGGAGATGGGGTCTCACCACACTGCGCCGTAGGCCCCGCTGCCCACGTGGGTCAGGGAAACGTAGTTCTTGGGCAGCTCCCAGGCAGTCTTGTTCACTTCTTGCTTGTAAAAGCCCCTTTTCCGAATGAAGCTCATCACGGGGCTCGGTGTCGGGGCCCCCAGACAGTCGGTGCACCGCTGACAGCGCGCAATGAATCGCGTGGATGGCGCGCTTCGCCCTGTGCGCCCTAGGCCCAAGGGGCGCGGCTGTAGGAGGACACCTTGCTGCTCTGTTTCCCTGCCCGCCCCCGTACTCACGGGGCCAGGTGTCAAGTTTCAACTGCTTACCTTCTTGGCTCGCCCAGGTGCGGAAGGTGGTGGCTATGACTGGGCCCCGCCCGAAGCCTGGGGCATCGCCGGGCGCCGCCTCCTTCTTTTCTTCCTCATCTTTGCTCGACCAGCTGGGCCTGCCCCTTCCAGCCCTGGGAGGTGAGATCCAGCTTCTGCCACTGGAGGGTGGGAGTGGGGAGACAGTGTGAGGGTCGCCTTCTCCTTTCTTCCTTTCTCCTTCCTTAGAGAACAGCTAAGAAAAACTTCTCACTTTACAGATAGTGAAACTGAGGCTTAAAGAGGAGAAGAACTTCCCAAGGTCACACAAGCATCAGTTACTCTCCCCTTCCCTAGTGCAATCGTTTTCCCAGGGCACCATCTCAAAGATTAGCTATTACTTTGGAAGACATGGAGACCTTGTGCGATTGGTTGCACAGGGAAGGGAAGCAACAAAAACTTTTAGATAATAGAGACAGAGTCCTGGGACCCCAGGGAGGTTAGGCTTCAGAGAAGGCAGGCGAGGTGTGCTTTTGCAGGAGGAAAGGTCGTAGTGAATTGAGAGTATGGAAACCATGTCATAAGGGGATGATAGAAGAAGAAAATGGAGTTTGGTCTGAAAAAAAAAAAGAGTGGGAGGGGATGGGTTGAGGGGGGGAGAGGAGAGGAGGGATGTGGTCACTGTTTTCAAATATTTCAAAAGACTGTCATTGGGAAGAGGGAGCAGAGTCATTCTGTAGGGCTTCAGAGGGCAGAACCCTGAGCAATGAGTACAAGTTACTGAGAAGATGATTCAGTGGAAGGAAAAACTTCCTGACAATTAGAGTTGCCCAGTGCAATGGAATGGGATGCCTAAAATTCAACCCAGGCTGAATGACCTGCTCTTTAGGGATGTTTTCCGGAGGATTCCAGAGTTGGGGGGGAGGGGAGCTGAGGTAGATTGCAGGTCATTGGATCATGGATTTAGAGCTTGAAAGGACTTTTCAAGCCATGAAGGCCAAATGGCTCCCATTCTACAGATGAGAAAATTGAGTTCCAGAGAAGTTATGACTTCCTAGGGTCATATACCTAGGAAGTACCTAAGTCAAGACTGAACCCAGGTCTTTCTGAGCCTATGTCCACTGAGGGCTGTTATTTCAACTCTTAAATTCTGGGAGTCTCTGATCAAGTCTCCCAGGGCTGCTCCCTCCCCCCCCCCATAAGGCTGCTTTTTATTTCCCTAAAGGACAAAGACAGCTTAGTGTAATATCTGATATGCGGGATGTATTTTCATTGTTACCAATTAAACATAACCCACAGGTTGAGAACTGCTGGCCTTAGACCTTTGGATACCTTAGCATCCAGAAGCCTGGGAGGGGAGGGAGAAGGAGAGGTAGAGGGGAGAAAGAGATCCTTTTAAAAAAAGAATAATTACGTTCCTTCTTTAGACCTACCACTCTAATGGTTACAAAGACTTTCGTGTCTTTTGTCTCATTTGATCCCCATAATATCACTGTCAGATAGTGAATATAAATATTTTTTACAGATAAGGAAATTGAGGCTCAGAGACATTCAGTGATTTGTCCAGGGATACACACAGCTCGGGGCTCAAAACCTAGTCTCCAAATCCAACTAGCTTTCCTCTACACCAGCAGTTCTCAACCTGTGGGTTATGTTCTGTTTGTAACAATGAAAATACATCCTGCACATTAGATATTTACATTACGATTCATAACAGTAGCAAAATTACAGTTATGAAGTAGCAACAAAAATAATTTTATGGTTGGGGGTCACCACACCATGAGGAACTGTATGAAAGGCAGGTTGAGAACCACTGCTCTCCACCACATTGCCTACAATTAGATGAGTAGAAACTTCTGAGACAACCTTATGTAGTTTAAGGGCCTCAGATGAACTCTGATGAATTGTAAGGAGCAATCTCAGTCCTGGAGACACATTGTGACTGTGTGACCCTAGTCAAGTCATTTAATTTCTCAATGCCCCAGGTAACTTTTTAAGACTTTAAGTGACTGAATAGTTGGATAGAGTTTACTCTCTGAGAGCTTTGCCTGATAAAATTACAGGTCTGGCTGGACCAAAGGGATTTAATAGTCAGGAGCCAGAGTGTGGTTCCAGCTGTTTGATGGTGAACAAGTTATTTTTACCTTTAGGCTTCTGTCTCCTCCTCTGTATAATAATGGAATTCAACCAGAAGGTTCTAGGACAGGGGTTCTTAAATTGGAGTCCATGGACAGATTTCAGGGGGCTCAAGATCTTGGATGGGGAAAAAGTTACAGATTGATTTCAATATAACTGGTTTCCTTCATAATCCTTTGTTATTTTATTTTATATGTTTAAAAACATTATTCTGAGATAAGGTCCACAGACTTTACCAGACTGCCAAAGGCGTCTGTGACATGAATTTTAAGAACTTCTGGTCTAGTGGTGCAGAAGAGAGAGCCCCAGCCCAGGAGTCAGGAGCATCTGAGTTCAAATATGGCCTCAGATAATTACTAGATGAGTGACCAAGGGTAATTTACTTAACAACAACAAAAAAAACCTGGTTGGGGGAGGGGAAAAGGAGGGAGAAAAAAAATAAAGTAAAAGCACACAGCAGAAAACAAAAATAACCTGGAAGGAAGCAAGGAAAAGCCGGTCAGTCTGGAAAACAATGTGTAGTATTTATTCCATAGGTTTTCTTGAAATGGAAATTTCTTGTGTTATATTGAACCCTCTATTATGTTCTGCTGTATACATAGAAATGATTCTTTTTCTTTTCTTATTTGGTATTTAATTTTAAAATGAATAAAAAATTTATATAAAAAACCCCCTCCTAAACACTAGGGACTGAGGGACATTTGATTATTCAAGAGGAAACAAGAACCAGAGAAGAAAAGGGACTTGATACTTCTAGATAGCAATTTATTGACCATTGATCAGGAAAACCTTTTCTGAAACTCAGTTTTCTTCTTGGCAATATAAGGCATTGGCATTTGCCTGGGTGCCTAGCACAGTGCTGTGCTCAGGTTCTTACCTGATACTTGTTGCTTCTTGTTGCTCAGGGTCACTCAGGAAGTCAGCGCAGAACTGGGACCAGACCTCAGGCATCTTTTTTAAAAAAATTTTAATTAAAATAAAAAATCTGAATAAAACTCCATTGAGCTGTAAAGTTTTCTTGAAAATATTTCTGGACAAAAAACCTGATGTTGGAAATTAAATTTTCTTTCATGTTTGGAAAGTATTCTGAGTCCCAAGGGACTGCTGGTATCAGGTGAAATGATTCCTGGAGTCACCAGTGTAGGGACATACACACCACAGCTCACAGACATGACAAAAGTTCATTCTTGGTTTTACTGTTCCTTCTCTGTAGAGACTGCTGGGATGGGAGGGGGAGAAAAGAAAGACACCCTAAAAAGCCAATTCTTTTGAGCTCTGCTTTGGCTAATTTTGTGCTATTATAGACATTTAATTCCTAAAAACCATTTCTCTTCAAAGATTTTTATTAAAAGGAAGACTAAATGTAATGTGCCTTTCCTCATAATCTAGAAAAACAGTTGTGGTATTTCAAAAATTCTAAAAATATCTACTTTCATGAAATAGTAACTTTCACTACAAACCTAGTTTTTCACTAAATACTCAATTCTCCTATTCTTGGAGCCTCCTGGGAAAAGCAGTGGGTTCTCCCTGGGTTCTGCAAGTCCATGGTGTACAAGGGAGGGAGTATGGGGACAGTTTCACCCCTCTTCCTCAGGTTGCAGACCCCAGGAATCTTGATCCCCAACCTATTTTAGTCCTGAGTGGCAGAGCTTGAGCAGGTACCTTCTTAAGGAACAGCCTCAGGAAATGACTAAGGGTCCCTAACTCTCTTGGGACACTGTTCTGAGCAAAACCTGCATTTCTAAAACATCTTGTCTTTTACAAGTAATCTGACCCATACTGTCTTTTTCCATTGGACCCTATGGGATCTGGTCTGAGAAGAGGAGTGAAAATTTACCTATTATAATCTTTTCTGGTCTAGTAGTTATATTAGATAACTTTTTCATTTATGTATCGATGTGAATTTTTATTTACAGTTTGTTCCCTCGATCAGGGGGTAGCCTTCCTGGGAGTATGTATGTAGGGGACTCATGGAAAGTAAAAACCATGGTTGGAGGTCAGAGGAGCTGCCTTTGAGTCTTGGCTCTGCTACTGCCTGGGTGGCCTTGGGTAAATAAATCATTTGCCATCTCTGGGACTCAGGAAGAAATCAAGAAATTGTAATGATTGGGTCATCACAGATGTAGACTGCCTAATCTCAACTGGTAGGCAGTATGGCACAGAGGATTAAGAACCAGCCACAAAAAGATCTGGGTTCAAGTGTGACACCTGGCTCATCATGACTGTGTGACCCTGGTCAGAGTCACAACTTTTTGAGATTTGGTCAATTTTCTCTCTCTTTTTTTTTTTTCTCCTATTATGAACAGCTGGTTTTTAATGAAATTATTTTTTATGCTGAACTTAACAAAACTGTACAAATTCCCAAACCTGAATATTTCAATATTCAAAAAAAAAAAAAAGAGGATCCTACATGAAATTGAGGAGCTCTATTATTTGTTGCTTGTGTTTCTATTTAAGCTCCACTTGTAGCTTTCAAAGGTGTCCTGCTTGTCTGTACTTCTTCCTGGCCTTCCTTCTCTTCTCTGCATTTTTTTTTTGGGGGGGGAGGAAGGCAGGGCAATTGGGGTTAAGCAACCTGCCCAAGGTCACATGGCTAGTAAGTGTTAAGTGTCTGAGGTCAGATTTGAACTCAGGTCCTCCCAACTCCAGGGCTGGTGCTCTATTCACTGTGCCACCTAGCCGCCCCCAGCCCTTTCCTTCTTCAATTTATTTGACAGATAAGGAAACTGAGACAGAGTTAAGTGACTTGCATAGGGTCACATAGCTATTAAGTGTCTGAGGTCAGATTTGAACTCAGGAAGATGAGGCTTCCAGACTCAAGGCCCAGCATTCTATCCACTGCACCAGCTAGCTAGCCTCTGAGGTCCCTTCCAGTTCTAAAACCTGTGATCTTCTGGAAGTTATAGGACCCCTTCCCACTGTGGCCTCTCTCTCTACCTCATTCCATAGATAGCCAGAGCCAGAGAGTAATGATGCCATAGCCAGTATTCTGACTGAACCTCTGAATGCCACCCATTCTTCACTGATGCAGCCTTCTTTCCTCATGCACCCTAGTGACTCTTCCTTGCCCCGAAGTCGTTCCATCATCTCTGTTGATGTTTACTGTAATGACCAAGTCACAGAACATCCTTCTACAGCTCCTTGCTCTCATCACTGAGCCAAAGTCAGCTCTACACAGCTGGGGTCCATGCTAGCGCTTTCATCTAGGTTTTGCTGACCTTTATCATTATCATCGTTTCCCTCTTCTCTTCTCTAGTCCATCCTTGCTCCGAGTCATTAATCTTTAGAAAATAATCACATTTACCAAGCAAAGGTTGGGAATCAAGGAGAAGGAGCAGCCCTCTCAGCTTCCTTTAAACCTTCTGGTGCCTTTCTTAAATACTGTGTGACTTTGGGCAAATCACTTAACCTCTCTAGGTTCTTCAGCTGTAAAATGACCGACTTAGACTTGATTTCTAAGGTTTCTTCCAGTTCGGAATCTACAATCCCATGATCCTAATTCATGTCTACACATAAGCATCATACAAGTTTTTTTTTAAGTCCCCATCGGAATTCTTTGTTTATCTATTCATTCTCACTCATTTTTACTTTTGTATGATGTTAATGTATACTCTGTTCTGCATTTTCTTCCCTTTACTTTGCATTATTTCAAAAAGATTTTTCTAGATTGCTTTGTATTCCTCCTCCTTGTGGTCTTTATATACATTATAATATTCTCTTACATTGATGTAACAATGTATTCAACCATTCTCTTATTAATAGACACATAGATTTCTTTCAATTTGGGGTTTTTTGGAATTACACAGAAAAGTTTAGAACAGATAGTTCTTTGCATTTTTCTTTTTTTCAAAAAACTTTTATTTTAAATTTTTAGTTATATTTTTTCAACTAGCAAAAATCTATTTTCTTTCCCACTCACTCCTCCCTCATTGATAAAAAGTGTGTGTGTGTGTGAGACACCATTTAAAACAAAAATTCCCACATTGGCCATGTCCAAAAATTTCATATTTCATTCAGTACCATCACCCTTCTGTTAGGAGGTGAGTAGCATGCATTATCATCAGTCCTCTGGAAACACGGTTAGTCATTGTATTGATCAGAAATCTTAAGTCTTTCAAAGTTGTTTATCTTTACAGTAATTGGTTTTTGTAATACTTTGAGTATATTCCCAGCAATCCTCCTCATTTCCTTATTTCTGTTAATGGACATCCCCCAGTCCCATAGACTTTTAAATATGGTGTGATCTTTATCTCTTTCTTCTCCTTTATCCCATACATTCAATTGGTTTCTGAGTCCTATAGACCTGCTTTTGTAGCATTTATTGCTTCAGGTTCCTCCTCTTCTCTGCAATAGCTCTATTTCAGACCATCATAAAGTAATCTTTTTTTGCTTAGACTGTAATAAAAAGGCTTTTAATGAGCATCCTTTCCACTGGACTATTCTTCTTGAAAAGCATTCTTCACGCTATTGAGTCATCACCCTATTCCAACCCTCTGATCACTCTGATCAGAAAAAAACTTTTATTGGCCTGTCACTGCCCACCAATAAAGGGTAAAATCTTGATCCTGGCATTCAAGGTCTGCTGTTAAACTCTCTTTCTAGCTTCATCTCATACTAATCTTCTTTACATAGAGTCTGTATTCCAACCAAACTGGACTACTCTATACCCTCATTCAGGTTAATTCAGTTCTATAGAACAAACATTTATTAAGCGCTTTCTATTTGTGATAGAATACTAACTACTATACTGTAAGAAATGATGAGCTGGTTGATTTTAGAAAAACATGGAGAAAAACTTCCTGTTTTTTACTATGTGATAACTATTGGAAAATGTGCAGCATAAGTGACCTCCGTCATAAATAAAATGATTTCACCCTCTGAGTGGAAGAGAGAGAGAAAAAAAGAAAGACATGGAAAGGCTTGCATGAAATAGTGAAGAGTAAAAAGAACAGAACCAAGAGAACATACAATTAATACAGTAACAGCAATATTGTTCAAAGAATAGCTGTGAACAACTTAGTTATCCTGAGTACAGTTATCCCTTCCACATGGGAACTTTCCCTGTCTGGGTTTCGATATATTAAGGGTTGGCATAAGAAATTAAATGGGAATTTGGGAGGAGTTTGTGGAAGCTGTAGATGACATATGAAAGCCACAGATAACAGAGCCTATGACCAAACACTTAACCCAGATCTTACAATAAACTACTGTAAACACCCCAAAAAAGAAAAAGAAAAAAATTCAGACATCTCTAGTATGAAGAGAATGCAAAAAAATTTTACATGGATTTTCCAGATTGTGGGGGCACCTCACCCCTAACCCTCATGATATGGAAAGAATAACCATATTATGAATATTCAAATCAACTAAAAAGGACTTATGAAGGAAGATGTTATCCATCTCCAGAGAAAGAATTGATAAATAGAAGTATTCATAGTGTGGTTTTATATATACACACGCAGACACACAGACACACAGACGCATGCACACACACACATATTTGTTTGTGTGTATATGTATTTGTGTGTGCATGTGAAAAATTGGCCTTTTCTGGTGTGGAATGGAGAGGGAAGGAGGAAGACAGCATAGACTTAAAAGGTAGCAAAAAAATAAATTCAATAAAGAATGTTTTAAGTATCCACTATGTGTGTGGTACTGTACTGGGTACTAGGGACATGAGGATAAAAAAGCCTCTTTCCTCAAGCAGCTTACATTCTGCTGGGGGATATAATATGTACAGATGAGTAAATTCTATAGAATGAAAGGAGAGATCAGTTTTGAGGAGGGAGGTAGCTCAAATAACTGAGGAGATCAAGGAAGGCTTCATGCAGGTAATACCTGAACTAAGCCTTAAAGAAAAGAAGAAATGCTTATAGGAAGCAAAGAATGAATTCTAAGCATAGGGTATGACTCATATAAATGCACAGTGTCAGGATATAGAAGATTGATTTGGGGGAACAGCTATAATCTGGTTTCATCAAAACATACTTTGCATGAAGGGAAGAGGTCCATGATACAGTTAGAGACCCAAGAATGTGGCTGAGGAGACTAAGGTTGGATATGCAGGTATAGGGATCATCTGCATAGAGATGATCGTTAAACTCATGGAACCTGATGAGATCACCAGGAGAGAGGAGAGAACAGGGCCCAGATCAGAGATGTGGGGAACATAACAACTTAGGTTGTGGGAGATAAGAGATGGCCTTGTACAAGTGCAGTCACACAGGTAAGAGGACAACCAAGAGACATCAGTGACATAAGGCTGTCACCTTCTCTCATGCTTTTAGTCTTTTTTTTTCCCAATGGGAAAGTATTAAAATAGTCTTTTATTTTTTTTCCAGTTACATGTAAAGACAATCTTTAATATTCATTTAAAAATTTTTTCGAGTTCCACATTGGGAAAGCATATGCAGGTAGGGTGAGGGGAAGTGGTGTGGACTCCTGGAAAGGAACATGGCATTTGGAATCAGAGGACATCAATTCATATTCTACCTTTGCTGAATTGAAATTAAATTTCTGTCTTAAGACTTTGGGCAAATCAGCTAACAGTTTGCTTATCTGTAAAATGACTAGATGGTCCCTAAGGTTTATTTCAACTCTAGATCTATGACCCTACCTACTAGATAGCCAGTTAGTAGTTATTTGTTGAATTAAATAATCATTAAACTAGCAAACAGGTTTCCAAGTTCAGAAGAACAAGTAAAATGAGAAAATTGATCGGAGGCCCCTTTCAGCCTATGATACCTCTCCAAAAATAGCAGCTGCCAGTCAGTCAACAAACACTTATTAAGGCGCTGCGCTAAGCGGTGGGGTTACAAAAAGAACAAAAGATGGTTCCTGCCCTCGAAGAGCATCCAGTCTAATGGGGGAGACAACAAGTAAACAAATATGTGCAAACAGGCTACATACGGGACAAATGGGAAAATAAACAGAAGGAGGACGCTTGAATGAAGAGGGATTCCTGTAGGAGGTGAGATTTTAGTTGAGGAAACTGGGGAAGCCAGTAAGCCTGGATGGGGAGGGAGAGCATTGCAGACATGGGCAACAGCCAAAGAACATGCTGTGAGGCGGGAGACATTTGTGGGACAGCAAGATCAGTGTCACTGGATCACAGAGTATGTGTTGAGGAGAAAAGTGTAAGACAACTGGAATGGTGGGAGGGGAGTAGGTTATAATGGGCTTTGAATGCCAAGCCATGATCTTGTGATTGATCCTAGAAGTGACAGGGGCCTTTGGAGTTTATTGAATAGAGATTTGACATGGATAGAGGGAGCTTCACTTTAGGAAAATCACCTTAGTGGCCAAATGGAGGATGAATTGAGTAGAGAGAGACCTGAGGCAGGCAGACCCACCAGCCAATTATTACAACAGTCCAAGTGTGAGATGATGCAGACCCACGCCAGAGTGCTGGCATTGTCAGAGGAGGTAGTTGAGAGAATGCAAAGATGTTGAAATAGACAAGCATTGGCAGCAGATTGGATATGGAGGACGAGAGACAAGAATGACACCCAGACTGTGAGCTTGAGGTTCCAGGAGCATGGCGTGCTGTTAGTAGTAACAGGGAAATTTGGAGAAGGGAGGGTTTATGGGGGAAAACAATGAGTTCAGTTTTAGACATGTTGAGTTTAAGATACCTACTGGATATCCAGTTTGAGATATCTGAAAGACAGTTGGAGATGTAAGACTAGAGAATACCAGGGAAGTTAGTGTGGGAAAGGTAGATTTGAGAATCATAAGCATAGAGATAATACTTAAATCCATGGGAGCTAATGAGATCTCCAAGTGAAGTAGTAGTGAGAGAGAAGAGAAAAGGACTCAGGATAGAGCCCTTTGGGACATGACCTGGATGAAGATTCAGTAAAGGAGACCAAGAAGGAGCAGTCTGATAGGTAGGAGGAGGACCAGAGAATAGTATCCCAAAAACCTAGAGAAGAGAGTATCATAGAGAAGAGGGTGGTCAACAGTGTCAAAGGCTTCAGAGAGGTCAAAGAGAATGAGGATTAAGGAAAGATCGTTTGTGTTTGCCCATGAAGAGGTCATTAGTAACTTTGGAGAGAACAATTTCAGTGGAATGAGAAGGCTGGAAGCTGGATTGAAGGAGGCTAAGAACAGAGCTAGAGGAGAAAAAGTGGAAATACTTATTGAAACGGCCTTTTCAAGGAGTTTGGCCACAAAGGGCAAAAGAGATACAGGATGATAGTTAGCAGGGATGGAAGGATCAAAGCTGAAGTTTTTTGAGGATGGGGGAGACATGGGCCTGTTTGTAGGCAGTAGGGAAGGAGACAGTAAATAGGGAGAAACAGAAGATAAGTGAAAGAGGGTGGGTGACAGAGGGGGCAATCTGTTAGAGGAGAAGGGGTGGAATGGTATCACCTGTGCAGGTAGAAGGGTTTTCCTTGGTAAGGAGTAAGGTCACCTCTTCATATGAGACAGAAGTGAAAGAAGAGATGGTGGCAGAAAGCATGAGATGCGGAAGAGGGAAAAGAGAGAGCTCATATGGAGAGAAGGGAAGGGGATGGCCTCAGTTTTTTTTTTCTTTCTGTAAAATGAGGCAAGGTTTTCAACTGAGAGGGTGGTAGGAGAGGGAGCCACAGGAGTGGTGAGAAGGGGTGAAAACATTTGCAAGAGCTGCTATGGATTGCCTAGCAGCAGTGACAATCGTATTGAGTTTTTATAGCACAAATTCATAGTGAAACTCGTCAGAACAGTTGTATGATTTTTCTCCACCTTCTTTTAGCAGCACACGTGTTGAGGTGCAGGTGGTGGATGGCAAGAGTGATCCAAGGTTGATGTTTGGCTGGTCATAATCAGCAATATGATAATGGGCCAAAGACTTAAGAGAAGGACTCAAGTGTAGAATTGAAGTGATTCCCCAAACGGTTATGATGGGGAAAAGAGAAGGTAGTGTCTAGTACACAGGTAATGGCCTGGGAGAGAATGTAGAGGTTAATGAATTGGAGGTCATAGTGTGGATGAAGAATAGGGTTTGGTAAAGGAAGGAAGGAGAATTGGAAAGCCAAGAGATTATGGTCAGATAAAGGGGTTTCCGAATCCTTCAGCATGGAGGTGGTGCATTTGTGGATGACAGCAAGAACAAGGGAATGTGTATGTGCAAAAATACTCATAGCAGCTCTTTTTGTGGTGGCAAAGAATTGGAAATCAAGGAAATGCCCATCAATTGGGGAATGGCTAGACAAGTTGTGGTATATGAATGTAATGGAATACTATTGTGCTATAAGAAATGAGGAGCAGATGGACTTCATAATAACCTGGAGAGACTTATATAAACTGATGCTGAGTGAGAGGAGCAGAACCAGGAGAACTTTGCACACAATTACAGACACATCGTATCTGTGATGACTAACTTTGATAGACTGGGTTCATCTCAGCAATGCAAGGTTATAAGACAACTCCAGAGGACTCATGATGGAAAAAGTTATCCACATCCAGAGAAAGATTTATGGAGTCTGAATGCAGACTTAAGCAAACTACTTGCTCTCTTTTTTGTTTTGTCTTGTTCCTTGTTCATTCCATCCTTCTTTACAACTTGACTAACTTGACTAACATTTAATGTGAAGGTATTTGTAGAACCTACATAGGATTGCATGCCCCCAGGGGGAGAGGGGGAAAGGAGAGGAAGGGAGAGAAAATTTGCAACTCGAAAGCTTGTGGAGCTGAATGTTGTAAACTAAAAGTAAATTAATTAATTAATTAAATTTTTAAAAAACAAAAGAACAAGGGAATGACCATCAAATGACCATCTGAGTGTGGCTGAGGTAGAGCAGAAGAGTAGGTCATGGCAAATTAGTAGGTTGAGGAACTGAATGATTAGGGTGTTTGAGGGAGAGTCAATATGTACACAGAGGTCCCTTAGTATAAGGACAGGAGTCGAGATGGAGAGAAAAATTGTAACCTACTACTCTCCAACATTACATTCTGTTTAAGCCTATTTCTTCTTTGTTCCTCACATCAAGGTTTATTCCTACATCCCAAACTTTCCCTTTTTGTGTCTCAGTCTTGGAATTCCTTCCCCTGGTTTATCCAAATCTGATCCATCAGGGCCATCACCTTCATGAAGCCTTTCCTAAATACTCTGCCCACATGATCTCTCTCTCAGAAACACATAGAATTTCAGGGTCAAAAGGGACCTTAAAACAATCTAGTCCAACTCCCTGATTAAATTTTTATTTAAAAAATCTGTACTGATTGTTTTTACACTATAATTGTATTTCAATATATTCCTATCTCCCTGAATCTTCCCTTTGTAACAAAAAAAAAAAATTAAGCAAAACTCAACTGACAGAAACCTCATCTGAGATCTTATACTTGGGGCAGTAAGATAGAGTGCCAGGTCTGAAGTCAGGAACAAGTGAGTTCAAATCCATCCTCAGACATTTACTGGCTGTGTGACTTCGGGCAAGTCATTTAGCCTCTGTTTGCCTCAGTTTCCTCATCTGTAAAATGGGGGTAATAATAGCACCTACTTCCCAGAGTTGTGAAGATCAGATGAGATGATATTTGTAAGGCACTCAGGATAATGCCTGCACATAGCAGGTACTATATAAATGCTAGCTGTTCCTATCATGCACTGTTCTGCACCTATAGTTCTCCCATCTTTCTAGGGGAGGGAAATATTCTTCATCCTTGGTTCTAAAAGATGGATCAAAATAATTCAGTGAATTTAATCAGAGTTTGACTGTCTTTTGATGTTGTTTTTATTTCTGTTATTGTAGTGCTTGTGTGTGCTATTTTTCTTGGTTCTACTCTTTCCCCTCTTCATTAGTTCACATGGATCTTCCCATGTTTTTCTGAATTCTTGAATTAGTCATTTCATATAGTGCATGATGTCATATCAACCAGTTTTTTCAGTCATTCCCTAAGTGATAGGCATCAATTTCTTGCTACTAAGCTATTATGCTAATATGAATGTTTTGTTATTTACATATATATTATATATATATGTGTATATAGACATACCATATGTATTGACAGTTTTTACTTTATGTAACTGGACCATTCCATAGACCTCTATGTAAAGCAATTTTTACTTAATGTGAATGAGTAAAAATGAAATCAGAACAACAGACAGAAGAAAGATGGACAAGATCAGGAAGATTTTTAAAATTTTTTTTCATTTTTAGTTTTCAATATTTATTCACACAAGATTTCGAGTTACAATTTTTTCCCATCTTTCCCCTACCCCCCACCCCAAAATAACAAGTCTACTGAATACCCTTTTCCCCAGTCTGTTCTCTCTAGTATCCTCCTCCCCCTTCAGCCCCCTAACTTTCTAGAAGGGCAAGATAGGTTTCTATACCCCAGTACCTGTATATCTCATTTCCCAGTTGCATGTAAAAAGCAAATTTTTAAACATTTGTTTTTAAAACTTTGGATTCCAGATTTTTTCCCCTTCTTC
>CM053586.1:176307848-176324533 GCA_028646515.1 Pseudochirops corinnae
CCAATCTGCCCTCCCTTCTATCCTCCCTCCTCTTATCCCCTTTCCCCCTATTTTCCTGTAGGGTAGGATACCCAATTGAGTGTATGTTATTCCCTCCTTAGGCCAAATTCAATGAGAGTAAGGTTGTCCCACTCCCATTCCCTTTCACCTTCCTGCTCTTCCCCTCCATTGTAACATTTTTCTCTTGCCTCTTCTATATGAGATAATTTACCCTAATCTATCTCTCCCTTTCTTCTTCTCCCAATAAATTCCTCTCTCACCTCTTAATTTTATTTTTTAGATATCATCCCTTCATATTCAACTCATCCTCTGTCTTCTGTCTATGTATACATGAACATACAAATGCCCACACTCATATATATTTATATACACATACATCCTCCTATACACATATATACATACATATATATATGTATTCCCTTCATCTATTCTCATACCAAGAAAAGTCTTATGAGTTACAATTATCATTTTTTACATGTAGGAATATAAATAGTTCAACTTTCATAAGTTCCTTATGATTTCTTTTTGCTGTTTACCATTTCATGCTTCTCTTGCTTCTTGTATTTGAAAGTCAAATTTTCTGTTCAGCTCAAGTTTTTTCATCAAGATTGCTTAAAAGTCCTCTATTTCATTGAATGACCATATTTTTCCCTGTAGCATTATACTCAGTTTTGCTGGGTAGGTGATTCTTGGTTTTAGTCCTAGCTCCTTTGATCTCTGGAATATCATATTCCAAGTCCTTGGATCCTTTAATGTAGAAGCTGCTAGCTCTTCTGTTATGCTGATTGTGTTTCCACAATACTCAAATTGTTTCTGCCTGACTGCTTGCAGTATTTTCTCCTTAACCTGGGAACTCTGGAATGTGGCTGTAATATTCCTAGGAGTTTTCTTTTTGAGATCTTTTTCAAGAGGTGATCAGTGAATTCTTTCCATTTCTATTTTGCCCTCTGGTTCTAGAATATCAGGGCAATTTTGCTTGATAATTTCTTGAAAGATGGTGTCTAGGCTCTTTTTCTGATCATGACTTTCGGGTAATCCAATAATTTTTAAATTATCTCTCCTGGATCTACTGACCTGGAAAATAGAGAGATTTTATGTATATATATATATATATATGTGTGTGTGTGTGTGTGTGTGTGTAATATTAAAAATTATGTCTCTTGTATGTCTCTTGGATCTATTTTCCAGGTCAGTAGTTTTTCCCAATGAGATATTTTACATTGCCTTCTATTTTTTCAATTGTTTATCCGTTTTATAGTATCTTGATTTCTCATAAAGTCATTATCTTCCAAGTGCTCCAATCTAATTTCGAAGGAGTTATTCTCTTCAGTGAGTTTTTGAAATTTCTTTTCCATCTGGCAAATTTGACTTTTTAAAGCATTCTTCTACCTATTGGCTTTTTTGGGCCTCTTTTGTCATTTGAGTTAGTCTATTTTTTAAGGTGTTATTTTCTTCAGTGTATTTTTGGGTCTCCTTTAGCAGGCTATTGACTAGTTTTTCATGATTTTCTTGCATCGTTCTTATTTCTCTTCCTAATTTTTCCTCCATTTTTGTTACTTGATTTTCAAAATCCTTCTTGAGTGCCTCCATGGCCTGTAACCAATTCATATTTTTCTTGGAGGCTTTTGATGCATAAGTTCTAACTTCGATGTCTTCCTCTTGCTCCATGCCTTGATCCTTTTTGTCCCCAAAAAAGGATTCTATCTTCTGTTTATGCTGCCTCTGCCTGCTCATATTGGCAGCCAATTATTTGACTGTTGAGCTGTTTGCCACGGCAGAACTCTGCTTCCAGAATAGAGAGAGCTATGTCCCAAATCGCTGGAGCTTTTGCAGCTGCTGAGCTGATTAAATGGGTGCCCTCTCTACAGTCCCCTTATGCTGTGGCTCACTGGTCACACACCACAGGACCACCACCCAAGACCATGATCTGGATCCAAGCAGGTCAAAGCAAGAACAATTACCCTCTGAATGGTTGCTTGGATCCTACAATCTGCAGGCCAGGAGCTCTGAAGCGGCCATGTGGCAGTGGCTGCAGCTGCCACACCTCTGCCGCTTCTCGCTCAGGGGGTAGCAGCCAGACCGCCCTCTTCTATCTCCTTCTGGACCAACAACATTCTACACTGACCTTTTACTTTGTCTTTGGCATTTATGGATTGAGAAGTCTGGAAACTGCTACAGTGGCTTCTGATTTACTCTTCTGAAGTCTGCTCCAGCCACCTATGGTCAGGAGGCTGCCCTGGGACTAAAACCCATGGCTCAGGCAGGACTGTGCTTCGCTCCCAGCGCTGCAATGGACCCTTCCTGCCAGCCTTCCTTCAATGGGAGATTCATTTCTCTCTGTCCCTTTGTGGGTTCTATAGCTCTAAAGTTTGTTTAGAGTCATTTTTTTACATATATCAGAGAAGGTAGAAGCTGAAGCAGCATGGAACTGCTGTTTTTACTCTGCCATCTTGGCTCTGCCCCCCTTGGTGTTTGTTTCTTTGTTTTTGGTGGAGGTTAGGAGTTAACATACGTGTTTTTGGGAATGTGGATTTCTTTCAGAATTCTTTATGTAAAGTAAATTTACATAATGCAAGCTTACAGAAAGTGAGAATTGTCTTTATATGCAATTCTTCTGCTACTGACCCCATATAAACCCAGTAGTGGTGTCACTGAATTAAAGGACAAGGAGGAGTTTAGTGGTTTTTCTCCTATCATTTCAGAATGTTTTCCAGGATCAACTCCATTTCACAGATGAGAAAAGTGAGGTCCAGAGAGCCTGAACAAGGTGACATGATTTGCTCAAGGTCATACATAGCTTAACATGCGGCATATAGTGGTAGTGGCGTAGCTGTAACTAATACCTAGGGATGTCTCCTAATTTCCTCTTACGTGCTGTCTTTTTTGTCCTATATCTATGATCTTTAGAGCACATTCAGAATTCACTATTTCTAATAACTATTTAAGGCAAGCTCATTTTTCATTAAAGTATTATGTCTTCTGTCTTGGTCTTTCTATCTTGAGTCTTTTCCCACTCCAATACATCATTTGCCTTTTTTTTTTTGGAGGGCAGTTGGGGTTAAGTGACTTGCCCAAGATCACATGGCTAGTTTTTGTGTTAAGTGTCTGAGGGCGGATTTGAACTCAGGTCCTTCTGACTCCAGCACTGGTGCTCTATTCACTGCACCACCTAGCTGCCCCCCAATCCACCATTAATACAGCTGCAGAGGTGATTTTCCTTAAGAGCAGACCTGGCTGTGTTATTAACCCTTAATCTCTAGTAGCTATAGAAACCCTTTTTGCTTCTAGGGGAAAAAAAAAAACCAAAACATTTTCTGCCTTCCTAGAGACTTCAGGGAATTTCTCCTTGGGCAAGAGATCAAGTTCTCTCCTTTTCTCCTCGGATTCATGTTGTATTTTGCCTGGTATATTCTGATTTGTATAACTTTTCTGATTTCTCTTTGCTGTCTTGGGTTTATTCTCTTTTCATCATTTGTGATGGTCATTTGTATAACTAACATTTGGTGGGAAGGTAGCCTTCTAATGTGACCTTGGGGGCAATCCTTCCTCTTCAAGGGAAAGTGGCCAGAAGAGTAGCTTGAATCTGTGGGGAATAAAACAATTTCCTCTAGACTAGCAACATTTAGGGAGGCAAATAGATATACTTCTAGTCCAGTATCTTCTCTTTTAGAAGAACAGGACAGCCAGCTTTGTAGCCTCAGTCTACTTTTCCCTTCTAGTCAGGAATCAGTGTCTCTTAGAGAGAGGTGAAGAAGGTTCCAGAGATATCTATTCATGCCTCTCTGCAAGCTGCATTTAAACTATCACTTCTTAAACTTTTTGGTTTCAGGATGCCTTTAAACTCTTAAAAATTACTGAGGATCATGGAGCAGGTAGGTAACGCAATGAATAGAGCACCAGCCCTGGAGTCAGGAGAACCTGAGTTCAAATCCAACCTCAGACACTTAACACTTAGTATCTGTGTGACCTTGGGCTTAACCCCAGTTGCCTAGCTTTCCCCCCTCCAAAAAAGCAAAACCAAACCAAAACAAAACAAAAATTACTGAGGATCCCAAAGTGCTTTTGTTTCTGTGGGTGACATCTATTGATATTTGTCATATTATAAATTAAAACAGATAAATTTTTAAAATTTTATTAATTCATTGAAAAATAATAAGTCATGGTGGCCAAGAAGTGGAAATTGAGGGAATGCCCATAAATTGGAGAATGGCTAAACAAGTTTTGGTATATGAATGTAATGGAATACTATTGTGCTTTAAGAAATGATGAGCAGGCAGACTTCAGAGAAACCTAGAAAGACTTATATGAACTGATGCTGAGTGAGGGAAGCAGAACCAGGAGAACATTGTACACAGTAACAGCCACAGTGTGCGAGAACTGATTTTGATAGACTTAGCTCTTATCAGAAATGCAAGGACCTAAAACAGTTCCAAAGAACACATGATGGAAAATGCCAATCACATCCAGAGAAAGAACTATGGAGTTGGAATGCGGAATGAAGCAGGCTATTTTCTTTTTTTTTTTTCCCCCCTTTTTTGTGTCTTTTTCCATTCAATATAATAACTTCTATGCAACATGACTAATGTGAAAATGTGAAAAAACTAATGTTTAATAGGAATGTATATGTAGAGCCCATAGCAGATTGCAAGCCATCTTGGGGAAGGAGGGGGGAGGGAGCAGGAGAAAATTTAAAACTTATGAAAGCAATTGTTGAAAACAAAAAATAAGTAATTTAATTTAAAAAATTAAATGAGGATAATAAAAGCAAAAAAAGAAAATATAAGTCATATTAATGTAAATAAAATATTTTCATGAAAATAACTATATTTCCAAACAAAAAGACATAATGAGAAGAGTGGCATTGTTTTACATACTTTTGCAAGTGTCTTCAATGTCTGGCCAAATAGAAGACAGCTGGATTCTCATATCTGCTTCTGCTTTCAATCTGTTGTGATATGTTGTTTTTGTTAAAGTATATGAAAAAAATCAGGCCTCATATAAATTTGTAATTGGAAAAGGGAGCAGTATTTTTAATAGACAAATAACATCTTTGTATTGTTATGAAATTAATTTTGATCTTCAGGAGCCCCTGAAAGGTCCCCCTGGGTCTGAAGACCATACTTTGAGAACTGCTGATTTGGACAAACTCATGTGGCCATACATATAACCTACATGGGCAACACATATACACACACACACACATACATACACTTTATACATAAACTCTTTTTCTTGTTGTTGTTTTAAAGTTCTCCACAATTTGACCTGTGTTTACCTTTTATACCCTATATATATATTACTTTCCTTCCATTCTCCTATTATCTATCCAAATTGGTCCTCTTGCTATACATTACACATGGAACTTCATCTCCCATCTCTGTACTGGACATCCTTCATACCTGGAATGTACTCCCTTATCACTACCACTGTGTAGAATTCCTCACTTCCTTCAAGATATCTCAAGCTGTCTATACAAAGCTTTTCATGATGCCTCCAATTGTTAATGCCTTCCTTCTCTAAACTACCTTGCCTTTATTCTGTACAGACATATATGTAAGGGGGTAGACTGGGGTTGATGCGGCTTGTCTTTGAAGCATTAGCCTGGTTCCTGTCCAAATGACTGGAAGGCAAACCTGGGGAGCCTGTTTCCAGCCAGGTGTGACTAGGGGCTCATGTTGTGTGATGCAGAATGCCTTCTAACTGACCACAGAGCTTGAAGAATTGATGATTCCAGTTGCTAATTGGGAACTAAATATGTATATAAAATGGCGACTTGCTCTTTCATAATTTTCTTTCCTTTGCGGCTGTGTGTCTCAGTTGGTCCTGAGAGTTCAGTAGAGAAGGAGTCTCAGCTCTGTTTTCCACCCAGTCATGGTGATTGTGAGCACATGGTCATCTTGGGCTCTTTGTGTTTATTCCTTCCTGATCTTAGGCAAATGAGATGAAAGTGCCCAGGGGATCTTGTAGGTTTGGGAGATCCCCACGTCCCATCAGAGGTTCCACCATCATCCAGAGCTGAATGGAAGAAGTAGCAGCAGCCACCAGAGAAATAGCTATGGATAGCAGCACGATGACTTGGTCCAGTATAACAAAGACCTGTCTAGAAGAGATGCTGAGCCTTTTGAAAGAAAGCCCAGCAGGGAACTTTTGCTCATGCTCCTAGAATTGAGCTTCTAGACCAGTCCATCCTCATCACATCTGTTGTTTGTCCTTCATTTCAAGGAGGACCAATGATATAACGGGGCAAATGACTTGCACACAAATTGGACTTAAGTGAGGCAAGAATTGCACAAAGTCATCATTCTCACTCTCTTCCAGAGTCATTAAAGTCCTGTAACAAGACAAAAGTCAGGACAACTGGTGATGGCCCAGAATACAGTGGATAATTTTAGTGTCTTTGGTATCTAACCAAGGTTTAAGCGCTCCACAGTACCTGCTTCAGCCACCTTCATGGCTATTGGAACAGATTGTTCTCATCCACCTATTCCACGGGATGAGGGGGAGGGAGAAATCTTCACACGCTTGGGGTTAAAACTCCTCTAACTCAATCTGGTTTAGCCCGATCTGCCAAGATGGTTTTGTCGGGTTGTGGCTGCTGTGCATACTACAGCTTGTTGGAGCCAGAGGTGAGGGTAAAAGGTGGACCTCAAAGGTGGATGAGCAGTCCTGCAAAGGGCTCAGCAGCCCTCACACCAGAGGTGCTGGTCCTCCCTGGGTAGCCTAGTGCATAGAGCACTAAACCTAGAAGACTGGAGTTTATACCCAATCTCAGAAACTCAAATAACTGTATGACCCTGGGCAAATCATTCATTACATCTATGTACATCTTGTTTGCTATGTTTGAACATAAGCTCCTTGAAGGCAAGTATTGTTTCATTTTTATCTTTGTATTATGCTCCTTTATGGACACATAATAAGTACTTGATAAGTCCTTGTTGATTGTCATTCATATTTTCATGCAAGTAGTTAAAAGGAAACTACTTGAAGAGCAGTCCTGATGATAACATTCCCTTCTCTCATTTATATACAGTTATCCCTTCCACACTGCCGGTGTTAGGGGCATGGTGCCCCTGCAATCTGGAAAATCCATGCAAAATTTTTTGACTCTATGGTACCATAGAAGTGTGAATTATTATGATACTAAAAGATAAAATATGTTGATATAATATAATACAATGCATATGTTTTATTACTTCCTGAGTTTCTAAACTTTTTCTGTGTCCTCTGCTGGCCTTTGCATGTCAGCTACAGCTTCTGCAAAACTCCTCCCCAAATTCCCATTTAATTTCTTATGCTGACCCATAATATATCTAAGGAAAGTCAAGATGTAGAAGGGATAACTGTATGTGACTTACCCACATATTAGCCATAGAACCAAGCCCTTAACACCTGTATTTGAGCTCCTCTGAGCTTTCACCATTTCAGTCACTATTAACTAATTGAGCCCTTCATCACATCCTGCCTTCTGTTACTTTCTGGTTGTTCAAGATTATTTTTGACTCTGTTTTTTTTTTCTTTTTTTTGCTTTTTGGAGGCCAGTTGGGGTTAAGTGACTTACCCAAGGTCACATGGCTAGTTTTTGCGTTGAGTGTCTGAGGGCAGAGTTGCACACCGGTCAGGGCCAGTGCTCTATTCCCTGCACCACCTAGCCGCCCTTATTTTTGACTCTCTCTAACTACACTATGCACCTCTTAAGTGCATGGGCTGATTTTTCTCTTTTTCTACATCCTTTACAATGCTGAGCATACAATATATTCTTTTGGCTAAAACAAAATAGCACAAGGACTGGCCTAGGGTCATCGAATCCCAGAGCTAAAAAGGATAAGTAGGTAGTCTAACAATAAGTGAACGGGAGTCTTCTCTGCAACCTCTTCCCCACAAAAGTGACCTTCCAGTTCTATTGACGGAGAACCCTCCACCTCTTGAGAGGTACCTCCCCAGCACCTCGTGCCATAACTGGCCCACCGTCAATGCTTTTAAAAATGCTTGTTCAATTGAATCTAATCTCCCTTAAATTTCATCTCATTATATTCATCTCATGGTTCCAGCCTGCCAAAATATTTTTGTACCCTGTCATCCAATATGTTAGCTTTTCATCACCTGCAAATTTGACAAGTATGTCATCCATGAATTTATATGCAAGTTACCTCTAAAAATGCTAAGTACATTCAATAAATTCTTGGCACAAGACCAGGAACTAAGCCCTGGGGCACTCCATTGGAAGCATTCTTCTGCAATGACAGCTATCTGTTAATTATTGCTTCATGGATCCAGGCATTCAACCAGTTCTGAAGCCTCCTACCTTTATTATCATTCAGCCAACACATCTCCATGTTGTCCACAAGGCTGCCTTGGGACAATGGGTCAGAATCAATGCTGAAAACCAAATATCCTTCTGTGACGTTCCATGACTTACTGGTCTAGTAACCCTGACTCAAAAAGGGAGGGAAATAAAGTTACATGGCCTGTTCTTGATAAAAACCATGTTGGCTGTTAATGATTACTGATTCCCTTTCTAAATAATCACAAACTTTCTAATAATACATTCTAGAATTTTTATCAGCAATCAAAAGCCAAATGCATCAGTCTATAAATGAAGAGAGGTGGGACAGATGATGGCATGATTAAGGGGATCTGGAGCTGGTTGAATGACTGGATTCAAAGAGTGTTGATTAATGGATCCCTGGCTGTGACCCCCACTTTAAAAAACACTGAAAGGGTCTTGAGTGGAAAAAGTTTAAGAAGCCTTGTGTTAGAGGAGGGATCCCAGAGATCTGGTCCTGTTCTGTGTTTTTAATCAATGGCCTACACAAAGGCAGAGATGGTAAGGACCTGGAGCTGGGAGGGATAGCTAACATCCCAAATTCCAGAATTAGGATCTCAAAGGTTCTCACAGCCTACAACAATGAATGGACCAAATCTGCTAGACTGCAAGTTGCTGGAAAGAATCTTTGCTTTTGTGTAGCTGAAGGGCTAACATGAGAAAGACAAGTTATGCTCATTCTGCTTGGTCCTAGGAAAACAGAATTAAGAACAATGGTTAGCAGCTATACAGAGACAGATTTCAATTTGATGTAAAGACAAATTTCAGAATCAGAACCAAATATTATCTCATTTGATCCACATGACAACCTTGGGAGGTGGGTGCTATTATAGTCCCCATTTTGCATTTGAGGAAACTGAGGCAGAGGTTAAGTGGCTTGCCCCGGGGTCACACAGGTAGTTAAGTATCTAGGGCAGAATTTGACCTCAGGTCTTCCTGACTCGAGGCACTGAACCACCTAGATGCTATTATTCTAGGTTGAGGAGGCTTTAGTCACTGAGGAAGGTTCTAGGTTAAGACTGAAGATGAACTACCTTGCTGAAGTCAAGAGAGTAGAAGTGTAGTTGGGAAGAAGATGAAGATTGGTTGACTTGGGCCCTTACCCAAAGTGGAAAATGAGGCCTAAATGACCTCTTACTCCCATCTAGTTCCAGTAATCCTGTGGAAAAAAATAAATGAGGTTATTCTGGGCATGACCCATTCTTGATGATTTCATATTGACTTTTAGTAACTGCTGTTTCCCATCCTAAGTGCTCACAAGGCATCCTTTTGATAAAATGTCCTAGAATTCTGTGAGGAATCAAGGTCAAACTCAGAGGCTTATATTCTTACTAATCTACCTTCTTATGTTTTTTGAAAATGGGGATATTTTTGTCTCTCCAGTCTTCTAACATTTTGCCTGTTCTCTATAAGCACTAGGAGTGACTTAGTAATCACAGGTGCAGATGTTCTCATTAAAGTACTATGTAAATATCAGAAGTTATGGTTATTACTGCCACCTGGTCTGGGTCCAGTGACAAACTCATCGAGGGTGGCTGGGTGCTCTCTTATAATCATTTCCTTGCTTATCTTGAATTTCACCTCCCTGACAACCAACTGTTGCCAGGTCTTTCCTGTTCCAGAGGTCGTTCTCTTTAGTAGAGAAAAGAAAACCATGATAAAGGATTGAATGGTTCTGCTTTCTCTGTGTTGTCTGTTATCATCATCCCTGACCACCTTAGTCTTGCCCTCAAATATAGCTAAGAGAATCATCTTTGTTGTCTTTGGTTGGTTTGCTTTTGTTCCTTCCTTCCACCAGATTCAGCTCATTGTGGACTTTTGTTGTGACATGCTTCTGTATTCATCCTATGTTGCTCATCTTTGCTTCCATCTTCTGCGTAGGTCTTGTTAAAATCTAAATTGCTTTGTGAGTTCCTGAAGTTATTCACAAAGGTTTCTTTAGGTCTCTTTTCTTCCTTATTGGAATTTCAGAATTTCTTCTTTCTTTTTCCTTCTTTTTTTCTTTCCTTCCTTCCTCTCTCCCCTCTCTCTTTCTTCTTTCCTTCCTTTGCTTACTCTTTCTTCTTTCTCTCTCTCTTTCTTTTACACTTCCTTTCCTTTCTTCCCTTCCTTCCTTTTCTCTTTCTTTCTTTCCTTCCTTCCTTCTTTCCTCTTCTTCTTTCCTTCCTTTCCTTTCCTCTCTTCTTTCTTTCCTTCCTCCCTTCATCTTTCCCTTTCTTTTTTCTTTCTTTTTTCCTTCCCTTCTTTTCTTCCTTCCTTCCTTTCTTTCTTTCCTTTCTTTCTTCTTTTCTCTTCTTCTTTCCTTCCTTTCCTCTCTTCTTTCTTTCCTTCCTCCCTTCATCTCTGTAAAACGTGTGTATGTATTTATTTGCACCCATTTGCACCCACATACATATATATACATACACATATATGTGTGTGTGTATATTTCTATCTATATAGCCATCTCCATCTCTATCATTATCTCTATCCCTATCTCTATCTCTATATCTCTGTCTATAATGGGGGAAATCAGGAGAGCTCCCTTGATTTGCTGGACTGAGACACTTCCCAACCTCTCTGTGACCTCTCTGTGGGACATGTACTTATAGCCACATTGCTGTTAGGGGTGGGGTGAGGCAGAGGAGGGAGAAATCCTTTTCCCCTCAATGGAACCCTAAAGGAGAGCTGGTATTGGAACTGACTTAAAAGCAGGAAATTGTACAAGAAAGGGGGTGGGGGCTTTCTGATGCTTTTACAACCTACATAAGTGGAGGTTCCGTCATAAAAGCCTGACTTCTGTGATGCTTAGTAGCTGATTTCCAGTCATAGATCGCCAAGGGGACCAATCAGGAGCTGCTTCAACATCTCAGCAAGTGCTCATCCATTAGCAAAAGGCCAATGCCCATGCCCATCCCTATGAAGCCAGAGCATGTCTCCTACACTACATGTATGTGTTCCAGTTATGTACATATACTTACAAGACCCACCTCTTCACAGGGAGGAGTGTATTGAATGCATGAGGTCATGCAGGTAAAGTATTTTACGTATTATAAAGAACTATATAAACAATGCTATGCCTAGAAGGAAGCTGACAGTATTATTCTAAGTGCCTGGAGACTGCTTCATAGAAGTCTGAGTGTAAGAGACCTTTGCAATTGGTATAGCTATGAGCAGTAACACCTGGTGTGACCTGGGAACTGGTAGGTGGCAATGGGGGGCACATCCCTGTCCGTGGATCTTCCATGCCCTATACCTTGGTAGGTCCTGCACAAGCTGTCCTTCCAGGTAATTGAGGTCAGAGGTGGGTGGGTCTGCCTTTTTCAGTCCCCTTCTCAAGAGCTTTGAGGTAGATGATACTTTGTCACTAACCCAAGGCACAGGACAAGACAACATCAGGGACCTTGATCTTTTAGGACTGTAGAAATCTAAACAAGGGCAAAGGATTCATTAATTAGAAATAGGAGGAACACATATGGACGTTAGGAAAGCAACATGATATGTATAGTGGGGAAAGAACTAGACTGGAAATCAGGCAACCTGAGTTCTTGTGTTGGTTCCAGATACTATGTGCTGCTGGGCAAGTTAGCTTCTCTCTCTGAGTCTGTCTCCTCATCGGTAGAGTGAGGCCATTGGATCAGGTGATCTCAGAGTTCCTTCACACTTAATGTTCTGTGTCATCATGGTTGTTTAGACATGGCATTTCTGTGTCTGTCTCTTGACTCACCCACTGTCTGTGTGGCTCCATCTTTCCTAGACTGGAAACCTCTCCCACCCAATCTTAATAATCCTAATTTGTTAGAGATTACCAATGCTGTCTCCTCACTTAAAATCCTGAGACTCAAAGCTGGATGGGAACTAAGAGGTCATGAGGAAACTGAAGAACAGAGAGTTTACTGATTTGTTCAGTCACATAATAACTTTTTGAATCCAGAGCCAGGATTCAAACTTGTCTCACAACTCTCAATCTAGCATTTTTCCATCTCATCATGGTGCTACTTAGGATTTTGATTTGGGAGGGACTTAGAGGTCATTTTATAGATAACAGAAGCCAAGAGAAGTGACTTGCCCAAGGATTACACTGGCAGGGTTTGGATTTAAACCCACCTCTGCAAGAGGTACCACTAGTGCAAGAATTATGCTTATCACCGTCTCAGTCTTGCACAGGTACATCTGAAACTGTGATGCCTTGACCATAAATGCCTTCCTATGTCTTGTTAAACTTTCTCACCTCACGTACTCTTCTATCTGGTGACCTGGTGTCCTTGCTCCACAAGACACTCCCCCTCTAGACTGATTGTTCTCCTGCCTGGAATTCATTCTCTCCTTGTCTCTGTCTCCTGGCTTCTTTATGTCCCAGTGAAAATCCCACCTTCTCTAAGAAGCCTTTCCTAATCCCCCTTAATGCTAGCGTCTTCCCAGTGGCAATGACCTCTGATAGATCCTGTCTCAATCTTGTTCGTATGTAGTTATTTGCACGTCATCTCCTCCATTAAGACTGCGAATTCCTGGAAGGAACAATGATCTTTTGCCTTTCTTTGTGTCCCCAGCTCTTAAAGTATTACCTGAGAAAATCACATTAAAGGTTTCTTGAGAGGCAGCCAGATGGCAAGTGATCTCTCTAAAACATCACCTTTCTTGGGTTACTTCCTGGTTAAAAACCTGATGTCACCAGGATAATGTCCAAGCTCTCCAGCCTGGCGGCCAAGGCCTTCCATAGTCTAGCCCCACCCTATCTTCCCAGCCTTATCTCTAGGTGTTCTCCCCAGCACACACCCTCCTTTAGTAGACAAACATTTACTTACACTCCCTGGGAGTTCATTTTTACCTATGGATCATTTCTTTTATCTTTTCCTTAGCCTAGCATTTCCTTAACACTTACTGCTCTTTCTTTATCTATATAAGCCTGACTGACCTGTCCATATCTCTTCATGACAGGATCTTCATAATGTTCCCATACTTGCAAGCGTCCCATATTCCTGGAGTATGTTACCCTTTACCTCCGAATCTTTGTCTGAGGTTTCTTTTTTTGGGTCTAAACTAAATCCTAATGCTGCCTCCTCCATGAAACAACCTAAGACAACAACCCCAAACTCTCCTTGCCTCCCAGTGCCCCCAACCGAAAACTCTCTCCCCTTCATCAAATTTCTCCTAGCTCTTTCCCTGGACTTCTTTACGCATCTCTCACATTCCCTTATTGGGGTAGCTAGGTGGTGCAGTGAATAGAGCACTAGGTCTAGAATCAGGAAGACCTGAGTTCTAATCTAGCTTCAGACACTTACTGGCTAGGCGACCCTGGGCAAGTCACTTAACCCTGTTTGCCCCAGTTCCTTATCTGTAAAATGGGGACATACTGGAGAAGGAAATGGCAAACCACTCCAGTACCTTTGCCAAGAAAACCCCATGGACAAGTCCATGGGGTCAAAAGGAGTTGGATATGCTTCAACAACAACAAAACAACACCGCCACCACACTGTTACAGGAGTTATTGTGTATTTGTTCTTCTTGTGTATCCCTCTGCAGTGCTGGATGTAAAATCAGTGCTCAATAAATATTCTTTTGACTAACTGTGACTGTCTATTGTTCAAATGAAGAGAGGTGTTTGGGGCATCTAAGGGAGGCAGTATAGGAGGGTGGAAAAAGCCCTTGCTCTGGAGTCAGAGATCCTAAGTCCAAATCTTGCCTCTGATTTTGCATGAGTCACTTAACATTTTTTTTTTGGAGGGGGAAGTCAGGGCAATTGGGGTTAAGTGACTTGCCCAAGGTCACACAGCTAGTAAGTGTTAAGTGTCTGAGTCTGGATTTGAACTCAGGTCCTCCTGACTTCAGGGCTGGTGCTCTATTCACTGCGCCACCTAGCCGCCCCACTTAACATCTCTTGTGTCTCAGTTTTCTCGTCTCTAAAACGAGATGGTTGGATTAGATAGTTCCTGAGGTCCTTCCTGGATCACATGTCTGATCAATGATTCCTATCACAGATGATCAGCCCTATTGTCTTCAAATGGGAAGGGTCCCAGGCAAGAATGATAAGAATCTGAGTCTCATTTAACAGCAACTTCTATAGCTATAGTACAGACAAAACTATAGGACCTGAATTCAAATTCTGACTTGCCATTCAATAGCCATGAAACCTTATTTTCTTGTCTGGGGTTGCCATCATCACCTGCCTGTCTGCCAATATCACATATTTTCTCTGTCCTTCATCCCTAGAGTACCTTCTGGCTTTACTCTGACACTCCAGAAAAGATAACTCAGTATAGTAGTATGCTCTCAATTCCAGCTCGAATTCCATCTCTCAGACTTATGATCTGTGACCCCAAGCTAATCAATTCATCTCACAGATCCCCGGTTTCCTCATTCAAAAAATACATATGTCCCAAAACGCACTGGCAATGGGACTTTCTCCCTCTTGGTGGAGATGAAGACCCCGCCCTATGCGAAGGTTAGGGTGGAAATGTTAAGAGGCAAGTGCTTCAGCTGTCCACCCAATTCTCTTTGAGAACTATTCAAGACTCTTTGAAGATAGTCCCTTTTGGGAATAGTCACACTTCAAGTCTCCTTCAAGCCCTTCAAGTACTGAGTTGCTTCAGGAACTTTTAGAAAAGATAGAAAAGGCCAATCCCACTTCAGGTTGCTGAAGGAAAAGACTTTGGGAAGACAGGAGAGGAGTGGCTAGCCTCTCTCATGACCTGTATTCCCAGTTTGCTACTCTAGAGATTTCAAGGAGTTTCTCCTTGGGTGAGATCAAGGACAATCTCTGTTGATTGAACTGAGTTACCTTGCTACCAATGGGAGAGCTCCTTCACTCTGTATTGTCTGATATATGTTCTCCTATGTATACTTTCTTTGATTTCTGTTTTGCTACTCATTTAGATAAGTGACCTTCTTTACTGTTCGCTATGTGGTTCATTGTGGAACTGGCATTAGATGGGAAAGCAATCAAATCTTGAATATAGAGCTTGGGGTCTTCATTCTCCCCAAACATGACAAAGTGATCAGAAGTTAGAGGGAAGCTGATCACATCCCCGCCTAGACTAACAATATTTAGGGGAGCAGATAGATATAATTCTAGCCTAGTACCTTCCTCTCTCTGAGAGCAGAGTGGTCTTTGGCTCCAACGTCCTACTTCCCCTGGGGGCAGGAATTAGTCTTCTTTGGAGAAAGGTGGGAGAAGAGACTAGAGTTGTCTATTTAACCTCCTTCTGAGCCACACAAAGACAGCACTGTCATGACCTTTCCTTTCTTTCTCTACAACAGGATCACAAGACCCAAGACTTAGAGTTGGAAGGGGCCTTAGTGGTCATCTAGTTCAACCTCCTCATTTTTTAATTGTTGTTCAGTTCTTTCAGTCATGTCTGACTCTCTATGACCCCATTTGGGTTTGCCTTTTCCTTCTCCAGCTCATTTTACAGATGAAGAAACTGAGTCAAACAGGGTTAAATGACTTGTTCAGGGTCATGCAGCTAGTGTCTGAGATCAGATTTGAACTCAGGAAGAGGAGTCTTTAGACCCGACATTCTATCCACTGTGCCACCTCATTTTACAGGTGAGGAAACAGAAGTTCAGGGAAGTTATGTGACTTGCCCATGACTTGCGTGTAGTAAGTGGCAGGAGTAGAATTTGAACTCAAGCCCTCTGACTCCAAATCTAGTATTCTTTCTGTGGCACCAGGGGAAATTATTGGACTGCCTACACCTCTCAAAGTTGTCACTCCATGCTGTGTAAACCTTAAAGAGCTCTAGATATGTAAATGATCTTCATTATTCATCGTCAATTATTGTCATTATCATAGCATCCGGCCAGAGACAGATGGGTGTGACGGCATGGATGCTGGAGCTGTGTAGGTCAGGGACTGTTGGCATTGTCCCCGCTGAGTAATGCCTAGGAGAGGAGACGGGCTCACAGGGCAATGGCAGGCAGGCGTCAACAATGACCTCATTCAGGAAAAGACGGCTGGCGCGTGCACAACGAGTTTGCTCACCTCGGTCTCTCATGCAGAAACCCCGCCACCCCGCTGCCAATAGGCAGTTGGGTACAAAAACCACATCTGATTCAGAAAAGCGCAGAACGGCAATTCTCGAACCGTTTGGCCTCTGGACTCCTCTTTATTCTTAAGAATCAAAGAACCTTTGTTTATGTGGGATATATCAATTGCTGTTTGCCGTGTTAAACTTAACAAGGATACATTTAAAATGTCTCAATTCATTAAAATAATAACAAGCATTCATTTAAATAACACGTTTCTATGAGAATTACATTTTTCCAAAACAAAAAAATATTTATTAAGAAGAGTAGCATCATTATCATCATCATCATTATTATTATTATCATTATTATTATTATCATCATCATTATTATTATTGTCATCATCATCATTATTATT
>CM053586.1:176325033-176394202 GCA_028646515.1 Pseudochirops corinnae
AGAGAATAGATTGGGGGAGGGAGGATACACTGGGATGGCTGTTTTGGGGCGGTGGGTAGGGGAAAGATGGGGAGAAAATTTGTAACTCAAAATCTCGTGGAAATGAATGATGCAAACTAAAATAAAATTAAAAAAAAAAAGAGTAGCATTACAGTCCTTGGTACATAATAGGTACTCTATACATGTTACATATGTACAAATATGTGTGTGTTATATATGTATATGTATATATAATGCATGATAAATGATACTATTATCATCTCCAGCACTTAACATAATGTTTGGCACAAAATAAATACTTAATAAATGCTTTTTGATTGGAAAAAAAGAAGCATAGCATTGCTTTATGTATTTTTGCATATCTCTTTAATGTCTGGTTAAATAGAAGACAGTTGGATTCTCATATCTGCTTCTGCATTCGTTGTGTTGTGATATGTTTTGGATGACGTATATAAAGAAAATCTGGTTTCATACAGATAGGTAGTTAGAAGAGGGAGGAGTATTCCTTCAGTCCAAATTCTATTCCTGCGACTTACTACATGCAATACTTTAATAAGTATTTTAATAATTTTAGTATTATTATCAAAATAGTTTTGACATCATATTCCCCCTTGGAACCTTTTGGGTTCTAGGACCACATTTAGAGAACCACTGGCCCAGTTCAAAGGCTGTCTCAAGGTCTTAAGTAGATGGTTCCCCTCTAGGACTCTAGACTCTAAGTCAGAGAAAAGAGAGGATATAGCTAGATATTACATTCATTTGCATAAACCTCCCTCTTCCCCTGTTCCTTCCTGATTATTTTAAGTCTAAAGGAGAGGGCTGGGGTGCAGAGGAGTATGAGAAAAACCACAAAGGTCTGTGTTCTGGTCTACCCTCCTCATCAAACTTCATTAATCTAAGATCCTTTTGTTAAAGAACAGTCATTCAACTTGAGTTATATAGAAAACAGTGACCAAGCTGGAATCCAGATGCTCTAATATTTGCGGAGTCTTACTTATTACTTCTTTGTCCCTCCTCCCTAGCAACCAGCACAGCTGCTTGGTCACCAGCATCCCACTACCTGTAGCAAGCCTCTCACTGTTTAGAGCAAAAGCCTAAAGAAGAAAAAAAAGGACCTAGTAGAATAGGAAAGATATGGCTTACAAATGGTTATACTTATATTTAGGATATCCTTTTTAAAATTTCAGTGTTGGGTCTTCAATATTTTTAGTCCTGGGAAGCATTGGTAAGTTTCTGTAGCCTCATTTCCCTTTCCCCACTCATCTAACAAACATAAATTAAAAGTCCTCTGCTAGGATATTTAGGGGGTAGAGATGATTAAGACATGGGTTCTGTTCCTATGAAGATTGCCATTTTGATAGGATTTTAGGCATACAGTGATGGTGGTGGTGGTGGTGGTAGTGGAAATAAGATAGCGTTTGATTCTAACTTCCTTTTGTGTGTTATCTTCCCGCATTAGAATGTAAGCTCCTTGAGGATAGGAACTGTCTTGCTTGCTTGTCTTTGTGTCCTTAGCGTTTAGCCCAGTGCTTGGCACTGAAAGGCATCTGGGAGAGGTGAATTGAGGAAAGGAGAAGGGGGATGCTTGGCAAATGGCCTCAAGCTTTTCACTGAAATATGGGGGCAAGGTTCTCAGCTGAGCAAGTAGGAGGAGGGGGAGCCATGGGAGGTTGGTGAGAGGTGAAAAGATTTGGAAGAGCCATGTTGGTAAATGGGATAGTGAACTAATTAGGGAGGTGTTAAAGAAGTGCTTAGCAGCAGTGTGGATCCAATTGAGATTATGTAACATAAATTTGTAGTGGACCCAGTCAGCACTGTTTTGTCATTTTTATCCAGCTTTGTTCAGCAGAACGTGAATAAGAGTAAAGGCAAAAAGAGGGAATAATCCAAGGCTAAGTTTTGGGAGGGCAAGTTTAGGAATAGGCTAAAAAGGCAAGGGATTTGAGAAAGAACAGTGTAGAATTGAGCGGGTTCACCAAAGAATCAAGATGGGGAAAGGAGGAGAATGTAGTCAGTTGAAATGATTAGACTGATTCTGGGCCTTTTAAAAAATTGATCCTATTTACACTTAATTGATTCTGACTGCCTAAGTCATGGTTCTTTGTCCCTGAACTTAGTTCAGAAATTCAGCTGACCTGTAATAAGTTAAGAAATCCAGTTCTACTAGTAATCATTGTTCTATTCTTGCCTCCAAGAAATCTGTTACCCTTGAGGGATATGGGTGTACACCAGGGAGTCTGGTACACTACCAAGCTATCCTTCAAGGATGTCTGGGTTGTGATCCAAAGAAGTCTGGTTCACTATCTCCAGTCCTGCAGGTGGAGTTGGGTCCAGTGTTTCTGGAAAATATGGCAACTCAAAAAGACAAGTTCAGGGGATGCCTTAACAGTCCTTAACAGAGTCAAACAATGAACATTTCTTAGACATGGGAGGGAAGGAGAGGGTTGTTGCTAGTCCCTCATTTCCAATTTCCAACCAATCATATTGTTCCCCATACCTCAGCCCTATAACCAATCACATTGACTTCACCATTCATAATGTTGAGCTCTCACAACCAATCAGAACTTGTTCCCCACCTTTAACACCTTGTTCTTTGTTCTGTACTCCCCAGAACTATAAAAGAGAGTTGTCCCCCTTATACACGGTCTTAGCTTTGTTGAGGAAGTTGAGATCCTATTTATTGCTAAATTCACTCTTTACTAATAAATTGATTATGATCAGAATTTGGTGCCTCATTTTACCTTATTTTGACCACAACACAGCACAGGGGAGATGGCCTGGAAAGAATTGAGAAGTGATAGGAATGGAGATTGCAGTGAAGAAAAAAAGTAAAGTTAAGGGTTGCAAGGGGGAGGGGGGGGGGAGATTGTGATCAGGGATTAAGGGAAATTCAGAAATTCAGAACTTGGAAGTGCAACACTTGAGGGTAATGTTCTGATCTAGGGTATATAGATGTCTCTGTATAGCTAGGTGGAGTGGAGGAATAGCTCATGGGAAATGAGTAAGTTGAAGAATTGGGAGGTTCAGGGATTTGAGGGAGTATCAATATGTCTGTTAAAGTTCTTCAGTATGTGGGCAGGAATTAGTTGAGAAAGACTGTGAGTCAGGCATTGAACTGATCAAGGGAAGAAGGAGAGTGTTCTGGAGATTAGCAGATAACAGCTACTGGAATTTTCATTGGACAATAAATATACATTGAACCTCTCTAAAGGAAGAGAAGTTACTTAGTGATGGTGGTAGAGAGAGAGTCTCAAAGTCAGTTACTCAGTGCTGGTGGTAGAGGGGGAATGTCAAAATGGAAATACAAAATAAGGGATGTTCTAATGCTCCCACTTTTAGCCAGTGAGTTGGGGAATGATTGAAATTGTAATCAGCATGCAAAGGTTGGCCAGGGAGCCTGTGTCATCAGTGGGGAGCCAGGTCTTAGTGAGTGCAAGAGAATGAAAGGGGCTAGAAAGGAAAAAGTTTAAGAGGAAAACAAGTTTCTTCCTATGGGGCAGGAATTCCAGAGAGTACAGTGGAAAAATTGGAAAGCTTTAGGGTGGAACATTATGGGGATTAGGTTGAAGGGAATGGGTATAAGAAAGTGGTCAGTAGGAGGTGGAGAAAGGGATTTGAACCACGATAGCAAAGAATTGCTAGGATGAGGAGGGTATGATGGTTAAATACTGAGGAATAAGTTCAGGTAGGTTATCAATGTCTCTAGGGGTTTAGTCTCAGTCAGGAAGGAGTATGGAACTGGAAAGCTGAAAAACTGAGTTTGAGAGGGCTGGTATACCCATGGGGGCAGGCTCAGGCAAGAGGATGACTGGAGGAGATCAGAAGTGGCCTTACAGGAAGTCACAGATAGTGCTGCATCTGGAAGTGTCAATCCATTTAGCAAACTTTTAACCTCCTATATGGAGGGCACTGTGTTAGGTTCTCTGGGGAAGACCATCATTTATGAGGCAATTCAGACAGTTCACATGATTTCTTTAAAACTGACAGTAAAATACCTTACAGAACTCAAGTCATAGGTACATACCTGGAATCAGACTGCAAGAGGGCTAGAGTAAACAGCTCTCTGCTTACTCAAGCTCCAAAAGGTATTTTACAATCAGTTTTAAAAGGTAAATGATTCCTCCAGTTAAGGTTTCTTGGCTAACCCCCGACTCCCTGGCTCTTGTGGAGAGAGCCCATGGTACAGGTTTCACTGACCTCTAGCCTCTGGCCAGCTATCCAGGGCACCCAGTGCTTTTGCAAGGAGAGGCCAAAGCCCAAAGAACCGAACTCTGGCAGGCTGCCTAAGTCTTGGATTCATAACTGAATCTTTGGTTGTGTTGAAGGTGACTCCTCCAACATGAAAACTCTTCTGGATTATCTCCCTTTGGATTCCAGAGTCTGAGGCTAGGTTCTACAACAACAAATAACTGTTAACACCGACTTGGGATGTGCCCTGAAAGATAGCCTAAGGTGGGAAATGTAACTTCTGATTGGCTGAAAGAATGCTGAGCACAACTCGTATTTGCTGTAAGTAACTTGCCTTGGTTTTGTTGGGGTGGCTCATGTTAAGAGAGGACTTTCAGGGAGGTGATGGAGACAGAAACTTTTGAATGGTGTAAACTTCTGAATGTTGGACAGGAGCCATGGACTCATGTCAGAAGCTGGACCCATCATGGTACTTGACTTTCAGGGCTGGGCAATCTAGAGACTTTTAAGAGTGGACCTCTCCTGATTTCTATTTGCTGTTCTGTTTGAACAAATGGCTTTACTCACTATTCTTTGCGATGGTCTTTTGTATAACCAGCCGAATGTAAGCTAAGGGCTACCCTCTCCCCTTAAGAGCAATCAGAGAAGTCACTTTCAATCTGAAAACTGAAAAATTATATGTTAGATTAGAGATATTTGAAGGGTGGCCAATAGATATAATGCTAGCCTGATACTCCTCTTAGAGACATCAGGAGAAATCCTCTAACTTTGGCAGTCCTGGAACCTTCTTCCTATCCTTCCTCCCCCACCTCAAGGCAAACTAATCTAAAGACAGTCTACTACTATTCAGAGGCGGACCAGACCACAGATCACAACTGTCTTTGCCACCCATGAACCAGAAGTTTTCTCTATATCTATACATATATGGACATATATGTAATTTATATTTCTCTATTGCATACACATATTTATAGATATGATATAATGATCACAATGATAATGACAACCACCACCACCAGAACATGAAAAGTAGCGTGGTTTGGGGTATATAGAGCCAGCTTCTCAGCCTGGAATACTTGTACTCAAGTCCCTCTTTTGACAACTAGCTATGGGACCCTGGGCCAATCTCTTCATCTCTCAGTATCTTGGGCAACTGTCTAAGAGTGTAAGTTGCAGAGAAGGTGCTGATCTGTGTAGGTAAAGAGAGTTTCCTTATCTGGGAGTTCTGTATGCCAATGAAATCACAGGTTCAGTCTCTGTTTCTAACAACAATTTTGTTTTTCAGTTGTTTTTCAGGTGGTGCAGTGGATAGGGCGCCAGACCTAAAGTTAAAATCTATCCTCTGATACTTACTAGCTGTGTGACCCTGGGCAAGTCATTTAACCCTGTTTGCCACAGTTTTTTCATCTGTCAAATGAGCTGAAGAAGGAAATGGCAAACCACTTCAGGATCTTTGCAGTCAGTAAAACAGTATATTTGGGATCATGAAGAGTCAGACACAAGTGAAAAATGATTGAACAGCAACGATAACAAAAACCCTACTTTTTGGCCCCATTTGGGGTTTTCTTGGCAAAGATACTTTAGATTTAGGTTCAAATTAAATTTTTTTTTTTTTTTTGCTTTTTGGAGGGCAATTGGGTTTAAATGACTTGCCCAAAGTCACACGGCTAGTAAGTGAGTCAAGTGTCTGAGGTCGAATTTGAACTCAGGTCCTCCTGAGTCCAGGGCCGGTGCTCTATTCACTGCACCACCTAGCCACCCCCCCAAACTAAACTTTCAAAAATAGTATTTTATTTTTTCTAATTACATGTAAAAGACAATTTTTAATTTTTTAAATGAAATAATTCATTTTTTTTAAAAATTGAGTTTCAAATTTTTCTCCCTCCCTTCTCTTTTCCCTCCCTAAAAGGTAAGCAATTTGACATAGGTTATATATATGTAATCATGTAAAACATGTTTCCATTTTAGTTACGTTGTGAAAGAAGAAACGGGCCAAAAGGAAAAAAAAACGCAAAAAAAAAAAAGTGAAAATAGCATGTTCTGGTCTTTAAGCTAAACTTCTGATGGTTGTTCATTAATGAAGAAGTAGGGCTCCAAGCTCTATATCCAAGGCTTTACTCCTTTTCCACTAACTACCAATTCCACAATGTACATATACAGCAATTAGCAGAGAAACCCATTTATCCAAGTTGGTAGCAAAACAGAAATCAAAGGAAGTAAACGTAGAAGAATATATACCAGAAAATACAAAATGAAGAAGCTCTCCCTTTGGGAGCAAAGCAACCCAGCTCAACCAAGAGAGAAAGTCCTAGATTTCAGCCAAAGGGGAAATTCTCCTGAGGTCTCTAGTGTAGGAAAGCTGGGGACAGGGACATGATGGAGATTGCCAGCTACTCTCAAGTTGGCTTCTTTCTAGAGTCTTACTTTTCCTTCAGCAATCTGAAGTAAGATTGACATCATCCATTTTGCTGGAAGCAAGTCCAAAGATTTGAAGAGACTGAAGAGCTCAATCTCTTCTTTCTCCAACTTCAACTTATCCCCCTCACACAATGGCAGGGCATTGATTTCCACCATATCACTGGGCTTTGGGTTTCGGGTTATCCTAGTTGTAAGCTGTACAGGGTAGATTTGAACTGAGGTCCTTTGTCATTTAAATGCTCCTTTTTCTATACTATTCTAACTTAGAAATCATCCAGTCCAATTCACTCCTTTTATAGTGAGGAAACTGTGTTGGGTAGAGGGGAAATTAATTAACCATGGTCATAAGTGGCATAGACAGGAAGGTTAGAACCCAGGCCAAATGGTGGTGTTACCCATGGCTGTGATTTTAAAAGTCACAGGCATACTGTTGTCTCTCCATGCCAGCCTTTGCCTCATTGTTGAAAGGAGGCTATTATTTAAAAAAAAATACACACACATACACATAGATACACATATGTGTAGACATAGATATAGATGTTTAGGTTTGCTTAGCTCTTTGTGGGTTTCTAAACATAGCACTTTCTCGAAGCTGAGCTGATTAGCTACGTTTGTCTTCTGAAATAACCCTTTGCTTCTGGGTATTCAGAGTAGTCATCTTCTGTCCAGAACAGTGGTGGCTTTTCAGAAACCTCAGCTTGGCAGACCCTAGGGAGTTGGCAGGGTTAGAGCTGCCTTCTTGGACAATGATGTGAGGTTAAACACACTCTTTGAAGAACCTCTCTTCTCCAGGTCAGAGATGTTTGCTCTTACAAAGTTAATTGAATTACTCTCACTTCCTGGCTTACAACACCACTTCTGAGAAGCAGCATTTTCTTGGGAAGACTGCAGGAAATAAGCTGCTCCTGCCAATTAGACTAATAGTGGGTGGGTGTTTTGAAATAGTACAACTCACAAATATTTGGAGAGGTTCAGTTTAAAGGGTCTTCAGGACCAGCTACTCCCCCAACATTGTTTTTTCTCCATTAGGCTTAGCTACTTTAATCATTACCTGAGTTGGTATCCTAGAAAGGATCCGGAATTCTGAAAGTTGAGGTGGGGGGAGGGGTTCAAATTCTGGCTTTTATACTTATTTTTGAGATCCTGGGTGAATTACCTGACACTCATGAAACTTACTGGCTTCTCTGTAAAATGCAGATGTTTTTTCTTCACAGTTGTTTGAGGAAAGAGCTACATGTAAGAAGACAACCTTCCCCCCCCCCAAAAAAACCCCAAACTCTAGAAATATGAGTTATCATCACCACCACCACTTATTCCCCTGCAGATGTGCAAAGCCCAGTTTCTAGGTGGGCTTTGGGTCTCAAACAAGCATTAAAAAAAACTCCATTTTATTGACATCTTTTGTTTTTACAGTGCCTACATCTCCCCTCTCTTCCTTTCCTAGAGAGCTCTCTCATAACAATTTTTTTAAATAAAAGAGGAAGAGAAAAAATGCAGCAAAACTGATCAATATGTGAGAAAAATAGACATTATATGCAATGAATGTTCCACACCTGTGGGCTCCCTCAAGCCTTCTGCAAAGTTTATTCTCTAGAATTTTGCAACATTAATTAAAAAAAATTCTATATCTTTATTTGCACAACAGGCAGACTCGTCTTTTTAAAAAATAAACTTTTATTGGTAACTTTTGTTTTTATATTGTCTAAATTTCACCCTCTACTCCAAGGAAAAGATAAAGGGAAAGAAAGACCCCCTTTTAGAGAGTCATCCTATGTAAAAAAAGATTTTTTTAAAAAAGAAAAAAAACTCAGCAAAACTAATCAATACAAATGAAAAATCTGAATATGTATGCATATGTATACACACATATGCACATACATGTATATCTATTTTATATATGTAAAATGTCCATACCAATAGATGTCCAGCCTCTGTAAAGGACTGGGGGGAGGTGTCTTCTTCTTCTTTTTTGAGGTCAAGCTTGATCTATGTAATTTTGCAATACTTATTTTAAATTGTCAAATAAGCATTTATTAAACACTTATTGTGTATCTAAATATTGTTCCAGATGGCTGTGGGGTATGTAAAAAGAATCAAAGAAACAGAAACTAATATAAGAAATACAATAATGAATAAAATCAAGGGTTGGATTCCGTGGTAGACAGAAAGGTGATTGATGGAGAGTAGAGAAGGTAGGGTGGTTTCATAGAAATGGGACTCAAAAGATGGGTAGGATTTGGAAAGGCAGAAGAAAGAACTCTATAAAGATGATACAGGAGAAGGGACACTACTGACTGCAGGCATCCCCTTCCTAGGTGGTGGCAGAGGCCAGATATGCTTTCCCATTTCTAGTCCTTACAGTTTTCTGTGGGGGTGATCCCATGGAGTGTGCTCTCTGGCTTCCTGTGGATGGACAGATGGATTAACTTTTTGCAAAGCTAAGATAGCAATTCCCGATTTGTCCCTGCGATTGGGGTTGGGAGTGGAAGGATGTCAGAGAGAATTCTCTGGCTACTGAGTGTCATGGAAGTCAGTCTCTACTACACAGGAAGTTTTTAGGGCTGTAGAAAAAAATCTGTCCCCATTCTCTTTGGGGAGGACTTCTCTTAGGATAGTCCCAGCACAAGCTGTCCCTTGGACTTTCAACAAAAAGGGGGCTAGGAAATTTCTAGCAGCGATGATAGTGTGTGGTTTGTCTATCTTTCTCAAAGAGGATCATGACATCAGGAAGATGATGACATGACTCGCAATTGAATTGGATTTAAGTGAGGAAGGGCTATGCTAAGTCACCTGCCTCACCTTCTCCAGAGCCATCTGGGTCCAGTGGCTAGATATAGATCAAGACAACTGAAGATGGCCTAAGATGCAGTGGGAGATCCTGGCCTTTTTTAAGCTAAGGTTTTTCCAGTTCTCTCTTTGAGTGAGGAAACACTCATTCAGTGATTAGGCCTATTTAAGAAGTGAGTCAAGGGATGGCCCCTTTTATTAAAAAAAAAAAAATCAAAGCGGGAGAGGAAAACCCCACGGGTGCTGGCCAAAGAGAAACAATTACTATTTACATTCACTCTGAGCCACTACTTAAGCACATGATTGCAGGAATACAGGCATACTTCTGAGATATTGCTGGGTTCAGTTCCAGACCACTGCAATAAAGTGAATATTGCAATACAGTCACATGAATTTGTTGGTTTCCCAGTGCATATAAAAGTTATGTTTATACTATATAGTAGTCTAGTTAGCTTACAATAGTATTATGTCTCAAAAAATGTACATACCTTAATTAAAAAATACTTTATTGCTAAAAAATGCTAACCATCATCTGAGCCTTCAGAGTCATAATCTTTTTTGCTCCTGGAGGGTCTTGCCTCAATGTTGACGGGGTGCTGACTGATCAGGGTGGTGGTTGCTGAAGGTTGGGGTGGCTGTGGAATTTTCTTAAAATAAGACAATAGTTTGCTGGATCCATTGACTTTTCTTTTCACTTGGAACACTTAAAGAGGCCATTGTAGGGTTATTACCTGGCCTGATTTCAATATTGTTGTGTCTCGTGGAAAGAGGGGACCAAGGAGAGGGAGAGAGATGGAGAAAGGCATGTCAATGGAGCAGTCAGAACACACACATTTATTGTTGCTGTCTTACAGGGGCATACAATTTGTGGTGCCCCCCAAATTTACAATAGTAGCCTCAAAGATCACTGATTGCAGATCACCGGAACAGATACAATAATAATGAAAAGGTTTGAAATACTGTGAGAATTACCAAAATGGGACACAGAGACATCGTGTTTGCTGTTGGAAAAATGGCGCTGATTTGCTTGATACCAGGTTGCTACAAACCTTCAATTTGTAAAAAAAAAAAACCCCAAACCACACACTATCTGTGAAGCACAATAAAACTTGGTATGCTTGTACATGTTTGCCTAGAGCCTGGACCCACAAGTTCCAGCTGCCTCCTCTGTTTTGTGTTTCTTTCCCCTGAATCTAGGTCACTAGGCAAAGAGCTGGAAAAGCAGATATCTCCAACTCTGGCGGTAAAATCTTAAATTCAAGGAGTCAGAATTCAGAGAAACCTGGAAAGCCATGTATGACTTGATTCAGAGTGAAGTGAGTAGAAGAAGAACAATTTACACATAAACTGTGACACTGTAAGGAACAAAAAATGTGAAAGGTTTTAAGAACTTTCTGATGCTTTGCAGAGCAGTGGTTAGAGACCCAGAGAAAGGAAGACCTGATCGAATCTGGCCTCAGACACTGACATTTAACTTCTGCCTGCCTCAGTTTCCTCATATGTAAAATGGGGATAATAATAGCCCCTACCTCCCAGGGTTGTTGTGAGGATCCAATGGGATAATATTTATAAAGCGCTTTGAATAGTGGCTTGTACATAATGAGTACTTAATACATATTTGTTTCCTTTGGCACCCCTCTGGCTTTTAACAAATCTTACTGTACCCCTTATTCAATATGAATGGAAATAAATTATAGACTTTACCACATACATAATGCACATAAAATAGATTAATTTCAATAGGATAATACTGTGCCAAGTATTTCTCATATTCCCTTAACAAACTTTTTCTATATCAGGTTGAGATTCCCTTGACTAGACAATCTCAAATATTCTTTCTGGTCTGGACATTATCAGGTTCATTGCTTTTATGATAGGTTTTAAGGTAACAGAATTCTTGGTGGCCAAATTAGGGTCAGGAGAGAAAGGCTAGGAACCCCTGTAAGAGAATGATGGTAGATAAACAGCAGAGATGTGAGATGTGGCAAGTTATTTTAGAGGGACAGAAACCTGCATGAGCTGATGGAGGGCATGGGAAATGAAGTGGCCAGGTAGAGATGAGAGAGGCTTTATAGCAGGAGATGAGATCACGTGGCATTAAGTTGGTCCAGGAAAGACTAAAAACCAGGGAAGTAAACCCAGGATGGGAGTGTGCCCTGGATAGAAAAAAGCTAATTTAGGGTAATTTCTATGAGGGATGCAGAAAACACAGGAACTGCTTCATCATTGAACTGTGGACAGTGAAAATAACTCTTGCCTTGGCCATGGCAGAGGCTAGCATTAATCATAACTAATAGGTAGCCCTTTAAGGTTGCAAAGCACCTCCTATACATCATCTTATTTGATCTTCATGACAGCCTGGTGAGATAGGGGGACATATAGTAGCCACTTCCCAGATGAAGGTTCAGCAAAGGAGGCCAAGAAGGATTGGTCAGAAAGGTAAGAGAAAAACTTGAAGAAAGCAGTGTCAGGAAATCTTAGAGGGGAGTACCAAGGAGAAGAGGGGAGTAACAGTGTCAAAGGCTGCAGAGAGGTCAAGAAGGAAAAGGATGGGGGAAAAGCAACCCCACCATTAGATTTGGCGATTAAGAGAGGATGGAGGGTTGGGGTGGAGCCACGAAGGCAGGAAGAAGTACAGCTTAGCTCTACCTCACAAATCTTCAAAAAATCTTGAGGTTGAGAAGGTGGTTATTCTGGACTTGGAGATGACCTAGGTTTGAATCCCAGCTCCAACATTTCCAAGTGAATGACAGTGGACAAATCAATTCATTTTGGGGAGTCTTATTTCCTCATCTGTAAAATGGGAATATTATTTGCACTGGAATTCATAGGTTTGGTCATAGAATAATAGAGTTGGAGCTGGGAAAAATCTTAGAGGTCATATAATCCAACTCTCATTTAATAGATGAACAAATCTTTCACTTCTGTCCATGTGCTGATCAGCAGAGTGAGAAAATCTGTTGACTGAGTCCACTACAAATTTATGTTACATGATCTCAACTGGGCCCTCACTGCCATAAGGCAATCTTTTTACAACTCCCTAACTGATTCACTATCCGGCTCTCCAGAGCAACTCTTCCGAACCTTTTCCTCCCTTCTCATACTTGCCAGTTTCCCTGGCCCTTGGTGGAGAATCTTTTTAAGTTTTGCTAATACTGATCTCTTCCAATTCTCTTCTTACCTGTCTGACCATTTCTTCTTCTTTCTTTTTTGCTTTTTGGAGGGGGGAAGGCAAGGCAATTGGGGTTAAGGGACTTGCCCAGGGTCACATGGCTAGTAAGTGTTAAGTGTCTGAGTCCGGATTTGAGCTCAGGTCTCCTGACTCCAGGGCCAGTGCTCTATTCACTGCACCACCTAGCCACCCCTGACCATTTCTTCTTTGCTTCTTTTGCTGTACCTTCTTTGGAGTTATTTTTGCTAATTGGGGGGAATGTCCTAACCTAGGTGTCATCCTCAACACCTCACTCTCTCAATCCCCACATCCAATCAGTTGCCAAGTCCTGGTTGTTCCCACCTTTCTAACATCTCTTGTATCTGCCTTTTCTTTCCTGACACTGCCACCATTCTGGTCTTGACACCTCCTGCCTGGACTATTACAATAGCCTACGAGTTAGTCTTATTGCAGATCTCTCTCCGCTCCAAGCTTCTCTCCACTCAGCTATCAAATTAATCTCCCTAAGCCCAAGTTTAACCATGTCATCTTACCCCATGCCCCATTCAATAAATTCCAGAGGCTCCCTATCACTTTCAGGATCAAATATAGAATCCTGTCTGGATTTTTAAACCTTTTACAAGCTGGTCCCTCCCTACCTTTTCAGTTTTCTTATACCTTACAGGAAGTGCACTGTAATCTAGTGACATCGGCCCCCCTGCTGTTTTTCAAACAACACTGCTTCTCCTCATTCAGTCCCTTTACACTGGCTTGTCTGCCATGTCCTGAATGCTATTTCTCACTTCCATCTCTGGACTTTTCTGAAGACTACTCAAATCTCACTTTTTGCTGGAGGCCTTTCATGACTTTCTTTGCCAACCTGTGCCTTCCTTTTGAGATTAACTTCCATCTACTCTCTATCTTGTGTATGCATATATATATATATATATATTTCCTCCCATCTAGTCTCTTATTTTTGTGTGTATATACATACACATATATACTATCCATCTTGTGCATATATTTACATGTCATATATATGTCATACACACTAGAGTAAATGGAAAGAAATATATAAGTATGCAAAAATATATATATAGTTATGTATACATACACACACACATATAGTTATTTACATGTCTTCCCATGTGTGTCTTGTGAGTAGGTGAAGTGGTTTTGCTTTTCCTTCTAGCCTCAGCGCTTAGCATATTGCCTGGCACACCTTTTTTTTTAAGACTGGGTTTTCCCAATCACCCAGGCTGAAAGTCCTGGGGTTACTCATGTCCTTGATCCTGCTACTGATCAGCATCGCAGTTTTGACCTGCTCCTTTTTTGACATGGGTCAGTTAACTCTTCCTTAAACAACCTGGCGCTTCTCTACTCCCTGGGACTAATCCTACTGAAGCCAAACTTAGTGTGGACACTCAATCAGTATACCCTCCAGCACTCCGAAACTATCGAAGTTGTACAAGACTGGCCAGCCTCAGTCCCCCCAGTAGCTGGGATAGCAAAGGTGTGCCACCAAGCTCGGCTTGTTACAATTTAAGTGCTTAATACAAGTTTGTTGACTAACCAAACTGTAGCATGGTCAAGGTCACACAGAAACTCCATAGAAGCAGATAGAACCCAGGTCCTCTCACTCCAGATTCCCTGCTCTTCCACTGTCTCCTAGGGTTGTTGCAAAGAAGTTCAAGATCAAAGAAAGAGGAAAAGAACTGCTATGTACAAAAATAGTCACAATAGCTCTTTTTGCGGTGGCAAAGAATTGGCAACTAGGGGGCGCCCATCAACAAGTTATGGTACATGAATGTGATGCTTCACAAAGCACTTTACATTCATTTTATCTGCACAACCCTGGAAGGAAAGTGCTATTATCTTCATTTTACAAATGAGGAAACTGAGGCAGAGGTCACATAGCTATCTGAAGTTGGATTTGAACTTGGGTCTTCCCAATTCCAAGTCCAGCTCTCTATCCATCGAGCTACTCAGCTAAGTGATAAAAGGGCTGATTTTAGAGAAATGTGGGGATTTCTACAGTGATGAAGAGTGAAGTAAGCAGAACCAGGAGAATAACTGATATACCATCAATATTGTAAAGAAAAACAGGAACTCTGATCAATGCAATGACCAACTATGATTCCAGAGGGCTCATATGCTACCCTTCCCCAGAGGTGATGAACTGAGTGCTGATTGAAACACAACTTTTTTGGACATGGCCAAAACACAAATTTATTCTGCTTAATTATAGGAGGATTTTGTTCTTTCTTTTTCAGTAGAGAGGTAGGGAGGGAGGTGGATGGAAGAAAACAAGTATTTATTAACTACTATGTGCAAGGCACTATGCTAAGGACTTTATAAATATCTCAGTTGGTGGGAGGGAAAGTGAATTTATGTCAAATGAAAAAGAATAAAATTTTAAAAATAAAGCTCATAAACCGCATAGAAATTTAGTTGTCATAGATAAGACAACGGAGGCTTAAGGAGCTTTGACATAAATTCATTTAGCAGGGACAGGGATGTGGATCCAAGCAGAGGTGCCCTTCCATGAATGGAAGGACTACATTTCCAGTTCAGGTGGGGTGGAGAGGAAGAGTCCAGATATAAGCTGCTTTACCACAACTTGTTCCCTGTACAATTATTTTCCTGCATTGGGATATGACACCCAACTCATTTGGGAAAGTAGAGTGGCCAGATTTGGGTTAATGGCTCTTGACTCATTCAAAAGTTATTAAGTTGACCAACCACATGCAGATATTCAGAGAAATTTGCACTGAATTTAAAGTGTCATATTTATATATAGATCATATATTTTAATATACATTAGAATACATGATAGAGGCTGGAGGAGTTGAAGAGGGATACTATTTTCTGTATGTTCTGTTCAGTACCTAGCCTCTCTGGAAGATGTTTTGATATCTCATCATTAAAATCTACCAAAGTTCATATTTTTATAATGTTTTGTATTTTATAATTCCCATTTTACAAATGAGGGAAGAGTGAGGTTGAGACAGTAAAATGACCTGACTGGAACTAGACAGGTGGGAACTATCAGAGGTGGAATCAACCCATCTCCCGACAATGTCCCTTCCTCCACTACAGCCCCGTCTGAATGACTGACTTTTGTCCCACCCCTTTAGGATGAATTTACCAAGCTGAACATTTGAAGAACAGAGACTCCATATGCATACTTTTGGATTAGTGCAGTAGCTCTATGCTAGGTCTTTCTTCTAATTCCATTACCTATCCCAACTCACCTAAAAATGAGCACAAAGACTAGGATTTCAATTTTGTGCTGCTGAAACGCATCCAACTCTAACTTGGCTGCTGGTCACTTGTGCCAATAAGAAACTGTGCAACTCAAGTAGATAAAGCCTAACAATGGTCAGAGTAATTACATAAGGGTCTAAGAACTAAGGATGTGAAGAGATGTTATATGAAGACTTGATGTAATTTTCTAGTGGTTCCCATTAAGATTTTCCAATGGGCCACATCCAGGCAATAAAAAATAGGTCACAAACACAGTTGCGTGAATTATATCTATACTGCAAACAGCAGAGGCAGTGCAGTGGAGAGGAAGGAGCACTAAATCTGGAGTCAGGAAGTCTGGGTTCAAACCATCGTTTCCTTTTCCCTGGATCTTGGGTGATTCACTTCATTTCTGAGCCTGCTTCAGCTTCCTCATTTGCAGCATGGGAATGTTTGTGCTAGCTTTCTCAAAAAGGTCCTTGTGATGGATTCAGAAGCCACTAATGTCTTTAAAAGAGAGAGACTACTGCTTATGTTATCTAGAGTTCACAGGGCTATTGCAAGAATTAGAGTAGATTATTTAATATAAAGAATTTTGTAAGCAACTGTGTTTTGTAAATATGAGATTTAAAAAAATAAATCTCAATACCTTTGCCCAGGTAATTCTGAAACAAAACCATTATTGTTCTCTGGAAGAATAGTATTTCATAGTTCATCTCTGTGATTTTTATCCACCCACAAATATTTCCCTTGCTGGAACTTTTGAGCCCAGGAGCTGCGTCTTCCTTTGTGATTTCAGGGATTAATGGCATGACATTCCAAGAAAACTCTGATAAACTCAAGTGACTCTTGATGTAATGTCTTGGATGCCAAATTGTGCATTAAATGAGAAACACTGCTATGCCAGGTACCACCTTCTACATGAAACTCCCAGTTCTCAGTGCCCTCTCCCTCCTCAAATTACTTGTGTTTACTAGTCTGTGTTCAGGAAGTAGAATGTAAGTTCCTTTATGGGAGGGGTTATTTCATTTTGGTCTTTGGCTTGCATAAACTGGCACTTTTGTTGCTAGTTTAACTGTTGATATAGTGTGTGTGCTAATAAATGCGAGAAATTCATTAAACTTGAAAAATAGGCTTTATTTTTAACCAGTGGAATCGTGTGACATCCTATATGGTGGAACTGATTACAGCAAAAGTTCATGGATACAAATAAAAGAGTAGTCTCTCCCTTGTTTTATCACCCCAGGTTGTCCTCTTCAAAGGACTCGGGAGATAGGAGCAATGATGCTCAGGAACCAAGGAGCTCTCCAGCAAGGTCCAGTTAAAGTCCAGGCTTCTGGGACATGCAGCCTCTCAACACATGTGGGCACACATGCAGAAACCTTAATGTGAAAAAAAAAATCTGAGCAGTATTTCTGTAGGAAATTACACTAGCATTTGCACCACATATGGCTAATAAAATTCATCTTGCTGTGGGTAACAGAGGATATATTTACATTTCTCTGTGAGGAGCTGACCCTCCTATCCAAGAAGGCAGGGAGGGCAACTTACATCAAGCTGTCTCTCTCTCTCCCTGCAGCCCTCGGTCACTCAGAGGTGCCTGATTCTCTCGCAGGCCTCTGGGCTGCATTCCACTTTACTGAGACAATGAACTCAAACAACCTGCTCCAACCCATCTGACTCTCATTCTCTGCATGTGCTTTGCTCTTTTTCACTCCAGAAAAGCCTTGAATGTGTGGGCCCATAAGTAACACAAGATGCATAAAATCTCCAAAGCTTTGAAAACAACTCTTTGTCATACCAGTAATGAGGGGATTTCAGAAGGAGAAGGTTGAATATGCAACATCTCAAAATAATCTGCCTTTCTTCCCCACTAAAAACAGGAATCACATTCCCAAAGGATCCCCGCAATAGACAATAATGAAACGAAATTTGTTTTTCCCAAGCCCTTTCCCCTATTTCTCTAGGCGACAGAAGAATAATGCCAAGCTGCCAATAGATCCTTCTCAAGAGAAAGAAAGACACCTCAATAAATTTCTCTGTATTTAGAAAGAGACAGAAAAAAAGGGTTTCTGGTCTCATGCACTTTTATTCTTTCTTTTGATCTTCAGTACTTCCAAGAATTGGTGGCTGAGTGTGAACAGAACTCTCAACTTTCCAAAATCTGGGATGATCCTGGGAAAAGTCCTGACTTTGCCCACCAGAGCCCAGCAAAAGAGTCTCTTTGAAAACCATGATGACAAGGAAAAAAAGAGATACATCCATTAGTCCAATTTCTTCACTGTTTTCACATCTAAAGCACCTAGGATAATATCCAGTATACTCATACTGAATAGCGCTGGGAGACTGACGAGGGAGGCTGATGAGACTTTTCTTACTGTGTCAGCTGATGTGAAAGGGGGTCTGAATTGGATTGCTCAGCTACTCACTGCCCAACCTGCTCTGCACCAGGGCCTCTCCCCACTGTCCCAGGGACTTGACAAGCAGCTCTGCATGCACAAAAAGCAATACATGCACAACACCCCTGCACCTGGCTAGGAATAAAGAGCACACAGGATGCACACAGACTAAAACCTGCATTTGACTCCTGGGGCCAATATCTGGGAGGCCCTTGAGCCAAAGGTGAGAAGGAGCAGAGAGAAATGGCAACACTGAATACAGAAAGAGACACGCACATGCCACACGCGCGTGTGCGCACACACACACACACACACACACACACACAGAGGCACGCACACATGCATACACGAAGCTGCCTCTGAAGGCTCATCTGTTAAAATGGATTCACATACATGTGGCCACCCTGAAGCCCCCTCCACGTGAGTGGCTCAGAAATGCCAGTCTTAGGTTCCCTCGACTCCCCAAATGTTTTTCTCTCTATAAGGCACAAACATATTTACAATTTCACACAAACCTGTCACAGTGTGAGGACCACACTAGGCTATCAGCCCACACATCAGTGCACAGACACGAGTTGGTCCATCCAGCTGTACACGTCGCAGACAAAGGCTTCAGGTTTTGGGGCGGCCAAAAAGCCTGCACCAACCAAACAGCCCTGGCCCCTGTCTCTAAGGAGCCAGGAGAGGGATGTTAGGGGTGAGCAAGAAATCATCACCACCATCTTTCCAGTTACTTCACAGAAGGGCCCAGATAATGGTGGTAACAAGTAAGCCTGGGATCTGTGATGTCTATGGGTTTTCTGGCTTCACATCTACTACACCCCAGCAACATGGCAATGGAGATGCCTGGATTGACTTTTCCGCAGAGGGACTAAAGCAGAGGCTATCACAGAGCTTCGGTGAGCATGTTTACAGAAAGTCACCATATAAATAGCTCCCTCACTCTCAGCTCACCACACACATATACAGGCAGATGTGCACACGCATACACACACACGCACACACACGCACACACACCCTTCCACCATGGAGAATCTTTGCAACAAGAGGCACTTGAATGATATTTTGGAGAGTTCCCATGAAAAGGCCTTTCCCTCACAGTGACGTGCGATCAACAGAACAGAAACCAGGTTTTCAGGACTCCATCTCTTCTTGGTCGAGGGGTGGTGGCACAAAGCTAATAACTTCATCGTAGGTCAGACCTAGAAGGAAGGAAAAGACCAGTGGCAGTGACTTGGCCATTTACAAAGTCTCTTCCTCAAAATCTTGTGAAGTGTATGAATCATGTCATAGTCATTCTACAGATGACAAGCTAAGGTTAAGTAAAGTAATTAAATATACTACCCACTGCCAAAGAGTCAGGGACTTGATAAGCATAGAATGAAGTCCTTAGAGGCCACACAGTCCAATCCCTACCCAAATAATGAATCTCAATTACATGGTAACTAGTGGATCTGTGAACATTTAAAATCCAGCTCTTCTGACTAGAAATCTCATGTCCCTTTCAATATGCCACACTACTCTCTTAAGGGACCCCATTAACTCTGTCTGGTTGGGAAATATCCCAATCACTTTAGCCTAAGGTGCTATAAGCGCAAACAGAACCTCATGAAAGCAGACCCAGATCTAGTCTACTTTATTGCCAAGCTATTTCAGGTATTTATCATCAAAATATTGGTTAGTTTTCAAGTTCAATTTGGGTCTGGTGAAGAGAAAATTGGATTTTGTAGTCAGGAAACCTAGGTTCTAGCCCTGGAACTATTACTGGCACTAAATAGCTGTGTGGTCTCAGGTAAGACACAACTTCTCTGTGCCCCAGTTTTTTCTATAAAATGGTTATCAATCCACTCTGCCCTATCTCATCAGGTTGTTGTTGAGAGGATTAAAGTAGTTAATAAATATACAATAACATGGGAAACTCAAAAAAAGTACCTCAAAAGACTACAGAGACCACTGCCTATATCAGAAAGACAATTTCTTGTAAAAGGAACATGTTTATTCTGAACTAGAGACTCTGAACTAGTCTGTAAAACAAAGGTTTTGTTTTGTTTTTGCTTTTTTGGAGGGGGAAAGGCAGGGCAATTGGGGTTAAGTGACTTTTCCAAAGTCACAAGGCTGTGTCACAAAGACACAAGTGTGTCAAGTGTCTGAGGCCGGATTTGAACTCAATCCTCCTGACTCCAGAGCTGGTGCTCTATCCACTGCACCACCTACCTGCCCCCGAAACAAAAGTTTTGAACTCAGTGCTCTCAAAGGCATCTTCCAATTTAAAAATTTCAAGATTCTAAGTTGCTGTCACTGACAGTTCCCAATTATTAACCTGCAAGGCCTCCTCTATTACCTGTAAAAGGACAGGACTGGACCTCTTTCAGATCCCTTCCTTTCAGCTCTGACAGTCTATGTCTTATGGCTATTTCTTTTAGTACTTCTTGTTTCTCCCTCTGCTCCAGTTATAGATTCGCCCAATAAAAATGTGTACCTGCCCTTGGAGAAGAGGGCAAGCTCAGAAGTTAAACAACCTGCCACAGAACTCACTTTTCCATTCATCTATCAGGAGATCCCTGCTTTCAAAGGATTGGTCATAGGGGTCTGCAACTGGTTCATCGTCAGGATCGTGGTACTGGGCAAAGTAGCCATGGGCAAGGGCTTGGGCTGCTGTGATTCTCTTATCCGAGTCCAATACAAGCATCTTCTCCAGCAGATCAACAGCTGTCAGCAAGTCAGATTAGGAAAAGAAGGGGAAAAGTTTAATATGGAAAAGCTAACAAGGTGTCTAAGATAACGCATACAAGAAGTTCCAAGTACTCCAGGCACCAGCCACACTGCTTAAGTCTCTACCCCCTGAACAGGCATGGTGCTTCTAAACGACGCTCTGCCCTTGCTCAGACGATACTCTGGAGCCTGGAATGTGCATTCCTCTCCTTTCAGACCAACTCAAATGTTACCCCTTTTAGGAAGCCTTCCTTGTTCCCCTAACATGTCACAGAACACAGTACTTTATTTTCAATCAATCAGATGTATGATATTAAAAAACACTTATTAATATCTTTTAAGTATCAGGTACTGTGCAAAGTTCTAGGTATAACAAAGGCAAAGATGAAATAATTCCTACCCTCAAAAAGCAATTCCCACAAAATGCAATTGCTGAAATTGTTCTCACTCCTATTTTGGCTGCCATTTAATGGTCAAGAGCAGATGCCTTTTAATCTCTCCTCCCTTTCTCCCTACCATTTAGGAATAATCTCTGTAAAGTTTTACAAATGACATGGGTTAATAAATACACAAGCATATCACCAAATGAAAAAGTTTGTTTAAGAAGCCTGATTATAGATGTTTGGAGGGAAAAATAATATTTGCTTCCAAAATGTAATTAATGATACCTACCCAATGGATTGGCGCCAATAAACACGTTTGCAAAGTTCATCTTTGGCATCTGGGTCAAAGACTGAATATAATTTCTTGCCTGTGAAAAGAAGTATTTTGAGAATTAATTTATTCATTATTTCATTATTGTAAGAGATTCTCAGGTAATAATACAGAAAAAAAAAACCTAACCCTTTACAAGTTGTGGTATTTATATGGCATATTTTCTTAAAGAGTTCTTCAATATTGTTCCCACATACCAACCCCTTCAGTCAGAAATACCACTGGGTATGTATTGCTTCTGTCTCATAGATTTAGATGCCAACTAGAAATGAATGCCAACCAATCTGGCCTACTTTCATTTAGCTAGTTAGGAACAGATGTTTATGTCTATATAGTGAACCCAAGAGCTATAAGAAGTAAATGCCTCTCAGAAATATTCTAGAACAGCTAAAACCTACATGAATGTTGGATTCCTGGTCTAGAGTTTGAATTTTGATCAATAATTAGTTTATTGAGGGCTCAAGTCTGACTTTAAAAAAAAGTGTTAATGTTAGCCTGGCCAAAATGAAAAGTACAACTCACTACTTTGCTAAATTCAAATACATTTTGCTATAACCATCCTTAATGAGGGCAGTAGCTGTTTGCCAAGTTAAGCATTTACCTTTATTAAATGAAAGTTTGTTTATAATTACAAAAGTATGTTTGATTTTCATAATTAATTATTTCATATCAGTGAACTTGACTCAGCAAACATGTGCATGTATTGACAACTATAATCAAGGCAAAATACCTTAAAAAATAAACAACATACATACCAAGTATAAAGTACAGGTTTGAAAATTGATTTCTTGGCTGCAAATACTGATCCAGGTTTGGTCACTAATTCACAACCATCTCTAGATGCATGTGTATGGAGCCAACATTAATCTAATCTTAAGTGCATGCTGATATCTACACAGCTGTTAAGTTTTCTATTTAAGTATTACTTTGGAGGGTAGGGGGGACATCACATTGCTGCAAAAATGGGCTAGATGATTAATATCCCTATTTGTGACATATGAAAAGATATGAGGAGGCAAAAGAAATATCAAACTATTGATATAGTTGCCAGAGCCATAATTAGCTCTAAAAGTCTAGAAGGATAAATAGCTATGAAGTAGCTTAAAAAGGGTTTTGATGTCAATCAAAGTGGTCTGAAGTTCAAGGGTTATGTCAGGAGCAGTCTGGCTCCAAGGTAGAGATTTAGAGTGATTTGTGAAGAGGTGTCCTAGTCAAATCTAGAGATGAAAACAGAGTTAAATCAAATATGGACTGACAAAAATTAATATGAGTGAGAAGCTATCAAGTTGTACTGAGGTATTTAATCTTAAAATCTCAGTCTTTTTATATAGTCCCTAAGACTTTTGGGATGCCCTACGTATCAACAGTGTATTAAGGTATATGGGTTACAGTTAGTTGTGTTAAAAGTTCTATTTTTGAGAGAGAGAAAGAGAAACAGAGAGAGAGAGAGAGAGAAAGAGAGAGAGAGGGAGAGAGAGAGAAAGATAGAGAGAGAGTTGGGAAAGGGGGAGAAGGAGTAAAAAAACACAGTAATCTCTTGAAGTAACTGTGCCTCCATATGAAGTTTATTTGGTAACAACATACTTTAAACAGGTTTTTGAGTACCAAATTTACAAACCCAAATGTTTAAAAGTAATGTTATCATATTTATTTATTGGCCACCTTAAAAGTTATATTTTTAGCGCAGAGGCTCAGATCACATTTTAATCTCAAATGCTAACACCCTGCTAAAGCAAACAGAGTCATTTTCTTAGTAGCCGCTCCGAGGCACATGCAAGCATTCAGTTATGTTAAACAGTGTGTCTGTGGCCTTGTGAATGACACACCCTTGGTATAATCTGTTTGGTCTCACCTCATGACTGGGCATCCTGTTAATGAGATAGGCAGGGGGTGTCCCCGTCAGGCGCATGATCTGCTGAAGCTGGTTAATATCTTAGATGCCTGGTCAAGGGCTTTGTTAAACACACGGTGCAAAAATAATTTTCAACTCAGGTAAAAAAAAAAAAAAAAAAAGACAAAAATCAACCACCCCTCCCCATTCTGCATATATAAAGCACCACATCTGTGAATGTAAGTGTTATCAGGGAGGTGTTGCTCAATTAGCCAGTGACTGCCCATGCAGAGAGGAAAAATTAATTTTCTTGAGCTCTCGCTCTTCTTCAACACCAAACATTTTTGGAGCCTGGAGACAGACATTCTCTCTTGATCCAGGATGCCAGCCATAGAACTTTTTTTTTTTGGCTAGTTGTGATCCAAATGTTCTTATCCCTTGAGAAAATGGTGGACAGAAATTAATTCAAGGACTTGACTCTGCTCTGTATGGTATAAAATATCCACCAAATCCAGAATTGGACTTGACCACTCAGGAAATAGCCAGATTTTTGTGACACAGGTGGTGGAGGCTCTCCAAGGCATTTTCCCTCCAAATGCAAGAAACAGGTGGGTAAAGCAATGAGGCCAGAGCAATGCAAAGTCAGGGAGACATTAGCAAAAACATTAACACACACACACACACACGCACACGCACACACACACACACACACACACATATACAATAAGTCAGTGCATGTAGAGAAAGTAGAAGGAAGGTCATGGTAAAGCAAAAATAGAAACCTCATGCTGCAGTGATTTACCAAGGCATGTGCCAAAATGGCTCTCCTAACCCACAATGACCTCATCCTTACCTACTCCCCCAATTCTCCTACAAGCCCCTATCAGGTAAAAAAGTATTCAAACATCAAAATGCTATGAGGAAGATGTTCTTTCAAAAACCATGCAATTAAAAAATATCTTATAAAGGAATAGTCAAGAGGTCTTCCAAATGCATCAGCACATCTATTTGTCTATCAGTGTGTTTCCTCTAACTATCCTGTCGATGGCTGAGAAATGTCTTCACAACATATTATTTAAGGCACTTCACTAGGACTGGAAGAGCTGAAGGCTCTAGAAGTTCTATCACCAATCATTTCCATGAGACTTTCCCATTTCTTATACAACAGGCACTTAAAACATTAACTGCTGAACTAAATTCGTGTTTTTGTCCACTTTCTTCAGAGTTATTCATTTAACCTACCCCTCACCCTGAATCTACCATTCTTGATCACTGACTGACCTTGGATTATCAAAAATTCTGCACCCTAACACTACTGTCCAAACTGGCATTTCTTCTATCTAGAGAAAGAATGACATCTACTTTGGCTGGGTGGAGTGAGAGGAGAGGCCCTGGAAGTTCCCTGTGTCCCCGGTCTCCCTTCTTCACTGATTTCTATAGATATTAGGATAATAGTTCCACTACCAAAGGAGCTCTGTCCTTTGCCAAATGTCATGAAGCCTATTCCCTTTCCAGATAATTTCCCAACTTATCCTCAGGTCATCGCCTCATTTTCTTACTCAGTCTCTGAGCACAGACAGTATCTCTGAATATCTAATAAAATGATAATTATAAATTCATAAATTATAAAATAAATAAATTATAAATGATAATAAAATCATTAATGCAATTCTTTTTTGGGGAGTCAGAAAGCTGCTAGCCTTTTCTATGTGCTTCAAAGAATGCATGACTTTGTTCCACTTAAAACACACAACATGTAGAACATGGTGGGGATTTCCAAGTTTCCTTTTCTTGCAGTTTTCTACTCTGCCATCCTGACCCAGTTCCTGAAAATATCTGTTGAAAATGTCTTCCTTTCTTCCTATACTCAGTATGATTTCATTTGGACCCACTCTAGGCTCCCATCTCATTTATTCACTACTCTAAATAAAACTACTATAAAAATCTATAGCTTCACCATATTTTATAGCAAGGAAGATGCTAGTTATCTTCCCCATCCTCAGAATGTGTATACTTTGAGGGTCTCTAACCCCTTACCCCCATTCAGGTAGCTGATGATGGACTCATAGGTATCTCACATGTGTCTATATGCACACTGGCTTATAGCTCTCCTTTTTAAATAAAGCACAGATCTACAAGATAGATAAGTTGTACTTATGGGGCACAATTTTGTGGCCAGAAGATAGAACAAAGGTGACTAATACAGGGTTTTAACTTATGATTTTAATCTCAGCACCATCCTCCAACCAATTAAGCTCATTTTTAATCACAAAACTTCTATGAGCTCATATGTTTCTGAGCAAAACCACAGAGTAGTCTTGTTATTTCTTGCTGAAGCCTTTTAATTTCCTCAATTCATTCCAAACTGGCTTCTGTATTCTCTGGAATAAAAGGAAATGCTTTTTGAATAGACCCTCAAGTTAGTTAACCCCTTTGAATATGACTTTCCAATATAATTTGTAACCATGGAAGGGCATTATAGATGAAATCTTGTTATGAAGACATCTGACCTCTTAGTGACTCAATACATGACTTTGGCAAATGAGAGTCTATTACTCCCTCAAAACAACCCAGAGTCAACAACAAACCTCTATGACCCTCAAAGACATGCTGTGGAAATTCAGAATTTTAATGTGCTTTGAAATACTTCAAATGGAGGTGCTAGATATAAACAAGATTATTTATTTTACCAGACACAAAAATAACATTTCAAACTCACCTGCTTGGCACTCTAGCTGCTCAGCAGGCTTCCCACAGGGAAGCAGGAGCCAAGACAGCCAGAAATGTTGAATGGTTAGCCAGAGGAGCACAGGAAAGATGGTAAAGACCTGGAGCTCAGCACCAGTGCTTCCCTCTCCCCTTTTCTACAAAGCTGCAGGGACAATGACCACAGGCTGGTTATGGTACAGGGAGAGGTGCTGCCTTCTCTGTTCTCCTGTGGCACCAGCATGATGTTTAGAAGCAAGAAGGGCAAAGGAAAGGAAAGCCAGTGTCATATTCCATGGCTGCTTCTCTCCATTAGCCCATCACTAAGATACAGAAAAGGAATAATTCAGTGGCCTGAATCTAGCTCTGTATGATGTCCGCTGCTCTTTTCCCAGTTTTTGTCAACTTTCAATTACACAGGAAGAAGAAGGAATGGAAAGGCAGCTCTGAAGTGTTAGGACTGGGATGCCTCTTCCACCTATAAATGAGGGGGCTGGAATGTACAGTCTCCAAGGTTATTTATAGCTCTGATGTGCTACGATTCTACAAGTGGTTTGGAGGATAGAGATGGAGAGATGTCCTGTAAGCATACAGTCTATCCTTCTGCTTTTTGGAAACTGAGACCTACTCTGGATGTCAGCTTCTGACTTTAAAGGCAGTCTATGGTGTCCTACAGTCCTAACAATGCATATTCTATTCCTTGAGTGAATAAGCAATTTAGAGTAGATTCCCATGCTCTGAAGAACAAACATCTGCCCAAAGAGGGACTGCAACATGGGATCATTTGAAACTTCTCAGAAGTTTCACACAAAGGCTGGTTTTGTGTACAATTTGTGAAGAGGGAATTTTCTATTTATTTCTTGAAATAAGCTGAAATCTTAAATCCTGTTAATCTAGGGAGAATAGATACTGCAGCACTGGAGACTCCCATAACCCAAGAATTGACTAGAGACAGAGACTGGGAAAAAGAAAGAGTGAGAGAGAGAGAGAGAGAGACACGTTTCTACAGCAACATCCTCAAGTGCTGATACACCCACAAAGGCATATAGGTACTGATAGACACGCCTAGGGTAAAGTACAGACTAAGCTGAAAGATCCATAAAAGGCAAAGCATAGACTCAGATTGGATTCCCAAGAGGGCAAACATTGACAATCAAAGCATCAACTCACAGACTCTGAAGAGATTTTCTTCAAAAGCTCAGCCCCTGGGGTTCCAACGAGTCTTAAAATGAGCTTCAACTGATCAATATCTAATGGTGGACTATAAAGGAAAATGTTGGGACAAAATCAAAATGAAACACCAAAATAAAAACAAAACGGAAAATTCCACTACAGCAGGTTTCTATAAGATGATCAGTTAGAACATGCACTTCCTTTAGAAGATTCAAATGCCATAACATGCACACCCAGATTATGTTCATATTACACACTGGCTGCAACTTCATATATCATTTGTCAAGGAAATTAAACTACTGCAACTGGTACTCCGCTGTGATGGTCATAATTAAGAACACAAAACCATGACTCCTTCAAGAGAGTCTCAATCCATGTGCTTAAGCGTCTCTAGCTCTTCATCCTCCACCAAAGCATTAGTAGTGGTCTAGGCCAAGAGCATTCATGAGTGTGGCACAAACGACACAGAGAGGGAAGTGCCGAATCTGTCTGTGAACAGACCTTGCAAAGGTGGACTAAATAAAACATTTGTGGAGTCATAATATCACGAGCACTAAGATCCTAAGGGCCGATAATCTGAATTACATCCCCTACAGACAGCAAAGGACAATACACATTAACAGCCAGTAGAGGGCACTCCCCCTCTACAGGCGCCTTCTAGGTACACTAAGAAAGTGGGTCAGATTCATTAGGTAAAAGCCTAAGGAAGCAGAACGGTTGGCAAAATCCATGCATCCTCAATGGCTCTCTATCTAGTAAACCACAAAAGTTTTTAGAAGACCCTTCACCTCTAGTCATCAACATTTCCTGGCACAGTCTCCAACTACACACCAAATTAATCCGAATTGGCTAGAACGCCTAAAGAAGAGGGTTTCTATTTGGTTTTAGCTTATCAGCCTAGTACAGAGGGAAATTAAAAAGGGATGGAACAGTATCTTGTAAAATCACTCAAACTATTCTTGATTAAAAAAAAATATCCAAGTTCGAATTAAAATAAATATTCCAAATTTAGTCATTAGATTTTTTTGTTGTTGTTGCTGTGCAGTTGGTTGTGTCCAGCTCTTTGTGACCCCTTTTGGGGTTTTCTTGGCAAAGATAATGGAGTAGTTTGCCATTTCCTTCTCCATTTCATCTCACAGATGAAGAAACCAAGGCAAACAGGGTTAAATAAATGACTTGCCCAGGGTCATACAGCTAATAACTGTCCTGAGGTTGAATTCGAACTCAGGTCTTTCTGACTCTAGGCCTGGCACACTACCCACTGAGTCACCTAGCTGCCCTATCATTTAGATTGCATCTTTTCTATCTCAGCTTCCCTGTTTGCAAAGAAAGAAAAGCTAAATTAAGATTCAGGGTGATTCTAAGAAGACAATTTTTTAAAATGTGAAATACTAACTCAAAAACTCACACTAACTCAAAGGATGATCTTATAATCAACCTGAACTTTCTCCCTGGCTCTAGCTACTAGTGTTCAACCACAAACTGATTCCCTTCAATTCAAACCCTTTTAAGATTCAGTACTTTTTGGATGAGAATAAAGGCTAGTAATAAGTAACATGGATCTTTGACATTTTGCTGATTATGCACCTCCTGGGAAGAGGGCCCAGGGGTCTTAAGTTTTGATGAGCAGTGTTTATTGTCGAGGTGAGCCTGAAGGAAAAAATAATTAGGTAAAGTAAGTCTTTTTATGATACAGAAACAACTATACTTCTTACCTGCTGCTGGTATCTTGATGTTTTTTCACAAGTACCACAAAAGTACTTAGCATTTAGGTGAATTCTGTACAAACAACTCTATTGCCTTGGGTACAAGGAGTAAATAGATTCTCACTCTAGGACAACACATAAGTGCTGATGTAAGAATGCTCAGTGCCAGTACCCAAACCTAATTTGACTAACAGAGAATGAGTGGTGGTGGACATTGGGGTGTTTTAATGTGATCCCCATGGCTCCACTCTTAGGAATAAAGACTTAGTCTCATGAATCATTTTATCTCTTTAAATTAGTCTCGGACTCTACAAAATGTTAAACAAAAAAGATATCCTACCCCCTTGAATGCATGCAAGAAGCACATTTAAATGTTCCTGTTAATGACAGTATGTGAGAGAGAGGACCCCTCCTAATTTTAAAAAATCATTGCTTTGCATATGTCTTAGGGTTACAAAATTTTAGAAATAGGATTATTGGCATCTTTCCCCCACCATAGATCAGAAATGAGCAATAATTCAAAGAAAAAGAATTCTTAATTAAAACAACTTGTATTCCATGAAAAACAAAGGATTCACTGAGATCCATTACTTTATGAGATCAAAAATTTTAGGGCTTACACTACAAAATGTTGACAAATCTTTAAAAAAGTATCCAGGTTTTGGCACCAAACCTCCGTTCTGAGACACCTGTATACTAAAAGCTATGAGAAAGCATACTTATTCCGGGAAGAAAGGGGGACAGGTATACCTTACTTTAAGAAAAGCCCAGCAATGCTGAACCTTCATTCAAAAGCCCAGTTATCTCATTTATCCTAGTTTTCTCACAGAACATAAGGGGAATGGGAGTGGTTTATGGGTAGAAGGGAAGGGATGACATTATTGGTTCATATGATCTAAGATATTCATCTTGAAATTCTATGACATCTCTATGGATAGCTGACAACTTACCATTACCTCAATTATGAGATAAAACTAAGTTTTCAAAAAACTTCCAAAAAGACAGTTAAATAATGTACTTATGAAAATAATTCCCAGAAATAATGCTGGATTTATATAATACATTCAATGAAATCAATCTACAAAATCTCTGTTGTGAGGACTGGGCGTTTGTAACAAGAACTTTTGGCAAGTCTGTCCTCTTATAGAGGGAAGCGGAACAAATGTTCTATTCTAAAATCACTTGTGATAGTGAGACAAAGAGAGGTCTTTTAAAAAATGAGGTTATTACGAAATAGGTCTTTATACACGACATACATATGAGAAAACTAGGATAAATGAGATAACTGGGCTTTTCCATAAAGGACCATATGGAGGATAGGAGCATCCACATCTGAAGCTGTACTCCAGGGTGTGATTAGAGGGCTGAGGCAGACTTCAGGTTGTACTGGAAAGTAGCTTCCTCTTCTGTAAAATGAAGGGATTAAATTGAATGATCTGTAAGAGCCTATGATGACCCTAGCATTCTTACAGCAGGCAATTCTGGTCCCTCAAAAGTAATAGCAAATAACAGTTAAAGAGAAAATGTTCAAGGCTTTCTGAGTGGCCAAATGCCCACCTCAGCAACGCAGATGTAGACTTGGTCAATGTTTTTCCCTTCCTCTATAGGGGTGAGTCACCCACTTACAGGCTAATACTTGTAGAATGTCTTAAAATGAAAGAAGACATTTTCCATTCTGTTAAAAAAAAAAAGCCAGAAGATTCTACACTCCACTACATATCAGCATTAATTCTGTGATGTCAAGTCTCATGAGCTATTGTAAAAATTCAAAGCTCCTTGTGGACAACAACAGACAGGGGAAGCAATTTTCAAGCACTGCCAAGGACAAACAAATGTCTCCTCTGGGCTAAGATACAAGCCAATAAATCAATCTGCGGTGCCAAAAAATACCTAAACCACATAGCTTACCAGTAAGCATTTCGGCTGGAGAAAACTATTGCAAAATACTCTTAACAATTCATGACAACTATGAACCATTGGATAACATTAATCTATATCAAATGCTCTTTATTGGCTCATCTCTAAACTACTGGTTCTCTATATATGGTTCTCTCTCTCCATTTTCTGCAAAGATTGTTTTGCTATCTAAAGACAATTTTTAAATTGAGTACATCCCAGAAAACCACAAAAATTCACTTGGCAGCAGTCATCAAAAAGATATGCACCCAAACTGTTAAGTCTAACATTCTTCAATCATAGCAACTTGAGAGAATTGTGAAACAGCAAATAAATAATGATCTCTAACAATGTAGTAAGTTTATATACTAGATTATTCTTCCCTGAAAAAAAAATGCCCAAAAGTGCTTTTAATTATGTGGGTGTCAGTAACCTCCTAATATTCTGATTTTTAATGACAGAGCAGGGTTATCCCTAGGCAAAATTGTGGATCAGACCCACTGAGTCTGATTATCATATAATCTCAAAGGTACAAGCTAACTGTTAACCACTGAAACATCAAAGAATGATATGACAATAAAATAATGATATAGTATACTTACATATAGATTACAACAGTCCCACGTAAGGTTCCAACTTCTTTGCTGGCTATCCATGGCCCTTTACAAACTGATCCTCTCTTACTTCTCCAACTTTACCCAACATAATTTCCCTCTATGTACTTCCACCAAATTGGATCATCTGTCCTTTCCCCTGTACGTACTCCAGGCTTTTCTGCTGAAGGGTCCTTGTGTTAACAGTTTCCTATGCCCAAGAAAAGCACAGTGCTCTGCACTTAAAAACATTTGCTAAATTGAAAGAAAAGTGATGCTCAGTAGGGCAGTAGTTACTGGCAAACAGGCCATTATAACTTCTGGTAAAGTATCCTCTGTAACCATTCATTGTCTAACAAGGAGAGAAAAGAAGGAGGGAAATTCACCTAGGAAAGGAAAATAAGATCATGTGAAAGCTGTACTGACTAGCTCACCTCTGACAGACAAACCACAATTCCAATGCCTATGTAATAACTAAGCTACTATCAAGAACATTCTTTCTGCACCGGGCTGTTTTATCTTGGGAGGCTTCCTTGGTCGTATTTCTGAATTATTTCACTTTTTTCAAGATTACTGAATTAAAAATGATAATATAAAACAATTCAGATATAATGACTTTAAATGCTCATACAGTTGTTAGTATCTTCCAATAACAGACCTAAAATACGGTTTTTTTCAATCACTTTGGTACAAGCTCATCACAATTCCAGTCTCTCTGTAAACAGTAGATCTGGATTAAGCTTAATGGTAGGCCTTTGCAAAGCCACAGAGAGCAGAGAATTCCAAGCCAGCAATATAAAATTAACTCTAAGAATCAGTGCTCTTTAACACTTACAGAAGATCCTACTTGTTATTAACAAAAGACTCTTCCTGGAAGGCCATTGACTTTAAAAGGAGGAAAAAAAAATGATATGGAAATACGGAAGATACCTTCAGAAAACCACCAGCTCTAAAATGGATATGATTAGCAAAACATGAGAAACAGAAAGAAGACCATGTGTTGAGTATAAATAGTACTTTCTAGAGGTTAGTTTTTATATTAAGATAAGTTTCAACAATATAAAGACATGAAAGCCTTTTGTTTTCTAAAGCACAGATGTTGCCCATGCATACAAGCTTGAATTACCGTGAAATCTAGAGGCAGGAATGTAATTTTATCAAAGGTAGATAATAAAAGTTCTAGTAATTTGAAGGAAAGAAGAATGAGAACACAGAGACTAAAAATGTTATGCCCGTGTTAAATCATCCTTTTAAATCCTTTTCTAGTCAAAAACCATTTAACTAAAGAACAATAAGGAAAGGCTGCTGACAAAATAGCTTCTTTTCAGACTTGGCAAAAGTTAAAAAAAAAGAGAGAGGAGTAAAATTTGATTATACAATAGGTAGGAAGATCTTAAATGATGATGCTTCTAATGTGAATCTGTAAATGAAGCAGCACAAATATAGAAAGGGCAACCACACAAGGAACAACAGTACCGGATGGCAAATCAGGGAAAAGTTACCCTTGATTAAAGACCTAGGTATATTTAGCTGAAAAGGTATGTTATTCAATAGTTAGAAACAACTTTCACGAATTTTTTAAAAAAGCCTATTAATAAGGATTCTTTTCAGTCTTTTATTATCTATCTACAACCAGCTCTCACTTTATCTATGGTACAGGAGCAAAGATTTCTTACAGATCTTGAGTAAAGAGTTAGCTGGTCTAGCCCAACGTACAGGTTAAACAGACATGAGGTAAAGGATTCAGGGACGGGAGTATGCCTCCTCCCACCTTGAATCCTAGCACAAAGTTCTCACTATTAGAGTCATTGCTGGGTTTTGGAACAAAACAAGGGAGCAGATTTGTCTTTAGAAGATTATAGTTATATGTATGCACACATGAAGGTAGGTATAGTCATACTTCTTGTTGTTGCTGTCCAGTCACGTCCAACTCTATTTAACCCTATTTGGGGTTTTCTTGGCAGAGATACTAGAATTGTTTACCACTTTCTTCTCCAGCTCATTTTACAGAGGAGGAAAGGGAGGCAAGCAGGGTTAAGGGAACCTGCCCAGGGTCTCATGATTAGTGTCTGAGACTGCATTTGAATTCAGGTCTTTTTGACTCTAGACCTGGTACTTTATCCACACACATGTAATCATAGATTTAAAATTGGAAGGCACCCTAGAGCTCATTTAGTCCAAACTCCTCACTTTACAAGACAGGAAAACTGGGTCCAAGGAGGTTCAGAGTGTGTGTGTGTGTGTGTGTGTGTGTCTACACATACTATCAAGAAGAAGAGGCAATGAGCCAAGGACACCAGTATCCAAGATGAGTTTCTCAAAAGAATGCTTGATGGTATATTAAGTACAAATTCATGTACATGGGAAAACCATCAAGTACAAGGTGGATCAGAGAAAGGTCAGAGGAGGAAAAGACACTCATGGACTAACCAGGAAGTTAGGAAATAACAAGAGAAATCAAATCATCATAGAACTTAAAAACAAGAGAGCCACAAGTAATGGACTTCTGTCAGCATGTATCTAGTCTTGTTGTAGGAAAAGTGGCACCTTTATTTGGAAGACACAAGTATTCTGTTTTATTAGGACAGCATTATCTTCTCTAGTAGAGAAAGACAATTCATAAGAGATTCTATAATTTATAAGAATTATCATTTAAAAGACTATTCTCTTTTGGGCACCATACTCACCAAGCAATGTTATGATTTTTAATCTGGTATCTCAGTTACAGTATTAGGAAGTACCCTGAATAGGGAACATGAATATTACAGTTACTATAAAGACATATCCCCAATTATGAGTTAATAAATTAACATTTTAGTTTCTAGGTCAATCTCATATAAGTTTTAGGCCAGCTTTTTTTTCCCCAGGACCTGTTTGGTCATTTTCAAGTGAGCTGGTATTGTAGCTTCTGAACTTGTAGGATGACTGGTCAGTTCTGGGGCAAACGCATTAATTATGAAGCCTCTGCCAAAAGCCAATTATCATATGCAAGCAACTAAAATTTACAGATAATCTCTATCCTTCACAATACTCATTTTGTTCTATAACTCAATCTTCCAGAGCTACAAATTTGGGACCAGTCAGAGTTCTAGCAGATCACAATCTAATAACACTGCCATTTCATGAAATGGTCTAAGGAGTACAACAGAAAGAAGGTCAAAAGTTACAGGCGTTTGGATAAACCTTAAACTACATGGACAGAAGGAAATAAGCATTATTAAGTACCTGCTACGTGCCAGGTAGCATCCTAAGCATTTTATAAATATTATCTCATTTGATTCTCATAACAGTCCTAGGAGGTAGATGCTATCATCTATCTGCCTTTTACAGTTGAGGAAACTGGGGCAGACAGAGGTTAATGACTAGCCCAGGGTCACATGACTAGTAAATGTCGGGGGCTGGATTCGATCTCAGGTCTCTTTGTCTCCAGGCTCAGCATTCCTTCCACTGCACCTCCTAGATGCCTTGCCGTGCCCCTGAATCAATCAAAAATTAGGTAATTTGGAAAAAAATAAAAAGGTTCAAAGAAAGAGAGGCGCATGAGCAATAAGCGATCATTTCTTGCTGTTATCACACAGAGCACAATGCGCCAACTGATGATGTATCAGTAGGGAGAACAGAAATTGAACATTTCAATCAGAGAAGTGAGAATTCCCTAATTTATCAATAGCACTGTGTGCTAAGTTAATATCTGCCATACAGCAACCTAAGCTTGTCATGGGGTTTGAGAAATCTTAGTGCCTAAACTCTAAACTCATTCAGGTCTGTTGCAGTAAGATTACTGCGATAAGGGACTCACTGTGAAGAGATGACAAACCACAGATTTAATGCACTTTTCCAATTTGTGAGATTTTTTCCCCCATCTCATTGTAAAAAGTGACCTGTAGCTAAGAAGTAATGTGGATCTCATAAAGTAAATCTAGAGTGCAACTACGACTGAGAGCCATCCCAGGGGGATGGCATACGAGGTGATATACTCTCCTTTGGGCTAAAAGAAAAAGAAAGAAAACAAACAAAACTTCTAAAAGGATACGGTCTGTACCCGGAAACAGGGTCCTTCCAGTCAACAGTTCCGCCATTATGCATCCCACTGACCAAATATCAACTAGGCAAAAATAAATGAAAGAGAAATAAAAATGCACTGAAAGTATATCTGGCAACAAATGAACTAAACAACTCAAGGTTGAACATTTTAAACTCAAATTTCTTAATTTGCTATGTAAAGACATCCAGTTTATACGGCAAAATCATATTCCTCAGATTATACCAATGTTTCTAAGTTGATATTGTCAACTTTTACTTTTATAGAAGGTAGAATTCATTAAAATTTATACTTAAGGTGGAAGTAATGTAATGTCCACAAAGCATCAAGAAGTTTTTTAATGGCAGGATGACAGATTCTGCCAATAAAATGATCTGTCCAAATGCCAAAGAGATCTTTTATCCACAAGGAGAAATACTCTAAGGAGATGTTACAGAAAATTTAAAAGGCCAAAACAATAGTTTGAACAATGGTTATGAAAACCAGATTGCTACCATATACAAACCTTTAAAAAAAATGAACAGGGGAAGAAAGGAGGCCTGTGCGTGAATTGTTTGTTTTTTTTTTTTTAACCTCAATAATATGTTAAACAATGATCAGCAAGAAATACCTGTCTGGTTGTAATGCATCCAGTTCAGCATGATTTCAGGAGCCCTGTACCACCTGGTGGCCACATAGCCTGTCATTTCATCATCCGTGTGCCGGGCCAGTCCAAAATCTAGGATCTGAAGAAAAGAAGACCAGGGGTTGTCCTGCTACTTCTCCAAGTGTTCTTTCAGTCTACCATGATGGCTCCTTGTCCTTTCTGACAATTTATGGTAGGTGTTTCACAAGGCCGTATCTTTGGCTTTCTTCCCTATAAATTACTTCTTGGTGATGCAATTCACTTACTGTGATCACAACTATGATTTCCACACAAATGATTCCAAACCCGTACCTCCAGCACTAATCTCTCTCTGCCTTACACTTCAGAGTCACCACCCCACAGGTCTCTGACCCACACATTACTGTTTAATTTAGTTGGTTTGGTCAGTGTCATTGCCATTCAATCTCAACTGTTTAAAGCCCACTTCCTATGCCTTTACGCTGCCTGTCCCCTATGCCTAGAGAGCTCTCCCTTCTCAATGCCACTCTCTTAGCCTTTTCCCCCTGGCTTCTTTCAAGATTCCAGCTCAAATTCTATCTGCTTGGAAGAGGTCTTTCCCAGTCCTTCCAACTGTGAGTACCTTTTCCTTTTAGATTACCTTCAATCTGTTCTAGGTATCTTGAACATACCTATTTCTCTTTCCGTTAAAATATAAATTCCTTGAGGACAGGGGCATTTTTTTGTCTTTTCTTTGTATCCCTAATGATTAGTACAGTACTTAGCGTATAGTAAGCACTTAAGAAATGCTTACTAATTCTTCTCCTTCTCTTACCTTTATATTCAATTATATGCTAAGTTTCGCCAGTTTAAAAAAAAATAAAGTTTGTATCTTACTAAGCTTAATGAATATAATAATAGAACAGAAATAACATTCCATGGAAAACCATAAAATAAAAGCTATTTACATTGTGATAAAAGTAAATGTTATATTTAACAAAACATTAATCTTTTGCTCCAAGTCCTCTTCTGAACTCTCTTCTCTCCATATTCCTCCCATTTCTAATATTAGCTAAACAATGAAGAAAAAGACACTGCCTCTCTCTAAGCCTTAGTTTCCTCTTCTTCAAAATGGAGCTAAAACTTTGTGCTACAGACTTTACAGGACTGTTGGGAAGAAAGCATTTTGTAAACCTCAAAGCTCTATATAAATATGAGTTATATACTCAATAGTTTTGTTGCTGTCGTTTAAAAAAAAAAAACTCAGTATGTATGTTAATCTTTTTTTCTTCTTTTTGGAGGGGAGAAGGCTGGGCAATTGGAGTTAAGTGACTTGCCCAAGGTCACACGGCTAGTAAGTGTTAAGTGTCTGAGGCCGCATTTGAACTCAGGTCCTCCTGACTCCAGGGCTGGTGCTCTATTCACTGTGCTACCTAGCCATCCCCTGTATATGCTGATCTTTTAATTCTACTTTCCTTTCTTGAATCATTTTATGTCTTCCCATTAAAAAATTTCAAATCTCATTTTTAAATGGCATCATATAACTTCATTATAATACAAGCTATATTTAAATATACAATTTATTCAGTATTTTAATAATTTATTCACCACACTATATATTTTTAGATTTTTTATAATTACAAATAAAATAACTATGAATATAGTTATATATATTTGAAAAATACATACACAGGAAAAAGTGAGGCCATTCACTGAAAACCTTCCTCTTCCCCTCCTCAACTCACATCTCACAGATGTCTTCTGCCACCATCTCTGCCTTTCATTCTGGTCTCACCTAATGAGAACTCTTTCAAAGGCAAATCCCTCTACTTGAAAACTGGTCCCATTCCATTCTTTCTTCTCCAATAACTTACCCTTTTGGTCATCACCATTCTCATCTTCATTTTCTCCTTTTCTACTTGCTTCCCTTAATGCATACAAACACAGTATTCCACTCTCAAAAGAACCTCTTCCCTTGACCCTTCCATCCCTGATGGCTGTCATTCTATATTTCTCCTTCCTTTTGTGGCCAAACTCCCTGAGAAAATCCTTTCCAGTTGGTGTCTCCACTTCCTCCCTTCTCACTCTCTTCTTAATTCCCTACAGCCCAGCTTCCAACTTCATCATTCAACTGAAACCTCTCTCTCTAACAATCTCTTAACAGCTAAATCTCATGGCCTTTTCATAATCATCCGTCTTGACTTCTCTGCTGACACTGCCAGTCACCCTCTTCTCCTTGACATTCTTTCTAGGCTTTAAGGACACTATCTCTTCCTAGTCCTCCTCCTACCTGTTTGACCATTTCTCAGTCTCCGTTGCTGGATCTTTATCCAAGTCACACCTGCTAACCATGGGTGTCCTTTATGGCTCTGTCCTGGACCCTCCTTTCCTTCTCTCTCTTTCTACTACATTTAGTGATCTCATCAGCTCTCTTGGATTCAATTATCATCAATATACTGATGATCTCTTATATACTTATCCTAACCTCTCTGCTGACTTTCAGTCTTCCATCTCCAAGTGCCTATCGGACATCTTGTGCTGACATGTCTTACAGATATTTTAAATTAAACATGTACAAAACTGAAACAATCTTTCCTCCCAAACCCTCCCTTCCTCCTACCTTCTGTATTATTGCTAAGGGTACCATCAATACCCCAGGCCAGCAATCTAGGTGCCATCCTCTACTCTTCCCTCTCTCTCTCCACCTCCCATATCCAATCAGCTGTCAAGTCCTTTCATTTCTACCTTTATAACATGTCTTGCATATGGCCCTCTTCTCTCCTCTGGTACTGCCACCATCTTGGTGCAGATCCTCATCATTTCATGCCTAGATTATTACCATAATCTACTGGTTGTTCTCCCTGCCACAAGTCTTTCCTTACTCTAGTCTCTCCCCGACTTGGCTGCCAAAGTGATCTTCCTCAAGTGCAGGTCTGTTCGTGTCATCTCTCTATTAAATAAACTCCAACGACTCATTATCACCTCCAAGATCAAATATAAAATCTGTTTGGCATTCAAAGCCCTCCACAACCTGTCCTGCCTCCTACCTTTCCAGTATTTTTTTATACTTCACACCCTTTCAAGAAGTCTGTGATCCAGTAAAACTGGTCTCCTTGTTGTTTTCTCCCACAAGACTCTTGACTCCATTTTCACTGCTTGTTCCTGCCATGCCCGAAATTCTCTGCCATCTCTGCCTACTAGCTTCAAGTCCCAACCAAAATCCCACCTTCTACAAGAAGCCTTTCCCATGCTCCCTTAACTCTGGTGCCTTCCCTCTGCTGATTACCTACAATTTGTCCTGTACGTAGCACATTTCTACATAGTCGCTTACATTTTGTCTCCTCCACTAGACTGTGAGCTCCTTGAGAACAGGGATATAATCATTTGCTTTTCTTTGAATTCCCAATATTTAGCACAGTGCCTGGCACATAGTAGCTTAACAAATGCTTATTGACTGACCTCTTCCAGCTCAGTTCCAAAGGCTCTTTTGAAATATGTTGCTTTTTCTCTTGACACAATTTTGGTTTGAAATATCCAACTTTTATAGGTAATGGAAAATTAATTTTAGAATTGAGGAATATGCTTTTAAAATCCATAAAGATTATGATCTGATGTCTTTGGTCATTTCTTGTATATTGTTAAAATTCTGGTGGTTTGTATTGATGTCATTTTGGTACCTGGATTTTTGGGACACTATCATTCTAAAAGTGAAGTTGTTGAGATGAATTTTGAGTTTCTCTCTAAGAGTTCTGTGAATTTTATTTGCAGAACATTATTACCTTTTTTTTTTTTTAAAGAAAATTTTCTGGGAACTTCCTGATAAGTTTCCCGAAATATAGTTATTATATATATTTCTTCTTCAGTATTTTCTGGGAAGTCAATAATCATGAAATTTCTTCTCTTTGTTCTATCTTGAAATCTATCACTTGCATCTGCATTGCTTACAAACTGATTTTAGTGGAACTATTTTAAGTGTTTCTTTTTATACTTGTGTGCTGCCATTTTGTATTTTGCTATAGTAATTCATTATTTTATTATTAAATTATTTTAGTTGCTACCATTTATTTTTGATAACTATCTTTTCCCATATGTGTAATAGTTCTTGTAATTTTTCTAATGAGTCTTTGGGTGCTAATTTTGGTTCTTAGGTTAGTTCCTCAAGTGTCTCCATTACCCAATTTTGCTTGAGACTTTTCGTTTTGTTTCTTATGCCATTTCTGATAGTTTTATGGAAGTTTATTTTTCTGATGTTCACCCCCCCTTACTTCTCTTATTCTAATATATTCACTTTATATTGTATTTGAGCTGTTCTTTGGTTTTCTTGCTATATTTCTGATGAATTTTGATTTTATTGTGAAAATTTCTACAAAAATGGTTTTCTCTTTTATGTTTCTATTATTTTTGAGGGGCCGCAATAAGAAGAAAGGAACCCCTGTGAACTCTCATTCTATCATTTCCCCACAATTCTCTGTCCTATTCATTTTGTCTCTGCAATATCTCTTACATCTGTCTCCTCTTCTTTATATCCCCCACTATCACCTTACTGAGTTATTTCAATTGCCTTCCAACAGGTGTGAAAAAAAAATTCACAGTTCAAAATCCAACAAGTCAGAGTTCAGTGGCCTGTAAATGTTATTTTTGTTTATATTATTGCATATTTTGTTCTCCTGATTCAGCTTGCTTTGCTCTGTATCAATTATATATGTCTTCCCAAGTTTCTATGAACTCTACATATTTTCATTTATTGTAGTATGAATAATATTTCATTACAGTCATATATCATAATTTTTTAAACCTATTTCTTAACTGATGGGTACTAATTTTTTTTACCAATTTTCTATACTACAGAAACTGTTCTATACTACAATAAGTATATATAGTGTATATGAGACCTTTCTTAGTGTCTTCTTTTTGTAAAATAATATTTTATTTTTTCCCAATTACATGTAAAAACAATTTTAATAATTTTTAAAAAAAACTTTTGAGTTCCAAATTCTCCCCCTCCTTCTCTTTCCCTCTCCGTAAGACAGTAAGCAGTTTTCTAGATGTCTTTGACCTCCACAGAATGGAAAGCTCTACCAACAGTACATGGGCCTGATTCCTCACAGTTCCCTCGGCATTCTTCATTTTTCTTTTTGGGGGCAACTTTGCCCACTTGATGGGTGCAAGGTGGAACCTCAGAGACACTTTCATTTTCATTTCTCTTTTTATTGGGGATTTGGAGCATTGTTCACGTTGTTGTTGACAGGTTGTATTTTTTATTTTGAAGACTGTTCATATTTTTTGACAACTTTTCTATTAAGTAATGGACATTAACTTTATATTTGTGCCAGTCCATATGTACGTCTGCCATCCGACTTTTGGGAAGGAGCATGACACAACAGAGGGCGAAGCCAGAAGCAGAAGACTAGGGTTCAAGTCTCACCCCTGACGCATAGTAACTGTATGACTCAGAGCAAGTCCCTTAATCTTTTAGTGCTCTAGAAGCAGGCAGCAATGTAACTGGGAAAGATTTAACGAGATAAATAAAAACACCATAGAACATATATAATGTTAATAAGTGGTTTTCTGTCAGTATGGAGCCTGCGAGGATTCTTACACAGGGCTTAGGGGGTCCCGTTTCTATTTGAGTTTGCCATTACAGCTCTAGGTGACTCTTTAAGACTACAAGCTGCAGAGAAGTTGCCAGCCTGAAATGGGAATGGAGATTCCTCATATCTTAACGATATCACAGGACCAGTCCTTATTCCTTTTTTTTGAGGGAGGAAGGCAGGGCAATTGGGGTTAAGTGGCTTGCCCAAGGTCACACTGCTAGTAACTGTGTCAAGTGTCCAAGGCCACATTTGGACTCAGGTCCTCCTGACTCTAGGACCGGCGCTCTATTCACTGTGCCACCCAGCTGCCCCGTTATTCCTTATTCCTATTTGAGATATTTTGGAGGCAATGACTTTTTAACCCATTCTACAGTTTCTCTTCTTATTTTTAGTTGCATTTATTTTGTTTATGGAAAAGCTTTTTAATTTCATGTAACCAACATTGCCTATTTTATCTTTTATGATCACTTCTAGCCCTTGTTTAGTAAAAAATCTTCCTTAAGACACATTGTGCAAGATTCCTCCTTCCATGCTCCTTTGGTGTTTTTCTAAAATGAAGTGATCTTTTATATTTAGATCATACATCCATTGGAAGCTTATTGTGGTGTTTGGTATAAGATGGGGAGGGAAGGATGAAAGATGGGGGGAATGGGAAGAAAGGGGAAGTCTTTTGTAGCTGTACACATGTAAGTTCTCAGTATGTGTTGGCAGGCACCTACCACACACATTTTGTGGTTCTTTTGAATGAAATTTTTCTTTTTTCCTCCCAGGGATTTGTTAGTAATACAGAGAAAGACCGGCAATTTTTACAGAATTATTTTGTGAACTACTACTTACTTAGGCAGAGATCTGGTCGTGTCATTTTTCTTCAAAAACATCCAGGTGCTTCCTACTATCTACCCAGGCAGTAACTATTAGAACTAGAATATGAAACCAAGTCTTTTGGCTATAAATTCATAATTCCTCCCCTCCCCCTACCACAAAACTTCTATATACAGGTTACAATTTTCTTATTCTATTCTGTGCCCATCATCACTATCATTATCAAATGCTGCTATTCCTGTCAATGCTACTGATAATTTCTCACTTTAAGTATTTTCTTTAAAAAAAAACAACACCACAACAAAACCTATCTGATACCATTTTTATTATTACTTAAACAGCTTACTAAATTCTGTGATGTTAAAAATTTCTGGGATCTAATATTCTTGGAGACAGCCTTAATTTCTCAGAAAAAAAAAAGTTGTAGCACAGTAATCCACTCAACAAGACACTTTTGCTTTATAGATGAAATGCGCAGCTACAAATTAAAGCAAACCACATTCTATGATCTTTACCTTACCTTAAGCTCACAGTCTTCATTCACAGCTAAGTTACTAGGCTTTAGGTCCTAGGAATAAGTAATAAACAGATTAACTTTATTTTTCATTGTAAATACCCTGTCTACAGATGAGAACTCAGTCACTGTTAATCTTTCACTTTTACTGTAACTTGTTATATAGAATGAGATTTTCCAGTCACGTGAGATAAACTTCATCTTACAGCCAGCTCCTAGTTCAAGTTATACTAAGCACATGCATAAACTATATAATCACCTTCTCATTAGTTTAAGCCTAGAGAAATGTCAGAGATGTAGTTATCAACAGCAATTTCAAGGTCTACAGAAATGGCACTGCATTCTGATAAAGAACCTGGCTAAAATCCAAACAACCCTCCACTCCCCTTATATTTAATCAAAGGAAGGAAGTTAAAATACTTACTCTGTGTATAATGTCAGCTGAATGAATATACTAGAGGGGAAAAGAAAAACATGTCAACCGACTAATAAAAATATCTCCTCCAACACATTCTTTAACATCAGTACATAATACAAAACACAGAGTCTATAATTCAGAGTTTATTTGCAACACATGCTTATGAAAGCAGCATTGTAATTACTGACATTGGGCCTAAAAAATATAAGAGAAAATGGTAAATTATTTCCTATTACAACACACTGAATATCACTGAATTTTATAGCCACCTGATTTAGGTATTTTCATGATAGATACCTTAAAAACTGCAACCTGATTTTAGCTTGAATCTCAACAGGATATCAAAATGTTCTAAGTGCTAAGACTCAGAGGGAGCAGCCTCATGGAGCTCTGTGTCTACTTTGTTGGTTTATCACAGGCACCATCTAAATGCATCTCTCTTATTTCAATACCACTTTAAAGATCACTAGTGCTGAAACATTACCTTTAGGCCCCGGAGAATCTGGTAGATAAGGAACTGTACATGGTCATCGGTGAGCTTCTGACATTTCACAATATTGTTCAGATCCGCCCCCATGAGATGTGTCACCAGATACCTAGAAATTACAAGGGAAGAGTTACACAATATTCCAGAATCTCAAAGAAGGCTCTTCTCACAAGAGAATGTTTTTTACTGCAACGCTATACTCAGTCAGATACAGAACATAAGCTAATCTGACAATTATGACCAATCCACCATTAATAACTACGTATGATCACCACCACTCTATGCTTACCAGCTGTGGTGGAGTCACTTTTAAACCTGGCTCCATGTAATACTTATCTTCCTAGATATTTCCTTCTTGCCTAACCAACTCACCAAAAAAAACCAGGGTGGGGGGAAATAAAAGTTTTGTACTGGTGTCCATTTGTCACCAGAGTATAAAATTTAATTTCTTATACATGGGTATAATGATGAAACAGAAAGTATTTTATATTTTTAAATCTATTGTCTCATTTTTATCTCACATCACTTAAAACTTCCCAAGCTGCAGGATGCAAAATGAAGAAAATTTCTTTAAAAATTTTTAAAAATATTTTTTTCTCCAATTACATGTAAAAATAATTAACTTTTTTTTTCTTCAAATTTTGAGTTCCAAATTCTCTCCCTCTCCTCACTGAGAAGCAAGCAATTTGACACAGGTTATACATGTGAAGAAAATATCTTAAAACAACCAAACTGTTTAAAATTCTCCTTTCTATTTAAAAATAATGAGCAAAGTCCCAGAGTACAGATATAAAGATGAGGGATATGCTTATTACCTAAAGGGGAAGCAATCTATGGAGCCACTAAACACTTATTACAGAGCTCTCTGAATAGGTGTGGTCCTGGTTATTAATCCTGCCTTTACAATAAGACTATGGAGAGATTATATTCAAGTCCAACAAGTTTACCTCACTCAAGACATAATGTCTTGCCCCACTCAATACTATACTATTACAGAGATAATACAAAATTCAGAACAGCGCTAAAAATACCGAGTGAAAAAATGTTTTCATATGTTCAGTTATGTAGAGGTATTCACAATTCACTCACACAGGACAAATAACAATTTGTACAACAACGTGTAAAGAATGGGTTCCCATTATCGCCTCAAGCAATTTTGAACTTCTAGTGAGACATAAAGCTAAAGTGGCAAAAAACAAAAACACACAGAGAAACAGAGTTTCTCACTTTATTTTTATTCATCTATTCTCCCAAATTTGTTATTTATTTATTTTTTGGGAAAAAACTGTTTTGTTTTAAGCTCAAAATTTTCTCCCTCTCTCTCACCTCTCCCTTACTCATTGAGAAGGCAAATGATTCACTATCTTTTTACAAGTTTACCTGCTTCTATTACCTTGAAAGATAATTTTAATTAAATTGATACTGGATATGTTTTTTAAAATCCCATGTAAGGAGTCTTACCATACTGGAAAACTGAAAAGATTAAAGAATAGTATAATTATAAATTCTAGTTTGATGATAAGATAGGGACTGGACCTAAGATTTCATTGATATAACAAAACATCTTTTACTGTTGTAGGCTGGCACCTTTTCTACATCTTATCACCTTAAAGAGATTCCTAGAGCACTGACAGGTTAAAAGACGAATGGGTCAGTCACAGGTAGGACAGGATCCCAGGCCTGGGATAACACTGTCTTACAAACACGAAACACAGGTATCCGCATAAGAACCAAAGGCCACACTGATCTTCGATGCAGACATACATGCTTCACCCTGGCATGGAGTGGCATCTCTTATACCAGTTCCCCAGCACACAATATTTAAAGCTGGAAGGTCATCTAATCCAGTGGTGTCAAACTCAAAATAGAAATGGATCCCTGTGGGCTTCATACTGACTTGGAAAAACACAAATTAACATTATCTATGTGGTGCTGTAGTTCTATTTATTTTGTTTAAACGTTTCCCAATTACACTTTAAGCTGGGTCACCCAGGAAGGACCTGGACAAGTCTGACATCCCTGATGTAATTCAACTCCTTTATTTTACAGATGAAAAACGGGGAGACTTGGAGAACTTAAGTGATTTGCCCAAAGTGCTAAGTAGATCTGGGATTTGAACCTAGATTTCTGACTCCCCACCTAGCATTCTTTCTAATAAACCACAGTGCCTAGTCAATTTACAAATTAGAAATCACATCAGATCATTTCTCCATGGTCACCAAACCTTTAAGGGTCAGAGATGAGATTCAAATGCAGGATTTCTGACTCCAGCTCTTTCTCCTATCTAACGTTACTTCTCTATGAGGAAAGCAGCCTGTTCTTTAGTAGCTGCTCTGTTTTATCAGTCGGCTGGGTTGCCTACTATATGGGGCCTTTTTGTTTTTGTTTTCTTCTGTTCCTTTGTTTACAGACTACATGCACTTAGAGTTACTTTACTCAAGGTTGTATTGAGTCATCTGAACTTTTTCAGCTACACTACCAACACATGACTATCATGTGAGAGTCAATGTTTATACAGGCAGAAATGCTGAAACACGAAGAAGTCATTGGATCTCACTAAATTAGGAAGCAGAGTAGCAGTGGCATGATTCTATGTACCAAAGATCATCTAGTAACCAGCAAATGTTCTGCAGGCTGAATATGAGGAAGAATCACCTCACTGATTCCATTATCCAGAAAGAAACCATATTCAGATGATCAGAGGGAATGAGAGCTGCAATGATGGTCAATATGCTCAAGATTTAATAGAATTTGTCATACAAAGTAACATTTAATGCATGCACATAGCAGCACTGAACTTTGTAGAATGAAGATACTTCATTACCTTCTTAGCTCTTTCACATCAAGGGACAGTGACTGCATATATGAAATGCTAAAAGGAAATATTACCATTTCAAATCTGTCCCCATTATCACTAATAAAGATGCCTTAAAAAGCTAATGAAGTACACCATTTCTATCCACTGTGGTGGGAGTCCTAAACCAGCCACTACAACTCTCTGTTGGCATGCAAGTCAGTAATGTCTTGGGGTTACAATGGACTTAACATTACAATGAATGTTGTATAGATATTCTAGACAATGGGAAACCACTGGAGGTTTCTGAGCAAGGAAGTGACTTCCTCAGGTCTGAGCTTTAAGAAGATTCTTTTGGCAACTGTGTGAAGGATAGATTGCAAGGAAGGCGGGGGAAGGACCTAAATTAGGCCATATGAGGAGCAAGAAGGATGACTTGGAGTTCATGAATCTGGGTGACTGGTAGCTGTAGCCCTTCATAGGAATGTGAAGTTCTGAGGAAAGGAAGGTTTAGGGGGAAAGAGTATGAGTTAATTCTATATTGGAAAAACTGAATTTAAGGAACTAATAAGATAGAAATGGCTAGTAGGCAGTGCTAATGTGGCAATGGAATTGAAGGGAGAAAGATTACTACTGGATCTAAAGATTTGTAATAGAGAAAACTGAACCCATGGGAGTTGATGGCATCACCAACAAAGAGAGCTCTGAGGAAGAAGAGAGCCCAGGACAAGGCCTATGGAGATATTCATGAAAATGTAAGAAGCATGAAAATTCAGTAAAGAATGAAAGCAAATAGACATGAATGAAAACCAAGAGAGAGAGCAAAGTACTTTAAAGCCAAAGAAGGGCAGAGTACCAACAAAAGAAAGAAGGCGGTTTAACAGTAGTGAAAACTGAAGAGCTTAAGGAAGAAGAGGCTGAAGAAATGCCACTGGATTAAGCACCCAAGAGATTAATGGTAACCCTGGAAAATGGAAGTTTTTGTGGTGGTGGTGGGGTACTTTAAGTTTTGTTAATCTCTTCTTTGATTTTTAGAATTTCTAATTTGGTGTTTTCTTGGGATTTTTTGGTTTGTTGTCTAATGTTTTTAGATTGCGTGCCCAATTCATTAATCTGTTATTTCTTTCTACTGTTGAAGAAAACATTTAGAAATATTATTTTAACCTAAGAATTGCTTTGCCTGTATCCTAAAAGTTTTAGCCATGTTGTCTTATCACTGTCCTTTTCCTTGAGTAAATTATCTATGATTTCTATGATTTGTTCTTTGACCCATCAATTCTTTACGATTAAATTATTTTGTCTCAGGCTAATTTTTTATTCTTTCTTCAAAGGTTCTTCACTGAATATAATTTTATTTCATTGCAGTCAGTAAAAGATTTACTTAATATTTTTATTTTTCTGTATCTGAGTACAAGACTTTTATACCCTAATACATGGTCAATTTTTGTAATGTGAGAACTATATATCTTCCTTTTTTGTTCCCATTCAGTAACTGTCAGTTTTAGCATAACTACTCTAAAAATCTCTTCAGGTCCTTAACTTCTTATTTTTTCTTTATTTTAGAGTTGTCCAAATCTCGAAGACAAAGTTGAATTCTCTACTATCATAGTTGTCTGTCAACTTCTCAATGTATTTAATTAACACTTTCTTTTAATTATTTAGATGCTATGGCATTTTATATATACATGTTAATTATTGATTTTGATTCATTTTCTATAGTGCCTTTAAGCATATGGTAATTTACCAGTTTACCTATTTTTATTCTCACCTTATCTGTGTTCATGATTATTTTTGCTGCTTTTTTTTTTACAACACAATTTTATATTTATACTCTTCAGTGAAAGATTCTCTATTGCCCAACTAGCCATCAATCACAGAAAACTGTTTGTACCCTGATTTAAAAAGTCTGAAGTATGTTTCAAAATGCTGAAAACCATCAGAGCAATGGAGAATAAGATACATTGGACAATTTTCTAGGTAAATATTCAGCACATGGAGAACATACCAGTAAAGGAATAAGTGATACTTTTTGCATATAACATTTTCTCTTCTATTATTTTCTATAAATAACTTTTACGCTTTTAATTTTTAGTAAATGAATGTTATAAGTCTGTATACATATATTTGACCACCTGCCAAATATCAGTGATGTAAGTTACTGTCAAAACCAAATTTTTTGAAACTGATTTTTAAAAAGAGTATAAATACTTGGAAGAAAAATGCTAGTAGATATTGAATCAGACTTACATGGCTCAAAAGACCTATACTTACTTTCTGCCCTCTATACTACACACTGAGATACTCACACTGTTTGGAAGCCAAGAATAACTTTCTGGAAGAGAATTCTTTTAGCTTCCCTCAATCTAACCATCACCTGGCAGAGTCAAGAACTGTTTTTATATTACTCCTCCTAAAGGTCAAGCCTCACCAACAGGTGGCCCTTTCCCATAGTTGTTATGAGCGCCCTCACAAGTGAAGCATGTTAGATCCATTACTCTTCCAGAAATAGAAAATGAGGAACTAGAATTGGGTGATGAACTAAAAGTGATCATTGGAACATTAGTACAACAAACATACATCACACATGACTGAGATTCAACCGTCAAGCTTATAAGCAATTAAAATTCTTTTGCTATTAGCACACATGATTAATATTCATAAATAAAGTCTGCTTTAAAGTGCAAATGAAAAATCTTTGGTTTCCTAAATGAATTCTAAATGGCTCTGGAGAACCATGGTTACCTTTGGCTGAGTAAAAGTTAGTTTTTCCAATACTGTCGGTACCAAAAAGATGCAGATATGCTTGGTCACATGATCCTAAACGCCAGGTCTTTTTCAGGCTGACACTATACAAGTCTATATCTGAAGATTCATGAAGATTTCATAGAATATTAAATCTAGTAGACCAAACCCCCGATTTTCAAGAAAAAGTATCTGAGGTTAGGAAGAATTAGAGTATCCCTTGAAAATTCCTTTGAACCGGAAGGCGCCCAAAATGCTACTAAGGAAGAGTGAAGGACAACTAAAAGCAGCTCCAGTACTAATGAAGAAGCTGGGCCAAAGCTAGAAGGAAGCTCAGATACGGATGTGTCCAGTGATGAAAGGAAAGTCCAATATTATAAAGATCAACAATGCATAGGAATCTGGAATGTAAGATCTATGAACCAAAGTGAGCTTGATGTGGTCAAATAGGAAGTGGAAAGATTAAACATCGACATCTTGGGTTGTCAGTGAACTTAAATGGACAGGAATGGGTGAATTTAATTCAGGTGATCACTGCATATACATATGCTATTGTGGGCAAGAAGCCCTTCGAAGAAATGGAATTAGTCCTCATAGTCAATAAAAGCATGAGAAAAGCAGTCCTGGGATATAACCTCAAAAATGGCAGAATGGTGTCTGCTTAAATCCAAGGCAAACAGTTCAACATCACAATAATACAAGTCTATGCCCCAACCACTCATGCTGAAGAGGTCAAAATTATTCAATTCTACAAAGACCTACAACATGTAGAAATAACACCAAAAAAAAAAAAGATGTCACATTCATCACAGGAGTTTGGAATGCTAAAGTAGGAAATCAAAGGATAATTGGAGTAACAGGCAAGTTTGGCTTTGGAGTACAAAGTGAAGCCAGACAGAGAACAGAGTTTTGTCAAGATAGCTCTCGAACACTTTTTCAACAACCCAAAAAGGCAACATGGACATCATCAGATGAGACATACAGAAATCAGACCGAATGCATACTTTGCAGTCAAAGGTGGAAAAGCTCTGTAAAGTCAGTTAAAACAAGTCCTGGAATTGACTGTGGTTCAGATCATGGGCTTCTTATTGCAAAATTCAGACAAACTGAAGAAAGCAGGGAAAAATCACCAGACCATATAGGTATGATCTAAATAAATACCATCTTTTATGAATATGAAGTGGAGGTGATGAATAGAGTTAAGGGATTAGATCTGGTAGAATGCCTGAAGAACTATGGACAGAGGTTTACAATAATGTACAGAAGACAGCAACAAAAATCATTCCAAAGAAAAAGAAGAACATGAAAGCAAAATGAAGAGGCAGCTAGGTGGCACAATGAATAGAGCATTGGCCGTGGAGTCAGGAGGACCTGAGTTCAAATTTGACCTCAGACATTTAACACTTACTAGCCGTGTGACCGTGGGCAAATTACTTAACCCCAATTGCCCCTACGAAAAAGTAAAAAATAAAAAAAATAAAAAAAAAAAAATGATGGGGCAGCTAGGTGGCGCAGTGAATAGAGCACTGGCCTGGAGTCAGGAGGACCTGAGTTCAAATCCGACCTCAGACACTTAACACCAAAAACTAGCTGTGTGACCTTGGAGAAGTCACTTAACCCCAACTGCCCTACCTTGCCCCTTCCAAAAAGCAAAAAACAAAGAAAGCAAAATGACTGATAAGGCTTTATACATAATTGAGGAAAGAAGGAAAGTGAAAGGTAAAGGAGAAAAGGCAAGATATGTCCAATTGAATGCAGAATTCCAAAGAACAGCAAGAAGAGATAAGAAGGTTTTCTTCGATGAGCAATACAAAGAAAAAAAAAAAACATCAGAATGAGAAAGAGGAGATCTCTTCAAGAAAATCAGGGCTATACAGGGAACCTTTCATGCAAAAATGGACATCATAAAAGATAAAAATGGTAGGGACTTAGAAGCAAAAGAGATTGAGAGGTGGTGAGAATACACAAAAGAACTGTACATGAAAGATCTTAATATCACTGATAACCACAATGGTATAGTTACTGATCTAGAGCCAGACATCCTGGAAAGTGAAGTCAAGTGGGTCTTAGGAAGCACTGGAATTGCAGCAGCGCCATTTAAAATCCTAAAAGACCATGCTGTTAAAGTGCTGCACTCAATATGCCAGCAAATTTGGAAAACTCAATTGTTTACGTCCCAATCCTAAAGAAGGTCCATGCCAAGGAATGTTGAAATTACCCAACGATTGCACTCATTTTACACACCAACAAGGTTATGCTTAAGATTCTGCAAGCTAGGCTTCAGCAATGTGTGAACTGAGAATTACCAGAAGTGCAGGCTACTTTTCAAAGAGGCAGAGGAACTAGAAAGCAAATTGCCAACATTTGCTGGATTATGGAGAAAGCAAGGGAGTTCCCGAAAAGCATCTACTTCTGCTTGTATTGAGTACACTAAAGCCTTTGTACGGACCACAACAAAATGTGGCAAGTTCTCAAAGAGATGGGAGTACCAGATCATCTTACTTGTCTCTTGAGGAACCTGTATGTGGGCCAACAGTTGGAACCAACCATGGAACAACTGATTGGTTTAAGACTGGAAAAGCAACAAGGCTATATATCGTCACTTTATTTATTTAACTTATATGCAGAGTACATCAGGCAAAATGCCAGGGTGGATGAATCAAAAGCTGGAATTAAGGTTGCTGGGAGAAACGGCAACATTCTCAGATATGCAGATGATAACATTCTGATGGCAGGAAGTGAAAAAAAATTGAGAAGCCTCTTTGAGAAAAGGAAAATGGGGTTGAAAGAAGAGAGTGTAAAAGCTGGCTTGAAGCTTAACATCAAAAAACTTTGGATCTTGGCAACTGGTCCCATCATTGCCTGGCAAATAGGGGGAAAAGAAATGGAAGCAGTGTCAGATTTTATATGCTTGGGCTCAAAGATCACTGCAGATGGCAAAGGCAGCCATGAAATTAAAAGACACTTGCTCTTTGGAAGGAAAGCTATGGCAAATCTGGACAGTATACAAAAAAGAGAGACATCACCTTGCCAACAAAGATCTGTAGGATCAAATCTATTTTTTTTTCCAGTATCAATGTATGGCTGTGAGAGCTGGACTACAAGGAAAGCTAAGTGCTACAGAATTGATGCTTTAGAATTGTGGTGCTGGAGAAAACTTCTTAAGAGTCCCTTGGACAGCAAGGGGATCAAATCAGTCAGTACTTAAAGAAACTAATTCACACTATTTATTGGAAGGTTAAATACTGAAGCTTAAATACTTTGGTCACGTAATGAGAAGATGGGACTCAGTGGAAAAGACCTTAATGATGAGAAAAGTTGAAGGCAACAGTAAAAGAGAATGGCAGAGATTGAGATGGACAGATAGTGTCATGGAAACAATAAACTTTTTCTTCGAGAGACAGTGGAGGATAGAAGGGCCTGGTGTGCTATGGTCCATGTGGTCAGGAAGAGAGACACTACTAAACAACAAATCTAATTCAGTCTTCTCAATAAGATTCATAGTACACACTATTTGACCATGTCCTCTAGATTTTAAAAAACTATCTAAGGTGGCTAGACTACTCTACTCTTTTTTTTTTTTATGGACATCCTTGAGTAGAGGTTGGTCACTTATTAGATATGTAATGCAGGGTAGTTCATAAAGTCAATTGAGGAACTTCATGGAACCACATGCCTTCAGGTGTCAAGTATAGTTACAAGAGGGATTTGGGTACTGCCAACACTAATGAAGCCTATTTAATCTCTATCCCTCCAAAAGGAGGAGCCAGGATTCATTTTAACTAGGGAAAGTAGTACTAAACTTGTGGAACTGAGCCATGGCTAGAACTCCATGTCTGCATTTCCTCCCCTTCAAAAATTTATAGCAAAGAGAAGGAGTGCTTGTGGGATCGGAGCTCAGTGGATTTTATTAAGAAGCAGTTTTCAGTGAAAGAAGGTCATTTGATGAGACAAGAGTGTTGCAAGGTCCAATCAGCAAAAGCACTCTTTCACTTAAAACTTCTGAACAGCTTCACTTTATTTTTTAAAAATATCCTGAATTCTATAATCAAAAGTTATAAAGGGGAAGTGTTGGTAGTATCTGTAGTATTTTCTTTCTCAAAGAGTTGGATGTAACCTGAAAAGTCTTTTGAAGTCTAAAATGCTTCAAAGTAGGGAAGGCACTGAAAAAGAGATGCTCACCTGTCAATAGTTAGCAAAAGCTAACAAACTCAAATCATTTACTTACACATCATTGAATTCCTCCAGAGACTTTGCTGGTGTGAAAACATCTAACAGGCCAATCACCTATAAGAGAAAAAAAAAGTCATTAAATTCTCCAAAATAGAACCTCTTCAACACAAGTTTTTTCTTCTTCATTTTGGAAGGCGTGGAGGGGGCCATGCCTCAATTCCACAATTGATTTCATTGGTGTTCATTCTACCCCAGTCTCAGGGTAGAACTTCCTCCACCAAGGCAGTTCATCAAGTCTTCTAGAAAAAAATTCCTGGGATATTGAAAGATGAAGTGAGTCATCCACAGTCACATAGACATTATGTGTCATAGGCAGGAGGAGAACCCAGGCTTATAGGATCAGAGATTTAGAGTTGGAAGTGACATTAGTGGTCACCTAAGCCAATTTTATTTTATTTTGCTTTTTGGAGGGAGGAAAAGGTAAGGCAATCGGGGTTAAGTGACTTGCCCAAGGTCACACAGCTAATAAATGTTAAGTGTCCGAGGCCAAATTTGAACTCAGGTCCTCCTCACTCCAAGGCAGGTGCTCTATTCACTGTACCACCTAGTTGCCCCCCTAAGCCAATTTTACAAATGAGAAACTGAAGCCTAGAGAAAGGAGTGATTTGTCCATGGACTCTTTCAGGTAATAAGCAGAACTGCTACTCATTCCCAATTCTGATGCAAACTCTGGTCCTATGACTTTCAAATCTGACATTCTTTCCACAGCAAGGCCTGCCCTGGATGCACTATATCATTTTGCCTCTTAACACTGCTGCTGTTTAGAAATAACTCATTTCAATTACAACTTTCAAATTTTGCAACATAACATTTTTTACCCAAATCCTTTAATTCAGTTCAACAAGCATTAAGTGTTTAACACGTACAAGGCAGTTGCCAAGATGTTACCAATATAATGACAAAAACAAAACAATTCCTGGTTATTTAACTCCTTTACCAATACTATTTTTATCTGTTTGCTCTTCAGTACAGACAGCCTGAAACTTAACAAAAGCTGAGGGGAGGGGAGCTTTATTGGGTGGACTTTTAGGTTTCACATGGCCTTACTTGTCTGTGTCTTGGAATTTCCAGAACCTATTATATTGCCTTGTAGGTGGCAAAATGCTTTTGCTATCCATCTGACACCCCTTACTTTGTAATCTGCCCACTTTTTCTATTTCTTTTATGACATCTTTTAATTCTGTTCTTTCAAAGTTCAAAGAGGGGTTCTAGCCCTCAACCAGAGTTTTTGAAAGTTAATGCTAAACGCCAGTGCCTTAGCTTGTTGGGAGGATCCTACTCTTCCATTCTTCATGTGGGAAGTGACTCAGAGGCCCCAAAGGAGAAGGAGGCTTCTACAATTCCAAGGGGACGATGGTCTATGCTTTTTCTGAAAGAGTGCAATAACACTACAGATGACGATGCTGCTGAACTTTAAGCTGGAGGTGGTAAAGGGAGCCCAGGAAGTTCAGCCATGTACCTCACTACAAGTATACTCTACCTATGTGTCCATTCATGCTGTGTGTATTTTGTGAAAAGTATGCCCCAGATTTATTTGAAAATGTCTTGTGGCTTCTATTCTTACTATGGCATCCTAGCAAAGGCCTCTGCTTTTCAATAATTCTGTTTACTGGCTATTAAAGGTAAGCACATGGAAAGGTAGGTAATACTGATCAGAAAACAACTACCCATATAAAATGTACATATTATCTCTATTAGAAAATATGTTCTTTGAAGGTAGGGACTGTTCACTTTATCTTTGTAGCCTCAAGCTTAGTATATAGTAATAAATGCTTGTTGACTGACCCATTAGAAAGAAGGGCTCAATCATGGCCTATGCAGGGGAATGAATATAATGGAATGTAAAGGTAAAAAAATAAAATAAAAAAAGTTTTGTGTACATTCCAAATACACACACACACACACACACTTTATCGTGGACTTATTTATCCCCGTTTTCCTTTTCTCTTAACGTGGATTATCAAATGTTAACTGACTGAAATCACTAGGGGCTCGGGTGTGCGCAGAACCAAATTATTTTGCTGCTATCTACTCCATTCCAGCCCCAAACTACATCTAATCTTATCTACACTATTTTACAGGCAGGTAGACATCGCAGAGGATAGAAAACTGGGCTCGGAATCAGGAAGATTCATCTTCCTAAGCTCAAATTTGGCCTCAGACATACACAAGCTGTGTGACCCTGAGTTTGAGTCATTTAGCCCTGTTTGCCTCAGTTTCCTCATCTGTAAGATAAGCTGGAGAAGGAAATGGGAAGCCACTCTAGTATCTTTGCTAAGAAAACCCCAAATGGGATCATGAAAGAGTTGGACGTGACTCAAATCAACTGAACAACAACAAAATGTGATCCTTGATCCAAATCTACAGTTCAGCATTCCCCCCTGAACCTTCTCCCTCAGGATGTATAGGAAATATGTTTTAAAGTAAAGTAAATCAGATTTAAAGATTTTAATATATCCTGTCCACTTCTTTCATAACAATTATGCAACTAAACCACCTGTTAGTCAGTAGTTTGAGCTGTTTGCTGGAATATGGATTGGATGGATGGATACACACACTCTCACCTGATCTCCCTTTTGATCTTTGACATCAGCTAGCATGGCACCAGCACATCATCTGGACATATATTAGGCACTCAATAAATTCTAACTGATAATAAAGCCAGCTAGATTTAGGGGGTGTTAAGAAATGTTAACTGGTCCTCTAACATGATTCTGACAATCCAAGGAGAAAAAGAGTTTTATTTAAGATATGTTAAAGATAAAAATTATCTTATTATTATATAATTATAACTTCTAGTTGCAGAAATAACCTAATACAAAAAACAAACTTAAAGGTATAGAATTTCAGAGTCTGAAAGGTCTTCAGAGATCTAGTACAACCACTCTATTTTTCATTATGTTGATTTAAAAAAAAAAAAATCAACAAGCATTTATTTTCTCTTCCTTTTATCTCCTTCCCCGGTCCCTCCCTCCCTCAAGAAAAAGAAAAGAAGAAAATTCTTGTAACAAATACATATAATTAAACAAAACAAAATTCCCACACTATGTCTAAAAATGTAGGATCTTTAGTAGCAGTCTGGACTAGAACTTAGGTCTTAAAATTCCCCATTCACACCTTATCTATTTCACATTACCTTTACATTACATATATATGGATCTGAACTATAATTGTTATTACAGAATTTAGAAACTGGAGAGTTGTGAAAGCTATGCTATAAAAGCTAGTCAGGTGTAAAGAAAATAAACGGCTGCTGTCTAACCTTGCCCCACCTGCAAAACCCAGTTAGCTAGAGAGAGAGGCAGGTGCTCTTTATTCAGCATGACCAGGGGGAGCTATCTCTGTGATTACTTCTCAGGAAGGCTAAGAGATGGAAATGAAGAATAAGGATTTCCAGGCAGGTTGTGCTGGTGCTCATGCTGTTCACCATATCACAGTCTGAGGCAAGTTCACAAATGAATAAATGAAAATGGCTCCAGAAATAAGGATCCACAGCACCACAAGGCAAATGCTTGCATTAGTATTTAAAATCTAGTAGAATACAATGCACTGAAGAACTTTCTAAATTAACAAATACCTGCCCCTCCTCAGGATATTGGAAAGATTCAAATACAACTTTTTATCCCCAGAGCTCTGAACACCCATGAGGGAAGACATTGAATAAAGGTGAAGATTACTGCACTGTCTCCAATGTAAAAGCAACCAACATGAACAACATGTATCACCAACAATTTGTATGTGTGATCTATCTTAAATCCAGAACAAATAAAGAACAACTCCCTTCACCTCAACCACAAGGCACATAAGAAGCCTAAAACTGAAATTAAATTAAAAAGGTGACTGAGTGGTCACAAAACAGAGCACCGGGCTCTTTAATTCACAGCAGAGTCACCATATTGCCCCAACTATTGTGTGCAAAATAGGGTCCAAGATTAAGGAGAACACATTAACAGTAACAAGTTACCATAAAAAATATGTAAGATAAAAAAAAAGCTTGGGTATTAAAGTTACACTTAAAATACATTGAAAATCATTACACAGAAAACCTGTTATGGAAGTGAATTGTTAAAAACTAAATAAATAATTTATTTAAAAAATAAAATAAAATCTATGCTCAGTCAATCTTAAAGACTTAATTGGGCAGATGACTCAGTATATAAAGTGAGCAGAACCAAGAGAACAATTTATAAAATGTCATAATGATACAAAGGAAGAAAACACGGAAAGATTTTCTGATACTCTGATCAAGGCAAGTAACCAATCATGACTTCACAGTGAAGCATATCTTCTGCTTTTAGGCAGAAAAGTAATGGACAATAAATAAGAATGAAGCATGGCCACTATTTTGACTTGTTTGCTTCATTTGTTATTTGTCACAAAAAGGAAAAGGTTTCTATGGGTTAAGAGGACAGAATAAGTGGGAAAAGGTATTAAAAGAGAGAATGTAGCACCAATAAAACATTATTTTTTTTCCATTAAGAAATAATGCTTAATTCTAGTTCCAAATTGTGTCTCCCCAGGTGTCATATGTCATTGTGAGCCACTGGGCATTAGACACTAGACCATAGATTTGCAGATTTACATTGTCTATTGATCAGATGTTTACAGTTTCCAGTGACTGGATTTAGAGACAGCAAGGTGCATCCTGAATAGAGTAAGCTGGGCTTGGAGTCTGGATGACTGGAGTTCAAGTCCCACCTTAGACACTTACTAGCTGGATGACCTTTGTTCACATTAGTTTCCTCAACTGTGAAATGAGAATAACAAGAGTTCCTACTTCCCAGGGTTGTTGTAAGGATCAAATGAGAAAAACTTTGTAAAGCGCTTAGCCCAGTGCCTGGCATACACGTAAATGTATAAATGTAATGTACCATCATTATTGTTGTTGTTCCTGTAACATGGGTATCTTTAGTTGGATCCCTGACACACGCTGAGTCCTGTGACTGTGGCAAGACCTGAGAGTAGTTACTGTTTCATTCTTTTTGTTTGTATTTCCAGTCCCTACCACAGTGCCTGGCACATGGGACATACTTAATAAATGCTTGTTAACTGATTGCCATTAATTGCATCCCTTACTGATAAGGTGTGTATCCAGCTTTTAGAACAGTGAAGAGCCTGAACTTACACAGGGCTCCCGAGATTCCCATAAGAAGGGTCACATAAGAAGCAAGGCAAAGAAGGGGGCATCAGGCCACTGGAGGAGATTCCTGAGAGTCTCTTCAGAGCGTGAGAAGGGTCTTTATTGCGACACTTTCTGGACATTGCTTTGTTACCCCCTCAAACACATCAGCCAGTTTACATCGGTGTGGAACTGAATCTACTTAAATATTGCCTTTTCTCTGATCTTGGCATAGGTGGGATTTTCAGAGTTTCGTATCAGTGAAATCAGTCAAATTGTATTCTTGTGCTCCTGCACAAAATACAGTTCCACAGAAATGTTGTTTAAGACTTGATCCCCAAATTTGGTTATTTTAATGAAATTTCATTACCTGTCTATAAAATAAACAGGCCTAAATAATGCAAACAGTGCAAGAATAATAAAAGATTTAGTTGCTTAAATTTAACATAACAAGAGCTTAGGAGGAAGCTCCTTTGAAGATGAACTGAATATGCCTGAACCTGATCTTCAGGTTAGGACACTTTCTCATTTCAAATTTGTTCCTTAAGGACTGCCTGCCTTTCCTGGTTATAGCTTTTCAGTAGTTTTGTGAGTGCCCTGAAATTTTCTTATAATGCTTATTTTGTGATGCAATAATTTTTAGGTTGCTACATATAAACAATGGATGTAAAAAGAATTCTATTTATAACTTCTGATGTAGTACTGACCAGGCACTCCATGACTAATGCTAAATGATCGTTATTGTAATAACTGTCACTACATTAACTGGTTCTGCTTAAAAGAATCCATTCTCAACTTCCTGGATGCTGACTGTAGCTGTCATCAACTTCATTACAATATATAGTTTCAGGGTAATTAATGCAATCGATGTTGCCTTGTGATGTATTACCTAGGACAAGAGGAAGAGAGTAAACAATCTTCCTAAAACAACCATGGATAAATAGACTTGTAGAAAGAGACAAAGATTAAAATAAAGATTAACTGATACTTTGACTCAAGAAAAAGAAAAACTTATTAAAAATCAGAACTGTCTGGAAATGGAGTGGGGGTTGCTTCAGAAGGCAGCAAGACTCCCCTCACAGAAGTCTTCAAGAGAAGACTGTGATCCCTAGAAATGTTCTCAATAGGATTCATGATCAAGAGCTTTCACAATTTTATATAAAATGTTATAAAATAAAGCATCTCAAAACTAAATTGGTCTAAATTTGGTAGATATTTATAGACTGTTCCACAAGCTATTCACTTGTCATTTCCATTTTATTTTTATATGTATCTATATGTATATAATATTGTTTTGTTATATTACATTGTTATGTCATTGCATAGCATATAACATCATGATAGATAATATTTATATTGTGAGATATACATGCATATGTATACACACACAATCAAGTAAGGTCACTAGATTAATCATAGAGCAGTGAGTAGTAATCTTCCATTCAACCAACAAAAAGAGTTTCCTTCTTTTCTGCCACTTAATAGTATTTTACTTTTTCCAACTGCACGTAAAGATAGTTTTCGATGTTCACTTTTACAAGATTTGGGTTCCAAAAATTTTTTTCTCCCTTCCTCTCTCCCCTCCCCAAGACGGCAATCTGATATAGGTTATATATCTCATTTCCATTTTAAAGAAATAGGAATTTCCTTTGAAAAATTGTTACAGTATTTGGAATTAGACTCCTGATTTTGACCCCATTTCCCCACTGCTTTAGCTAACATATGATTTTGGTAACCTATTTAGAAGGGGCTTAGGCAACATATTTTTAGATATGGACAAGTTGCAAATGAATCTAGAGGATTATCCAAGGAAAGTCCTAAAACAAGTTAGCAATAACACATTGGGATTAATTTTTTTAAACCTGGTGTCTGTTTCTAAAAAAAACTGAACAAAGTTTGAAAAATAAAAGAACTAACACAGTCAGACTGTGTTTTTCCTTTAAGTGAAAAAATTAAGTCAAATCTCTATATGAACCTCATAAAGCTATATAGAACTTTCTACATGTCCTTTTTCTGTTCTCAATTCTTAAGCTAAACACATTACCAAAGTTATAATAATGAAATTTCCTAGAGAAAATAAGATTCACAAACCAAGTATTCTTTATAAAAACTCTCTACTTCTAATATTCCATCAAATGATAATTGTATCTCAATTAGATAAGGAAAATTAACGTTACTCTTCCTTACACTGTGGTTTTGGTCTGTGAAAGTTACTAACTTCCCAAAGTAAATTCCATCTAAGTCTTAAAAATAATTAAATACACATGACCTTACAAAAACTACTACAGTTAAAACAGAGTTATACATTAGAGCTGAGAATTTTACATTTTCTACAAATACAACTTGAAATTCCCTTTCTCTCTCTCTTTCTTTCTTATATTAACAAGTTACATGAGGGTGTTTTTTTTTTTTTGCCAGATCTAATTAAGCTTTATCTTGGGAGAAAGATGTATTGTAATAGACACTGTTCAACTTGGAATCAGGAAGAGGCAGGCTCAAATATAATAAAACAAACAAATAAAGCTAGCATTTATATGGAACTCTAAAATTTGCAAAGTACTTTGTATCTCACTGATACATTCCTGACTCTTAATCAGTGGGCAATTCTAAGCAAATCACTTAATTTCTCTAAGCCTTTGTTTTCTCCCCTATGAAATAAGAAGACCAGACTAAAAAGCTTTTAAGATCCTTTCTTGCTTGAAATCTATGATCCTATGGCCCTATTTATTTCCCAGAAGTTTAGGTGGTTCACAGGGCCTGAAAAATAACACTAGTACATACCCTTTGATTATCATCATCAGAAAAGTCTTAAAGGAAAAGGAAATGTGCCTTTTCACATGGGGCATACAAGGAACAGTTATGTTGACCTAATAATATTAGACTCATCAATCAACAAGCATTTATTCAGAACCTACTATGTACCAAGCATTATGTCTGCGGAACAGTTCTTTATAAGTTACCAGAGATACACACAATAAAAGAAAAAAAAATCCTTACTAGCAAGAAGTTTGTATTCTAACAAGAAGACAAGGACATATGCAAAGCTGTAGCAAATAAATAAGCAAATACAAAGTAGTTAAGTACAAGATCATTTTCACTGCCACCCATAACCTTGCTCTTTGTTCTCATTGAAATGAGATGCCTTCACCCATCAAACAATCCTTTCCCAGGCCATGCATCGCCCCCTCACTGACTACTCTCTCTTCTCTTCTTAACTGTGATTCCTTGGTGAACCAGTTCCACTCTTCTCTTCAATAATCTATTACTCTCTCACCTTAGCACCAACTTGCCCTGGTTTGGAATACCAGCATTGCAAACTCCATTTATTCAATGACAGATTAAGGCAAAACATTCACAGAACAGAGAAAATCAAAATACAGTGTAACTCATTCATCTATCAAGTAAGTTCTCAATTCAATTGCTAAGTACCAAGGTCCAAGTACCCCACCCCTGAACAGTACATTCATTTAGTAAGTCAAAGTCTCTCTCTTGTCAAATGAAGATTAGTTTCCAATCATAAACAAAGTACATTCATTTGGTCAAAGAGCACAAAAAAGTCAAAAGTTTCCCACTCCTGGATCACAACTGAATTACAACACCATCCATTCATGCCGAGCACTTTCTCAAAAGGGGCAGGAGAGCACAAAAGGCCATCTACCCTTAAGCTACAACAAGGTTAAGATATCATCACAGCACTGAAAACCCAAGAAAAGGATCTCCCTTTGTCTTGACTGAGGCAAGTTCTCAGCAATCTGTTCCTGGGGAGACAAAGCTTAACAAAGCCACAATATACATTGCCAGTGTCCTCATTAATTCATGCTCTGCCTGCAGAACAGTCCCAGAACCCATGAAAAAATCAGCAAGACCCTCTTCCAGGATTTCTGTAAACATACAACAAGAAAATCTTTCTTCAGGGCTTCTGAACCAACAGCAAGGTTCCAGGACCTCTACAACAGCAGCACTGTCCTTCACCAGCAGATGAATCTGGCAAAACAACATAAAAACAGACAAAATACTAGCATCACAACCATGCCTCCTCAGTTCTCAGCAGCTCTGGATGGTAGTTCTCAAAAGTCCTGGGCAGCTAGCTCCAACTGGCCCTCAGCAGTCTTTCCCTCAGCAACTCTGGCCCCCAGCAATTCTCCGCTCTGCCTCCATGATATTGCTCCCCAACAGTCCTTCTGGCCTCCTCTCTAAATCCATGGCCCAAGCTCCTCCCAGTTCAGCCCTCTGTCTTCATGTCAACAAGTCCATCCCACGAGTGGGATTCACAAGCTCTGGGTTTCAACACTCAATCCGAAAACCAAGCCAATACAGGGGGATCTTTGAATTCCATTACCATTATACCTACCAAGCCTCAGCCTTGGATTACTTCCACAATGTCTTGACTTCAATTCTACTCATTTGCTCATGAAAGAAGCTAGAGAAAATCATGAAAGGCCACTCCACTAAAAATTTGTGTTAAATAATTTAAGTAAAAATTTGTGTTAAATAATTAATTTCAATTCTTTAACACTTTCCTATTAAATCACTATAGTACCTTTGCCACACCTGATCATTTCTCCTCAAACTTCCCTCAGCTAAGAAAATGAGGACAGTTGTTGAGAGTTCCCTCCTGGACCCTCCTTAGTGACATCATTTAGATGCCTTCTTCCCACAGATCTCCTCCTTCATTCATAAAAAGTGGCTATTCTTCTCAAAACAAATTCCTCTATACATATATGTAATCTCACTTCATAATCTCACTAGCATTCCCCCTCTCTCACTAATCTTTAATCTCTTCCTGTCTACTGGCTGCCTCTGATGAGGTGTAGGCTCTGGGACCCCCCCTTGAGTTCTCCTTGAATCTTTGAGGTACAGGCTCTGGGAAACTCCTTGAAGTCTGATTGAATCTTCCCACTTGATGAAGCATTTGCAGAGGCCATAAGTATTTCATTGTGGCTGGGCCCAAACCTCTGTTACTAGCCTGGCCCTCCATTTTCCATCTGCTTCCTACCCTTGAGCCTATCAAAATATCAATCCACTCTTGCATTGACCTCATTAACTCCTCCTGAAGACCCTCCCCAAACTCATTACTGGAATCTGACCTCATTGACTCCTCTGAAGACCCTCCCCAAACTCCTCCTCTAGACCACCCCTAGATTCTTCTGTTTATAAGAATCCCATCTCCCTTCCATGTGGGGTGAGAGTGCCACAGAAAGCCCTAGCACAGACTTGCTCTGTGAGAATACCACAGAATGCCCTAGCATAGACTCATTCTGTGACAGACTTACTCTGTCCTGCTTGCCCAATGCAAGCATCATAGATACCTAGGCTCCTTAAGAGTCTACCCAATATGGCAAACTATTAATAAACTTTACTTTTCTTTGGCTGAGAAGACTTGAGTTGAATTCTTTCGGCAGGACCCAGCATGTTGGTATTTTGGGGTGTCGGGTAACCCTAACCCTCTTAGTGGGTAAACCTCTTCATTTTTATGGTTCCTTGACTGGGAAACACTGCTAATCTCAAGCTCTTCTCCAGCCGGGACTGGAAGGTATGTAAGCCTTTCTCTTTCCCTATTGCCTTACTGCTTATGTCTCTCCCATCTTTAAAAACCCTCATCTGATCTATCCATTCCCCCTAGCTATGACCCTCTATCTCTCCTCCTTTTTGTGTGTAACCTTGAGAAAGGCATTTAAAAGTTGGTGCTCCCCCCCTCCCCCCACTTTCCTTCCTCTCTTTTTAACACTCTGCAATCAGTCTTCTAACCTCATCATTCAACTTAAGACTGCTCTTGGCAAGTTACTGACAATCTCTTAATTGTCAAATCTCATTTTCTCATGGTTCCTCCTTCTTGACCTCTCTGTAGTTACGGACACTGTTGATCACTCTCTTCTTCTGCAGTCTTCTCTCTAGGTTTCTGTGACACAGCTCTCCTCTGGATTCTCATCCTACCTATCTGGCCTCTTCAATCTCCTTTGCTGGATCTTCATCCAGGTTTCACTCATCAACCAGAGAGGTCTTCCAAGGCTCTTTCTTGGACCCTCTTCTCTGCTCCTACTACATTATTTCACTTAGCAATCTCACCAGGTCTCATACGCCCCCCTCAAACTCAGTACATGCAAAAATAGACTCATTATCTCCGCCCCCTTTCTAATTTTCCTATTACTGTTAAGGGTATCACCATCCTCCCAGTTAGCCAGACTTAGGCCTGGGTATCATCCTTAATTCTTTACTCTCATTCTCTATACCCAAAAACTGTTGCTAAGCCCTGTCAATTCCACTTTCGTAGCATCTTTTGTAGATGTAATTCTTCCTACCTCCCTCCCCCACTGCCACTACTCTAGTGCAGGTCCCCATAACCTCTTGTCTGAACAATTTACATCCACTTCTGATTGGTCTCCCTGTCTCAAGTCTCCCTATTCCAGTTCATTCTTCACTCAGTTGTTAAAGTAATCTTCCTAAAGCCCAGTTCAGTTGTCCCCTATTTAATAAATTCCAGTGGTTCTAGGTTACCTACAGGATCCTTTTTGTGGTTTTTAAAGCCCTTCATAAACTAACCCCTTCCTACCTCTCCTGTCTTCTTCCACTCTGTGATCCAGTGATGCTGGCCTCTGTGCTGTGCCACAGTTCATCTCCAGACTCAGCATTTTCACTGGCTATCTCCCATGCCTGGAATTCTCTTCCTCTTCATCTCTGTCTCCTGGCTTCCTTTATGTCTCAGCTAAAATTATATCTTTTGTAGGAAGTTTTTCCAGTTCTTACTTAGTGCTAGTGCCTTCCTTCATCTCCAAGTTATCCTGTGTACACAAGTACATTGTTGTTTGCAAGTTGTCCTAGCCAGTAGAACGTGAGCTTCTTGAGATCAGAGACTGTTTTTCACCTCTCACTGCTCTATCGGGGGTCTTCCAAAGATACTACAGAACTGTCTTTCCTCCATAGTGTTGTCTTGACATTTTAGTGCGAAAAGCAGCAAAGGACAGTAGAGAGAGCACTGAATTTGAAGTCAGTGGATACCAGAAAGGTAGCATCAAAACCTGAGCTGCTTGGGACTTTAGAGGTCATCCAGTACAATCCTTTCTTTTTACAGATGACAAAACTGAGGCTCAGAGAGGTCTGAGTGGTTTGCCCAAAGTCATACACAAATACTAAGTTGCAGTGGCAACAAGAACCCAGAGCCCCTAACTCTACACATTGAACATCTTCCGGTACCTTGTGGAGATGAAAATTCTGCCTCTGCAATTTGCTACCTGTGTGACCTTGAGCAAGTGAGAACTTCTCTGGGTCTCAGTTTCTTCATCTGTAAAATGAGAGGTCTGTGCTACACAATCTCTTAATCTCCTTTCAGCTCTGAATCCTGTAAACATTTAGGATCTCCCTGGTATGTTTCAAAGAAAGGTACAATATTGTATAGAGAGTGAAACGATCTGCAAATTATATTTAGCTTAATTCATTATAGATAGATTCTGAGACTTTCAGACAAATTTCTGAAGGATGACCTTAATTAACCAAATTCATTTCAAGAGAAACTTAAAACACTTACACTGGTGGAACCACTTGTGAAATAAATGTGCTATGTATAGGGAAAGAAAAGAGGAGGCAAAAATCTCCTCTAACTCTTGAGGTTCAATTACTGAGGGGTCTGCTGGTTTCATTAAAAGACACTGTTCTATGGCCACGACTACACCCCTAACCTTAACCAACCTCCATACAAAAATATTTTAGTCACAAGGAAGCAAAAGGTGTGTGACCATGATAAAGTACAGGTACTAAGAATGGATCCTCATTGTGTTTGTATACTAAAGACAGCAAGGTATATATATGTACTACTCTTTACTGCTTACAGATTTGTCAAAAGTCCCATTTATGTTATTAAATAATACCTTGATCTTATCTACTTGAGGCGTCAATTATCACTTTGATGCAAAATTGTTCCTGAAACTCCTGCCAACTCTAACTGCTCTCCTGAGTTCTGCTCCTGTATTTTAAGTTGCCTGTAACAGAGACAAAGTATTACACCTGAAGGCATGAAGACATGGGTTCACAATCCCACTGTAGAGCCTTGCTGGCTCTGTAATACTGGGCAAGTACTTAACTTGTCTGTAAAAAGAGGGAGTTTGAACTAGAAAAAATCTCTAAAGTCCTTTTCATCTCAAGAACTACAATCCAATGATTCCTGCTTAGATTTACACACACCTCTGTCAGTTTGTCCAAAATGGAAGTCATTTTTCCCTTTAAAAAAATCTGCCTCTTCCTCTTTTGAACTTCCTTGTTTCTGTTAAGGGGGCCACATTATCCCTGCAATCTTGGCTGAAAATTCTCATCTTTTTGACTTTACTCTGAAGTAGCTGCTAACAACAAATGTATGTGTGTGTGTGTGTGTACACAAAGTGTCTTCATCGTAACATTCTTCTAAGATAGTTAGCACAATTATTATTATAAGACAGTTAACAACTGCTATCCTCATTTTGTAGATGAAGAAACAGGCTTAGAGGTGACCTGCTGAGGATCACATAACTGGCCAATTTTGGCATGAGTTTACTTAAACTCAGGTCTCTCCTGATTCCAAGTACAGCATTCTTTCCACTACAGAGCCATGTCACATCCTCTCAATTTTACACTGGCAGTATGTTTCAAATTCATCCTTTCTCCTGCCATAGCTACCACAGTAACTATGGTCCCCACTGTTTCTAGACTAGACCACAGTAACAGCTTCCTCACTGGGCTTTCTATCTCCAGGTGTGCAATACCTAATAGTGTTATTCTTAACACGACTACCAAAATAATCTCCCTAAAGTACACCCCTGATTATACCACCCCCCCATTCAAAAAGATCTTGACTATAAAATACAAACTCTGCCTCATACTCAAGCATCATTCAACAAACATTTATTAGGTGTCTACTATTTGCTATAGATAATTGTTCTAGGTAATGGGAATAGAAAAAGAAAATAAGCAGAACCCATTAGGAGTTTACATTCTGTTTGGAAGGAACTAATATACATACAGACAAGTAAACACAAGATAATGATGGGGGGCCTGGGGTGGGGAGGAGAGGAAGGAGAGCACTAATGGCTTAGGGGTTTAGGAAAGGCTTCACAGAAGAGGTGACAAGAGTGGAGCCTCGAAGGATTATCTACCAATGGGGCTCCAATGTGTCTTTGTTGGCCTTATTTTATACTCTTCCCCTTTATACCACCGATGCTAAGATGGAACTTTATTGATTAAGGGCTACTAGGTGGTACAGCGAATAGAGCACCAGCCCTAGAGTCAGGAGGACCTGAGTTCAAATCTGGCCTCAGACACTTGACACACTTGCTAGCCGTGTGATCTTGGGCAAGTCACTTAACCCCAACTGCCTTGCCAATAAATAAATAAACAACTTTATTGATTACTGGTCCCACATTTCAGCCTGCCCTTTCCTATCCCCTTCTATTTTCAATCCCTGCTCTCCAAGCTCAGAACAGGTTCCCTTTCTCCATCTCTCCCCTTCTCATTTTTGCCTAATGAACAAGACCCAAGTGAGGTGTCATCTCCTTGATGAAGTACTTACTGATTACATAACTAGACATGATTCTTCTCTCCTTGATTCTAAACTCATTCCCTTTGACTCCTCCTATGTATTCTAACATCTATTGTAGTTACATGAATGTAGGTCTTATTCTGATTACTCTGTTTAAGCTCCTCAAGAGAATGATCTATGCCAGTTATTCAATTTGTTAAGTTTATTAAGCACAAGCAAGCATTTGTGTATCCCTAGCAACTGATATAGTTTCTTAAACATAGTAGACATTTCATAGATGTCTGTTTTAAAATTGATGTTTTTTCTTAGAACCTAGCAACCATGAGGTAGCTGGATGGACAAAGTAAAAAAAAAAAAAAAAACCCAAAAAAATCAAAGCTAGGGAGTAATTTCATCTAACACATTCAAGAGAATCCTGCAATTAAATTTATTGGGAAGGACATTAGACTCCTTAACAGAGCCAAGCACCATAAGAATACTAATGTCTTTAGTCATAAAAGGGTACAAAGTGAAAATGTAGAATTTATCTACATTGAGAGAATGACCTCTCTTGTTCCATCTTTCTCCCTTCCTAGACATTTAAGAAAAAAGGAATGTGAAACATTCAACGATGTTTTTTATTATTAAAAAAAAAAACACACTGCTCTCATCTAAATACTGGTATCTCTCAATACTGTGAACTGGCAAAAGCTAAATCTATCAGTATAAAAAAAATGAATTAATTTAAAAGCTTTCATGAAAAGAAAATTTTGCAGTTTCTTTCATTACTAAGAGACCTCTGGGATTAAAAATATGCCAT
>CM053586.1:176394302-176406452 GCA_028646515.1 Pseudochirops corinnae
AAAGTGGTTATAAATACTTTTGTACAGATTGGTCCTTTTTAAACTTAACAATTTTTAGAATTTCTTAGCTAAAGGAATTCTGGTCTCAAAAGGTATGATTAGTTTGGGACTCTCACTGAAAACTGTCATAATATCCTGAAAAGTGTTTTTTACTGGTTTAAACTCCCAATAATGTATTATAATACCTGGGATTCTATAGCACAACCAACACTGAATTTCCTATTTTTGTTGTTTGCTATTTTTGCCATTCTAATGGATTTGTGTTAGCATTGTAAGACTGGTTTGATTTGTATTTTTCAGATTACTGAGGAGTCTGTGCATATTTTCACGTGGTTATTAAAAATTCATTTTTTCTCCTCTGAAAATTGTTAGTTCATATCCTTTAGAAGAGTAGTCTCCAATATGGGGACAGTGGCATTACTCTAATGAGTGCAACACAACCAAGAGGTAGAAAGAATAATGTATTATATCCCACCTTCACCTTATATCTAATCAGGGGGGATCTTTAACTCCTCCTTCAGCTATGCAAGCTCCCATCACCTCCGAGGTGATAACACCTTGGACAGTGATAACCTCATCAACCACTCCAGCTCTCTCAGTAGTAGCTATGTAACATTGGGAAGACTCTACCAAATAACTTTGGTGATTCCTTTTAGCCTTTTGATCTTCTTATATTTCTGAGGTGGAAGATCGTATTCCTAACTCTCTTTTCCCTCTCACCTCTTTCCCAATTAAAAAAAAAAGAAAAAGAAAGCCTTATAACAAATATGCATAGTTGAGAAAAACAAATTTACACACTGGCCATAAACACAAATGTATATCACATTCTACGCTTGAGTTTATCACTTTTCGAATAGGTGGTGGTTAGGGTATTTCATCATCAGTACTTTGAAATTGTGGCTGGTTATTATATTAATGAGAATTCTTAAGGTTTTTAAGTGCAAAGATAAGAAGAACTATTTACAATTTGAGCTTACTTCCAGTGACTTGATACACTGTTACGCTACCAAATATTAAAACATGCAGACAATAACAGCTGTTGTGACCTTCAAATCAGATATTATACGTATAAAAAAGTAAACTTTAAAAAGTAAACTTCTTTCACATGGAATAGTCTGAGTTCTAAAAGAAATAGTTACTTTAACTCAGAGTCCTGAGACAGTTATTGGTAATTTTTAAATGTGACAAGCTGTTTTATACTGGAGCAGAGATAATTTATCTGAGTATAGATGGAAGAAGAGAATTTGGTGACTAAACATAGATTAAGGTGGGGGTTGTTCAGAGAGAGCCAGAGTCTGAACCCAAAAAATTAAGAGGAAAAAAAGAAGATGTGGAGAGGAGGTGAAAGGACAAATTTTAGCACTACATCAGCCAAATTTGAAGCTAAGTTAGTTGTGGAAGCATAAGGCCAGCTGAGCAGAGGCAAAGCTGGAAGCAGAGAATCATAGAAGTCAATCAGAAGACTAAACAGTCTGGCTGAGGAATTCTGCCCAGTGAAGTGCAAGTCAAGCACATTGATCACTCAGTTTAACAGGCAAGTGTCTGCTGAATAAAAAAGCTATAATCATCAAGGAATTTTTATGGACAATTCCTGACCCAGAAAGAAGACAATGAAATTTATAGTTCTAGAGTTGTGAGTTACTCCTGTGTGGGTATTCCTCACTCATGTTCTCCTTGGTAAGTTTCTGTGAGTGTCCACTTTGCCCACAGATACTGAATGCATTGGTTGGAGGGCGTGACCCAGGTTTAGGTGTGGATTGTAATGTATTATTCCTTCAATTGCCTAGTTTGCAAGCACCTCTTATATACCTCTTTTGGGCAAACTGAAGCACCTAAGTGGGGACTAAAGATCTGAAATAGCAGAGAGGAATTCCCCTACAACAGGCTTACACCTAGGATCCTGAAAAAGTTTGAGTCCAATTATGTAGCTGTGGTCCTTCTCTGGGAATCTAGAACAGCCAGTGTGAGAGCAAGTTGGAGAAAATGAGTCAGCCTAGAAACTGAATAGGTAGGCGTCCAAAAGTGCTATGTGAGGATGAAGATACTACAATGCAGGTGGCTATCCCACAGGCTTTGCATGCAAAGCTGGTATAGAAATACAAGCTATCCTTAGTCTTATTTTATTTAATCCTATTCCTACCTAATCTAGCTAACTCCTATTCCACTCTACAAAAGTCTCTGGGCCTCCTACTCTAGTCTTAAGAAACTCTTCCATATCATCAAACTTTTCAATCAACATTCTTTTTACCTTCCTGTATGTAGTTAAAAATCTGACTTCTCTCCTCTTGATACTACAACCTTTATAACTCTCTTTCACCAGGGGAGCTTTTCTCTTAATTCCCACAATTCACAGGGCCAGGAACAGACTTATAACCTTGCTTCTCCAACTCCCATAAAAACTGACCCTCTTTTGAAGCTCATGATACTCAATTATATCCCTCCTCCCCCCATAACAACTCATATTTATCCAGTATTTTTAGGGTTTACAGAGTTTTCCTCATAATTCTTCTGAGAGGCAGGAAATTAAAATGCTGTCTCCATTTCAGGGATAAGGAAGCAAACTCATAGAGATGAAATGGTTTCCCTTGGTCTCCAGATTCCAAAGTATATTGTTTTTTTCCACTATAGCACACACTGCTTCTTCTCAATCCCTTGTTGTTGTCATCAACTGTCCAATAAGTCATTCTACCAAATTTCTCAATAGCCATATCATGGTTTTCTTTAACAGTCTATCTCCTACCATCTCTGATACACTCATATTCACAATCCCTAAGCATACTTTTGCTAGATGCTCTTATGAACATACCTTAGACCTCAACACCTCTCACAGTTCATTCATCCATTCATGAATAATTAATATTTATAAAGAACCTATTATGTCCTAGTGGCTAAAGATAGAAGGCAAAGCCAAAAACAGTTCTAGTCCTCTAGAAACTTATAGACTACTGGGGTTGTGGTAGGGTCAGAGATATTTCTTGCATAATAATATGGTGGGAGAGGCCCTAATAACTAGGGGTCTAGGAAAGGCCTATAAAGTTACACGTGAGCTGAGCTTTGAAGGAAGCTGGGGATTCTAAGAGGACGCAAAGATAAAGAGGGAGTAGGGAGTATATTTCAGATGTGAAGAACACTGGCTAAGGCAGCGGTTCTCTACCTGTGGGTGGCAACCCCTTTGGAGTCGAACGACCCTTTCACAGGGGTGACCTTAGACCATCAGAAAACACATATTTCGGATGGTCTTAGGAATCGAGACACAGCTCCTCTATCCATCTCCAGGTGGGTCCGCCCATATGCAGATATGCCCACATACGAGTATTAAAGGGTCGTGGCATTAAGAAGGTTGAGAACACTGGGCTAAGGCAAGGAGAATGTTGTATTCAGAGAATACAGTTAGTTAGCCAATTAGTTTGGCTGGAATGAAGAACAACTGATGAAGAATGTGCACTAAGTCTGGAAGGTAAATTGGAGCCAGCCTTTAAATATCAAATTAAGGAGTTTTTGTTTTATCCTATAGGCAATGAATGGAGAAGTCGATGAAGCTTCTTGAACAAGGGAACAGTAATAAGGTCAGACTTGTGCTTTAGGAATATCAATCAGTTTGAAAACTGTGGAACACGCATTGGGAAGAAAAAAGCCTGGAGTCAGAAAGCCCAATTAGGATGGTAAAAGTCCAGGTGAGGTGCGATGAGGGCCTTAAGTAGGATGATAGCCGTGAGTAGACAGAAGTGGAAACACTGGAGAGATCTCCCAGACCTTCAGTGTTTAAATTCCACTCTCTAACCCCGATCTCCTATGGATATGCTTGTCCCTCTCACACAAAATTTATGCCTTGCCCTTATCATGACCTCTAGCGCTTGAACCATCCATTTCTTTCACTCCATCTCTTTCACTCTAGTTTCACTTGTCTCCATACCCAGATTCTCCACCCTACCATCTGCCATTTTAATATTTCACAAACGATGCTCCTAGAATGCCTTGTCCCACTAACCTCTGTTCCCAGTCTTTAATTCCACTTCATCAGTTTTTAACCCTCATCATGGTACTTTTCTCCTACTTTAGGGGATCAGCACTATAAATAAAATCATCAGTTTATAGCACATAATCTCATCAAGGGACAAAAAATCAAGAATAAAAACTGGAAGCTCCAAAGAATTCAATTTAAGTTTGATGTCAGGAAAAATTTCTTAATAATAAGAGTTATCCAAAAGTGGAAGTGGACATAGCTTCAAGGGGTGTTGGACTCCTCTTTTTTGGAGAACAGAGGATCACAGATTTAGAGCTGGCAAGGACCTCAGAGGCCCAGTTAGGTTAAGTGACTTGACCAAGGTTACAAGAGATAATCAGCATAACATGTAAGATTTGAACCCAGGTCCTCTTACTCCAAAGTCAGTACTCTTTCCACTGTACCAGGATGCCAACTGTATGATTATCTGACTGGTATTCTGTGCTAGGAATTTCTATTCAGGTATGGGTTGGATTAGATGACCAATGAGGTGCTTTCCAACCCAAAATGATGCTGTGGCTAAATTCTTTATTTTACTGATATCCAAGGTCACTGCTACAAGTTAAAAACGAATATCAATATTTGACTTGCAAAGAGGAAAGCAAAGGCTTAGTATTCTCAAAACACACACACACACACACACACACACACACACACACACACACACACACACTCTCTCTCTCTCTCTCTCTCTCTTTCTCTCTCTCTCTCTCTCTCCCCAATTTCATATCATTTTAGGCTTCAGCAGTCTATCTAAACAAAAAAGAGAAGGGAATAAGAGCTAAATTCTAGTACTAGCATAATATCACAGAGTATACATTAAAATAAGAAACATCTCACTCTAGACAGACAGACTTCAGACAATTTAATTATAGTAATTACTGTAACGTGAGTAAGGGTCAAGCCCAAGATATTATCAATAGTTTGTTTGGTTCATTCTTGTGCCATTATAGATATTTCAAATGATTAAGAATAAAAACCCAACTTGCTCAAAAACAGTTTTCCCTTCCCCTCACTGATAACTTACATTTTCATGTTTCATATGCTTAAGTAACCGCAATTCCCTGTAAGTCCTTTTTGCATGGATGATGGACTGAAATGGTCTGGATAACTTCTTCACTGCAACACGTAATCCTGTTTTTTTGTCAAAAGCGGCACTAGGGGGGAGAAAATAATATTATTATAAACACAGGTTAAGGGGACTTACTTAAAATATTTATTTCATTACTAATTAAATGATTTAATTACAAAGATAGCATGAACATTCTACTCATCTCAAAAAATAATACACAATATCCTATTTTGATATCCTGGTTCAAAACTTAAGAAATTTACCCCCCAAAATTCTAGAAATATTTTCAGCTATTTCAAAATCCACTGTTCAACCTCCAATAATGAAATTCATGGCATATTTGCTTCAAGAGAACTTCTCTATATGAGTGATATATATGATCTCAGGGTATAGCCAGAGGCTTCCACACCTGGATGCTCTGGATCTTTTTCTTTGGCAAGGTGAGCCGTCTTAATCTCGAATGAATAACTGCAACAATTAGAAATGCTCAAAGTTCATATTAATATTTCTCAACAGAATGTGCTTCACATGAAAGACATCTTCCAAGGGAAGAGAGCCAGGACTAAGGATAGACAAGTCATGTATTTTTCAAGTCTACCAAACTCAGGGGCTGGGAGTGGGGGACATAATGAAGTACTTTTTTTTTTTTTTTAAACATTCTAGAAAGTCTGCTCTCCATGGTCTATAGCTATTTATTTTGTGGTAAGTCAAACTGAACCTTTATTGTAAAAGGTACAAGGTCCCAGGAGGAGAGTAATATATGTGGTATAAAATTCTTCAAACTCAAAGCTTGCCTAGGTTACACAAGCACCTTGTGTCAGCTCTATATCTGAGAGGGGCAGTTAACAGTTTACCTTCACTGCTCCATTCAGATTCTCTTCCACTCAATCACCTTTATGGCAGCTAACATTTGGCATCAGTCTTGCGACCTTCAAAATTCAAGATTGGTTTAGACTAGGTCTACACAACATACAACCTGCCAAAGGATTTTGGGTGGCTGTCATATGTTGCCTGTGACAGGGTCACGGGTCATGTGACAGTCGCTTGAAATTAGGCCATATATTGTGCAGGTCTAGTCTAGAGAGTCATAAGACTAACAAGGCCCTAAGTTTACACATAAGAAAGATACTATAAACAGCTAAATAAAACAGTGTTAAGGAAAAAAATTACCCAAGTTATTAGTCAGTATTCCAAATAACATCCAGCATATGAATACTGAGGAACCTCCTGAGAATGCAGTTTTGTAACCACCACAGAATACAACAAGACTCTACCCCCTTTTCAAAAGAATTTACACATTCAAAAAAGTTGTCTGATTTGGGCAAAAGTGACTTTCAAAGATGTTTATGTAAAACCAACACAACTGTTCTTCCAATTATATGTCAGGTGTTCTGAACCCTTTTGTTATAAGTCATTATTAGGTTGACCAAATAATATGTGCTAAATTGCTAATCTCCATATTAAGGGCTAGTAAGTGAACCTTTACAGTTAACATATAAAACAGGAATTTTACTGTGCTAAGCTCTTCCTGAAAAAGTATCTACCCCTGAATTTTAAGTGCTACTTAGCAAACAATGTGATATATTCAAATCCTAGAAGTCTCTAAGTACTTTCACAAAAAAGGATTTAAAAGAGGTAGTATATTTTAACCTATAATTTTAAATGAGCATGTAACCATAGTACGAACTACGAAGGCCTTACCTGACATGTACAGTACTGTTATATTTTGCCTATTTTTGTACTAGTGAGTGAAGGATGGTTTTGCACTTTTAAATAAAGTATATCTTAAGAAGTGTATTTTTAGAATGTAAAAATAATTCTAAGCTCAGATGTCATACAAAACAGGAGAGTCAGAGACCCCTGCTTTAGACAAACCCCCTGATTCACACTGCTTTGCTTCCTGAACTGAAGACACACTGCAAAATGACTTTACAGAAGATAGCTACAAAGCCACTGACTGCATTTTTTATTTCCTCTCCAAATAGTTACGTCTCTTGCTGTCAAAAGAATTTAAAGATGAACGAAGAAAAAAAATGAAGCTGATTGGGGAAAAAATATGGAAAAAAGCCAACCCCAAAAGACTATAAAAGCATAAAAAGATGTTATGCACATACAGAGGTGGCTAGTCATTATTCCTGTAATCTTGGAACTTTTGTGACCAAGACTTCTGAAGTATGATTCTCACACAATCCGATAGTTCATTTTATTTTAAAAGGTTTGTTTGTGAATAAATAAGTCTATGAAGCAGGCTATATCACACACTTCACAGAACCCAGAAATAAATCAGTTAAAGAAAAATCCAAGACAGTCAGTTTAAACTGCTTCACTGAAGTGAGAAAATAAAATTATAAAATACTTCATTCTTAATGTATGGTGAACTATATATCACCAAGTGAACACGACTAAAAAATCTGTCAGTCACCAGAAAGGCTAGGAAATAAAATTACTGGACCTCTACGCTGGAGGCAAGCAAAGATTCCAAGAACCTTCAAGAGGTTCTCTAGGAAAGGCATCATCATGTGGTAGAAACAGTGCTAGACTGGGAGTCAGAGGACCGAGATTTTGCCTCTGTAATTTACTCTCATCTTAGTGATCCTGAACATGTAAATTAGCATTTATGCGACAGATGCCTAAGGTTTCTTGGGCCTAAATCTATTGCTCTTAAAATTCCTTTCAAAACAACCTTGAACTGCTTGACACCAAATTCTAGTACGCTGTATTATATGGTGTTTGCATGTAGATTAATACAATTTTAACAGTTGCTTTTTCAGCATGAACAAAACTCCCAAGAAAATAAAGCTTAGATATGCACAGATGAATCTAAGCAAATACAGGAAAATGATTAATACAAGTCTTTAATATCTGTTGTACTTTATAAAATAAGTATTTTGAGATTTCAAATAAAAACCATTTCTTGTTTTTTGCATAATTTCTATGGCAACCTATTTCTATGACAAACTGATATTCCAAATTACACCATTTCATAACTACCAAAAATACTAATGCTAATTTCCAAGTCTGACCAAGTCACTCCCCTACTCAATAAACTCCAAAGGTTTCCTATTGCTTCTAGGATCAAATATAGACCTCTTCTGATGAACTTTTAAAGGCCTTCTTAACCTGGCCCCAACCTAACTTTGCAATTTTATTAGACATTACTCCTTTTCCCAGCTCCACAGTCTCCCCAAACTGGCCTTCTTACAGTTCCTCACACGTGACACACCCATCTTTGTGTTTTGGCAATGGCTACTCCCCTCACCCAGCCAAGGCTGTGTTCCCACCTCACCTCTACCTCTTAGAATCAACTTTTCCTTCAAAACTATTTTCAAGCCGTATTTTCTACATGAAGCATTCCTCATTCACCCCCCTCCCCATATTTGTTTTATACAAACTAATTTATGTACATATTGTCACTTAATAAAGTGCAAGTTCTTTGAGGGCAGGATTATTTGAATTATGCCTCTGTATTCCTATCACATAGCACAGTAGGTGACACATGGCTGGCATTTAACAAATGTTGGTTGACTGATTTAACTTCCAAGTACAATTCTGATCAACACTGGAACAAGAAAACCAGCTATTGTTGGACTGCAATTGTAAATGAATCTAATCAACCTCTGAGCTCAGTGCTGGAGGAGACTCACAGTTGCTCAATGAATGAGAGAGTATAAAGACTATTGTTCAATGGCTAGCAAACCCTTCTCTCCAAATTCCTGTTAATTCAGAAAATTTGATATCCCAAGGAGAAGGCCACCAAAATTTCCCTTCTACCACCATCAGCCTACTGTATCGCCCCCATCCACCGCAGCCCAGTACTTTCTGTACTCCCATGGGGCTCTGCTCTTCTCTCCCACTGCGTCCTCTTGATGCCACTCTGCTGTGTGCGAGCAAATGCCCTACCTGTATTATTAGATTTTTCCTCTAACACTTCTCTTACCTCTTTGCAATCACCTGTTCCCTCCTCCCCCCCCCCAAAAAAAACCCCTCCAACAACACTGACTTTCTGGTTACCATCTCCAGTCTTAGGTGTTCTCTTATCTCTCCCTCCCCACCCCCACAATCAGAGGCTTAGGTGAATGATCAAGCCTAGTCCTTGTTCTTTACTGCATCTTCTATATCCCTTCCACTTTACCTCATCTAGATGTAGGACCCAATTCAGACCCTACTAGCAGTTTACCAACCCACAAATCATTTCCCTTCTCTTCTCAAGTGCATGTCTTTTTCTTTAGCCTAAACCCTTCCCTCATACTTGGGGGCTTCAATACACATATACAGGCATGCCCCTTTCAGATTATGCCGACTGATGATCTAAAGACAAATGTGAGACTTGCACACAAAACAATACCAATAAAGAAGGCAAGTTAACTAGAGCAAAGACTGCCTTAATAACACATTTTTCAGACGCTCATTTGCACAAGACCAATAGATCTTTTAGAGTTAAAAAATGAGGGAACCCTGAACTCCACAATTGTTGTGTGATTACTGGACAAATGTCTGTTGTGTGGTCACAGTCTAGTCTGCTGAGATAAGGATCTGGTAAATGAACTGGTTGATCACGGAAGATAAGAGTGATCTCTTATTAAGGGGCCCCTAGCTTTAAACAGGAAGGTTGCCAAAGAAAAACCTCAGAGCTGGTGGCAAAAGAGAGGCTGTACCTATTTATATTGTTACCAGCTGCCGGGGAAGTGAAAACCCTTAGCAGTCACTAAGGGGACAGAACTGGGGAAGCTTCTGTGCCATACCCTTCCACCCCCACCCCCTAAAGGGTCTTTGTCCTTTATAGCAGCAAGGAGGCCCAACCCAGGAAAGAAGTAAAACAGCCCAGTCTAGGAAACTGCAGAGCCATACTTCCAATATGGAAGCCACACCCAATGGTGAATTTTATAATAGGGACACTAAACAGATTCCAAAAGCCCACAGCTCTAGAGGTGTGACCCTACAAGTCTACTTCGCTTCCACGGTCTTCTAAATTTGTGGCTGCTTTCCTTGTGTATATTTGGAGGAGAGTACACTCTGGGTTTACGGATGGAATCTTACATAAGTATTGCTTTGCCTTTTGTGTAAATGCCTTAACTGGGAGTTAATGAATCAGACAGCTGATCTGTTTATGGGAAGTAGGTAGCTGAGGAGCTACAATGTAGGCATAGCTACTCACAGGGTAACCCACAGAGCCCAGAGAGTAGTATTTGGCACCACTCTGGGGACCCAATCTGCTGTCATGGCTGGAGAGGAAGACCAAGGAGCCTAAGGGGGGTGGGGAGGGGAATGTCAAGGGAACATTCATTACTCATACTCTTTAAACATGTTAGCCTCTCCTTTCATCAAGTTTAACTCCCCCAACCAGCACTTTCAGTTCACTTTAGCCACACACAAGTATGGTCATATACTTGACCTCATTCTCTGACTATCCTATCTCTGCAAACAAAACTCTGAAATTCCTCCATTTGGCCACAACCTCCTGTCCTTTCATCTAAACATCTTCATTCTCAGTAGTCACTCTGTCTCTTCATGTCTTCCCAGTCTATCACCCCTGCTCTGCTGTCTTTTCTCTCTTTGAAAATTTCATGGTATCTTCTGCCCTGGATTCCTTTGCTGCCTTGTTCATCTTCTCCAACCCCTGAATACTGGATTAGCCCCACCACCTATCTTCTTCACTCATTCTTACTCATGAGCTGCTGAATTCTGCTGGAGGAAGTCAGAAAACCATGCTAACCAGCTCCATTACAAATTTATACTATCTAATCTCAACTGGGCCATTATGGCTCTATGGCAAATCTCTTCCTTAATTACTTGAATTCCTACTACGCTCCCTAAAGCATCTGTTTCAAACCTTCTCTCCTCAAGCTACCTACACACCTTCTGTTTCTTCCCTTTCATCAGAGGAGCTTGCCACACATTTTAATTGAAAAAACAAAGGCATCTATAAGAAGCTCTCAAACTCCCTTAACATTTCCCCCCATTCTCATTCTTTGCAAGACCTCCAGAAAGAGGTTGCCCTCCTTACCAAGAACCAACCCCGGGGCGGGGGGGGGGGGGGGGGGGGCAGCCAAGATGGTGGCATAGAAGCAACAAAGTTCCGCAGCTCCCACATAACCACCTAAAATACCATAAAATATGACTCTCAACATATTTTAGGGTGCCAAAACTCACAAAAATATGGAAAAACACATCTCCTGCTGAAAGCAGCTTGGCAGGAAGGGCTCATTGCAGCATTCTGGGAGCAGTAACAGCCCAGCCTGAAACCACGGCTTGGCCCGGGGTAGCCAGGATGAGCTGCAGCTGGAGCCTTCAGGAGAGTGGATCAGTGGCAGCTGTGGCAGTTTCCAGAATTATCGAGGCACAAGAAACAAGGACAAAGTGAAAGGTCAACGGAACTCGGCTAAATTTGGGGCAGAAAAGCAGTCTGGCTAAACTGCCTCCAGGGCAAGGAAGTGGCAGAAGTGGCAAGCCTGCAGACACCTCCACATGGCTGCTTCAGAGCTCCTGGCCTGCAGACTGTTGGGGAGCCAAGTGATCATTCAGAGGCTAAACTCTCTTACGTTAAGCAGCCTGGATCCAGATCGCGGTCTTTGAGTGGTGGCCCTGGGGTGCGTTTTCAGTGAGCCAAAGCTGGTGGGGGCTGCAGCGGCCTCCAAATACCTCCGGCAGCTGGGAAAACCCCAGCGATTTGGGACAGAGCTTTGCCCTCTGGAAGGAGAGTTCCACAGAGCTAAAAAGTCAAGTAATTGACTGGCAACAACATGAGCAGGCAAAAGAAGCAAAGTAAGAACAGCAACCAACTCTAGATTCCTTCTTTGGGGACAAAAAGGATCAAAGGATGGAACAGGAAGAAGACAATACAGTCAGAACTCCTGCACCAAAAGCTTCCAAGAAACATGAAGACTTCCTACAAGCCATAGATCAGCTTAAGAAGGATTCTGAAAACCAAGTAAGAGAAGGGGAGAAAAAATTGGGAAGAGAAATGAAAATGATGCAAGAAAACCATGAACAGAGAGTCAACAACCTGACTGAAGAAAATAACACCTTAAAAAATAGATTAACTCAAATGGCAAAAGAGGCCCAAAAAGCCAATGAG
>CM053586.1:176406952-176422396 GCA_028646515.1 Pseudochirops corinnae
TCCCCCCCCCCCCCCCCCCCGTTCCTCCCGGCGCACATTTATTGATGGGCATAGAACCCCACCGGCCTGCCTTTGTAGGCTTTCAGAGGGAGAAACACGGGGCCCCTTCGCCTGTCGGGACAAACCGCTGGCCTCCGTACAAGTTGACGGGCACCAGCCTCGGTTCGGAGAGGCCAGTGCAGTCAGTCCCTCCCGGGCCTTACAGTCCGTTGGAGGGGACCCGGATGTCCCCTGGGCAGATTAGCCACAATCCTCAATTCCACAGTCATTTATTAAATCCCTTGAGGCACTGGCAGAGATGCCAAGATAATGATTTTGCCTCAATACACTGTGAGACCTGGGGCTCATCTCTTCACCTCTCAGCCTCAGTTTTCTGGTCTGTAAAATCAAGTTCAATTCAATAAACGTTTATTAAGTGCTTCCTATATGCCAGTGTTGCGGATACAAAAAAGCAACAGACAATCCTTGCCTTCAAGGCTCTTACGGGATTAATGAGTTAACTTGTGAAGTGCTTTGCACATCTAAAATGATACTTAGAATTTTCCCAAACCTCCAGGAAGCTGACAGCCTACGTAGGTTCGTTGACATGAATGAATATATAAATTCCTTTATTGCAAAATTATGCATGATAAGGAAGGAAGAATCAGGGGAAAGGCCTTCGGCAAGTTGGGAAGATCCTCTGGAGAAATTATGTAAAGAAGTGGACAGGAACGAGAAATTCTCAAGAATGAGAAAGCATGGAGGGAGTGCCATACACATCCTGGGAGAAAGTACCGAATCTGAGGGAAAGAACTACACAAGCATAGCACTATGTCAGGTACCAAGAGGGAAAGAAGGGTCTTTAAGACCTGGGGGTGATCAGGGAGAGCTTTCTGGAGGAGGTAGCATTTCAGTTGGATTTTGAATGTGGGAGGTGGGTAGCCATGGTGGTTCAGTGCTTTGGGAACAGCTTGAAGGAAAAAAAAAAACACTAGCAGTTTGAAAGAAAAAGGATAGCAAGAAATCCGCTTTCTGTCATAAAATATTTTGCTCTGATTTGAAGCACCCAAGTTCAAGTTTCCATCAGAATTGCTAGTCTGGAACTCTAATAATGAAGACCTTTCAAGGCTTCAAAATTTGACTGTATCTGAGGTTTCTTCTATGTGGGTATTACCTCCAACATTTGGATGGTAATTATTCCTCCACACAGAGTCCACCAGATATTTTGGGCTCCTTCCTCTATGGGTACCAGTGGAACACTTGGGTCATCCATTATTATCTCTCATTTGTCACTATGTAACCTACCTACCTCCTCTTACAATTGTACCTCTTTAATTTTTTCAAACTCTGGTTTTTACATCACTTACATTTCCCAATATGGCCACACTTTAAAAATAATGAAAAAAAGTGAAAGAAGTTCAGCAAAACCAACCAACATATCCAAAAAAAGTTTCACATTATTTGTAGTATTCCCCACCTATGGTCTTCACCTCTAACTTTTCATATCTCTTTTTGGTGACTTGGATTAGTCATTATACTTTCTCAGCATTTAGTTTTAATTGTTTTCCCCACCATTAAACTGTTGTAGTTGTATAAATTGTTTTCCTGTTTCTGTTTACTTTGCATCAATTATGTATGTTTATGTAATTCTCTATAGTCATTATATTCATTGTTTCTTATCACAGAGTAGATCAGTCAGTAAACATTTATTAAACTCCTAGTATGTGCCAAGTACTATGCTAAGTATTAGGATTATGAAAAGAGGTAAAGACAGCCCCTGCCCTCATAGAGTTCACAATCTAATGAGGGAGACAAAAAGCAAATAAATACAAACAAACTAGATACAGGATAAACACAAACAATCCATATACGGGATAAATAGGAAATAATTAAAGAGGGAAGACACTAGAAATGATAGAGGCTGAGAAAGACTTCTGGTGAAAAATGGAATTTCAGTAGAGATTGAAGGAAGCCAGGAAAGTCAGTAGGGGGAGATGACGAAGGAGAGTAATATTTCATTATGTACCACACTTGTTTTAGTCACTCTCCAATTAGGGGGTATCTACTATGTTTCCATTTTTTTGCTACCACAAAGCTCTTTTACAAATATTTTAGTATATGTAGAGTCCTTATTTGTTGTCACTGACCTACTTGAGGTATATATGCCTACTAGTGGGATCACACTATAACAAAGAATATAAGAGTTTCAGTCACATTCTACAAATAATTCCAAATTGCTTTCCATAAAATAGACCAACTCATAGCTCCACCAACAATGCGTTAGTGTGCCTATCTTTCCACAACCAACTGGACATCGGCTATTCCCATTTTTTGTCACCTTTGCCAATTTGCTGGTTATAGAGTGAAACTTCAGAGTTCTCTTGATTTGCTTTGTCTTATTTTTAGTTAATTGTATCATTTTTATATGGTTCTTACTAGTTTGCAATTCTTTTGAGAATTTCTTTTTATCTTTTGAACACTTATCTATTGGAAAATGACTTTTGCTCTTATATATTTCTCTTGGTTGACTTTATATTTAAGATGTCAGACCCTTATCAGAAACATTTGATATAAAGATTTTCTCTTTAGTTGACAGCTTCTCTTTTCCTGATGACATTTTCTTTGTGCAAAGTTCACCTAATTAAAATATTTTATTTTTAGAATCACCACTATCCTTTGTCCGATTATTCATCTCCTCACCTCAAATTCTCTCAACCTTCCTATTTAATTCTTTTATTTCATTGTCCATTTGCAGAGTATGTTAAAGCCATTATATGTGCCCTGATGGACCTACACTATGGGCTCTTACTCTAATAGCTTATTATATCAAAGTCTGGACAGTAAGAATCTTTTCACACTTTGTTTTTCCATATGGGTAATTAGGCTAAACTCTTTTAAGTGATTATGGATCTCATTTTAGAACAGCGGTTCTCAACCTGTGGGTTATGTTCAATTTAAATACATCCTGCATATCAGATATTTACATTACGATTCATAACAGCAGCAAAATTACAGTTACAAAGTAGCAACGAAAATAATTTTATGGTGGGGGGGGGGGTCACCACAACCTGAGGAACTATATTAAAGGGTCACAGCATTAGGAAGGTTGAAAACCACTGTTTTAGAAGTTTCTTGGTGTCATCTGTAATTAAAGGCATTTGGATGACCTCACCATCTATAGGAGATTGATCCTTCTTTCATTGATCCTTCTTTCATTTAGACACATTAATAATGGCAAACACTTTTGATAAGCCTAGTTCTGTTTTAGGCGTCATTTTAATAAGAGGGTAAACCTAGTTATCTCAATTGTACCTTTCAAGGAATGTATGAGTTTAATATATGCAGGGGAGGCACCTTGTTGGAAGAGAGGCAGCATTTTGTTCTACCAAATCAAATGCTTTTTTTGGTAGTTAATAAACAATAGTGGTGACTCCCCAGTCATCAAAGGAAAAGAAAAACAATTTTTCATAAAATTCTTGACAAATCTCTTCTTTCATTTTACATTTCATCCATAAATATTCATGAGATGATATTGATGTGGTTTGGGGTTGCTGGGAACCCTGAAATGTCAGGGTACAGGACAACATCCACATGGAATGAATTCACATGCTCAAACCTTCTTCCAGTCAAATGACGAGAGATTCTTAGGGCATCTTGGACTTAGTTGGGTGAGACATGCTTATATACAAAAGGACAGTGAAAGGATCTGGATGGGCTTGAGGAGTAGTAAGTATTCTGGGATGGGCCAGGTACAATAGAGAAAGATGTAAGCTAATTAGGTGATCTATGTGGGTTGACATGGGCCAGTTGTTTTGGGTGCCAGTGATCTAGGCTGCTGAAATATATGGGAAAATTCAGGGACTGGGTTGCTTTCAAAGACATAGTCTTTTCCTTTTAGGGGTCCAGGTCACATCACCCCATCAATATGATTGGATAATTGGGTCTCTCACTAAGCTTTTTGTAAACTGGTATTGCTCATAAAAAGCCTTTCCTCATTTCAATCCATCATACACTTAGGTGCCAAAGTGATTTTCCTAAAGAACAGATCTGCCCATGCCAATCCTTTAGTAAACTCCAGTAATTCCCTATTACCTACAGGATCAAATATAAAATTCTGTGCCAGTTAAATTCTTTCATAGCCTGGCTCTATCCTTTCTTTCCAATTTTATTATACTTTATTACCTTCCACAAACCTGTAATCCAGCTACCCTGGCCTACTTGTTATTCCTTAGGCACAGCCTATCTCCTGGTTGTGCATTTTTAAAAATCAAATTAATTAATTAATTTTTATTTTTCAACATTAGCTTTTATAAGATTTTAAGTTCTAAATTTTTCCTTCTCCCTCCACTCCATCCCCCCAAGACAGCATGCAATCTGATATAGGCTATACATGTATGATCATATTAGACATATTTCCACATTAGTCATGTTGTAAAAAAAGAATCAGAACAAAAGAGGAACAAAAAACAGAACCATGAGGAACAAAAAACAACAAAAGAAAGAAAATAGTATGCTTCAATCTGCATTTAGACTCTAGTTCTTTCTCTGGATGTGGATAGCATTTTCTATCATGAGTCTTTTGGAATTAGCCTAGATCATTGCATTGCTCAGAAGAGCTAAGTCTAAAAAAGCTGATCATTGCACAATGTTGCTGTTACCTTGTACTATGTTCTCCTGGTTCTGCTCACTTCACTTAGCATCAGTTCATGCAAGCCTTTCCAGGATTTTCTGAAGTCTACCTGCTCACCATTTCTTATAGAACAATAGTATTCTATTACATTCATATGCCACAGCTTGTTTAGCCATTCCTCGATTGATAGGCAACCCTTCTGATTATGCATTTTCACTGGCTGCCCCAAATGTCTAGAATGCTTTCCTTTCTCATTTCCACCCACCTGTACCTCCTTGCTTCCTTTCCTGGCCTACTTCATCCCACGCCTTGTATAAGAGGCCTTTTCTTGTCCCTACCCTGCTAGTGCCTTTTCTGAGATTACCTTCCATTTGTACCATATATATCCTTTCCCCCTTAGAAGAATGGAAACTGGGACTGTGCTTTTGCTTTTGTATCCCCAGTATTTAGCACAATGCCTGATATACAGAAAGCACTTAATAAATACTTGTTGATTGACTATCTTCTGTCTATAAGCACATACTATGTACTAGACACTAGGAATACAAGACAAAAGTGAAACAGACCTTGTTCTCAAGGAATTTACATTCTGCAAGAAGATAGACACACACACACAGAGGAAGTACTAACTGCAAAAATCAGAAAAGGTCACAAAGATGGGGTGGCATTTAAGCTAAGCATTTAAAGAAAGAAGTCTCTTTGGAACAGCTTAGTGGTGTAGTGGATAGAGCACTAGGCTTGAAATTAAGACCTCTCTTCCTGAGTCCAAATCTAGCCTCAGACACTAGCTATGTAATCCTGGATAGGTCACTTAACCCGTTTGCCTCAGTTTCCTTATCTGATTAGCTTGGAAAAGCTAATATATGATTAGCTTGGAAAAGCAGGTTGAAACCAGGTTGTAAATGACTTTAAATTCCAAACCAAGGAATTTGTTTAGGATCCTAAGGAACTACTGGAGTTTATTGAGCTAGGGAGTGACATGGGCAGACCAGTGCTTTAGGAAAATCATTTTGGTAACTAATCTCTGCCCAGGAGGACAGAATTGGAAAGGGGAGAGATTTGAGGAGTTGAGAGGTCGGAGGCTATTTCAACACTCCAAGCACAAGATGAAGAGGGCCTTGAACAGGTCTGTTGGCTGTGTAAGTAGAGAAAAGGAGATGGATATGGAAGACATTTGTCATGGTAGAATGGACAACTGAGTAGATATGTAGGAGAAAAGTGGAGTAAGGAGTTGAGAAAGACTTTGTTTCAAACTTTGTGATAGGAAGGTTGTTATTACCCTCAGAAAAAAGGAAACCTGGAAGACGAATAAGCAGAGATTTAAATTTATCTCAGTAAGGTTTACTGATGCATTTTTATTCAAAGTTTGTGTAATACTTGGCTGCCATAATCTTTCCAGTTGGCAGAGAGACCAAGTGTTTGCATGCTGAGGTGGTTTCTAGGAGTTTTTAGCTTTCTTGTTATATTAATTAATCTATATAGATTAAACTTCTTTAGGAAATGTTTTAGATAATCTATTTAGTTTGCTAATAAAGATGTGTGTGTATGTGTATCTTACAATAAAACAGACATACTGCCCATGATTAAGTAGTTCTCATTACTATAAAGTAGTATACTAGTAGTATAGTATAACTTAATAGTATCACTACTATTAAGTAGTTCTCATTACTATAAAATTACAGAGACTATATCCACAGCTTTCGTAATATGGAGAAGCCATCATTTCAATGAGAGTTATCACACCAAAAAAAAAGGTGTACAGCCTATGCTTTATAGAAAGGATTCTGTTCACTTAGTTTTTGTAAAGTGGGTACTCTTGATGCAATCTGATGATCTTTCTTGGCCAGCCCTCAACTGATGAATTCCTTCATATCCATACCAATCTGGTGTTAGCTTCAGATTCACTTCAATTCGAACAAGACATCATTCATGCCAGTGATTCCTGCCAGTGTCATTAGGCCATCATGGAGATGAATATTATAGCTCTACTTTGTCCTATCGTACATTGTAATTTTCCTGTTCTCAACACATACCACATTTCTTATTACCTTTGGGCACATGACAAAACAAATTTTAGCTATGCCTTTATTTGATTCTTTAAGAAGAACCTGTGAGCCATCATTCTATTTAACTACAATTTCTTTTTGTCTTATTCTCTTTTATGGAGAGAATGTCAAGATTGATATTATTTAATACTTCCCAGCAGTTTGTGAACTCTGTCATTGGACAAAAATGTCATATTTAGAATACTAAGTTTCTAGATAATCTAAAATTGTGATTCTTAGGATTACTTTCTCTCTTTTTTACCACTATGCCACCATTACTGCAGAAATGGAAAAAAGATTACACAGAATTGAGGGTCATTTAAATTTTTCATAGTTGTCATGGCCAAAAATCTATCATCTAGTACAAAGGTTCTTTACCTTTTTTTGTGTCATGGCCTTTTTTTGTCAGTCTGGGGAAGCCTATGAATCCTTTCTCAGAATAATGTTTTTAAATGCATAAAATAAAATACATAGCATTACAAAGGAAATCAATTATCCTGAAATAAAGTTATCAAAGTATTTTTTTTTCTTTTTGGAGGGGGGAAGGCAGGTCAATTGGAGTTAAGTGACTTGCCCAAGGTCACATGGCTAGTAAGCTGTTAAGTGTCTGAGGCTGGATTTGAACTCAGTTCCTCCTGAATCCAGGGCCAGTGCCTTATTCATTATGCCACCTAGCCACCCCTATCAAAGTATTTTTCAAAAAAGAAGTTCACAGACAGCAGGTTTAGTCTTTTCCCTATGTAGTTAGGCTGATCCACAGAAAACAGAGGGTCTGTTGTGGTTACCATGCTTAAAGTCTTTTTGGCATGGCAGAATCTACCAGGGTTTAAACAACAACAACAACAACAATGATAATAATAAATAGCATTTACATAGTACATTAAACTTTGCAAAGCTACTTTACAAATATCCCATTTTATCCGCCAGACAACTGTGAGATTGGTGCTAGTATTATTCCCATTTTTCAGATGAGGAAACAGGCAGATAGAGGTTAATTGATTTGCACAGCTTTTAATTAATTAATTAATTATCTGAAGCCATATGTGAACTGAAGGTTTCCTGACTCTTAAAGTCCATAACCCTATCCACTCTTCCTTCAACCTAGCTACTTCTCTTCTGAGATAGCCTTCAAAAACTCCGTCACCTCAAGGCCACGATGAGTTGATAATAACAATGTTGGACTTTACTTCAGCTTTTGTTCTCTTTAAATTATACTGATGGGACAGCCAGATGGCAGTGAATAGAGCCTCGGCCCTGGAGTCAGGAGGACTTGAGTTCAAATCCCACCTCAGACACTTAACACTTACTAGCTGTGTGACCTCGGGCAAGGTACTTAACCCCAATAGTCCTGCCTCCCCCCTCCAAAAAGCCAAATTAAAAAAACCAATTATACTGATCATAGCTCATATACTATAGGTTAATGAAGAGATCTAGCTGAAGGCTAGTAGGCAAGAAGTTGAATTGCCCTATGACTCAGTTTCCTCCTCTGTAAAAGAGATTCTGTCCTCTCTACTTACCTAAAATAGGGTGTGTATGTAAACAAATGAGGTATGAAAACAGTTAACTTTGAAGCCCACAGTAGATGAGGCCAAAGGGGGAAGTGAGGTTTTTGTTGTATTTCAGTCCTGTCCGACTTGTGACCCCATTTGGGATTTACTTGGCAAAGATACTGGAGTGTTTGCCATTTCCTTCTCCAGCTCATTTTACAAATGAGGAAATTGAGGCAGACAATTAAGTGACTTGCCCAGGATCACGGCAGGTAGTAAATGTCCGAGACTGGATTTCAACTCAAGAAAAAGAACCTTCCTGACTTCAGGTTGTCACTTTATTTACTTCACCACCTCCTTGAAGAAGGGTCCAAGTGATGGGATCTTCATTATGGGGTAGGTCATAGGATCTTAGCTCTAGAGGCAGAAAGGACAAGAGGCCCATCTCGTCCAACCCGAAGTTGTGATATACCCAAGGACAACACACAGGTAATAAACAGCCAAAGAGGATTTAACTCAGGACTTGTGATTCCAGAGCCAGTGCTCTTTCCACTGCAGCACCTCTTCTAGGAGGGTTAAAAGCTAATAATCTGATTTGAAAGGAGAATTCTTGTTTTTCATTGAAAGGATGAGAATGTGGTCCGTTGAAAGGGGCTGTGAATGTCAGGCTTAGGTTGGTGTTGAAAAAGGAGTCGTTCTGAGAATGAGGTTGAGGAGATGACGGAGGAATTTGGAGTAAGGGGGCCGAGGTAAGGAGTGTGGAGGGAGGGAATGAAGGGAAGAGTAAAGTTAGACATGAAGATGAACAGGTAGTGCCCAAGGTGGTGATGTAATAAGTGAGAGGCTGGAGAGGTGAGAAGGTAAAGGGTAAGACAGAAGCTGAAAATAAAGAGATTGTGTCCGGGAGAATGGTGAGGTGACAGCAAAGTGCAGAGTGGGACGCAAAGAGGTAGGTAGGCCCTGGGGATGAGAGGCTGAGAAAGGAAGAGTAAGGTCAAGACAGACAAAGGGATGGGTGTGAGTAGAGGAGTGTAGCTGTGAGGGTAAGGGGCTGAGGGGGTCATCTACCCAGGAAGTAACTGAGTGCCAAACAGACATGAGAAAAAGCAAAGAACTTCCCCCGGTCAGAGTGCACCTCGGTGGTGCGGGTGCCCTGCTGCACTACCCCTCCTCCCCACTTTCACTCGCCAAGCCTTCAGAATGAGCGCGAGTTCGGTCGCAACGGCTCCGGAACTGCCAGGATCCCAGCCTCCCGGGCTGGGGGCGGCGCCTTCGCGGGCTGATCAGCATCCCGACCCCAACCCCCTGCGACCACGCAACTCTAGGACTACAGGCCTGCCCTCTTTCACTTATACTCGCACAAATGTACGTAGGAGTAATGGGGGTGAATCGGGCAGGGTTACCCCAAATGCAGGCTGGAAATCTGAGTTGTCCAGGCCCCAACTAACTTTCTCTACCACCCCAGCCTTAATTAGCAAATGAGGACCTTGCCCCGGCGGGGCCGAGTCTCCTTTCTCAAACGTCAGCCTGACGCCTAAGAGCTCCGGGGAAAATAGGTGGGAGGTGCCTGGAGAGAGCCCGCCCCCAAAGCCCGGCGATCGCCTGGAGCCTAGGGGTAGGGGGAGGTGCTGTGGAGAAGTGGAACGGGGTTGGGGGGAGGAAAAGCAGAGGGGAAAGAGGAGGAGCCAGACAGAAGAAGGAAGAGGAACCGAAGGAAACTGAGAGCAGAAAGGTGGAAGAGGAGGGAAGAGCAGAGGAGGAAGAGGAGAAGCTGAAAGAGGGAAGAGAAACAGAAGGGAGGAGTCAATAGAAAGGAAGCAAGAGGTGCTAGGCTTCTTCAGGCCCAGAAAATCTCAAGAAGGTGGGAGATAGAATTAATGCAGGGTAAAAGTGGTCCATCTATAAACGCACCATAGGAAATAATGCAGGCAAAGATTCTTAAAGGTGGAAGGGATGTTTTGGAGTCATGTACTTCTGACCCCCTCACTACAGAGGACACTGATCTCCCCAGATAACTGATTCTCTTTTTTCCCTTATTTAATAGAATGATCAGGGAATTGGGAGTTAGGATATCTGGGTTGAAGGCTCGATTTCGTCCCTGGCCTTATATCACAGTGATAGCTGTCATGTGGAAGAGGAATTATATATTAGTCTTGCTTGACCCAAAGGGCAAAATTGAAGCTTTCTCTTAATATATAGACTTCTCTGGAAAAGGCTGATTTTTGTCATCCTTTCGCATCTAGGTAAAAGTTGAATGACTACTTCTCAGAGATGTCAGAGGCAGAATTCTTGGCCAAGTAGGGGTTGGACTTGTTGGCCTGCCAGAATTCTACCAATTCTGAAATTCTGTCAGCTTGTGATTTATTGGCTTTGGGCCTCAGTTTCCCTATATGTAAAATTAAGGGTTTGAACTTTTGGATCTTAAGGCCCATTACAGTTCTAAATCTCATAACCTCAAATAGCACTTTGCTCTCCACCACTTTGATACGTTGACTGTGTGTGTTATGGCTTCCTTTATTGCTGTCTCATCCTCCTATATATCATTAAGCATTTCTTAAGAACCTGCTAAATGCTAGAGATACAAAAAAAGCAAAACACTGCCCCTGCTCTGAAGGAGCTCAGACAAAATGTAAATAATTATGGACAATTATGCACATAAACAGTTATGACAGATATATACAGGAAAAATTGTATAGCCAATAGAGGGAAGACACTGGCATTAAAAGGAACCAAGAGAGACTTCTTATAGAAAGATGTTGTGTTATTTAGGACTAGAAGGAAGCAATAATATAGAAATAAGGAGAGAGAGTAATTCTAGGCATAGAGAAACAGCCAGTAAAAAGTGCCAGGTGTGTGGAGATGGAATTTCTTATGTGGGGAACACAGTATTTTCACCAATACCCAATACAGTGTTCTGAACACAGTAAGCACTTAGCAAATGTTTGTTATTTTGCCAGAAGTCACACAGGTATCCCAGACAGGATTCCAAACCAGTTATGGTCACTATAAATTCTATGTTCTTTCTGTTAATTGGGTGATGGAAAAACTTGACAAAATCCTGTGCCCTTGTGGTTAGGCTGCAACTCTTCCTAAGCTCCTCCAGATATACTAATAAACTCAGAGATAGGCTGAAGCAGAAAGGATTCTGGGAGGATAGGTAGATCGAAAGAAAATGGGCCTGACCAAAGACCATAGGGACATCTGGAGGATGAGACTGAGTAATTAAAGGGAGAGGTAGAAAAATTAGAAGCAGGACTGGCAGAAGGAGGGATAAAATAAAACTGTGTCTACAAGAAAGAGAGAATAATATATTTAAAATGGAAAGGACTTCACAGGCCATGTAGTTCAACCTCCTTTTACAGATGAAGAAGCTGAGGCCAAAGGAGGCTTAAATGATTTGCCCAAGGTCACACTGATAGCAAAAATCTGAATTTCTGACTCCTGAGTCAGTGTTGTTTCCATTGTACCAGGCTTACAAAGAAACAGCATTGGGCTGAGAGAGAGATAGAGTTAGCAGCTTTGACTTTGGGAGTGCTAGGTGTTAGGAAGTCTGTTTTTCTTAGTTTTCATCAGTTTCTTGTCTTTTTCTTTTTTCTTTATTTGCTAAAGTAGAAAATGTGCCAGTAGAAGAACATAGGATGTTTAGGGAGAGGAGTTGGATTATTTTAAGTTTGAACTTCTTCCCATGCTTTATCCAGATTGCCTTTTTACTAGTGGCCTTAGTCAAGTCAACAAGCATTTATTAAACACTTACTATATTTGCAGCACTGTGCTAAACCCTGGGGATATGAGTGGGTTGGTTGTTGTCCTGTGTGTTCATAGGGGACTAAAATGTTGTCACTATCTTGGGCTCAAGGTACAGTGAGTCCAACTGCTGATCAGACCTATATGAATTCAGAAGAATCTACTACAAGTTGGGCATAAATAGTTCATATGAACATTTGGAGTGAAGATGTCTCTAAATTTGCACAACTTTGTGTTTCTTTTGAGCTACTGCAATTTTGCTTTGCTCATAAAGTATAGCTTCTTCTTTGATTCAGGCCCACTTTGCTGGGCAGTACTGTGCCAGTGTCTCCCATGTCTCACAATCAGTTCCAAAGTTCTTCAGAGAGACCTTGAGAGTGCCCTTGTATCACTTTTCCTGACATCCATGTTAGCCCTTGCTTTGTGTTCTCCTTTTAAGAAAACATAGCTTTGGCGTTCAAGGAGTTGTGTTCTCTTCACTAGAATTTGAATGTTTTGACAAGTTAGCATGAGAAAGGATGTCAGTGTCCACTACCTTATCTTGCCCCTTGATCTTCAGAATCTTCCTAAGACAACTCAGAAGGGGAAGCCTTTACTTTCCTGGCATGGCACTGGTAAAACGCTAATCATGGCAGCTCACCTGAGGGCTGCTGCTGTGAATAATTTTAAGGGTCTCATTGAAAGGTATAGTGAACATTCTATTCAGAACTAAACCTTATTCAGGAAACTAAAGCATTCACAACTTATAACAACATAACAATTTATTCCTAAGGTGGCCACATAGCCTTAAACAAAACATATCATCCAGCAATACGTTCAGTATATCTTATAGCATACTCCAAAATATTTATTTATACAATTGGGGGAGGGGGTGTCTCAGGCCAGGGTCTTTCCTAGGACAACACATTGTTAAGCAGAAAATATCACACTGTCCACCCCTAGGTCATAGTAAGTTACAATCCCCTCAATCCAAACAGAGTGTCCAAGTAAAGTCCTCTTTCATCTTGACTCAAGGCCAAACTTGGCTACAGGTCCTTGAGCCTGGGTTCACAGGAAGGCAGCTCTCCTCTCCTCCTCCTTCTCTCAGCATAAGGGGAAGGGACTGCTCCACCCCAAGCGCTCCCTGCTCCTGACAGCAGCTTCCAGGGGCTCCTGTCTCCATCTTCTGCCTCTGGGAAAACAAAGCTTAACAGGGCAATAACAGTATTTACATATTTTACCAGTACCACCATCTCAATTCACTTTTAAAGCCTGGAGGTTCCTTAGTAACAGCTCTTTAAAGGGGCTTAAGCTAAGCCTCCTTCTTGTGGACAGGTCTCTGCCCTTCAACTCAATTCACTTTCACAATCCTGCATAGAGTCTCTCTTGCTACTGCCCCCAACTCTTTCAACATTCATTTTCTTCTTCACGCTCCATGCTCGATGCTCAATGCTCAATCTTCTTCCTCTGGGTTCACATTTTTAGCTTGGGGGCCCCTTAATAATGGTTACCCAGAGTCTTCTTCCGGGACAGCAGGAGTTCTCAGTAGTGAGTCCCAAGGAGACAGCAATCTTCCAGTTTATATACATGGTTTTACTCATCAAAGGCCTTATCCCTCAGCATCTAATTGGCTTAGTGCCCAAAGACATGAAAGCCATGCCTCAGTACCTAATGTGTTATAGCTGTGGATTACCAGGGTTAATCCTTCAGATGTTTACAACTTATCCTGAGGACAGGAAACTGAATTTCAAAAAGAAAAACACCAAAAATCCCACCTTGCTTGCAGTTACACTGGTATACTGTTCAGGTTTCATAGACCTACAATGAGGTCAGCACCGTAGACCTTCAGTTTAGTAGGCAATCTAATACCTGTTCTCTCCTACACTTTCCTCTGAAGCCTCCCAAATATTGAGGTAGCTCTGGCAGTGTGTGCATCAACTTCACAATCTATGTGTACAACCCTGGAAGGTATGCTGCCAAGGTAAGTGAACTTATCCACAACATTAAAAATTTCTCCATTTACTGCAATCAGTCGTTCCACGTATGAGTGGTGTGGTGCTGGCTGGTAGATAGTCTCTGTTTTCTTGGTGCTAATTGTTATGTCAAAACCAGCACAAGCAGCATAGAATCAATTCATACTTTCTTGCATCTCGGCTTCAGAGGCTGCATTGAGTACACAAAAAAATGTACCAACTCTCCCTCCACTTTAATCTTGGCTTGTAGCCTTTTCAAGTTAAATAATTTACCATCGGTGGGGTAGCTGACTTTATACAGCCCTACTTTACTCTCTTGGTAACTTGGGAAGGTTTGAGAGCATTATCCATTATCCAGAACCCGGGCAAGCCTGCTGTCATGAAACTGACATGATACTGTTGAACTTCTCCAGCAACCAAATTTTGCCATGATCTTCCACAAGCCCTCATGACTGACAGTATCAAAGGCCTTGGCCAGATTGACAAACATTATGTATAGACCTCTGTTCTGTTCCTGGCATTACTCCTGGAGTTGTCAGGCCACAAACACCATATTGACCATTTCTTGGCCCTTTCTGAAGCTACACTGGCTCTCAGGTAGAGGTCCATCTTCTATCTAGGTCAAGGATAAGCCTGGATAAGGAAGACTCTGGCAAGAATCTTTGGGGAAGGTACCACTGCTGCAGCTTCATGGAGTTGGCAGTCCCTACCTGTCCTCCTCCTGACTCACTGCTCTTCCTTCACTTTCACTGAGGAATAAGTCGGTCAGGAAGCTGCTCCATTGCCATGGCATTCAAAGACACTGGCAAGGCACTTGAGGAGCCCAAAGTGACCATTCATTGGATCTGAATCACCCTCACCAGCCACAGTGTGAAATCACTCAAGATAGTGTGTGCTGACCTAATTAGAAGAGCTTGAACTTGTTTGAATGTCCACTAAGATGCTTTGAATCACAACTAGAAAAACTTGTGGTGAAGTTTCAAAGACCTGGGATCAGTTCTAAATGAGAATCCACAAATACTATATTTATTTGCACAGTCCTTATGAAATTATTAAACAGATCACTTCTCTCAACATTGAGCCAGGTGTAGAAATTGAAGTCATCTTTGCAGATGCCTAATCAGTCATCTCTTTTAATAAATTGAGTGCAACTATTTTAAAAAAGAATCTTTCCAACAGTGATTAAGAGAGACAGACCTGGAACTCCAAAACGCACACAAAGATACTTCCCACTAAAGTCAGCTCGGCTACGAGGAACCATATCAGCATTGCAAACCAAAACCAGCCTGGCCTGGTGCCCCGGAGGCGGCTGGATGGGAGGAGCAGAGGAGTCTCTCTGGTGAGCGGATTAGCAGCAGCTGCCAGCAGCTCAGTGGGACTTGTGAATTTGGGAGGGGAGCAGTCCGGCTGAAAGGCCTCCAGAGCGGAAAAGCGAAAGGCAGAGGTTTTGCACCCGCCTCCACGTTGCAGCTTCCCGCTTGCGGCCTGCAGACAGCAGGGGGACTAAGCAATTGTTCTGAGGCCAGTGCTCTTGCGTTGAGTGGCCTGGATCCGGATCACCGTCTTGGGCCTCGGTCTTGGAGTCTTCACTATCCAGTCAGCCAGAA
>CM053586.1:176422896-176445271 GCA_028646515.1 Pseudochirops corinnae
CCTCCTCCTCCTCCTCCTCCTCCTCCTCCTCCTCCTCCGTATCCCTTGCCTTCTTCCAGTTCCCCGTGCGGGCAGGTTCCATATTGGGTAAAATCTGGGCTCGCGGAGGACCTCCCCCGACCCACCCCGCGCGAGGCTCTCGCGAGATTACGTCTAGGAGTTCCCGTCTGCGGGGGGGAGGGGGGTTGGAGTGGGGGGAGGGGAGGAGCTCGCAGATTTGCAGGCACGGGAGCCGCCGCTGGCGCGGGAGCAGCCGTCGCAGCCTGACCTGCAGCCGCTGCTGCAGCCGCCACCTCCAGGCGGAGAAACTGGCCCTTTCGTAACCCCCCCTTTGACCCTCCTCTCCCCGCCCCAGCCTTCGAGTGGCTGAGGGAAGCTGCAGGAAGGCGGGCGCAGCCCAGGGTCCTTAGTGTGGGAAGCCACCCTTGCCCGTGGCCAGGGCCACCGGGGGTGGGCAGAGACTCCGCGCGCCCCCGGCTGACAGCGCCTACGGGAGTGGAGATCGTCGGGGCAGTCGCGGCTGCAGCACCTGCGGAGCACCGGGGGGCTGCGGGGGGGCGCCCGGCCCGGGCGGGCGGGCGGAGGCGCTGGCTGACTCCCGCTGGGTCACCTCCCCTTCGCTGCTGCCGTCGGTGGAAGATGTCTCAGGAGAGGCCCAAGTTCTACCGGCAGGAGCTGAACAAGACCATCTGGGAGGTGCCCGAGCGCTACCAGAACCTGTCCCCAGTAGGCTCAGGCGCCTATGGGTCCGTGTGGTGAGTATCCCGAGCTGGAGGGTGGGACGGGGCCGGAGTTTCCAGCTTGCCTCCCAGGAGCTCAGGGATGCACCAAGCGGCAGGAATTCCCCCCCACCTCGGATAGGGCATTGCTTCCTCCTGCACACCCTCTCCTGCACACTCTCGTGCCCCTTCGTGCACAACCGAGCAAGGTTATGACAACTCATTTGCGCTTACGTAGAGCAATTTGCATTAGTAGGTTAGGTACCAGACGGTCCGGCTTGCCTAATCAAGGGGACTGACTGACTCTCTCTCTCTCTCTCTCTCTCTCTCTCTCTCTCTCTCTCTCTCTCTCTCTCTTTCTCTTTCCCTCTCTTTCTCTCCCTCCCCCCCTCCCTCTCTCACTCTCTCCTTCCCTCCCTCCCTTCCCCCCCTTCCCCCCCCCTCTCTCTTTTCAGTCCCCTCACTCCTACCCCGTAGGGCTGCTGGGAAGATGGGAATGGGAGGTCAGTTTACTGAGGAAGTCCCACTAGCAGAATGCAAGCTCGGCCCTTTATCGATCTTTTCCAGCTTCGGCGGGTGTCCGTGTCGGTTCCCCATCCGCCCCCGCAGTATGTCAGATCTGGCACGGGCTACAGACAGGCCAAACATGGGGAAGCAGCCTAAGAATGGGAGAATTAATAAGACGTTGTTCTTGGGTTAGCAAACCCCACTGGGTTTTATGCCTGATAGAGGGGGAAAATCTGGTTTTCCTTTTTTCTTTTTTTTTAAACGTCTGTTGATTAAATAAATCCCATTTCCAGAAACAGACATATTTGATGAGATTTCACTTATTTGCAGCCCTTTGTGTTTGAAATTTTGAATACACTTAAAAACACTTTTTAATGTTGACTGCATCCTGAGCTGGTTGGCAGCTGATTTTTTTCCTTTTTAATGAAAAGAAGGCACCTACTCAGCTATTGCCATTTTAGAGTTCCATGGGATAATTGCAGGCATTTTAGCATTTTTTTTTTCAAGTATTGTAGAGTTCCTGACAAAACATTTTCATTTGACTCCCCTGAAAAATGGGCCCAGTATGACATCCCTAAGATGAAAAATGGCCATTCACAGTGACAGGAGTTATATTTTTTGCACGATTTGGAAATTATTTAATTCACTTTACCAACAGTATTGTAAAAATTCCATACCACCGTGCATTTACTAGTGTACACCGAACTTTCCACATTTACTGCTAAGAAAACAGGTGTAGAATGGTTTGCATCAGAAAGACAAGAAAATGGAAAGGTTTGAAAGAGGTCATTGGCTCTGATGAATTGTAAATGTGTAGAAAGTATGTTACTATAATAATCCTTTATGTAGCATAATTAAGTTTTTAAATTTGAATTCTTAGATTTGGAAGGGACTTTTGAAATTGGCTAGTTCAGCCTTCCACCAAAAGCAAAACTGCTGCAGTGTTCCTAACAAATGTTCACTTGGTCTCAGTTTAAACAATTTAATTCATAGCTTACCATTTCACAAGGTAGACCATTCTGTTCTTCAAATATCTTTCAGTTTAAATATATATTTAGCCAATAAAAAGCCAAAATATTGTGCCATGTGATGAATTGTGTACTTTAGATTTGTGATAAATGTTGGCCTGGAAATAAATAGGTTATAGTAACAGGGTTTTTTTGGTTTTTTTTTTTTTTTAGGGTTGTGTGCATATATGATTTTAAAACCGTTCATAACACAATTTCATACTTGCCAGATAATTTCTGTTTTTAGGAAATGTTCATCTTTGGCACACTCCTTCAACATGATTCCTGTGCTCCTTAGAGTCACATCATGAATTTCCTGTTTGGTAGAATTTGCTCTGAAACTGAGATTGTGCAATTGCATCCAACAACAGATCATATTGCATTTTCAAGCTCAAAGTCTTTAATATGTGTAGCAGATTGTACATACTCTACATCTTTTTTTCCATTCTTTCCAAATGAAAATGTTTACTATAAAGCAACTGGATTGAAACAATCTCTTTTCTGAAAACTTGTCTATATTTGCTCGTTTTCAGTTTTTATGTGTGACTATTTCTTTACTGGATCATTTGGTCCATCTTAAGTAAATCAACCTTAATGAGCTCGATTTTTGTTCCCAACTAGGATTATTTATTAGTTGAATGATTTTATGCAAAATGGATTAGTTGAATTGAACTAAAGAATCTACCTGATAGATTTCTTCTTGAATGTAGAGTTTCTTTTCTTTTTGCATGAAGTAAACTGTCCATTGAGATATTCTCTTATGACAATGTGAGAATAGTAAATCAATGAATGTATTGTTTGGTTTGGTATTAACTACTACAGCTGTTGATTAGTTTAATTTATGAACTATGCCTTTAAAATAAAGTGACTAAAACATACATTCAAAGAGTTTGGGAGCAAACTCTTCAAAACCTTCATAGTTCAGATGCCTAAGACCCTTGCAACATATTTGGAGCTCTTTTGGAATTATCCATCAAAATACATTCTTGTGAATGTTTTCAGTTATAGCAAATTTTCTTCCTTTTGTGGCTGCTAACTAGTTGTTTTTCATTTGTAGGCAAGTTTCTGATGGAGTAATGTGGGTGATCAGGCTGGAAAATACTGGTGTTTTTGGTCAAAAAGCCATGTACATCTATAAAGCATTGAGACTTTTTTTGTGGTTCTTAAATTGGTCCTAAAGGCAGTTTGAAAAAAGGATCTTTAATAATGTTTTGCAGTGGCAGAAACATTGGAATAACTGTGGCTTCCCTAGGTGACTACTTTGAAGGTTCATATGAATGCACAAAATTGTTGAGTGATGGGGTTTTTTTTTTGTCTCATTCCTTTTCTGTCACATTGTGGGTTTCTTTGAAGAAAGATTTTTTTCATATAAAAAAAGCTTATAGCAGCCTGTGTAATAACTAAAGGTTGCAGATCAAAGATCAAGGAATTACAATCAGAAATTAGAATTTGTTTGGAATTTTACAAAATTATTTCCATTTTGAGAGTTAAAGGGAACTGACTTGCCATTTTAAGGAACTTTATGCATTGTCTGTAAGGGGAAATGAAGCAAAATTGTTAAGAATGTGTTGTTGCAAAGCATTGATTTTGTGGTTTTGGGACAGAAGGGGAGAATCTTTGTGGTGAATTTAAGGAAATATAAACAGGAACTTCAATTCCTTTCCTTTAGTGCACAATTTTTCGGATCTCTTGTGGTATAATTGAGACTGGTAAGCCATTTAATGTAGGGGCAGTAAGAACCATGACACCTCCTGTGTGCAAAATAGAGTTGTTATATAAATGTTTAGCATGGAGCATAGGCAAAATTCTGGTGAAAAACAATGAATAGATCTCTAAAAGAAGGTTATTTAATTGTGTTATTCTAGTCTTTGTATAAATATTACATGCTGGTGATCCAGCATCAGTTGATAAGAGATATATTTTGAAGTTTTCTGGTAGACTTGGACTTATACTGATGAGTACTCATAGTCTTAAACAGTTCTCATTGTGACCAGTGGGAAAATGCAAGGTTATGGGTTTAGTTGGGGCAGTAAGGCACTAGTGGGAAATGTGTTTTATGTAGGTGTAATAGGTGGGATACCTATAAAGTATCCCCATTTTATTGGAATAGAGACATTGTAGATCAGCCATGTTGTATGTAAAGTGAAATTTTATAAAAATTTTGAGAAGCTGATTATGTCATCAGTGTTTTAAAATAGGAGTTCATAGGGTCACAGACATAGAGCTAGAAGGGACCTTAATGATATCTCATCCAGCCTTTTTACTTTACAGATGAGGAAACCGAGGTCCAGAGAGGTTTAAGGGCTTGTCTCAGGTCACACAAGGGACAGGTCAAGGAGCTGAGATTTAAACCTAGTCAGAAGACTGCTGTGTATACTCATTCCACATCTGTGAGGCCCAGGTACAGAGAGAGTATTTAGGTTCTTGACACACTTATACTTCCTTCCTCTCTAATGCCTTTTACGTGTGTGTATTGCTCTGCCCTCTCCCTTTTCCCTCCTCTCCCCCTCTCTTCTTTCTCCTTCCTTTTTCTTTCCCTTCTCCTTCTAACCCTTTAGGGAGAGTATAAGGAGCTGGCTCTTCAGAGGTACTGTGGTTATAAACCTTTCCCGTTTGAGCTTCAACACTTGGGCCTCAACAGTTGTGGTGTGTCTTCCCATATCTCTTGTATAGCATGACCCCAAGATGTCCCTCTGTGGGAAGAGAGATTGCTCATCTCAAGTTTGTAACAGTTGTCACAATTGTGACAAGAGCAAGCTGATTTCATCCTTGCTGCTTTGGGCAGAGCTGGTGAAAGGATCAGATCACTGCTTGTGGTTGTTCAGTCATTCATTCTTGTCTGACTCTTCATGACCCCCACCGGCCATATTCCACCAGGCCCTTCTGTCCTCCACTATTTTCCCAAATTCTGTCCAAGCAAGCTCATGTTTGTTGCTTCCATGACACTATCCATCTCATCCTTTGCCATGTTCTTCTCCTTTTGCCTTCAGTGTTTCCCCGTGCGTCTTTTCCAGTGAGTCCTGTCTTCTCATTATGTGGCCGAAGTATTTAAGCTTCAGTCAGTATTTGTCCTTCCAATGCATAGAATAAATTCTTTAATTATTGATTGACTTGATTTCCTTGCTGCCCAAGAAACTCAGAAAAGTCTTCTCCATCCCACAATTCAAAATGGTACTTTCAGTTCTGTGGCACTCAATTATCCTTATGGTCCACCTCTCTCAGCCATACATTACTCCTGGAAAAACCATAACTTTGACCATACACACCTTTGTTGTCAAGGCGATGTCTCCACTTTTAAGTATGCTCTCCATATTTACTATAGCTTTCCTTCCAGAGAGCAAGTGTCTTTTAATTTCCTGGCTACAGTCACTGTCTGCTGTGATCTTTGAGCCCAAGAACATAAAAGCTGACGCTCCTTTCATTTCTTCTCCCTCCGTTTGCCAGGAAGTGATAGGACCAAGTGCTGTGATCTAAGCTGTTTTTTTTTTAAGGTTAAACTTCAAACCAGTTTTTCACTCTCCTCTTTCACCCTCACCTTCACTTTCTGCTATCAGAGTGGTATCATCTGCATTTCTGAGATTGTTGATGTTTCTCCCAGGAACCTTAATTCCAGCTTTTGATTCATCCAGCCTGACGTTTCATATGATATGCTCTACATATAAGTTAAATAAATAAGGTGACAATATACAGCCCTGCCTGCTCCTTTATCAATCTTTAACCAATTAGTTGTTCCACGGTTGGTTCTGACTGTTGCTTCTTGACCCTCATACTGGTTCCTCAAGAGACAAATAAGGTGATATGGTGCTCCCATCTCTTTGAGGACTTGCCAGTTTGTTGTGATCCACACAGTCAAAGGCTTTCATGTAGTCAATGAAGCAAAAGGTCATCATTAACTACTCATCAAATTACCTATATTATTACTGAAATTGGTCTTCTGTCAAAATTGATGTCAGAACAGGGACTTATTGTCCAAAGATCTGACTTTTTAAAAAATTACAAACTGAATAAATGGCCAAATTGAGGAATTGTGTGTTAGAAAATTTTCAGTACAGATTTATATAAAGATGAGAATATTCTGATATTTCCCTGGATCTGTGATCTCATCAATCTAGGTACTTATAATGTGTAATTAGAGCTAATTACACATCTGCCAAAGTGATTTTCCTCAAGGGCAAATTGACTATCTCATTTACTCTTCTCCTCCTTTCCCCACATACATACTGGGTATTCTCCAGTGGCTTCTTATGATATCTGGGATTAAATATAAAGTCCTCTGTTATTTAAAGCTCTTCATAACCTGTTTCCTTCCCATCTTTTCATTGTTCCTATACATTACTTCTCTCTATACACTCTGCAGTTCAGCCATACTGGCATATTTGCTTTTCATCACACAATCCTTACTGTCCTGTTCCCATGCTCCGTGGATGGAATAGTCCTCCCTCCTCAACTGCAGAATCTTTGCTTTCTTTCAAGATTCACTTGTAATACAGGAGGTCATTCTTGGTGGCTTCTCCCACCCTCTAACCCAGGTGCTAGGGCTTTTCCCTCTAACATTACCTTCTATCTTGTTAGTCTGTATGTATCTTATATATGCCTGTGTGTTTTATCTCCTTTTCAAATGAAAGCTTCTTGAGGGCAGAGACCATTTTTGTTTTTTCTTTATATCCCAGTGCTTAGCATGATACCTGGCATGTAATAAGCATTTAATATATGCTTGGTAGTGGCTGGCAAATAAACTGTCTTTGAAATCTTTTCTAAATGCATTGTAGCCATCTTATACTATGGAATTTCGTATAAGGATGGTTCATTCTGGACTCCAACTGCCCAAAGATACCAAAAAGCCATTATTAGAAGGTGGACCCCCATTTCATAAACTTCACAGCAAGTCTCCAGTGTTCTGGGATTTTTTGTTTTTGTTTGTTTTTTTAGTTTTGATTGATGTAGTTTTTAAAATACCACACTTTTTACGAGTATCCCTCTCCCTGCCCGAGAGCCATCCCACATAACAAATAATATTTTAAGAGACAAAAGAAGAGAAAAAGAGGAAAAATCAGCATAACTCATTATCAGCACATTAAAAAGTCAATATTGAGCAAGTCTAAAAATATATAATGCACAGGACTTCTGGACCTTCTGCCTCTGCAAAGTGGAGGGGTGGGAGTGTCTTCTGCGATTCTTTTTTCTTTTAAGCTGTGCTTCTTAATTTGCAACATTCACTTTTCATTGTGGGGGGGGGTTCTTTCTGTTTAAGTCACTGTAATCATTTATATTGGTTTTTTTTATTCTCTTAACTTCACTTTACATCAATTCATATAAGTTTCTATAATTGTCGTTTCTTACACAAAGTAATATTCTATTATACTCATGAGCCACATTTTTTTTAGCCATTCTTCAGTCAGTGGACATCTACTTTGTTTTCATTTCTTTGCTATTCCAATGTAGGGTATTTAGTGTTTGCAAGCTCTTTCTCCTTAAGCTGAACAGTTGCAGAAGATGCCCCTGTCATCCTAGCAACCACAGCTATTTTGAGATAGTTTGCATTTTTAACTGCTTTTTGATCTATCACCACTTATCAAAACAGTGTCTTTTTTCCTTCTTGGCTCTTTAAGTGATTTAGAAATGTCTTATCATCACAACAACTCTGGGAGGCAGACTTAACTTGCTGTGGATTAAAGGACTACTGAATGATGAAAGCTGAATTTGAACTCATGTCTTCTAGGACCATAGTTGTGTCCACTGAACCTAGGTCTCTACAAATGGATCAGTTCCCATATGTATAAGTATTTACAGTGGGAGAGGAAGAAGTAGAGAATGAGGATAGAGAGCTTAAATGTGACAGATTTGCCCCAGTTAAACTCGTAGTGGCTTTACTATAGAAAGTGGGACAACTGCTCTGGAGGAGAGTGACTTTGGACCATCACTTTACCTTTGCCCTGTCCCTTTGTTAAAGTGCCTTCCTGCTGAAGGTGAAATAATAGTCTTAGTTTGGCTGCTTTCTTTTCTTTTCCTTTTCACCCCCCTTCTCTGTTTTGCTTCCCAGCCTTGGCAGTGCTTAGCACCACTTGTCTGGCTTCTTTGAACCGTAACATTTTGCCTGAATCTTCCCTCCTTTGAGGGCCAGCTCTGATGCTGTCATTAATGGGTTAATTTGTCTTTTCTAGGTTTTACTAGAAGCTAGAAGAAAGGAAGCCATATGATGGATGGAATTTCTGGATTAGCCCAGGGGCAGTTTGCAAAAGGGAAGAGTTTAAATGTTAGTTGGGTGGTTTTTTGGTTGCTTCTTTACACCCCTCCATTTGGGCTTTTTTTCCTTTCCCCAAAATGTTTAAGCATTCGGTGTCTTCTATCTTACTTAATTCTGCTTCCCAACCTTAGCTCTTGTTCTGAATATCCTCTTCACACCAGTAATGTTTGCTTACTTTTATTTCTGCTCTTCCTTCTCTTCTAACAAATGCCTTACATTTGTATAGCCCTTTATATTTTGCACAGAGTATTTTCATGCACATTTTTTTATTTGCCTTGTAAGGTAGTTAGGGTGAATGTTTTATCCCCCTTATAGATGAAGAAAGAAACTCAGAGTTGAAGTAACAACTCATAAGTAGCAGAGCTGAGACTCAGACCCTGGGTTTTCTGCCTACTAGTCTGGTGTTTGTTCCACTCTATCATCCTGATTTAGACTTCTTGACTGCATGTGATGGTGAAAAAAAAGAGAACAGTGTTCTAACCTGTTTCCTGCATCTTTGTTGCTGCAAAGAGTTTTTCAGTCTGTTAATTTAAAAAAGATCTTTTTGATTCAAAATTAAATTATCCCTCAAAAATCTCTCAAATTTGGGTGGTTCTGCTTTCTTTTGCTGCTGCCTCCCTCATTCCCGGCCACACTCCTTTTACTGCTTCCTTTATCAATAGACTAAGAGAACACCATCATCTGTTTGCAGCAAATAACTCTCAGTTCCCTTGCAAACATAGATTCCCATGACAACATAACAAAAAGGTCATGAGTAAATGTTTATTTCTCCTAGGCCTGCTGCTTGCTTAACTTTAGACCCTGAACATGTAGGCACATGTTAATTTTGAGTAATTATTGTAAATTACTCCTTTTACCCTAGCACCTAAAACTTGAGCTTTGGGTGTATTGTCATTGGGTCCACAATATCTCTCAAAAAATTATTTCTTGATTAGTCCACATGACAAAATAAATATTGGAGAAATAACAATGGGGAAAGCATCTTACATGTGATGGATATTTAACAAATATTGAATTATTTCTTTTAAATGAGCACTGGACTATTCTTTAGAAGGTTTGGGTTAATTTTGTTTGTTTGTTTTTTGCATCCCTGGTTAGACCAAACAGGTTTGAGTACTGACTGTAGGTAATTAGCCATGTGATCTTGGCTTCCTTGTCTGTAAAATAGGGATAGATAATACCTGTCCTGTCTTCCTCACAGGATTGTTATGAGAACCAAATGAGAATATGAATTTGAAAACCATTATGTGTGATATATAGAATATATGTGTCTGTATATAGATAGAGTATGTGTGTGTGTATAGCTATATTATGGAATACAAACCATGTATATAAATAATACATGGGATTCTCCTGGTTTCCTTCAAATGTTTCTAGATATTCATGGGATTTTCACTGGGATTGCTTTGATATTCCCTGTGTTTTTTCTCCTCTGCTTTCTTTAACTCAGCCATGATTACCTAAAGCTGCCTTTATAACCTCAATCCATCTCTTCAAGGCTGGTTGTAAGTAGTGTACCAGGCAGAAAACCAGATTGTCTGGGAGGTGGGAGGAAGAAAAGAGGCTGAGGGTGAGTGTTTGTTTGGTTGATATGATTCAGAACCAAAAAGTGGTTAAATCATCACTCATAATTAAGGGGTCAGAATTTCTTGTTTGATGTGTTGAGAAGTAAGGGAATATTAAGTTTGGGGAAGAAGGTAGATAGATGGAGCTAGACCCTGGAACTACGCTTGAGAACTATATCTAAGGTAACTTTAGCAACCTTCAAGTCCTCCTGCCTTTTAAATGCACCGCCACGGTGGACTTCCTTGTCTTATTTAGCTTGAGGGTAAATCCTGCCAGGAGTTGAGAATTCTTTTCTGTGACTTCCTCATCATGATGGGAGAAGTAGCCTAATTCCCCAAACAGACTTTACCATAACTCTTTATTTTCCTCTTTCACAAATTTAGACAGACCAATCAACAAAACCAGCGCTTGTAGTACGTATTATAGGAGTAGATACAAGATTTATAGAGAAAATAAATAGAAAGCTACCTTAGGGGAAAAGACACTAGGAACTAGAGGAGTGGGAGTGGGGGAAGAGAGAGGGGGAAAGTCTCTTCCTGAAGGTAGCATTTGAGCTGAGTCTGGCAGATTAGAATCTCTGAGAGGCAAAGGTTAGGAATGAGTGCACTGCAAGGGTAGGGAGCAGTCAATACAGAAGGCACAGTCTGGGTATGAAGTGCTGGTCTGAGGAATAGCGGTTACACCAGTGTGACTTGGGTATGGACTCCACAGAGGGCTGTCAGTCTGGAAGGACTTATCATTTGCTGTGTGTCTGACCCTGTACTAAATGCTAGGTATACAAGTAAAGGCAGACACTGCCTCTGCCCTCAAAGCTCGTTTGCTAAAGAGAAAAAGGGATAAACAGGTAAATGAGTACAAACAAGATGATACCAAATCTGTGAGAAGTAATTCCAGAGGGGAAGTCAATAGCATATGGGAAAACAAAGAAAGGCCGTTTGCTGAAGGTAGCATTTGAGCTGAGTTTGAAGGAACCCAGAGAATTTTAAGAGATGAGAGGTGAGGAGGGAGACCTTTCAGTCACAAAGTCAGGGAATTGGGAGGTGGAATGTAAAAAGGATGGAAACGTAGGTAAGGGGGGGGGAGGTTAATGAAGAGTTTTAAGTGTCAAATAAGATTTTATATTTGATCTGGAATATAATAGGGAGCTACTGGAGTTTATTGAGTTGAGGGGTGACATGGGCAAAGCTACTCTTTAGGAAAATCACTTTGGCAGCTGTGGGCAGAAACCTGAGATAGGGAGACCAATTAGGAAGGTTACTGCATTAGTCCTGAAAGCTGATGAGGGCCTGAATTGGGATAGTGACCCTATTGGGACCAAGGAACCCACATTATTTGTACTCTCTTTGTTTAGTACAGGCCTTTCACATCCTCAGAGTTGATGTGAGAAAGTGAGAAAAAGGAGTAAAGGAAAGTGACACTGAGGTTGAAAACCTGGGTGACTGACAGATACTGAATCTGGCTGCCATTGCTTTAATCATAGCACTCCTAACATCTTTTTTTCTAGAAATCCTTATCAGACTTAAATCATTATCATCTTAAACCTGGTTTTCTCTTCTGCAATTTTTATTAAATACTACTGACTAAATTAAAATTATCTTTTTTACACAGTGTAACAAACTTGCTACTGAAAATTTTCCTTTGGTTCCTTGTTTGGAGTATCAAATTTAAGTTAAATTTGATGCCATATTCTTCTTACCCTTCTATGTGAGAAAGGGAAGGGAAGGGAATAAGCATTTATACAACACTTATTATGTGGTAGGCCAACTGTGCTAAGCACTTTTTACAAATGTTATGTCATTTTGTCTTATTGGGAAATATTCTGGTGTGTAAGTTGGAACCTCTTCTGCATACAGTAATTTATGGTTAGAATCCTAGAAAATTAGAGCTGAAATGGAACCTGAGCAATTGTCTAGTCCAGAGATGTCAAACTTGCTTAATTTAGCTGACCCAGATTAAAATCTAATTGGAAAATATTTAATAAAATAAATAAGAATATAATAAAACACAGATAATGTTAATTTGAGGTTTTCTAAGCCAATATGTGGCCTGGAGGAATCCTTTTCTATTTGAGTTCAATAGTACTACTCTTGTCTAGTACTCCCCATCCCCTTCTATTATTTTATTGGTGCGAAAACTGAAGGGAAGGGGGGGGAAAGTGACCTGATTGTAAAAAGTTATGTGCAGTTTGTCTTCCCCCATTAGAATGTTAGCTCCTTCAGGGAGTCTCTTTGCCTTTCTTTATGTTCCCAGTGCCTGGAGCTTATGGTAAACAGTAGCTTGATAAATGTTTGTTGACTGCCATGATGGCTAATTTGGCTGACTTGACCACAGTCACAGTGAATTATTTATGAGGAATAAATTATTTTCTAATGGAGTAGATATTGATAGATGTTGTCCTGACAAGTTAAACATTGGAAAGGATGGGAGTGAGATAAAGACACTGATCCTGTAGTAACCTTCTCTTTTTTAAAAAACGTATTTAACAGTTTATTTTTTCCCAATTACATGTAAAAACAATTTTAATATTTTTTTCAAACTTTGAGTTCTAAATTCTCTTCTTCTCTCCCCTCCCCCGTCATTGAGAAGGTAAGCAATTTGATATAGGTTATACATTTATATGTGTGTAGTCATATGAAGCACCTTTCCATGTAAGTCATTCTGTGAAAGAAAACACAGACAAAAAACCCCCCAAGAAAAATAAAGAACGTAAAGAAAAAGTTATTTGATCAGTATTCAGGCTCTACCAGTTATTTCTATAGAGATAGCACCATAAATTCTACAGAATTGTCTTTGATCATTGTATTGCTGAGAATAGCTAAGTTATTCATAGTAGATCATCATACAAGATTGCTGTTACTGTATCTAGTGTTCTCCTGGTTCTGCTCATTTCACTTTGCATCAGTCCTTCCAAGTTTTTCTGAGAGTATGCTCCTCATCCTTTCTTAAAGAACAATGGTACTCCATCACAATCATATACAACAACTTGTTCAGCCATTCCTCAATTGATAGACATTCTCCCAATTTCCAGTTCTTTGCCACCACCAAAAATTGCTGCTATAAATATTTTTGTTTTTTATCCCTTTGGCATACAGACCTAGTAGTGGTATTGCTTGGTCAAAGGCTCTGCTCTTTGGACAAAGTTCCAAATTGCTCTCCAGAATCATTGAATCAGTATACAGCTTCACCAATAGTACATCAGTGTTTCATTTTCCCACGTCCCCTCCAGCATTGATCATTTTCCTTTTCTGTCGTATTAGCTGATCTGACAGGTGTGAGGTAGTAGCTCAGAGTTGTTTTAATTTGCATTTCTCTCATCAGTAGTGATTTAGCGCATTTTCAAAAAAAAGATTATAGATAGCTTTGATTACTTTGAAAAATGCTTGTTCATATCCTTTTGACCATTTATCTATCAGTCGAGGAATGAGCGGCTGTTATTCTATAAATTTGACTCAGTTTTCTATATGTTTGAAAAATGAAGTCTTTATTAGAGAAACTTGCTGTAAGAATTTTTTTTCACAGTAATGATTACCAACTGTGTATTTCCATTCTGTTTTCCCTCTGTTTATCCTAATCTCTCTCTTCTTTTACTCTGTACTCTGTTCTACTACACTATTACAATACAACTTTACTTACTTTTGTTCCAGCCTTTCTGTTTAGCATTCTGTTTAAATTAAATTACCATGAGATAATCTTAAGATTACAATTAGTAGTGATTCAGTGAAGATTCATGTTATTTGCTTCTTGCTGATGGGCTAAAAGGAACACTGTGTTTTGGTAAATTCTGGGTACTATTTAAACTTCCTGAAACGTGTCCCTGACAGTTCCCAACTGACTTTGGAATTCTGGTGCAGTGACTTATTTCATAGCCTCATACATCTCCTCTCAGAGCCAGAGTTTAAAAGTCTTGCATATTTGGTGCTTTATTTAATACCTCGACCACCTCCTCAGAACACTGTCATTTTTCTCCTCTCGTCACTTTTTTCTTAACTCCTCGATCCTATGTTCTTCCAACATTCTTTAACTCTTGGTTTAATCCACAACTCATTTTTCAGAGCCTCTGTTCTGTCTATGTATTTATTCCTTTAAGTGATAAAACTTTACCGCAAACATTCAGAATGATAATAACTAACATTTACCTAGCACTTTAGAGTTTGCAGATTGCCTTTTGAGTCTCACTGCAGTGCTCTGAGAGAGGTACTGCGAGTATATTATTTCAAGTCTCTCTCCCCAGTTCATTCATCTGGCCAAATGTCCACAAGATGATCACCAGTACTAGAAACATGTTGAAAATTGAACTTCTCTTTTCCTTTTATTTCCTCTCATTTAAACAACAGGCAAACCTTTCATTATTCTATATCTTGGAGTAAGATCATCTTTAAGGGCCTGCAGAAGAGCACTAGCTTCTTAGGGACGGTTTCTTTGCTATATAGCTCTTACTTACATGAACTGAGTGCTGGGGGGATGGGGAGTGCGGGGTGGTGCAGGGAGGGTAAATGAGGGGTGGTGGTGGGAGAGGAAGCTCCTAAATTCATTTCCTTTTACTTTCTTGGGTCTTATAATTTTCACTGAAGCAGAGTCTACCTACTGCTCCATGCTTAAATCTGGACCTTCAAAAAACTGGTGCTTCCCTCTAAATAAAACTTACAGTCATACCCCTATATAGGAATGCTCCAAATAATATTATTTCACATTATCATATATAATATGCTAACATTTAAAAAAAAACCTTCATCTTGTTGCTCTTAATATAAGCTTAAGCTCTATGTAAGTAGTAATCAGCAGATATTAAGAACCTGCTATGTGCTAGGCACTGTGAATAAAAAGACAGAAAAAATTAGTTCCTATATTCAAGGAACTTAAGCCCTGCTGCTAGGGAGGTTTAACATATGCACAGATAAGTAACTACAAAGTAATAGAAAGTCAGATACACAGACACATTGTTGGTAGAGCTCTAAATTCACACAATCATTTTGGAAAGCAGTTTTGCAAATAAAGTGGATAAAATGTTTATATCCTCTGACTCTGATTCCATTGCCAGATATATATCACAAGGAGGTCTTTGAGGCCCCATCCCAGCACTTTTAATGGTAACAAAGAACTGGAAACAAAGTAGATGCCTGTTTCCTAGAAAATGGCTAAACAAATTGTGGTACCTGAATGGAATGGACTATTATTGTGTTGTATGTGGCACATGATGGGTGCTCAATAAATGCATTTTGATTGATTGTAAGAAAGAGGTTTCAAACTCCCTGAAAACCTGCAGAATTTCCCAGTAGTGCTTGAACCATATTAAATATATTGGGAAATGTTTTACAACAGAAATATAATCCAATACAGTATAGATAGTTAACTTACAGTTTTTCTAGGTCAATATACCTCTCTTTCTATTTGCGTTTTGATACCACTGTTGTAAAAAACCAAGTACAAACGATCCAAAACAATGCCAAAAGACTCGCCATGTAAAACACTCGCCACGTCCAGAGAAAGAACTGTGTATACCAATCTGAATGTAGTTCAAAGCATACTATTTTCACTTTTTTTGGTTTTTTGTTTTTTCTTTCTCATGGTTTTTCCTTTTTGTTCTGATTCTTCTTTCACAACATGACTAATGTGGAAGTATGTTTAACATGTACATGTATAACCGGTAGCATATTGCTTGCTGTTTTGGGGAGAGGAGACGGAAGAGATGGAGAAAAATTTGGAACTCAAAATTTTACAAAAATGAATGTTGATAACTATCTTTACATGTAATTGGAAAAAAATAAAGTACTATTAAGTGCAAAAAAAAAAGCAGAAGAAAAACTCAATTAAGTACAGAAAAGCATGGAAAAACTTCCATGAATTGAAGCAGGGTGAAGTAAGCAGAGCCAAGAAAACAATATGCATAATGACTCAATGTAAATGGAAAGAAAAACCAGCACAAAACAATAAAAAAAAACTAGTTTGACCCCAAAAAAGAGATATGAGAAAAAAAACCTCACTTTTTGCAGAGATGGGGGTGGAGGAAGAGGGCCATGTGTGGGGAAGACTGCATATATTAATCAGATTTTTTTACTATATTAATCATCCTTGCTGATTTTTCTCTCTTCCTATTGAAAAAAAAATTCTTTGTTATATAGGATAGCTCTCTAGGAGATGGAAAGGGATACAGAAGGAAATTTGGGCTATATAGGAATAGAAGTTTTCAGTAAACATTTATTAAACAAATAACAACAACAAAAAACCCAAATCCCACCAGTAATAGAATAATTCTAAGAGGTAAAGAACGTAAAATTCAGAAGAGCAAGAAAGGCCTCATGTGAGGGTAGCTAGGCATTTGTGGGAAGCTAGGAGAAACAAGTGCATTTCAGACATAAGGGGAAAAGCCTGAAGAAAGGCATGGAGTGCCTTGGCTTAGTGCCTGACACATAGTAGGCACTTAATAAATGGGTTATCGTTTGATTGATGGAAGCAGGAAATGGAATATCTTATTTGGGATACAGCTAGTGAGTCATTTTGACTGAAGCAAGAGTAGATGAAAGGAAATATAGAATAAGATTGGAAAAGGAGGTAGAAACCAGAGTGTAGAGAATTTTAAATGTCAAGCTGGAGACTGATTTTATCCTAGAGGCAGTCGGGAGGTATTAAAGATTTTTGATTAGGCAAAATGACACATTCATCTGTTCTGGGTATTTCAGTTTGGCAGCTGTGTTGATGACACTATTTTGAAATTTTGATTTATTGTTGATTTGGTATAGGTTTCTCACCTATCTAGAAGATTTTATATTAGCAATGTATTGAGCACCTGCTAAATGTTCTGTGCCACCAGTTCTCAACTATTTTTTGTGTCATGGACTCCTTTGGCAGTTAGACCTCTGAATCCTTTTTCAGAATGTTTTTAAATGTATAAAGTACATGAGATTACAAAGGAAGCTAATTATATTGAGAGAGTCATCAAAATATTAAAAGTTCCAAGGATATCAAACAGGTGACCTTTCAGTCACAACCCATACCTTCTGACCACATGTATCTATCTGACCTCTTGTGTCTTCCCTAACCCACAGGGGTTCCTTACTCTGGCTACGTGACCTAACCATTTTCATAATTTGCCTCTCTGTTGTCCTTCTTTATGTCACTTTTCCTACTCAGTTCTTTGTTGCTAATATGTTATAGTCTGTTCACACCCATCATACTCCTCTCTTCTCTTTTGGGTTACCTATAATTTTAACTCTTCAGAGACTGCAATGCTCCCTGAGTCATAGCCATATATCTTCTCCAAAAGAATGTTGATGTTAAAAAGAAAGACGTCTCCATCTATAAGGATTTTTTCTTTTATGTGGACAAAAGTCACAGAGGGGATATATAATTCAGTTGGAAAAATAATACCTATAATATTAAAGATTAAATATTAAGGATTAGAGAATAATACCAAAGAGTTTATGGCTTGGTACTATTATATTTTCAGACTAAAGAGTTCAGAAAAGAAAAGGATCAACTTAAGCTTGAGTAGTCTTGATGATTTATTGGAAAAAAGATAGGTAAAAGAAGAATTTGGATAGATGGATAGGAGGGGAAAAGGTATTCCATGTGTATTTGGGAAACTATAAAGAGATTGGACTCATTGGAAAAGGTCCAATCCAATTCCCTCATCTCATTAACTCTTATTTAGGTTTTTAAAGAGGTGTTCCATGTGTATTTGGGGAGCTCTAAAGAGAATTGAACTCATTAGAAGATACCATTCCAAGCCTCTTGTTTCAATTAACTCTTATTTAGGTTTCTAATATTGAAGGTAATGAGCCAACTCATTTTCAAATCCCCAGAGCACTTATTAGAACTGAAAACATTCTCTCTCTCTCTCTCTCTCCGTCTCTCTTTCCAAGTAGTGTTTTTTTTAATCTGTTGTTTATTACGTACTTAACAAACACCAGTTAACATGAACCTTTCTCTGTACAAAGAAAACAAACAAAAAGATTACACATAAAACTAGAGATCTGCTACAATCAACTTACCTCTTTATTTGTTTTTATTTGTTTTGAAAGTAAAAATAAGGCTTCCATCTACATTCAGATTCCATCAGTTCTTTCTCTGGAAATGGATATTCCTTTTTCATCATAAGTACTTTGGAATTGTTTGAGATCATTGTTATTGTTGAGAATAACCAAGTCATTCACAGTTCTTCATTGTATATTGTATGTTATTTTGTACAATGTTTTCCATATTCTGCTCACTTCAACTTGCCCGAATTCATCATATAAGGCTTCCCAGGTTTTTCTTTTTCTTTCTTTTTTTAATACTATATCCTTTAATAGTACTCCTTACTGACCAGTGTATGAATTTAGCATTCACAGCAAATATATTTTGGCACTTTTTATTTCCATAAGATGGCAAGTAACTGTGTAAAATGAGTTTATCTCAATGGGATCATAGCATATACAAGGTTGGAATGCCCATATTAATTAAGTAGAACATATATTGTGTTAGAACAGGGGAGGGAAACCTCTGTAGATGTTGCAAATTCAGGTTCCAGCATTCACTTCAGCTCAATTCAACAACTATTAATTAAACCCACACCTTATACGAGTATCACATTAAGACAGTGGGAATACTGAGAGAAGGAGAAAGCCTCTTTCCTTGGACAACTTAGATTCTTCCACTGTGAGAGGTGGGCTAGAAGGACAAAAATAATTAGACACGAGATCATTTGGGGAGGCAGAAAGTAGTTACAACTGGGAAGAATCAGGAAAGGTGTCACATGCAAGTGTTACGTGAGCTTAGCCTTGAAGGAAGCCTGGCCTTCTAAGAGACAGAGCTGAAGAGGTAGAACATTCCAGACCTGGGGAATAGTCCATTGAATGACATAGGCTTGGGAAATGGAATGTTATATTTGGGGAAAAGCTAGCAGACCTGTTTAACTGAAAGTGAGTGAAGGGAAGGAATGTGAAGTCTTGAAAGGTAGGTAGGGCCAGATTGAGGAGGATGTTAAAAGCTAGTGTAAGGAGTTTGCATTTTTTCCTACAAACATTTCACCTAGGAAACAGCCACGTTAATGCCTAGAGTTACCAAAATACAGCATGACTTTTAAAGTGTTTAGTGGCAATATCTAAAAAGTCAGATGATAAATAACTTTATTCCATGAAAGTCGGTTTTTTTTCTTTGTGACTTTTGTCATATTTTCTCTTTACATTTTTGCTTTTTGTATTCCACCCTCTCTACTTTTATCTTTTTTCCCCTGTTTCATTCTTTTTGTCTTCCTCTATTTCAGTCACTTTCTTTCTGTCTTTTAAATCTCTATTAGGAGCATAGATCCAGAGCTGGAAGAGATCTCAGTGGACTTCTAGGGCTGCTCTAGGACTTCTTAAATCTGTGTTTAGAGAATCCCAAAGGATTCGTAGATTGATTTCATGGGGTCTGTGAACTTGGATGGGAAAATACATCTTTACATTCATTAATCTTTGACTGAAATTTAGCGTTTCCCTCAATTATGAATGTAGGCAACAAATCATCATTCTGAGAATAGATCTAGAGGCTTGGCCAAGGTCATACAGATAGTAAGTACTGGAGGCAGAATTTGAACCCATATCTTATTCCAAAGTCAGTGTTTATTACATTGTATTATACTCCCCCCCTTGCCTTAACAACACAATATAGAACTGCAAGGTTATTATTAGCTGTAATATATCACTATTCATTGAATTTTGTTTTAAACTTTCTATTTTTGGCATGCAATTCACAAAAGCTTTTTAAGCTGTGTTGGGGATGGAAATAAGGGCAGATTGCTACTATAAAAGGTCATTCTTTTGACAAGATAGTAATTTGAACAGTTTTCTTAGCAGACTATAGGTTCTGATGGGGTGCAGGCTCTGGGACCCCCCTTGAGCTCTCCTTGAATCTTTGAGGTACAGGCTCTGGGAAACCCCTTGAAGTCTGATTAAATCTTCCCACTTGATGAGGCATTTGCAGAGGCCAAAGTTTTTCATTGTGGCTGGGCCCAAATCTCTGTTACTAGCCTAGCCCTCCATTGTTCATCTACTTCCCACCCTTGAGTCTATCAAAATATCAATCCACCCTTGCATTGACCTCATTAACTCCTCCTGAAGACCCTCCCCAAATTCATTACTGGAATCTGACCTCATTGACTCCTGAAGACCCTCCCCAAACTTCTCCTCTAGACCACCCCTAGATACCTCTGTATATAAGACCCCATCTTCCCTCCATGTGGTGTGAGAGTGCCATAGAATGACCTAGCATAGACTGGCTCCTTAAGAGTCTACCCCATATGGGAAACCACCAATAAACTTAACTTTTCTGTGGCTGAGAAGACCTGAGTCGAACCCCCTCGGCAGGACCTGGTGTTGGTACCTGGGGTCCAGATTTTTCTGAAACCAATCCTGCTCATCTTTTCTTATGGCACAATAGCATTTCATCACAATCATGTACCATAACTTGTTCAACCATTCTCCAATTTATAGGCATCCCCTCAATTTCCATTTCTTTGCTATCACAAAAAGAGCTGCCATAAATATTTTTGTACATATGGGTCCTTTTCTTTTTCTTTAATATCCTTGGGCCATAGCCGTAGTGATATTGCTGGATCAAAGAGGGTAGGCACAGTTGTACAGACCTTTGGACATAGTTCCAAATTGTTCTCCAGAATGGTTGAATCAGCTCACAGCTCCATTAACAGTATATTATCCCACTTGTCATTTTCCTTTTCCATTGTATTTACCGGTCTGATAAGGTGTGAGATGGTACCTCAGAGTTGTTTTAATTTGTGTTTCTCTAATCAGTAGTGATTTAGAGGATTTTTAAAAATATGACTATAGATAGATTTAATTTCTTCTTCTGAAAACTGCCTATTCATATCCTTTGACCACTTATGAATTGGGGAATGACTCACATTCTTCTACATTTTACTCAGTTCTCTGTATATTTCCAAAATGGTTACCTCCTTTTTAAAAGTTGTATAATAAAGTTAGCATGTTAGGTTTAAAGCTTCTTTGTGTCCCCTTGTGAACTTTCCTCAGTTTTCTTCTGTTTGGTTTTAAAAATTCTTTTTCCATCTAGAAAGACTAGAGTTTAAATGGAGACTTGAAGCAATACATGCTATCATTCTTTTTCATGTTTGGTTTTGTTTCTTTTTTTCCCATTGTTCACTCATTGGTTACAACCCTTCTATACAACCAGACTATTGTACAGTGTGAAAGTATTTGCTGATCTCATACATGACTGCCTGCCACCATGGGGGGAGGAGAGAGAGAAAATTTGAAACTCAAGGGATTGTCGAACTGAATCTTGTAAACTAAAAGTAAATAAACTAGTCAATGGAAAAAAAATTCTTTTTCATTATTGCTCTTGCCCTCCCACCCCTCCCCCCAAAATCCTCCCTGAATTAAAAACAAAACAAAGCCTTCCTTGTGTCAAGTAAATCCTATCAAGCATAACTAGTCTGTACTTAGATCATGTTCAGATAGCATTGTGAGGCAGATGCTCTTGTATCTGGGCTGTGGGTCATTTGAGGTTCCTTTTGCCAGTGCCCTGGGCTTTAATTTGTCTGGATTCTGGAGGTACATTAAATTTCAGATGATTAAAGTTTCAAGGTCAGGTGGAATACAGGTTAGTGACTTCTGAGGGACTTCTCCAGGTGATTATGGAGTCCCCCTGGACATCCTGGTAATGCCTGATTGGTTCTCTCAAATGTACTTTTTCTGAGTTGATGTCAGGTGGCCTGTGATGTTGGAGGCAGGGGGAATGCCTGGGTGGGATTCTCCTGTTACCAATATTTGAAGTTAAAAGTTGTGTGTTTGTAAATATTTAATGTATCTACCCAATTCATCACATGCCACAAATAATGCAGCAGGACTAGAGCCTTTATAAGATTTGGTCAGAGTAGTTCCTTGTCAGAATGGTTAAAGAAATTTTTCTTTGTGATATTCAGCTGTGTGAGACGTCTCTCCACTGATGCAGATTGCAGTCCATTTATCTCAATTGAAAAGTTCTTAGATAAAGACTTTAAAAGTATTGCCATAGATTATACACACTCACTAAGTTGGAAACAGTTTATTCTAACTCCTTTTCCTTGCCACCCCCATTTTAGCAGAAAAATATCTGGGTTTAATGGGTGGTCCTAACTTAATTGAGCAAGTAAATATGGTAAATAGTTTTAGTTCAGTGCATGAAAGAAGCAGATTGTGTCTTCAAAATGCACTGACTTTAAAGTTAAAGTCTTCATTAAAAATTTTATTAGGGAGAAAGCGTAAGTATTGTAACAAAACAGTAGAAAGCATTTATAAATAAATCTTTTGTATATGTTTTCAAGCGACTTAGTGAAGACCACATTCCAGGAATCAGGAGTA
>CM053586.1:176445771-176465336 GCA_028646515.1 Pseudochirops corinnae
GATAGCAAATTCTTCAACTTGAAAAGGCTACGAGCGAAGAACAAAGTGGAGGGAATGTTGGTGCGTGATTTTCATTTTTGAGATGATTGTGCACTCAATGAAGCCTCGGAATCTCAGATGTAACAAAGTATGGATTGATTCTCTGCTGCTTATGCTAATTTTGACCAAACGATCAGAACATGAAACAATATGAGGGACCAATAAATAGTCATAGCTCCATTTTACTTCCTTTCACATTGCCTAGACAATTCCAGAATGTGCCTTCTGCCTATTGCATTTTTGCTGATTGATACAGGACCTCTTGAACTCATAAGATCATTTCTGAACCTGTACACATCCATCTTGAGAATGATTCACTCATTCATGAAAGGCAACACAAAGCAGAAAAGGTAATCCAGGAGTTGACTTGCTTAGTTGAATATACATTTCTTGTGAAAGCAGCCCCACGGTCCACATACCCCTGATGGAAGACCAAAGACAGCTCTACTTGCCACAAGAGGGAATCAGAGAGCAAGATGGAAGATGTCTCTTCCTAGCTGTCATTAATTGGCCAACAGTAGGTCTCAGGCCAAACCATGCTTGGTCATTTTTTTGGACCCTGATTGCCTCAGAATTAAAGTAAATAGCAATTGTTTCTGTTTTGACCAGAAACCCTGAGGGTCTTTCCCTCCCATATCTTTTTTTTTTTAAGGGGTCATTCTTTGCCCCATTTCTTATTAAACCTTAATCTCTGAAGGGGGCATTGTCTCAGTCAAACTGAGACCTGTTAAAAATCTTAGTTTGAAAAGGCCTAGAACCCCCACTGCATCCTGGGCCATTTCCAGTTGCCCTGATCTATATTACCTGCTAAGGTAAGATATCAGAGGACCCCAGGATAAGATTCCAGACACTGGCTCTGGAGGAAAAAGTAAGGCTAGTGACTTGGACAGCTCTACCTCACTTAAATACAATTAACTTGCATGTGGTGGCATCACCTCCCTGACATCATGGTCCTCTTTGAGAATGAAAGACAAACAGGAGCAAAGATAGAACAGGAATTAGTCCTTTTAGCACTGAGCTATCACTTGGGAAGGGCAGCTAGGTGGCACAGTGAATAGAATTCTGGCCTGGAATCAGGAGGATCTCAGTTCAGAGGCAACCTCAGAAACTAGCTATATGGCCCTGGGCAAGTCACTTAGCCCTATTTGCCCCAGTTTCCTCATGTGTAAAATGAGTTGGAGAAGGAAATAGCAAAAAGCTCCAGTATCTTTGCCAAGAAAACCACAGATGGGGTCTTGACGTGTCAGATATAATTAATCAAATAAACAATAATCACATGGGAGAAAGCAGCCAGGGACTTCTTCATCTCTGATATGGCCATACTGAGTCAAATTTAGTATGGTTGGTCAGAAGAAAAATGGGAAACTTTGTGCATGTTTTGTTCAAATCCTTGGTTACAACTCGTGATGATTTAACCATTTCTCTCAGGTTTTTTTTGCAATTATATATGAAACATTCTCCCTCCCTTTGGTTTACTGACCTTAACCCTTACTAACACTGGTGAACCAGGTCTCCACTGGGATGGTGATGATACTTTTAGGAGTCATCCTGTGGGAGGTTAAGCTCTTAACACTAGCTTATAAGTCCCTACCTGGTGTGTTTCTCCTTCATCCAGTAGACTCAATTCTTTAGCAAATGTATTTACCCATATAGCAGAACAAGAACAGTAATTACAAAGCATTTTCCCTAATCCTTGGGGCGTACTATCTTACCAAGGTACACATGGTGTGGTGTAACGGTAATTAATTTAGCATGTACTTGGTCCTTAGTAACTAAAGGCTAAGTACTTCTGTGAAAGAAGCAGAAGATATGAACTCTGTCTCCTATGTGAACAGAGGACATGAACTCTGTCTCCTATTGCTGACATGGCAGGAGGGAGTTGGCTGAGACAGGAGGCCAGTGTGTGTATATAAGAAGAGTTCTAGAGACAGAATCAGAATCAGGAATGTTTCTCCTAGTGGCTCCTGGTGGAGGAAGAATCGTAGAGACTGAAGCCAGAGAGAGAGAGAGACAGAGACAGAGAGAGTGTTCTTCTAATATCTGGAAGCTGACGGAGAACTGAGTTGGAGTTTTCTTGAGACCAGAATCTGGTGAAGGCCACCTGAAAGGCTGAGAGGGCTGCCTGGAAGGCCAAGATTTCTCCTGGGTCCTGGGGCCAGCTGAACTGCTGAAGGACTGAAGAAGTATGACCAGGATAAGACTTTGTTTGTTTGTGGCTTGATTGATCCTTGAGCTCCTGGCAACAGAAGTGGTGAAATGTGCTGGACCCTGTGAACTTCAGTGTGTACCAGGAACTTCCCAGAGGACTGGATGAGAATCTGGCAGCCGTCTGCCTCTGAATCCAGGTGACTGTTTGGTGGATTCATGTAGGAGCTGGGACCATGGAAGGGGATCCAGAGAATCTGAGAGACCACCCGAGTCAAGGTGAAGAAAAGGCCTCTCCTTGGATGCATGATGAAATTGAAGTTTACTAGACATCAAGGGGTGGAAGATTTGTGTAATTTTCTAATGATTGTATTTAGTGACTGATTGCTAGATAAGTGACTGATTAATTTAATCCATGATTGCCCGGTGAGTGGAAGATTGATTATTATATTGTGAATTGATTGGATGATTAAGTAAGGAGGATTTCCCCCACTTAGGGAAACCAAATGATTGTTCTTTTGTTCTTTGTTCTAAATATTGTGGCCACTGTAGTGAAAACTATGTGGCCATTCTAATGTTAAGCTGTTGTGAACACTATATTGTGATTTTCTGTGATCAGATGTAATGTTGTGAATATTATACTGTACCTTGATTTTCTGTGAATGTTTGCCTTGATTTGTAATGGAATAAATGGAGTGTTCACTATACTGTGTAATCAGAACCTTAAAAGCTGTTCACAGTAGCATTCTTTTTGGAAGCTGCTCATGCATGTTGTTACATGGGGGCCGAAGGGCAGGGGAAGAGTAAGACATGAATTTATTAGGTAGAATAATAGTGAGGCATACATGTAGAGTGACAATTGAAGAGCTTCAATATACTTTTCAGAGGGCCCTCATAAAACTCCAAGTTGCTCTGGCTAGGCTACCTCCTCAGAGGGCATGATGTCTCTCCTAGACATCTGGCATCTCAAATGAATTTTTTCTTTGTAGGGCTCAGTACTTGGCTGAACATGTCTATACACTGACAACCTGGGTAAAGGCTTTGTGCTCTGGGGCCAAGTTGGGAGCAAGGGGTGGTTCTGCTGTTGTACATTCAGGTCAAGCCCAAATCTCTGTTTCTGTGCTCTTCTTAGTTATACCATCTCTACTGGATGAGTTGACTTTCTGTACTCCTTAAGTTCATTCCTTGATAGGCAGATAAAGTCTTTTTTTTTTAACCTTCAACCTTTAGGTTGGCTGAATGATACTGCTCTCTCTTTGGCTGGAGACTTATAGGGCTCTTTTCAGCTAGAGTCCTATACTGCTCTTTCAGCTAGGGCATTGATCCTTAACTTAAGATCCTTGGAAACCTTTTCCCTTTGACTAACCAGGTCTCAGTTGTCACTTCCAAGCAGGAGAAGAGAGAAGTATTGTTCCATTGTGTCCAACTCTTTGTGACCTCATTTGGAGTTTTCTTAGCACAGATACTGGAATGGTTTGTCATTTCCTTCTCCAGCTCATTTTACAGATGAGGAAACTGAGGCAAACAGGATTAAGTGACTTGTCCAGGGTCACTTAGGTAGTAAGTATCTGAGGCCAGATTTGAACTCACAAAGAAGAGTCTTCCTGACTTCAGACCTGGTATTCTTATGTACTGTGCCACCTAGCTACCCTGGGACAATTCTTCCTGGTTCATTAGACCCTTCTTACAGAAAAACATTCCAACTTTCTTTAGGATAATTAGTTCCAGTTCAGTCATTTCCTCTTCTCACATTCCTTTATGGATATTATAATGCAGCTGGGGACAAAAGTTATGAATGCCCTTCGTTGTCTCATTGGACTCTCCATTTGCAGCTGAGCTACTTAGGCCTCAGACTCTTTACTGGGGTAGGCAATGTCTATTTTGCATCTGAATACCTTCCCCTTTACCCATGTTTCTGTCTCTTATTTGCTCTAAAACTCTAGCTTTTGTTGAAAATCTCAAAAAAAAAAAAAAGATAATCTCAATGGAGAGCCAGAGCCTCCTTTCACACATATGATCCTGCTATGAAAATCTTTGAACAGATAATTTTGTTTTTGTTTTTGAAATAACACTTTGGGAGCATAGGCTCAATAGCTTTCTTTTAAATATTCTTTAGTAGTAGTAAAGCTTTATCCTTTTTTTGGTGGAAAAACTTTATCCTTTGGGGATGGATTAAATTTTAGAAATAGTCAAAAGTTAATTTAGAACCTAGTTTGGTAAATAAGATAGATAATGAAACTAAGTAATACCATTTTTGTTTAGAAAAAAACTACAACCAAGTGTTAGTTGTGTCATATGCTGGCTCCATTTTTTTGTTCCTTTCATTTATATTATTTTGGTTATTGTGTTGTTTTCCTCAGTGGGCTTATTTCATTCAGTATCAATTCTCTGAATTTCTCATATTTATGGTTGTTTATGACATTATAATATTCCATTATATTCATAGGCCGCAATTTGTTCAGTCTTTCCACAATCCATTGGGACTTTATTTCTTTGCTACCACAAAATTGCTACTATGAATATTTTGGTATATATGGGCCCGTTTTTTTTTGTCTCTTGGAACTTCTTGGGGATAGGTTTATGTCTAGTAGTGGGATATCTAGGGCAAAGGATCAGAAAAAAATTTAGTCATTTGTTTTGCTTAGTTTAAAATTATTTTCCAGAATAGTTGGACCAATTCACAGCTCCACCATCAAGGTATTAAGAAACAGCATAATTTTAAGGACATTGAAGGATCAATTCTCAAAAGAGTTGAAAAAGGTGAGGATGCCAAAGGCTTGGGGGAAAAAAATCTCAGACCTTATTACCCAAAACAACAACAATAAAGGAAAAGAGGGGAGCTGGAGAGAGTTAAAATAATTACAAACCAATATATCTACTTTTACATTTCTACAGAATCTTTATGAGAAAAACTTACATATGTTTTGAAGATATCATTGATGAAGTTTTGACAAGGAAACAGGATGGCTTTTTTGCAAACAATATTGTATAGGCGATCACATCTTTAGAGATATTCAAAGATAGACGCTTGATACCATCATGAAGCTTAACACAAAGTCCAAATGAGAGAGCATTCCCTATAAAATGATGGGGTTCTCCAAATGTTCTTGTTTATAGATGACATTGGGATGACTGCCTCAAGCCCCAGAATATCATAGAACCTCTTAAATGGGCTCCACAGTCACATAAGAATTCAGCCTAACTAACCACAAAGGAAAAAAAAAGTGAAGAATGCCTATTGTCAAGACCATGCTATGCAGTTGGATGGACAACCCATAGAGCTGGTCCATCAATGCATATATTCTAGAAAGAAGTGCGATGAATTGGGGCCAGAACTGAATAGGAAGAGGAGAGAAAGCTGGATTGCATTTAAGAAATTGTGCAATAGTTTTACTGTGACAAACATTTTTCCCTTTTTAAAAAATCTTAACAATATTGTTACATGACTGTCAGAATGCATTTTTAGGAACTCATTATGTGTTGGGCATCATGTTAAACACTGAGGATACAAAGAAAGGCAAAAATATTGTCTTCCCTCAAGGAGTTCACATTCTAATGGAAACAACAGGCAAAAATTTATACATATAAGATATACACAGTGTAAATGGCAGGTGATCTCAGAGACAAGATATTAGCAATGTGGAAGGGAGACAAGGAAGGAGGCACCAGGAAAGATCTCTTTCAGAAGGTGAGATGTAACCTGAGTCTTGAAGGAAGATGAGGAAACCAAGAGGTGGAGGTGAGGAAGTGCATTCCAGGCATGGAAACAGCCATTACATAGATATGGGGTACTATGTTTAAGGAATTTCAAGTTGTCCAGTATATCTGAGTCATTTAGTGCATGGAGGTATTAAAATACAAGAAGACTATAAAGTTAGCAAGAGTTCAAGTTGTGAAGGGCTTTTTATTCAACATCCTAGAGATAATAGGGAGCCAATGGAGTTATTGAAAAGGGCAATGACTTCATCAGACTTTGCTTTAGAAAGATCACTTTGACAGCTGAGTGGAGAATGGATTAGAGTGAGGAGAGATTTTAGGCAAGCCCAAAGGTTATTATAATAATTCAGAAGTAAGGTGAAAAGGACCAATACCAAGGCAGTAGAGAGAAGAGTCTATACACACACGTATATATATTGTGTATATGTATATACATGTGTATATGTATTTATATATGTGTATTGATAATCATTAAAAATCATATTTTTGCCAAAGTCTGAATTAAATAAACTACTTTGATTGATTTAAAAAAATCCTTTCCCTGTGTCAGCAACTTCTAAGACCAGAGGTGAGATCTCTCTTATATTAGGACCATAAAATGCAAATAGACCTTGCTCAGTTTGTTGTCAATTTGCATTTACAGCCAAGGAACTCTTTTTCACATACTGATGGTAACAAATGGAAGTCATAAAGTTTTGTGACATGGTCATCCTGAATTGGGATGGTTCAAAAATGTATAAAACTCTTTTGATTCATTTGTTCTTTAGTCCTGTACTCCTTGTACAAGAACTTTGGGGAATAAATTCTGTAACTGTATATCACTATTGGCTTGTCTCCTTTAACTAAAACTCTTTAGATGTTGACAGTATACACACACACACACACACACACACACACATATGCACATATACCTATATACAAGAGAAGTTGTAAAGACAGAAATAACAAGACTCGACTGATAACAGATTGATAAGTGGGGTGAGTGAGAGGAGCTGGAGATGATTGAGATTGTGAATGTAAGTCTTTAAGGGCAGGGCCTATATTGCTTGCTTGTATTTGTGTCCCCAGAACTTAGCACAATGGCTGGCACATAGCATATACTTTTAAAATGCTTTTTCACTCATTGATTCATATACCTTTGAAGAGTGTTGATCAGTGGATTACTTTTGTTGAACTGTGGGGAGTTTTCCTCTGTTTTTTATACTTTGTATAATGAATGGTATGGAAGTGAATATGATGAAGAGTAGCATTGAAGTTAATGAGACAAAGGACCCAGAGTCAAGAAGACCTACCTCCAAATCGATCAAATCCCACTTCCAATATTAATCACTTATGTGACCCTGAACAAGTCCATAACCTCTCTTTGCCTCAGTTTACTCATCTGTAAAATGAGGGGGTTGGACTCAGGGAATTCTACTCTAAATTTATGATTTTTTGATGTAAAAACAAAACCAGAAAAAGTCTACCAATTTTTAAGAGGACTTTTCTTAAGGGACAAAGCCAGGGGTTTTGCATTTACCTCAAAGGATTTCTCACTTTGGAGTCTTCCAATTTCCTGCTACTACTTAAGAGCCAACTTCCTCAGGTGAGGAAACCTCAAACTGTGTGAGTACCTTGTGCCTTCCATTTCCTTCTGGGCACAGCTTGTCCCACATATCTTCTATTGGTGAAACAATAAACCTTGTCTCTGACTGAAAGAAGACTTGAGTGGAATTCTTTGGGGCAGGATCTTCACCTTTTGCCCTTGAAATTTGGAGAAAGATAATGAGTTCCATTCTGAACACATTGAGTTGTCTACTAGATAACCAGTTTGAGCTGTCTGAAGGGAGAGTGGAGATAAAGGGAGAGGAGGCCAAGTATTTTCCATCTGCCCCAAAGCTAGAAACCACTTCATCCCAGCCCAAGGCAACTTCCACCTCTTGCTACTAGCCTAATCTCCCAGCTGGGATGTGGAGAATGCCCAGTGCAAAGAAGAGCAAGCCTCCCATCCCCCAATGCTACACCTTCCTTATCAACTCATTATTTCTACTCTCCACAAGGCTCTTCCAAACTTTTTTATCCCTCATCAAATGGCTACCCCTCCTCTCCACCTTCTCTGCTGAGAATTTTGTCTCATATTTTATAGAAAAAATTGAGGCCATTTACCATGAGCTCCTTCTTTTCCCCTCTTGTTCATCTCCTATCACCCAGATGCCTTCTACCACTATCTACTCCACCCCGTCTCATGTGATGAAGTGTTGTTGCCTTACTCCTTATCAGGGCTAGCCCCTCTTGTTCAAGTGATCCCATTCCATCCTGTCTCCTCTAACAGATTGCTCTCTTTGTCATCCCTATTCTTTCACTCATTTTCAATCTCCCCCTGTCTACTGGTTCATTTTCTACCAGTTACAAATGTGCTCATGTCTCTCCTATCCTGAAAAAAACCCTCACTTGATCCTTACTGCTATCTTCCTATATCTCTTCTGCCCTTTGTAGCTGAATTCCTCAAAAATGCCCTCTACAATAGGTGCTTCCGTTTTCTTTCCTCTTGTTTTCATCTTAAGCCATTATTATCTGGCTTCCAACTTTATCATTCCACCAAAACTGTCCTCTCTGAAGTTACTATTGATCTCTTAATTGCCAAATCCAGTGGCCTTTTCTCAGTTTCTCATGCTTCTTGACCTCCTTGCAGCCTTTGACTCTATTGAGCCCTCTTTCCTTCCTAATACTCTCTTCTCTCTAGGTTTTTGGACGACCACTCTCTCCTTGTTCTCCTAATACCCGTTTGACCACTCCTTCTCTGTCTCCTTTGCTAGATCCTCCTCTAGATCACACCTTCTAACTATAAGTAACCCTCAAGGTTCTGTCCTAGGCCCTCTTCTCTTCTGTTTATACTACTTCACTTGCTGATCTCATCAGCAACCATGGATTAATTACTATCTCTGTGGTAGAGATTCTCAAATCTACTTGTCTGGGGCAGCTAGGTGGCACAGTGAATAGAGCACTGGCCCTGGAGTCAGGAAGACCTGAGTTCAAATCCGGCTTCAGACCCATGTCACCTTGGACAAGTCACTTAACCCCAATTGCCCTGCCTTCCCCCCCCAAAAAAGCAAAAAAAAAAAAAATCTACCCATCCTCTCTAGTCCCTCACCTCCACCTGCCTTTCAGACATCTCAAACTGGATATCTAGTAGACATTTTAAACTCAATGTGTTCAGAATGGAACTCATTATCTTTGCCCCGAAACCCTCGCTCCACTCCACCTTTCCTATTACTGTAGAGGGTAATACTATCTTCCTGTTGTGGTCTAGGGGTGCTTGGAACTCTGAAATTCAAGGGCAAAAGGTGCAGGTTCTGCCTGGAAAGAATTCTACTCAAACCTTCTTTCATTCAGATACAAGGTTTATTGTTTCGCCAATAGAAGCAGGCAGGCTTTTAAGAACCAGTGTATTTGTGACACTTGTATTGACAAACAGGCTGGAATCTTAAGGAATCTGAGCAATTTAATGGGAGCTAGGTGGACCCTTATATACAGAAAGATTTTGGGAAGATCTGGATGTGATCAAGGAGTAGCCAATAACTTGGGATGACTTGGAGATGGGGGGGGGGGGGGGGAGTGGTTTAGATGGAATTAAGGAGTGGTGAAATATCCTGGGGTGGGGCCAGGTACAGACTGTGAGTGCCAGGATGGGTTAGAGGTAACAGAGAATTGAAGGTCAGAGCCACAATGAAAGGACAGTTGAGAGGATTATTGACTGGGATAGGCCAGGTGCCTCAAGTGAACACCAGAGACTTGGGTTCAGGTCTTTGGAGTCCAGGTCCGAAAAGACATGGTCTTTTCCTTTTAGGGGTTCAGATCCCATCCCCATCACTTCCAGTCCCTCAGCCTTATAGCCTAGGAAGCATCCTGGAGTCCTCATTGTCTCTCAACCTCACACTCCCCTTTCTAAGCTGTTGCCAAGGCCTGCTGCTTTCACCTTTACAATATCTTTCCCATATGCCCCCTTCTCTTCTCTGATGCCACCACCACTCTGGTACAGCTCTCATTACTTTGTGCCTTGATTATTGCAATAACCTGCTGGAGAGTCTGCCTACCTCAAGGCTCTCCCCTCTCTCTAATCCATCCTCCATTCAGCCTGCCTAAAGTACAGGCTCAATTATATCACTTCCCTATTCAGTAAACTCTAATGGCCCCTGATTGCCTCCAGGATCAAATACAAAATGCTGTTGGTATTCAAAATTCTTCATAACCTAGCACCCTCCTAACTTTCCAAACTTCTTAGATCTCACACATACTCTTCAATCCAGTAATGCTGCCATTCTGACTATACCACAAACAAGACACTCCATCTCTTGACCCCAAGCATTTTCTCTCACTATCCCCCATGCCTGGGATGCTCTCCTTCCTATACTCTGACTTCTGACCTCCCTGACCACCCTTTAAGTCCCAAATAAAATTCTGCCTTCTACTAAAAGCCTTCCACCAGCCCCTCTTAATTCTAGTGCCTTCCTTCTGTCAATTATTTCTTATTTTTCCTGAATCTAGCTTGTTTTGTGTATATTTATTTGTATGTTACCTCTCCTATTAGATTATGAGCTCCTTGAGGGAAGGGATTATCTTTTATCTCTTATTTTATCCCCACCATTTAGCACAGTGCCTGGCACATGGTAGGCAATTAATATTGATTATGATTCCCCCCCCCCAAACTGCTAGTATTCTCTCCCAAGCTATCTTTAATTTTTTAACTTTTTTTCAGAATTTAGAAGAAAATTTTCCCAAATAGAATATATAGTATTAAGATTAATTGTTCTTTAAACATTTGGTAGAATTCACTTGTAAATCCATCTGGCCCTGGGGATTAATTATTCTATTTTCTGTTAATCTAAGCAATTTATATTTTTGTAAATATTCATCCATTTCACTTAGAGTGTCAGATTTATTAGCATATAATTGGACAAAATAAGTCCTAATACTTGTTTGAATTTTCTCTTCTTTGGTAATGAATTCACTTCTTTCATTTTTGATACTGGTAATTTGGTTTTCTTCTTTCCTTTTTTAAAATCAAATTAGCCGAAGGTTTATCTATTTTATTCAGTTCCCCCCCCCTCCATAAAACTAGCTTTAGTTTTATTTATTAGTTCAAAGATTTTCTTTCAATTTTATTAATCTTTTATTTGGTTTTCAGGATTTCCAATTTGGTGTTTAATTGGGGTTTTCTTAATTTGATGTTTTTTTAGTTGCATGCCCAATTTATTCATCTCCTCTTTCTCTATTGATGTAAGTATTTAGAGACATAAATTTTCCTCTAAGTACTGTTTTGGCTTCATCCCATAAATTTTGGTGTGTTGTCTCATTGTCATTATCTTTTTTTGTTTTGTTTCTATCTTCTTTTTTTAAAAAATTTCTTTATTTACCTTTAGTTTATAACATTCAGTTCCACATTTACTTGAGTTTCAAATTTTCTCCCCTTCCCTCTCCTTCCCCCTACCCACCGTGGTGGCATGCAATCAAATACAGGATCTACAAATACCTTTACATTAAACATTAGTCAGATTGTAAAGAAAGATTATAACCAAGGGAGTGAACAATGAGAAAGAGGAAACAAAACAAAACAAAAAAAGAGAGAGCAAGTAGTTTGCTTCAGTCTGCATTCAGATTCTGTAGTTCTTTCTCTGAATGTGGATATCTCTTTCCATCATGACATGTCTTTTGGAGTTGTCTTATAACCTTGCATTGCTGAGAGGAACCCAGCCTATCAAAGTTAGTCGTCATACATATGTTTTGTCTGTAATTGTGTACAAATTTCTCCTGGTTCTGCTTTTTGTTATCATCTTTAATGAAATTATTATTTCTTTAATTTGTTCTTTGACCCACTTATTCTTTAGGATTTGATTTCATTTCCAATGAATTTTTAATTTATTTTCCACTGCCCTTTATTGAATGAAATTTTTATCACATAATTTGAAAAGGATGCATTTAACTTTTCTGCCTTTTTGCATTTGGTTGTGAAGTTTTTATGCCCTAATACATGGTGTATGTGCCATGTAGCACTGAGAAAAATGTATATTCCTTTCCAGAGGTCATCATATCTAACTTTTCTAGAATTCTATTCACCTCCTTAACTTCTTTCTTATTTTTTTTTTGTTAGCTTTATCAAGTTCTGAGAGGGAAAAATTGAGGTCCCCCACTACTATAGTTTTACTATTTTTTCCTTTAACTCATTTAACTTCTCCTTTAACAATTTGGATGCTATACCATTTGGTACATATATTTTTAGTATTGATATTACTTTATTGTCTATGGTATCTTTTAACAAGATATAATTTGCTTTCTTATTTCTTTTAATTAGATCTATTTTTGCTTTTACTTCGTCTGAGATCATGATTGCAACCCATCCTTTTATTTTTTTACTTAAGGTGAAGCATAATAGATTGTGTGCCAGCCCCTTAACTTTATTCTGTGTGTGTTTCTGTGCTTCAAATGTTTTTCCTGTAGACAACGTATTATAGGATTCTAGTTTTTAATTCATTCTGTTATCCATTTCCATTCTATAAGTGTGTTTATCCCATCCACATTTGCAGTTATGATAAATAGCTTTATATTTCTATCTCTCCTACTTTTCCTTGTTTATCCTTCTGTCTCTCTCTCTCTCTTTCTCTCTCTCTCTTTATCTTTTTCTTTCTCTCTCTCTCTTTCACCCTGTCCCTCCTCACAAGTGTTTACTTCTGATCACTACCTTCCCCAATCCACTCTCCCTTCTATCAGTCTGTACCCATCCTTCTCTTATGCTCATCTCTTTTTACTTCCCTACAGGGTAAGATCAATTTCTATATCCAACTAAGTGTGTATGTTATTCCTTTTTCAGTCAATTCTGATCAGAATAAGGTTCAAGTGTTTCCAACATCACTCATCGTTTTCTCCTCCACCAAAATAGCTTTTTCATGCCTCTTTTATGTGAGATAATTTACCCCATTCAATTTCTCCCTTCTCTCTTCTCCCAGTGCAATATTCTTTCTCACCACTTAATTTTTGGGGGAATTTTTGGATATCACTCTATCATAGTCAACTCATATCCATATCCTCTGTCCATGTATATACTTTCCAATAGCCTTAATAGTGATAAAGTTCTTAAGAGTTACAAATATCATTTTGCCATGTAGGAATATAAACAATTTAACCTTATTGAATCTCTTTTTTTTCTCTTTCATGTTTACCTTTTTATGTTTTTCTTAGATTTTGTATTTGAAGATCATTTTTTTTTATTCAGCTCTGCTCTTTTAATTAGGAATACTTAAAAGTCCTCTATTTCATTAAATATCCATTTTTTTTCCCCTGAAGGTTTGTACTCAGTTTTACTGGGTAGGTGATTTTAGGTTGTAATCCTAGGCCCTTTATGTTGTGCAATATAATATTTCCACCCCTCTGGCTCTTTAATGGAGAAGCTGCTAAATCCTGTGTAATTCTGATGGTAGTTCCATGATATTTGAATAGTTTCTTTCTGGCTGCTTGCAGTGTTTTCTTATTGGCCTTAAGTGTTCTAGAATTTGGATATTCCTGGGAGTTTTCCTTTTGGGATCTTTTTCAGATGGTAATCAGTGGATTTTTTTTCTATTTCTGTTTTGCCCTCTGGTTCTACAATATCAGAACAGTTTTCCTGGATAATTTCTTGCAATATGATATCCAGGTTCTTTTTTTATCATGGTTTTTAGGTAGTCCAATGATTCTTAAATTATCTCTCCTGGATCTATTTTATAGATCAGTTGTTTTTCCCACAAGAAATTTCACATTTTCTATTTTTTTCATTCTTTTGATTTTGTTTTATTGTTTCTTGATGTCTCATGAAGTCACTAGCCTCCACTTGCCCAATTTTAATTTTTAAGGAATAATGTTATTCACTTAGCTTTTGTATCTCCTTTTTCAACCAGCCAGTTCTACTTTTTAAGGAATTGCTTTCTTTAGTGAATTTTTTAAATTTCCTTTTCCATTTGACCAATTTTATTTTTTAAGGAATTGTTTTTTTCAGTGAATTTTTTTAAAATCTATTTCCATTTTTTTGTGCATCCTTTACCAAGCTATTGACTCTGTTTTCATGATTCTCCTACATCACTCTCATTTCTTTTCTCAATTTTCTTCTGCTTCTATTTGCTTTTAAAAATCCTTTTTGAACTCTTCCATGAACTCTTTTTGGGCCTGAGATCAATTTACATTTTTCTTTGAGGCTTCATATGTAGCCATTTTGACATTCTTGTTCTTTTCTAAGTCTGTGCCTTCATCCTCCATATCACCATAGTAACTTTCTATGGTCAGGGTTTTTTGTTGTTGTTGTTTGGTTGGTTAGGTTTTGCTCAATTTTTTCTGCCTATTTTGAGACTTTGGACTTTTTACATAAAAGTGTGGCTCTGTTCCTGGAGTAGATTGGGCACTATCCCAAGTTTCTTGTGTTGGGGCTTGGACCCTTGCAGTTGGTTTGTACTGGAGTGTGGGGGGCCACTCTATTGGCTTGACTGAGGGCAGGGCCTCACTATTGACTTGCCCCAGATTTGGGGTCTTGCTGCTGGTTTGCTGGGGGGTAGAGGGGATTACCTTACTGTTGACCTGCCCCAGGGTCAGAGTCTTACTGCTGGCCTGCTCAGAGGGCAGGGGCTTGCTGTGCTGCTGGTTTGCAGGAATTGCTGGTTTGCCTAGGGACTGGTCATGACTGAAAAATGACTAAACAACAACTATCCAGGTACTCTTGTTAAAAGGCAAATTCTTTGTTCAGACTTTCATCCTGATTAATGAGCAAAACTCTGCAAAAAGAGAATTAAAAGTGTTGATTAAAAAAATAATTCAGGGTAGTAACATATTGACAGGCTGATCACTAGAGATCAGCAAGGGATTCAAAATGGAGCCATTGATAACTTTTATTGATAACTTTTGTAATGACATAAGACACTTCAAATTGGTCCACATCAGCAAAAGGGGATGAGCCATTGTGCATCAGCAACTCCCCCTTGTTTGTTAAAAGGTAACTGCTGCATGCAGGTAGAGTTATCCCTTCCACATCGTGACTTTCCCCATCATGGTTTCAATATATGATGTGTCGGCATAAGAAATTAAAAGGGAATTTTGGGAGAGTTTTGTGGAAGCTGCAGTGGGAGGGAAGGAATGGGAGGGACCGAGGGACTGGAGGAGTGGAGGTCCTGGGAGCCTGGAGAGGGAGACTCCACCAGCACCACTGTACAGCAGCAGGGGAGCCCTGGAGGTCACTCCTCAGACCCAGGTCCAGTCATCCTTCGTCCCTTCTCCTCCCCTCTCAGTCCTGGGAGCCATGGGTAGCTTGAAGCAGTGCTTCCAGAGATTCCTAGAGCAGATAAACATCATCACCAATGTCCTGGGGAAGCTGGAGGAGGTTTCCGGTGTCAAAAAGTACTACCTGGCTACAGGTTCCATTGCTTTCCTGGAGCTCTATCTCATCTTTGGCTATGGGGCCTCCCTACTCTGCAATCTCATCAGATTCATCTACCCAGCATATGCCTCCATCAAGGCCATTGAAAGCCCCAACAATGTGGGGCAGATGGAGTTAGCAATTTGAAAACATCTATGGGTTTTTATCGATTACAAACTCAACATGAGTCAGCAGTATGATAGGACAACCAAAACACGCTAATGAAATATTGGACGACAAGATAGAGTTTTCCAGAATAAGGAGGTGACAGTCCCATTGTGCTCTGACCTGGTCAGACTCTATCTGTATTACTGTGTTTTCAGTTCCAAATCCCACAATTTAGGATGGACAGCAAAAAGCTAGAAAAGTATCCAGGGGAGGACACCCAGAATGGTGAGGGGCCTCTAGTTCACAGCTCATGAGGATCAACTGAAGGAGCAGTGATGTGTGTCCTGGAGAAGAGGAAACTCACAGGGAATGTGATTGTTGTTTTTATGTGTTTGAGAGGATGTCTTATGGAAGACAAACAAGGCTTAGTCTGCTTAAGCACTAGAGGACAGAAGTAGAAAAAGTGGGTAGAATTTCAAATATGAAAATTTTGTCATGATGTAAAGAAAAACTAGCTAGGAATTAGACCTACCTAAAAGTGGAATCAGCTTCTTTGAGAGATAGTAGTTTCCCTCTTACTGTTGTCTTCAGGCAAATACTTGATAGCCACTTGTCAGGTATGTGGTTTAGAGCTTCTTTTTCAGGTATGGATTATACTATATGGCCTCTGAGGTCCCCACCAATATTGTGTGATTCTTTTAGTCCTAAATGAAATCAATGCTTTGCACATTATATATACTTCATAATTGTTTATTGATTTAAATTGAAGTTCCATTTCATTATTTCATTTCTTTGGGTAGCTCAACTCACCAGTATTAAAGAATATTTATTTCAGCTTACATTATAATGAATTTCAAGATTTATTGGCTTGGAATATGTGTTGAGTAAAGTATGGAAGTATAATTCAACTTTATAAGGAGACTCTGAAACTAAGCATCAGCATTCCTAACTTCCTACCCTGTCCCTACTTAATCCACTTGTGTATTAGTCAGCTCTGTCCCTCAGTTTACCCCTCTGTACTAGGGCAAGGAAAAATGCCTGACACCCTGGGAAGAAGACATACAAATTTTGATAAAATGTTAACAAGGTGTTATTTGGTACATGTATGTGTGTATATTCTAAAACTTTTGATGAAGATTCTTAAGTGCGTCAGTCAGAGAGCAGAGATTCACATAAATAAGCCAGCTTCCTTATTGAAAGAGTTGTTGGAAACTCTGTTATCATCATTTTTCTTCTATATATTCACTAATTGTGATTTGATACTTCTCTCCACAGATCTGCAATGCATTTTACAACATTGATGTATTAGTTCTCCTAGCAGGATGTCATCGTGAGTATCATGCCCCTGAGCTATGTTTTATATCTCTGGATCCTCTTACTGTTCAGATGACTGAGTCTGCCCTGGTTTGATTTTCAGCATTGATTGTTAAGACTTTTGAGACCAGTGACTTCTTTGATGCTGGCATTACCAAGGCCCAGTTGTTCGTTACTCTTCATGATGCTGTTCTGTTTGCTCTTGGGAAGAAATACTTAGAGACTCCTGAGGATGAGCCAGAAACACTAATAAAGGTTAGCTCATCTTGTCTGTCCTTAGGGGAGATAAGGAGGGGGCAAATTTGGAGTCAAATTAACATTAATCAGGAGTCTGGGCAACTTCTTATAATGCCAGACAATGCTTCTAGGAAGAAAAATGAGGATGGAATTCAGAGGGATAGAATTTCTGGCAATTATGGTGTCCTGTGTGATGTCCTGCAAGATTATAGACAAGAAAATGGCTGATGGCTCCCACCATCATTCCTAGAGAAGTACAAGTTACTCTCTGGAGCCCTCTCTCTTGGGTCCAACTACCAAACAAACTAAGGGGTCAACAAAAGAGAGGAAAGGAGACAATGAAAACATAATTCCTGAGGCAGCTAGGTGGCACAGTGAGTAGAGCACCAGCCCTGGAATCAGGAGGCCCTGAGTTCAAATCTGGCATCAAACACTTAACACTTACTAGCCATGTGACCTTGGGCAAGTCACTTAACCCCAACTGCCCTTCCAAAAAACAAAAAACAAAAGAACCCCATAATTCCCTATGTTTATGGATTCCCTTGATTTACTTGTCAGATAACCTATTTAAAAAAAGGAGATAAAGTCAGTATAGTCTGTCATAGGATAATATTATAGATATTGGATCATGGGACATGTTCTTAGTGAAACCATACTGGCTCTTTTGATCACCATTTACTTTTTTTTAAGAGTTCAAAAGTAGTTTAATAAGTAGTTTAAGAATTTTCCAGGATAAGGTTACTGGCCGTACTTTTTGGGATCTGTTTTTTTTTTTTGGAAGGGGGAATGCAGGGCAATTGGGATTAAGTGACTTGCCCAAGGTCACACAGCTAGTAAGTGGTAAGTGTATGAGGCAAGATTTGAACTCAGGTCCTCCTGACTCCAGGGACAGTGCTCTATTCGCTGTACTACCTAGGTGCCCTGGTCTACTTTTTTCTGTCGTTGTTGTTGCCCTGGGGCTGGAGCAAGACCGTGCTCCTCTCTCACCCAGGTGCCACAGAGTTTTCCCACAGACAGTATTTACTGTCTTTGGTGTTTGTGTGTTGAGAAGTCTGGAAATCTCCATAGCTATCAGTGATTCTGTCCCCTAAGGCCTGTTCAAGTCCCATCTGTGCTGGCATGGCCCACACTGGACTGTGCTGCACTCCAAGCCTGGTGTGATTTACCCTTCCTGTTGACCTTGCAGGCACTCCTGGACTGGAGATTTGCTTCACTCTGTCATTTTGTGGATTTTGCAGCTTTAGAATTTGTTTAGAGTCTTTTTTTTTTTTGCCTGTGTAGGACTTTTTTTGTTTTTTTTAAGTTTGGATATTTGCCCAGATTTCTTATAATGTTTCTCCCATTCTTTATGATTCCTCAAAGTTTATCAACTCTAGTTCTGCAGTTTAAATCTATAAGTTGTTTTAGAGCCTTGGAAGGTGATTCTTCTGGTCTGAAGCTTGAATTCACTTAAAGGAACTAGGTATTTTCTTATTTTCTTTACTTGAGTGTGAGTGTGGAGTGTTAGCAAAGATGCCAACAAGTAGAGAAGATGTTTGCACATAGGCTTGGTCCTAGAAAATAAAACACTGGATTTATAAATTGAAAAACTAGCATTACTAGAGCTTGTGTATTAATCTCTGCTATGTTGCCAGGTGTTTTATGTAATACTTCAGGTCTATCTTTTATTACTGTTACCATCAACTGATTTCCACTTCTCTTCATATTCATTTGGAAATAAGTCTCTTGCTGGTCTCTGTTATCATTCTCTTGATGTTGTTGTCCTTGGCTGTCATATTCATTCATCCCTCCTGAATTTCTGTTGTTTGAGATATTCAACAAGCAAATAATCTCTTCTGATCTGATTTTCTTTATAAGAATTTTTTGGAGGTGGAGCCAAGATGGCAGCGTAGAAGCAACAAGGTTCCACAGCTCCCACATAGCCACCTCAGATACCCATAAAATATGACTCTAAAGAAATTTGAAGGCTCCAAAACCCACAAAAATACACCTCCTTCTGAAGGTAACTCAGCAGGAAGGGCTCATCCCAGCATGCTGGGAGCCAAAACCAGCCCAGCCTGAAACCGCCGCTTGGCCCTGGGGCGGCCAGGACAAGCCACAGCTAAAGCCTTCAGGATAGTGGATCAGTGGCAGCTGTGGCAGTTTCCAGAATTATCAAACCATAAGAAACAAGGACTAAGTGAAAGGTCAGTGGAACTCAGCTAAATTTGGGGGAGAAAAGCAGTCTGGCCAAACTGCCTCCAGGGAAAGGAAGCAGCAAGAGCGGTGGCCATGCAGCTGCCTCCATGTGACTGCTTCAGAGCTCCCGGCCTGCAGACTGCAGGGGGCCAAGCGATTGTTCAGAGGTTAAGTGCTCTTGCATTGAGTGGCCTGGATCCGGATTGTGGTCTTGGGTGGTGGTCCTGGGGTGCATTTTCAGTGAGCCAAAGCTGGTGGGGGTTGCAAAAAAAAAATGGCAACATCTTAATAGCTCTAGCACCTGTGAAAACCACAGCGATTGGGGACAGAGCTTTCCCTTCTGGAAGCAGAGTTCCACAGAGCTAAAAAATCAAGTAATTTACTGGTAACATGAGCTGGAAAAGGAAGCAAAGTAAGAACA
>CM053586.1:176465836-176501805 GCA_028646515.1 Pseudochirops corinnae
GGGTGCAAAACCTCTGCCTTTCGCTTTTCCGCTCTGGAGGCCTTTTGGCCGGACTGCTCCTCTCCCAAATTCGCAAGTCCCACTGAGCTGCTGGCAGCTGCTGCTAATCCGCTCACCAGAGAGAATCCTCTGCTCCTCCCGTCCAGCCGCCCCCAGGGCACAGCCGCGGCTTCAGGCCCGGCTGGTTTTGGTTTGCAGTGCTGATATGGTTCCTCATAGCCGAGCTGACTTTAGTGGGAAGTATCTTTGTGTGCGTTTTGGAGTTCTAGGATTGGTTTAGTGTCCTATTTTATGGGTATTTTGGGGTGGCTATGTGAGAGCTGCGATATGTTGCTGCTGCTACGCTGCCATCTTGGCTCTGCCCCCCAACTATTACTATTTTAAAAGCCCAGAGAAGGCTTTTGTGGTTTATTTCAGAGACATCAAAGGGAGAAAAGTTAGAAATCTTTTTTTCTTTTCCATAGGATATCTGTGTAGACAAGGACTCCAGGTGGAAAAAAAAAAGGTGGTTTAATATCAAAGGAGAAAGCAGGTAATTGGAACTTGTAGGAGAAAAAAAAGTGGAATATGGAAAGCTGATCAGGATTGAGAAGTTTAGCAGAGATGACACTGTAATCCATATATCCATCCCTAATCTCTCCTGAATTTTAGTTTTTCATTATCAACAACAATGCTTGTTGACTCACTGGAAGTCCAACTGACACTTTTAACTCATCACCTCCCCTGTCTTCTCCAAAATTCTCTATTTTTATTGAGAACACCACCACATTCGCAATTTCAAATTCTTCCTTGATTCTTCCCTTTCCCTCACTCCATCATAAGCAATCAGTGGTCACATCTTGTTAATTATTTATGTTCATAGAACCTTTTACATTTTTGGGTTCCCTTTACTCACATCGCCTCTATCCTCATCACCTCTTAAGTGGTTTATTGTAGTATAGTAGCCTTCAAATTGGTCTCCCTATTATTTCCCATCCCTCTCTTTCTAATCCTTCCTTAGCTACCAAAATAATCTTCCTATTGTACTCCTCTGATTTAAAAAACAAACAAACCAACAACATTAAAACTTCAGTACTTACCTACTACCTCTATGAAGAAAAACAAAATCCTTAGTTCAGCTTATTTCTCATTATTCCCTTCCATGCATTGTACAGTCCAGCCAAATTGGGTCCCAAACTTTCCCTGAATTCTACACTCCATTTGCCACCTCTATGCATCTAAGTTTTTTGCTGTGCCTGGAATATACTCCCTTTCTTATTTCTAACATCTCTGAATCCCTTTCTTTCTTTAAAGTTCAGTTCAATTGCCACATCCTCCATGAAGACTTTTCTGATTCTCCAAGTAGTTAATGTACTTTCTCCCAAATTATCTTACATTTATGTAATTGTGTTCATATTGCAACCTCTCAATAGAATGTAAGCCCCATAAAAGCAGGGGCTGTTTCATTTTTGTCTTAGTATTCCCAGTACTCAGAAAGTGGTAAATATATAATAAATGTTTGGTGAATTGAACAAAGCCAGAAGTGACAAGGCAGCTTCCAGCTGAGCTCTCAAGCCTTTCCTTCTTTCCTTTACTTTTCTAAGACCAATGTTTCACTAATCTCATTAATTTGCCCTTCCATATACCTTTGACTGAAGTAAACACTCAATTCACTTATTTTTTTATTCTGTGTATTTATGGGTGCTATTGTCCCTTTTGGGATTGCCTACACGTGCACATGCATGCACACTCACACAAGTTCATATTTCTTTCTTCTTTTAAAAAAAAGCTTTGCTCTTTAGGGAGATTTCCCTGATATATTCTTTCTTGGGTTGATCACTCTTTTACTCCTTTCATCATTTACACCCTCAGTGTGCAAGTATCTGTATCAATTTGTTATAAAACGTATACTACTTGTGAGTGCTTAGATAAAGGAAGAACACTAGATCAGGACTCAGGAGAACTGGGTCTTAGTCCTAGCTCTGTCACTATCACATGGATGATAATAATTCATTTCCCTTCTGAGACTCAGTTTCTTTATCTGTAAAATAAGATTAGACCAGATGGTATCCAGCTTTAAGTTTTATAATTCTATATTTTGTTTTATAAGTGATGGTAAGTTGTTTCATAGGGGATTATTTTGTTTTTTCCAGCTAGACTGTAAGCTCTGAAGGGCAAGAGCAAGGCCTTCTATTTATTTTAAATCATCCTATCCAATCTTTACTACAACAGAGTAGGAACTCAGTAAAAGGTGCTTTTCTGTTAATCTACAAAAAACACCAAGGTGTGATGGTGCACACTTGTAAGCCCAGAGAGGAGGAAGGAGACTTGCAGATCTCTTGAACTCCAGTGAGCCATGCTTACTCAGTGTCTGCCCCTAACTTCAGCATTAATATGGTGAGCTCTCAGGGTGGAACTGGAGGGTCAGAGGGAAGTTACCAGGTTGACTATAAGGGGTGAGCTGGCTAAGGTTAGAAATGGAGCAAATCAAAGCTCAGGTGCTCAGTAGTGGGAATGGTCCCATGAGTAGCTCCCGTACTTCCAGCATAGACAAGATAATGTAACCCAATCATTAAAGAAATTTTTTCTCCCTAAAAAGTGACTGTAAAAGTCATTAGAGTTTTCTGGTTTTCATAATCAAGACTGGCCATACATGGCTTTTCTAGAGAATTACAATTTTTACATAGAGAAATCTGGTTCTAAAAAATTATCAGTGAATATAAATATTTACATGCCAGGTTGATACACCAGTTCAGTTTATCAAGGTATTACATGCTTGGTGTTTTATCTTTTGGTTAAACTCTGAAAAAATGGCAACTTAATAATAGGAAATAAATTATTAGCAAAGATAATAGAAGTCTCAAATTAAGAATAAGTAATGAGTGAAACTATTGCTAAAGCCTCTTTATGGATCACTTACCTGTCTTATTACCTGTGTAGCCTTTGTATCCACAGAATTCACCATGGTGAAATCCAGGATGATAGTGTGGATAGTTGATAAAAAAGATGCATCAGAACCATGCTTGCAAGGGTCATATCTGCTCCTATGCTGACCTTCACCATGTTCATTGGCTGATGGTGAAGCCATTAACATATGAACTCCAGAACTATTTATCGTGGTATGGCTGGGAACGCAGACTTTCTCTACATCTTCATTCTTTGAATTTAGTTGTCTTAAAGCCATTTGATCTTCAGACAGACTACGGCTCATGAAGGCACTTTCAAATCTTGAACAGTTGAGCAGATCAATGGAGGATACATCACTTTCAGATCTGTTCTCGAGGTGTTCTGTGTAAGCAATCTAGGACAAGAGTAAAGAAACAATATCTTAAAAGGCCAGAAATTGAATTCAGACAGGGCAGCTGTACCTGGAGCAAGGAAGCTGGCAGAATCTACTACTTTTCATCTGTCAGGTCACTTCATCACACTTCCTTATTCTAAATTATTCTCAAATCTTCCCTCCTTCAGAAAGTCTTCCTAGATTATACACTAGATATAACTATTTAAGTCATAGACTCTTAGATTTAGGGCTGGGAGAGACCTCAGAAGACATCTAGTCCAACAATTTTACTTTACAAATGAAGAAACAAAGGCCCAGAAGGATTAAGTGATTTGCCCACAAGATTTAAGTAGTAGATCTGTGATCTAACACAGTTCCTCTGATTCCAAATCCAAAGCTCTTTCCAATGTATTCTGCTAGCCACACATGTCTCATGGTCACCTCAATTTCAATATACACAAAACCCAATCTATCCAACCCTCCTTCCAACAGGCTCACTCTTCCAATTCCTCTCTATCCTTCTAGAAAGGGTAGCCTTTGGTTATATACATGTTAGAGTTAACTAAATTCAGAAAAAAAAATTAGTCATCTAATTGAGAAAGAGCCTTCTACAATGCATTTCCATTAATGTGCTTATGTTTCATGGAGTATTATATTTATTTCTAAACTGGATTATCAGTTTCATTAGTTTTCTTATTCACTCAAGATTTGCAATCCTGCTATTTCTTTATCTACATCTATATGTAGGATAATGTTTTATAGGAGACTGAGTAATGGACTTGGAGTCAGGAAGGCTGGTTCCAACCTTGCTTCAGACATTTAATATCTGTGCCACCCTGGGCAAGTCACTCAACCTTTCTGTGCTTCAGTGTCCTCACCTATAAAGCAAGGGGGCTAGATTGGATGGTCTCTAAAGTCTCTTCCAGTTCTAAATCTACAATCACAATAAATCACCAGCCCCTATTAATTTTTCTTCAAACAAAGGCATTCATCTTGATTCTTTTACTTCCATTGCCCAACCTCAGCTCAGGTGCCCATATCCTTTTATGCCTGTTATTGCGGCAGCGTCCCAGCAAATTTCCTTGGCATCTCCAATCACTTCTCTATAATTATATCTCTGCCAAACCGGTTTTCTTTAAATACTACTTTCATTAAACATTATCATTCATTTCAGTTACTGGCAATGATAAAAATTATTGAGTATCTACTGTGTGTTAGGCATCGAGGACACAAAAGAATTAGGACACTGCCACTACCCTGGAGGATTTTATGTTCTAATTAAGGGAGATGAGACATATACCTAGAAATATAAATTAAAAAACAAGAAAGCATATGCTGGGTAATAAACGAGTAGTAGGGATAACAAATGCCGTGGGGCCTCGTAGTAGATAGTGACCTGTGAGGCTTGGTATGGTCAAGTATGATTTGGTAGAAGGAGTAGGACTTAAATTAAGCTTTGAAGAAAGGGAAATAAATTTAGGCAATTAAGAAGGTGAAGGGGCATTCCAAGTAGGGTAAAAGGATGCTCAAAAATCAGCAGTGACTTTACAGAGGCAGTCAGAAGGTATAGTGGATACAGTAATGTTCTTGGAGTCAGTAAGACCTGACTTGAAATCCTATTTCATACACTTAACTGGCTGTGTGATCCTGGGCAAGTCACTTACCCTCTCTAAGTCTAAGGTTCCTCATCATTAAAATGGGGATAATAATAACACTTATGTAACAGGTGAAGATCAAACGGGATAATATAGCTGAATGGGATAATATAGCTTTGCAGACATTAAAGTGGCATACAAATGCTAGCTATTATTATTACTGTTATTATTATTGTCTGCCACATTAAGCAGAAACTCCACCTTTTAAAAAGACTTCCATAGTGAAGCCTTCCCTAACTTTCTTCATTTTATTTCTTACTTCCTGAACTGAACTTTCTAGTTTAGTCATGCCAAACTCTTCCCTATCCCACAAACATACCATACTCAGATCTACCTCTGGGTAGATAAGTAAGTAAGGTAGTAAGGTAGTAAGTTCATACTTACCTCTTCCCTGAAAGGGCTTTCTTACCCTTTCATTTACCTAGTTATTATCTTCAAGGCCTTGATCCAGTCCCATCTCTTCCATGAAGTATTTTCTGACTAACTCTAGCTCACAATGATTTTCCCTTTTTCTGAAAGCCTATATTATAACAATACTATATAATTTACTGCCAATTACATACTGCCTTATGTTATTCACTCATTACTTCATGTGTTAACATGAATATGGAATTCTTAGCTCTTCAATTAGCTTTTTGGTTGCTTTTGGGCGGGGAGCAAGACATACTTTTGGGGAGATTTTTTTGAAAGAGCTTGCACATAGTGCTGAGCAGTCAACAGGCAGGTGATGAATAATATGTGTTATTCATTAACAGAGACGATGTGTATGTTTTGTCCAAAATATAAATCCAAGGAGAGAAGGAAGGAAAGACAGATTCAGAATAAATATGACCTGCTGAACTAATTTTGTTTCTGTGGAGAAAACATCCATGGAGAGGAGCCCAGAGGAAATTTTGAGGAACTCTAGTAGTGCTGATGCTTTGAAGGATGTGTATAAAAGTGAGAATTGGGGTGCAATGTAAGAAGAACACAGAGTATATGTCTATGTAAATCTGTATCAAGAGTAGGAATAGAGCATATTGTATGCAGTGGGGGAGACTAGATCTGTGTATGTGGATAAAGTGGCCCCTCTCAGGATGCATGTTATTTATTCCCTGGAAGAATGTTTAGAGCTTAAATAGTGGAAGAGGGGTAACCCTACCCAGGGAAGAAAGGAATTATTAGGTTTGGTGTGTCTTGGCATCAAAGAATAACTCACTATTTCTATAAGCTAATACAGAAACCAGATACAATGATTAAACTCACTGTCTAGAATAGGACTTTCACTTCAACTAATTATCCTCAATACTATGACTGAATCAGAAGCAGAAGCTATAAGGGCTGTGACAGATTCCTAAGAACTCTATTTATTTTTTCATTGCTTTAGCCTGGAGAGAAAAAACAATCTTTAAAAACCCCTTTAATATAAGAATTTAAGGGATCCAAAGATGGGCAGAGAAAGGGCTGGAGAGCAGATATATAACCAGGGAAATTCTTTAATGATAATCTGAAGAAACAAATTGCTGTTGAAAATACATTTATGTTCTTTGGCTAAGTAAAACCTCTATCTGCCTTGGGGAAATTTGTTTGCTTTGGTCACATATTAAAATGTGATGTAGGAGACTCACCTGTTCCAGAAAAACCTTGCCCACTTTTGGGTACCACTAAATCCAAGGAGAGCCAGCTTCAAATCTGAAATGCCTATGTCTTCACATCTACGGGAAAACCTCACCTTCTAATTTTCCAAAGCTCATCCAAGTAACTTACTCAAGATCATATCATATATCCAAATCCCAAGCAAATGAGGATTCTGGGATTTTTTGAGAAACTACTAGTGCAGTTCTTGATGAAGTGAGGAGAAAAGAAGAGAAAAGGAGAAAAGTCTCTAACCCTGGGGGGTGGCTCTGGTTCATCACAGTTGCAGGTACATATAAAAGGGCCTTCATCTATTTCAGACCTGTTGTCAATGAACAAGTTTCTCAAGTCTTCATCAGTAAGAGGCACGGTTTTCAGATCCACCTGAAAAAGACGAGAGGAATGTCAAACTGAGAGGGAAGGCCAGGTGGTGGAGAGAAAGGAGAAGCTATGGAGATGGGTAGGTAAGGAAGAGCTGTAATTACCTCTTTTAACAGAATTTGCTTGATTTCCTCAACATTTACAAAAGTGATGGCGGTGCAGAACTGGAAAATTTTCACCCCTGGAATGTACACAATCTGGAAGACAAAATTTTAAACTGAGGTGTTTCCTCAGTTCTTTTATGACACAAGAGCACCAGCTCCAGCCCCCTGGGGAGTCTTTATATTTTTTTTCTCCATCATAGGTAAAAGCTAAAGTTAGAGTTGAGATTCTAAACAGAGCCTCTCTTTTGACATAAATTCTTTTTTATATAAATATAAACATTAATTTTGATATGAATAAAATATAAATATATTTTGATATAAACTTTGTATAAAATAAATTTTGATATGGATCTTCCAGAGCTAGGTCGGTAAAAACACAGTTTTGCATATTATTTAATAAAAAATATTGGGTTACTCAAATTTTCAGCACACTCCTGATTTTATTATTTCATTATGAACCACTAAAACTCCTTCCTTTCCTCCTCCTTTCTTGGCCTCCTTCCATCCTTCCCTTCTTTTTTATTTCCTCTTTTCCTTCCTTTCCATTCTCTTTCTTCCTTCTCTCTTACTCTTTCCTACTCATCTTTTTCTTAATTTCTCTATCAATTAGTTTTAAATGATTGCATTAACTAATGGATACTTGTTTCCTTTTTCACTTCTGTGGACTTCCGTTATTTTTTTACTTGCCACAATATTGGATAAGTTTCCAGGAAGAGCAAGTTATCAGTTCTACAAAAGTGAGGAAAGAAAAAAAAAAAGAGAGGAAGATGACAGGTGTGGCTTCTTACCTCTCGGTAGTCAGTAAAGCTTCTGTAAATGTTGGTGTTAGGGATCTGTCCCAGAACAAGAATATTGGCCCTGAAATGAAATGTTACATGTCTTTAGGGAGTAGTTTCTTTGATTTGGCTGACATTTGTCACCCTAGGCAAGGTTTGAAAATTTCCCCCTCTTCCCTCGATGTGTATAAGTATAAACACAATTTTGCCTCTTTTAGTGTTGCTAAGTTTGTATGTTTTTTCGGAGGAATTTTAAAGGAATAGCATTAGCTTTACAAAATTATGGTTATTTAAATATGGGTATAATAGCAAATTTCAAAGTAATAATACAAATTTTCATGTTTTAATGGCTACAAAATCAGTTTATATTGAAGGGAAAGCACACTTTGAATTGAGAGGCAATCATGTTCCAGAGAAGTTTTAAATATTTTTTTGTAATTCTCATTCATTTTATTTGCTGAAGTTCCTTTCACACAGTGCAATGGTAATTACTAAACTGTTTTCCAAAAACATGACATCGTTTCTATGGTTGGATCCCCACGGGCTTTTATTAGCAAGAATCAAGAATGGTTGCTAATCCAATAGAGGAAATTTTGTACCGATACTTGAAGAATATCAAAGTATTACTCCTTGTTATATAATAACTAATATTTACATAAGTGGTTCAAGGTTTGAAAAGCCCTTTCCATATATATTATGTCCTTGGATCACAATGCTGGGGGATAAGAACTATTATTGTCCCCATTTTGCAGAAGAGTAAGTTACTGAGAAATATTAAGTACTTTGCTTAGGGTCACAGAGCTACCAAATGACTGGGTCAGAATTTAAATACGTATTCTGAACTTCAAGTCCAGAACACTTCCTACTAGCTATCTTTAATGCAATCAATTTTTAAATTATGAGTGTAGACCAAGAAAGGAATTCAAAATCCAGTGAGGCTCCTTACAAAACTTGACTACTCTAGTTCACAATCCCTATAATTTATCTAGTCTCTATTTTCTGCATTCCTCATAGAATCAGAACTTCCAAGGAATCTATTCTGGGCTCCCCTCCTGGCTTGTAGCGTTTGCCCCACAGATTCCCCTTTTCCATTGTGCCTCACTCCCAGAACAATGTCAATTCCTACAGGTAATAAGAAGACATTGCCCCATGGTAGAAAACATCCCCTTCCCCTTGCCATGTCCCTGATTATGCAGATGTAATGTTAATGGGATAATAAGATCTTCTCTGTCCATTAATAGGCCTATGTGCCCAGTTATGATACATCCTGAATAACATAGAACCCACTGGGGAGGAACTTGCTTAAAGAGAAGCTTGCTTAATGGAGGCTTGCTTGTAGGAAGGCTTTCACACCTTTTGGTGCTAACCTAATTAGGTACTAAGTCATGAGGCTTTTGATGCCTTGTGGTTCAGATAAGTGTATATATACTCTCAGTTGGTATTTTGCTTTGGGGGTTCGTTTATGAGAAGAACTGTTTGATATCCTGGTCAAGCCAACCTCCCCCGCCCCCGACTGCTCAGATGTAAAGGCTCTCTGACCCAGTGGTATATGTAAAGTGTATAGCAACATTGCAGTGAGAGCCCTGTCTGTTGGTCTTTATGCAAATTTCTCTGCTTATATTTTCTCTGACGTTCAGGGTGCTGACCTTTCCCCTGAACTAGTGAATGTAATTAAAAGTAGGATTGTTAACCCTTTTTTGAGTAGTCTTTCCTTTAAAAGCAGATCAAAGCATCTGTGCTAGCAGGCCATCCTGGGTATGTAGACCACCAGGGTACAGTAGACCACCATTGATCTATACTCTCTCTCATGGTTACCCTTTTTTCTCCACTTTCCTCAAAATCTCCTCCATGGTCCATGGTTTCCTACTCTCCTAGATACCAGCTGCCCCTAGGATTTCCAACTTTGCCCAGTCTTGAGGTAGTGGTTTTTTCAAGCACCCAATCTCCCAGACCACAACTTGCACAAGGTCACTATCTTCCTTCATAGAACATCTCTTTACCCAAAGTAACATTCATCAGTAGAATTCTCTCTAGAAAAGCAAGGCCTTAGAGGAGTGATGGGAGAGGACATAGGAGAGATTAGATTGGGGGAGGGATCATACAAGGGGATGGATGCTTTGGGGAGGGTAGGGGAAAGATGGGGAGAAAATTTGTAACTCAAAATCTCATGGAAATGAATGATATAAACTAAAATAAATAAAATATTTTTAAAGAAGAAAAAAAAAGAAAAGCAAGGCCTCTCTTATTCCTCTTTCTTTTTAATCCTTTCCTTATTCTTCCTTACCCACTACCTTGTAGGTTCTTCTCTTACTGAAATGGCAGGGTTCATCTTTCCTTCATTAGTATCCCTTGACTTGATCTGGGCATGTCACACATTCTCCTCTATCCCCTTGCTCCCCCATCCCTTTCAATCACTTTCCCATTTTATAATGTCCCACCAAAAACACACATTCATCTGTAGGCCGAGTGTTGCCGTGTTTTGTCCGTAGCACCCCTCTTCACTTGTGACCTCTTTCTGACTCCTGCCTTCATGGCTGTCTCTTTATATAGATTCACAAGTCTCTTATCCAGCTCTCTATTGCGACTCTATTGCTGTTGTCATCGGCTGCTGGATTTGCTTATTCCTCCCACATTTCTATTGTCTACAGTGTTGGAGAAGCAAATAATCTTTTTTGTTCTGGTTATCTTTATAGAATGTTTCAAATATGCTTTTATTATTTTTTCATTTATTTAGGCTCATATTTGCAGGGTAAGTTACCTTGGGCTGCATTCTGAGCTCCACTGCTTTTTAGAATACATTCCATCTTTTCCTGCCTTTTCTGATCCATGTATAAGTCTTGTGTTATTTGAATTTCCATTCCTTTGTATTTGAAAGCGTTTCTCCTGATTGTTTGTAGAACTTGCCATTTCTGAAATAAATTATTACATTTAACCAGTAACACTATGTGTCTTAAAGTTTGTAGCCTTCGTTTTTTTCTGGAGGTGATCTATAAATTCTTTTAACTGATATTTATTTTTCTATTTTCGGAAACTCTGGTGTTTTATTTTTTGCATTATGGTGTTAAGGATTTTAGTCCCTCTGTGTTCTTCTGATCCACAGGTTGTCTTTACACATCCTGTCTTCAAAATCAGCACTTTTTTGCTTGCATAGTGAGCATATTTTCTTTAAAAGTTACTGGTTTTGCTTGGATAGCAAGCATGTTTTTAAAATATTGGTTTTTGTTGCCCTTTTTCTAGATTGTCCTTTACTTCTATTTATTTACATTCCCAATCTGTTGTTCTTTTTGTTTCTGTTGTTGAAGGTTCTAATTTTTCTATTTTGCCCATTATTTTTTCTGTGCAAGTCATAAATTCTGTTCTCATAATTCTCATTTCTCTTTTGAATCATTCAGTTTAATAATATGCTTCAGTTCCATGTTCTCGCATTTCATAGGATCCTTTGTCTAATCAAGTACGAGATCATTTTCCTTTGTTTTGCAGTATTTATTCATAGATGCTTGAACTTGTTTACAAGAGGCCATATTTCTTTCTTTTCTGTTAATGGCTGTCCTGTTGATTTAGCTGCTTATATTCAAGGACTTTGAGTTTTCTACTTCCTGAGATTTTTACTAATTTCAGTCTTTTCCTCCCCCTTATTTTCTCTCATTGCTCATTTTCTGACTCCCTCCCTCTGATGATGGTTTCCTTAGAGGCTGGATATCAAAGTATCTTGACTTCATCCCATGTTGAGCAAAATACAGTTCATCAGGCTAAGTTCCACCACAAGTGACTTTCAAGGGGACGGAACTGCCCCTTGGGTGAGGAACTCTTTCTCTCAGATTGAGTGGAGTGTTGCAACCCTGGCCCCCTCACCCCTACGGCAACTCATTCTGGTAGCTGTCCCAATCCCTGTGTTCCTCAGTTCTTTGACCTAGCACAAGTATTTCACAGAACTTCCATGCTGGTGCCACAGGGTTTGATTTCTATAGCTTAGGTCTCTGAAACTCTGGGAAGACAATGTGGGTAGGATAAGGTATTGAGCTCTATTTTAAACCCAGATGAGCATCTTGACCCTTTTTCTCTGTTCCTGGCTCTCTTGCAGACATATTTTGTAGCACAGACTTCTGTCCATCATGGCACTGGCTGTCTGGCCCCAGAAAACAAGAAAGGTCACAGAGAAGCTCAGATCTCCCACAAATACCTCAACAAAAATCTAAAAAGGCATCAAGCTTAAAAAAGGCCAGAAAGAAACACTAATAAGTTTTTTTTTAATCCCTGAAGCCTTCAGGTACTTTGAATGTTGACTCAAAAATAGCAAGATCTCCCATTAATGGGTAGAACTGAATTGGAACACACCAAGGGCCCTGAAGTAAACATGAGCTCCAGTAATAGGGTCTGAAACCTGAGGGTAATCTGAGTAGACACCTGCCAAGGATGCTGAAGGCCAGTATGAGTTCCCATAAATGCAGTCTAAAAGCAGTGAGATCTTGGTCTTGTCTAATTAGGCAGTGGTTCTCAACCTTCCTAATGCCGCGACCCTGTAATACACTTCCTCATGTTGTGGTGACCCCCAACCATAAAATTATTTTTGTTGCTACTTCATAACTGTAATTTTGCTACTGTTATGAATCATAATGTAAATATCTGATATGCAAGATATATTTTCATTGTTACAAACTGAACATAACCCACAGGTTGAGAACTGCTGGATTAAAGCATTATTAGAAATGTTCCACTAAACAGGAAAAATAGGTTGAGCAGTACACACACCAGAACATTTAGATTCACAGCAGGAGAATGAACTATAGAAAAAATTAAGCAAGAAACAAAAAATTAAATTTGAGCTCTTGGGGGAAAATTAGGAAAGAGAATTTAATATTTTAGAACAGAAGGTAAAAACCTTACATAAGAATTGGAGTAGACTCCCTGAACAAAGAGAATGGAGTAAACAGAACTCAATGATCCCTTGAGGTAATAAGAAATACTAGAACAAAGTCAAAGGATTGAAAAATACTATGTATAGTTTCTATTTCCAAAACAAATAACCTGGAAAACAGCTTGAAAAAGGAAGATATCTCACAGAGAGGTGAGGCATGAATACGGCATACTGAGATACAAATTTTTGGATATGGCTGATGTGTGTATTTGTTTTACTGGGCTATATTTATGTTTTAAAAAGAAGGATTTCTTTTTTTGAGAGCAGGAGTATTTGGGAAGGAGAGAGAGATTAGCAATAGTAATGCTAAAAAAAAAAAAGCATATGAACAAAAGAACACTGCAACAGTTTTAAAGGCACAGAATATAACTAAAGGAGTTCAGAACGAGAGATAAACAGAAAATCTCAGCAACAAACATGTTAAATTTTTTTTTGCTTTTTTTTTGAAGGGGGAAAGGTAAGTGTTTGAGGTTGGATTTGACTCAGGTCCTCCTGACTCCAGGGCCAGTGGTCTATTCACTGAACCAACTAGCTGCCCCAAACATGTTAAATTTATCATTATATCCTTGTTTTTAAAATGCAGACTATATGTAATAGAGTCATGGTTTTGTATATAATCTTCTTTCTTCATTTTTCAATGTTTGGTGCTCATGTTTGATGATGTTTGTTATATACAGAACAATAAAAAAAAGAACATGTTTTAAAAAGAAATCATAAACTCTCTGAAAGTCATGGTTAAATAAGTAAGCAAAAAACATCTAGAACAATATTTCAAGAAATCACAAAAGAAAACTCTCCAGAAGTATTTGAACCAGAAGGGAAAATGAAAATAGAAATATTCTTCTGGTCATCTCATAAAACAGATTAAAAACTGCAATCACCCAAGAATGTCATAACCAAAATAAAAAGTTTCAAATTTAAAAAAAAAATACTGCAAGAAGTGAGAAAGAAAGAGTTCATATGCCAAGGAAGCACAGTTGGAATTACATGGCTTACAACCAAGAGTAAAATTCTGCAAAACAGAATATCATTCTACAGGTATAAAATATACCTTTAAAAGAACATTAAGAAAACATTAAATTTAAGCATTTTTGATGAAAAGACCAGAGTTGGGTACAACCAGTGAAACAAACACAGGAGATGGGGGAAATAGATTTAAGTAGCTTCAACATGCTAAATGAAGATGTACTCATGTTCTAATAAGAGAAGAAGAAATAAGTGTTCCTTTAGAATTCCACTGTCTTCAAGGGTCAGAGAAGTTAAGAAACACAGACATAGTGTCAGGGGGATAGAGATTGTTTTATTGATTTGAGAGGAGGAAGAAGAAGGAGGGTAAAAAGGAATGCAGTAAGGAAGAAATTATAAAGAAAGGCAAGGAATTTAGGAAATCGCATTATTAGGGGGTAACAGAAGAGTATATAAACAGAATATAAAATATATATTTTATATATATATACACACACACATATATGTATATATACAGTGTGTGTGTGTGTGTGTGTATAAACACTTCTTCCAAAATATGCAGGTTGGAGGCTGTAGACATCTCTTGAATCTCAATCTTATCTGATCCCAGCAAAGAAGTGTTTTACACACACACACACACACACACACACACACACACAGAAACACACATACATGCACATACACATGCACAAAAAAAGAGTTTGACAAGGCAATACATTAAATTTAATAGGGAGAAAGGTAAGGCCAGGGAAAGGGGAGGTGTAAAATTTACTTAAACTTTGAAGGGTAAAAGCATTAAAAGGAAAGAAAGAAAGTATAAGAACCAATGACTGGGGTCTGTACTACCCAAAAGAAAGGAAGATCTGAATAGTGGAATCAGATCACTTCAATTATAGCTTACTTGTACTAATCACATTCCTCTCTTTTACCACTTTCTTTATAAACAGAGATGTGTAAGGGAAAAAAAGTTAAAATTATAAGATTATATTATAGAGAGAAAATACAATAATTTTAACTCTGAATATGAATAGGATAAACTCACTGATAAAATAGAGGAGGGATATATTTTTACACAGACAAAATGAAGCATCAGAGCAGAATATATTATGTTTCAGGTGAATGTTTTTAAAAAGCAAAGATGTCAATATGTCACATGACAAGACAACAGTAAAAAGAGATATAGATAAAAAGGAAATTTCATTATGTTTACAGGTATCATAGATAATGAATTATGGCAGTTTTAAAGATATTTGTACTAAATGACATAAGTACCTGAAATAAAAGCTAATTGAATTATAGGATAAGATAGCAAAAATATAATAGCTATAAAACTCAATGTATCCTTTTAGATCTATATAAGTCTAATAATAAGATAAACTTGAAAGAAGTTAAAGATCTGCCGAGAATGTTAGAAGAATTAGATAATGCTACCTCTCTAATGATCGCTGAATGGGAACTGAAAAGAATGTACATATTTCTTAACAATGTATGGCACTTTACAAAAACAAAAAAAGAATATCTCCCAGGGCACATAAACCTCATAAGCAAATTCAGAAAAACAGAAAGGATCAAAGCATGGAACGGGAGGAAGACAACAAAGTCAGAACTCCTGCATCAAAAGTTTCCAAGAAAAATATGAATTGGTTACAGGCCATCGAAGAGCTCAAGAAGGATTTTGAAAATCAAGTAAGAGAAGTAGAGGAAAAATTGGGAAGTGAAATGAGAATGATGCAAGAAAATCATGAAAAGTGAGTCAACAGCCTGCTAAAGGAGACGCAAAAAATATTGAAGAAAATAACACCTTAAAAAATAGAATAGAGACTTCACAAGAGTAAATCACCAGCAGCTGTAGTGGTTTCCAGACTTCTCAATCCATAAATGCCAAAGAAAAGTAAAAGGTCAGTGTGGAACTTGGTTCATCCAGGGGGGAAAAGAAAAGTACGGTCAGGCTGCTGTCCCTGGAGCAAGAAGCGGAGAAGGTGCGGTGGCTATAGCAACTGCCAAGTGGCTGCTTCAGAGTTCCCCGGCCTGCAGATTGTAGGGGGAACAAGCAGCCATTCAGAGGCTAAGCACTCTTGCTTTGACCTGCTTGGATCTGGATCGCACCCACTGCAATAGTCTAGGGAAGTTGTATGGAGGACCAGAAATAAGCTGGTCATTGTGAGTAGTAAGAAAGAGATGGATTTGAGAGATGCAGTGGAGATAGAAACAGCAGGATATGGCAATTGATTGGATATGTGAGGTAAGGAGTAAGGTGTCAAGAAAAACACAGAAATTGTTAATGGTTTTCCATTATGAAAAGCAATTTGGAATTATGTATAAAATACACAGAATTTCAAAAGAAACCAATTATATTGAAATATAGTTATCAAAATATTAAAAATCACAACTTCATAGACCTCAGGTTGAGAACACCTTTTTCTAGAAAAAGATTTTCTGATACAGTTTATTATTTGGGGAAAGAAGCAGATAATCTACATGATTTCTAGGCAATGCCCTGTTTGGAGAGCAAAACCAGTAAGTTACTTAGTGCCAGTCTGAGGAGGAAGGGTTTGTTCAGCAAAGTCCGAAGCATGCTTATTTTCTGATGGGACCCTAAATTACAGGGAGATACAAGTTTTGGGGAGACTGTGCAGGATTGTGTGGAAAAGAGGAACTAAGCAGAATGACTGAGGATTGCCCTGAAAGCAAATCCAAATATAGTTTCCTTCCAGGAGGAGCTAGTGGGCAATTTGAATGCTTCATGTCACTATATTTGTTTTATGGGATGAAATAAAGGTTGTCCTGTACCAATACATTGTACATTGAGTTCTTATGTGGGAGTAAGAGACCCTAAAACCCACATTTGGGGAAATATAAACACAAGCTATATTACAGAGCTTAAATTAGGATATTTCCCTGGATTAACTTTACTTGTAGAAAAAAAGAACAAATGAGGGAAATGGACCCTCCCTGGGAGTTATCCCCCATGATCAGACCTGGTTCATTTGAACCCAGAGTTCTCTGAGGGCCCAGAGTCAAAGATTAGAGCTAGATTTTTTAAAAAAATACACATTGTTAAGAAGTTCAGAAGGTAATCTATCTTCTTAAATTTAACTTACTAGCCATGAGTTGAGGGATGCCTCCAGGTGCTACACTAGTGTTTGATAAACCCGAAACAATTGCTACCAGGATATGTACTCTATTAGACAAAAACTTCTGGGAAAACTGGAAAGAAGTTTGGCAGAAATTTAGTTCATACCAGCATTGTATACCAAATACCACACACACACACACACACACACACACACACACAATAAGTTCCAAGTTGATACTCAGTACTCAAACAAATCTGTAGTATCAATTTGGAAGTTCCCCAAATGCTGCAGAAACAACCCATCCATGCTTATACAACCTTGTCCATGTCCTCCCATGAATCTGTCATAGGGATCCACTCAACATGCTGAAGGACTTTCTCCTGATATTGTGAGGACACCTGTGGAATACTTGGGGTATCCACCTACTATTCCTCACCATCACCCTATGATTAGTCCCATCTTCCTTTTCAATCATATATTTCACTGATATAATCCTTTGTTCCTATTTTTCAAAGTTCTTCATTTATTATAAGTTGCAGCCTTCACACAGCTACCATATACCTATTGGCTTCTATGTAATACTTATTTTAAAGTTTTCAGAGACTACTGTATTCCATGTTTCACAGCCATATAACACTGGTAGAATATTGATGTTTAAAAGATAGACCTTTGTGCTTGGGGGATGTTTGGCAACCTTAAAGCAGTTTTGCAATTTCTTGAAACCAATTCAGCTTTCTGTCCTTCTGTTTAATCCTGGGCCCAACTTTCTTGTCCATTTGTACTATCTATCCCATATAGAGGGATCTTATATTCTCTAAATCTTTTAGTCAATTATATCTTCATAAAAATGTGGTCACCTGTGGAATATTCCTTGTCAAAGTTTGCCTGTTACCTACTAATACCCTCACTAAATATGCTCTCAACCTATACATTAAGTACATTAAGATGATCCTCATAAAATTTTTAAATAAATAAGAAGTAGATATATGTGCTGGCTATTATTATGTTCTTTTGGATACTTTTCTTTCTGGCATACAAATGGATATATGATCTAAAAAATGTAGCATTGGAATTAACTGTTCTCTAAATGTTTGGTAGAATTCACTTTTGAACGCATCTGGACGCTGCATCTGGGACTTTTTCTTAGGGGTGATGACTTATTCAATTTCTTTTTCTAAGATGGGGTTTTTAAAATATTCTATTTCTTCTTCTATTCTGGACAATCTGTAATTTTCTAAATATCCATCCATTTCATTTAGATTTTCAGATTTATTGGCATATAATTGAGCAAAATAGCTCCAAATAATTGGTTTAATTTTCTTTTCATTGGTGACAAATTCACCATTTTCATTTTTGATATTGATATTTGGTTTTCTTCTTTCCTTTTTAAAATTAAATTAACAAATAGTTTGTCTATCTTATTGGGTTTTTTTTTCTTCATAAAACCAGCTCCTAGTTTTATTTATTAGTTCAATAGTTTTTTTTTCTAACTTTCAATTTCCTTTGATATTCAGGATTTCTAATTTGGTGCTTAATTAGGGATTTTTAATTTTTTCTTTTTCTAGCATGCCCAATTCTTTGATCTGCTTTACTCTATTTTATTGATGTAAGTGTTTAGAGACATACATTTTCCCCTAAGTGCTCTTTAGTTGTGTCCCATATATTTTTATGTGTTGTTTCATCGTTGTCATTTACTTTAATGAAATGATTGGTTATTTTTTTAATTTGTTCTTTGACTCACTTATTCTTTAGAATTATTGTTTAGTTTCCAATGAATTTTTAACTTATTTTCCACTGCCCTTTATTGAATGTAATTTTTATTGCATTATGATCTGAAAAGGATGAATTTAATATTTCTGATTTTCTGTATTTGACTGTGAGGTTTTCATGCCCTAATACATAGTCAGTTTTTGTGTAGATGCCATGGACTGCTAAGAAAAAGATATGTTTCTTTCTATTCCTATTCAGTTTTCCCCAAAGATCTATCATATTTAACTTTCTTTCTATTCACTTCCTTAACATCTTTGTTATTTACTTTTTGGTTAGATTTATTTATTACTCTGAGAAGGGAAAGTTGAGGTCTCCCACTACTATAGTTTTCTTGTCTACTTCTTCCTATAACTCATTTAGCTTCTTTAAAAATTTAGATTCTGTACCATTTGGCACATATATGTTTAGTATTGATATTACTTTATTATCTATGGTATCTTTTCAGCAAGACATAGTTTATTTCTTCATCTCTTTTAATTAGATTTTTGCTTTTGTTTTGTCTGAGATCGTGACTGGTAACCCTGCTTTTTTTTTTCCCCTTTTAATTCAGCTGAGGCATAATAGATTCTGCTTCTACTCTTTTTCTTTACTCTGTGTGTCTCTCTGCTTCAAATGTATTTCCTGTAAACAGCATATTGCAGGATTCTCATTTTTAATCCACTTTGCTATCTGCTTTTGGTTTATGGATAAGTTCATTCCATTTACGTTTATAGCTATGATAACTGTGTATTTCCCTCCATGCTATTTTTCCTTTGTTTGTTCTTCTCTTTCTCTTACTTTTCAACCTGTCCCTCTTCATAAGTGTTTTATTTCTGATCACCCCCCTCCCCAAATCCATCCTCCCTTGTATCAGTTCCTAACTGTGCCTCCCCTTTTCTTATCCCCATCTCTTTTTACTTCAGTATAGGGTAAGATAGATTTCTATACCCAACTGAGCATGTTATTCCCTCTTTAAGCCAATTCTGATGAGAGTAAGGTTCAAGTATTGCCTGCCAACATCCCCCACATTTTCATCTCTACTGTAATAGCTCTTTCATAATTCTTATATGTGAGATCATTTATCCCATTCTTCCTCTTCCCTCTTCTCCCAGTGCAATCTTCTTTCTCATGCTTTAATTTTTTTATAACATCCCATCATAGTCATCTCACACCCATACCCTGTCTATGCCCTTATAGTGATAAAGTTCTTTTTCCCCCATCTATGTTGTATTTTTATTTTATAAAACATTTCCCAATTGCATTTTAATCAGGTTCAAGAGTTTTGAAGTTTGCTACTAGCAGCATCTACTCCTGGCCTAGAACACTAAGATGTAAAGTGACTTTCCCAGAGCCACACACCAACATGTATCAAAGATAATACCATGATCTCAGGTGTTCCTGGCTTCAAAGTCAGCTCTCTATTCATTACTATGTATAGAATAAATAGAGATTGTTTTAGCATAGGGGGGACACACTGGGATGGCTGTTTTGGGGCGGTGGGTGGCGGAAAGAGGGGGAGAAAATATGTAACTCAAAATCTTGTGGAAATGAATGATGCAAACTATAATAAAATTTTTTTAAAAAGTCACATTTTATAGGTATTTGAGGAGGTTATGGGGCGACCTCATGGAATTTTCCTGCTTCTCTGCTATCATCTTAGCTCCGCCCCCTTCCTCGATAATTTCTTGAAATATGATGTCTATGTGCCTTTATTGATCATTGCTTCCAGGTAGTACAATAACTCTTAAATTACCTCTCCTGGATCTATTTTCCAGATCAGTTGTTTTTCCATTGAGAAACTTTACATTTTCTTCTATTTAAATTTTTTCTTTACTATTTCTTGACATCTTACAAAGTCATTAGCTTCCAGTTGCCCAATTCTAACTTTTAAGGAGTGATTTTCTCCAGTAAGTTTTTGTATATCTTTTCCCATTTTTTTCTTTTATCAAGCTGTTGACTCTTTTTTCACAGTTTTCTTGTATTACTCTCATTTCTTTTTCACAATTTTTCTCTTCCTTCTCTTATTTGCTTTTAAAAATCCTTTTAAAACTCTTCCAGGAGTTCTTTTTGGGCTTTAGACCAATTTACATCTTTCTTTGTGGCTTTTCATGTAGATAGGACTGTTGTCCTCTTCTAAGTTTGTGCTTGGATCTTCCCTGTCACCACAGTAACTTTCTATAGTCAAGTTCTTTTCCTGGTTCTTTTTGCTCATTTTTTTCCTGCCTATTTTGTGACCATACTTTTATGTAAGAGTTGGGCTCTGTTCCTGCATTGTCCCAAGCTTCTTTTGCTGTGCTCAGGGCCTTGATGCTGGCTTTCACTGGGCTTCAGGGCCTACTTTCTGTCTTATACTGCAGGGGGTGTCCCCCTGCTGGCCTGTACTGGGTGCAACACCTTTTCACTGCCAGCCTGCCCCAGGAATAGGGTCTTGCTGCCATGTTGCAGGCATGGAACCTCACTTTCAGCTTGTTATGGAGGCAGGGCCTCACTGCTGGCTGGCCCTCAATGGTGAGGTCTAGCTGCTGGCCAGCCTCAGGGGTGAGGTTTAACTGCTGATCAGAAATGGGGACAGGGACTCACTGGTGGCCTACACTAGGGGTGGGACATACCGTACTACTGATTTGGTACTTCTGACTTGCCTCTAAAGCTGATGGCTTGCACAGAGGCAGAACCTCATTGGTGGTTTACCCCAGGGTTCAGAGCCTTGTTGCAGACACCTTGCAATGTAGCCTGCTAATCCTATTCCCGTCCTACCCCATTGAGTCAGATCTTTCCTGTTGTGCTGTTAAGTTGCTTTCTATATCAGTTCTGAGGTGTTTTTCAAGATTGCTTGCAAGGGAATTTGGGAGGGCTCCAGGGAGTTCCTTCTTCACTCTGCCATCTTGGCACCAGAATGTGCATATTCTTTGACCTAGCAATACCACTATGAGGTCTATATGCCAAAGAGATCAAAGAGAGAGGAAAAGATACATACATACAAAAATATTTACAACAGCTCTATTTGTAGTGGTATAGAATTAGAAAAAGAGTGTGCCCATCAATCTGTGAATGACTGAATAAGTTACAGTTTATGAATATGATGGAATACTATTATTTTATAAGAAATGGTAAAGAGAATAGTTTCAGAGAAACCTGGAAAGAATTATAAGAACTGATGCATCGTGAAGTAAATAGAAGTAGAACAATGTATTGTTCAATAACAACGATAGCAATATTGCAGTGGCAGCCAACTTTGAAAGACTCAGGCTTTCTGATCATCAGAAGCAACAACCATGATTCCAGAGGATGCACAAAAATAGGCTGCTTTGCTCCTGACAGACAGTTGATAGACTTTGTAGATATATTAGGACATAATTATTTTTTGGACATAGCCAATGTGGGAATTTGTTATTCTTGATCATGCATATTTGTAATGGGAATTTTTTCTTTTTTGAATTCTCAATATTGGGCAAGGGTGAAAATGGGAGACATAAAAGGTGGATTTTCAAAAAAAATTTTTTTCTTAAAGAAATAGGTATCTTTACATGTTCCAAAAGATAATTTTTAATTTGATCACATCTAGTGATAATGAAAGATTATCTAAGTATAATCTTTTACCCTTTAGTGAATACTTATTGAATATCATTATTTTCAATTACTGGATGATTTTTTATTTTCAGAACTATGTGATAGAAATATTGCTTTCACAGCATTGATTTATTTTTGAAGTCTGTGTACTGCAAATGGACTTCCTTTTTTTTTTTTAAGTGACATTAATCAAGTTTCTAGTTAACCATTTCTACCATTTCCATACCAAACTGAATGTCTTTTCTTTTAGATACTCAACAATGGACAATTTCTCACAGCATTTAAAGCCCAGCATGACTATCTAGTTGTATAAAAGGTTAGAGAAGGGACAGCATTGCTTTCCTTTGCTTTTATAAATGATTCCAAGAGTGACAAATATCCATGAAAATAGCTCATTCTAATTTAAAACTTGTTAGCACTTACCTTAGTTAGAAATCATCTATGAACAGAAATGCTATTTATAATATGACCATCATAAAAATGGATCTCAATTTGTTTTCCTTCCAATAATAGTGATACTCAGTGGTATTAAATACACAACAGACTTAAAGTTTTAAATGGTGCCTGCTTTCTTGATTTGTTTACATCCATCAATCGTCAATGTAGGTTTAAAGGAAAAAAGTATAGATATTTGTGTAGGTAAAAGATGTAACTTTTTTTAACAAAGGCAATGCTCGAGACTGCTCCTAATGCTCATATCAGATACATACTTTGTACTCCCTATACCACATTCAACTCTGTAGGCATTTTGTTCTGTACTAAAAAAATATAGTTGAAGAAGGCATAATTTACTTAAGTGTTTATGTTGTTCCATTTTTACTAGTCAACATTCAAAGGACAAAGAGAATCTCTACAGAGTTGGTTTCCCTCATTGTTCTGGACTTTGGAAGATGTTTTATTCTCCAACAGACACCTTGAGGCTTTCATTTCAACATAGGAGATTTGATATATCACAAAACAAGTAAGTTATGCCACAGACAGCAGAATTTTCTGGCATTAAGTGGATGTACTCTTTTAAAAAGTACTACTAGGTGTCCCTTATTGTGGCCCACTATGTGTCGTGGCCTAGGCAACTGCCTACCTTGCCTAACCTCCTGCTCACTGAGACAAAATACCTGTGTGACTGGACAGTGGTGATGAAGAAGGTGAATATTACTGAAGCTAGCAGCCCAACATCCAGTCCCAAGCAGATCACCGACAGAAATGTCACTATCCAAATCACCTTGGAGGAAAGCAAGAGGGAGGAAGGAAGACCATTAGGAAAACATGACACGGATAATCACCCTACACCTCCCACCTTATATTATAGACTCAGGGTACTGGAACTGGACCTACCTCAGATGTTATCTAGTATAAATTCTTTATATTACTTTGGGTGAAAGAAGTGAACTTGCTTTCCTGCTTAAGATTACGGTGCTAATAAGTAACAAAGCAAGGACTAGAATCTGGTCCCTTGACTCCTCATCTATTGATCCCTCCATTATGCTAAGTTTCCTTGAAGTCCAGAAGACCTGGGCTCATGTAATGGTGTGATTGAGGGCATGCCTCTCAGTGCCTCCAGGTCAACTATAAAGTGATACACTGGAGTTTCTCATTGGCATCATTAGAGGAAGTTTTCACCAAGGGAGTTTCTAATAACAGTGAAATCACAGGTCCAGACCAAAAGAATTTGAAACTAATTTGTCACTGCTCCTGCAAATGATTATTATTCTTGACCTAGAAAATAACTTTCTGTAAACACTTGATATGGTTATGTCTTATTCCTTTATTTCTCTTATTCTCTCTTCTCTCCTTCCACTTTCTTTCCTTCTCTATTCCCTCTTGGTGAAAAGGGAACAACTCAGGCTGTATAGCATGGAAGAAGAAATCATGAATTTCTAGTCAGAAGATCTTGGCTCAAATCCCTGCTCTGCCACTAGCTAGCTATGGGGAACTTGGTCAAACTACTTGACCCCTCTGGGCTTGGTGTTCTTATCTGCCAATGGAGAGAGTTGAATTAAGAACCCTCTAAAGACTTTTTAAATTCTAAGATGCAATAAGTATATATTCTCTTTGAACAATTTATATAGCACATCAAGGTATGCAAAGCACTTTCCCCAGGCCCATCTGGTGAGGTAGATGGCACAGGTGGACATGTGGGATTTAAAGCTGAAAAGAACATTTAGTTCAATGTCCTTAGCTAACAGATGAGAAAATGAGGCCCAGAGAGATCATGAGGCTCCCCGACATAGACAGGTCAGTAGCAGAGCTGGGATTTGATTTTAAATTTAAAATCAATCCTGTTTTTCACAATTTTTCTCACAATTTCTCAAAAGTTGGGGACATCCTAGACTCCTATCCAACATCCATAACCTACTGGCACTGCAGTTTGGGTACCAAGGAGGGAAGATGAAGCAATGAAGCAAGGGCAGAGTGCATCAGGCAGATGATTTGTTAGTCTACTCCTGGCCTCACTCTTACAACTGTGTTCTGTTGGCAGCATGTCTTACCTACTCTGGAATGTGGTTACACTGATTAAATCCGAGTATTTATACAAGTTGTCTGTGTCATGCTCTTTATGTTGGATTTAAATACAGCTGCTCTAATGTTAAACTCATATTTAGCTTGATATGCTTATAATGAGGGCTCAAGCAAAGGTATACAAATCGATCTTGTGAGGCCTTACCCCTTTCTTTTCTCCCAATGCTACACTACTGTACTATTAGACAGATTTTATGGTCCTTTTAAAAATAAGGGCTTGGATCTTTTGTCCACTCTCTTGTCCTTATTTATTCTTATTCTACAAAATACTTTTTAACCTTTTATCTGCCTTTTCCTTTCTATGTCAATGCTTGGACACTTACAAAGTCATACTGGTTCTGCTTCCAAAGATCAGGAAGATCCATGAAGGTTGAAAGGAAGGGTAAGACATTGCTCAGAACAATACCAGCCAGTACAGCCTGTTGGAAAGAAGGGAAATTCTACTCAGTTTGCTTCTCCTTCAGTGGTGAAGCCCCAGACTCCCCAAATGGAAACTTGCAAGAGGAGAATGATAAATGCCATTCAGATATATTTCATATTAGTATAAGATCTAAACTTCAAAGTACACCTTCATTTACTGTTCAGAAAGTCTCTGTGTTTCTCAACTCTAGGCTACCTACATTTTTCAGAGACCATCTCTTGGATGAGGTGACAGTTTTTAGAGAGAGCCCATTCACTGAAAACTAGTTTCAATTCCTCTTTAAATTAAATGATCACAAAAATACCATCAATGTCTAAGAGTAGAACAAAGGAAACATTTTAAGCAAATATATTCTTGTCTTATGATATCCCTAGGTTGGCTTAACAATTCTTTCCCTTTGCCCAAATTCATCTCTCCTGCACACTTAGCCTGGAAACAAGAGTCAATTTTAATACGATCAATAGCTATGGTCACAGGTTTCCTCAGAGCTCACAGATGACCTGGTGTACAGGGTAAGCAGCATTATTAACAAACAGCACACACGCACACACACATAACATACGTAGACATTTGTAGAGGGAATTTGTAGACAGAAGGTACATAAAGAAGACAGAATATTCCTTAGTGAATTTGGCCTGGAAACGGGAAGAATTGGCTATGGTCTGCTATCAGGGCACATTGGCACAGTGCCTGGCATGTAGCAAATGCCTGTTGTCTATACAATAAGATGTCTACAGTCTTTCAAGAGACCAAGATATAGTCATCACTGAGTTTAATACAATAGAAGCTCAATGTAACCCAACTTATTACATTAATTCAAATACACCAAAGGTCAAATTATATCCTTTCAAATCAAAACACAGCAACCAGACACGGTGAAAGTTTAACATAGCATGATGATCTTATAAAGTGGGTGGTGGCCCTGTTTAACACCAAGATTACCAAGGAATTTTTTTAAAGCAATGTATCTCAGTGAATCCCAATAAATGTTTCTTTGAGATCCTGCTTCTTACAATCACAGAATACTATTGCTGTTAAAAATAAACTACTTGTTCCATATTGCATAGAAACAAAAAAGTTTGACAGCAAAGATGGTGACAAGTTGAATTGTGAGGATGACTTGGGGATTTAGGAAATAAATAGTGGTAAGGATGAGTTCAGTTTTACCTTCCTTGTATTGCTGTGAAATAAAATTGTTTCAGACAGTGAAACATTCATGTTCCCTTCAAGACCTACGTGTTTTTTGGTTACAGTGGGTCATAGAAAGACAGCAAAGAAAGTTTCCTGTCCCATTCTAATACTCAGTTCACAAGCTGGCACTGGATGATGTAGCTGTTTAGTTATAATTTGATGAAGTATTGCTAACATTCACTCCCATTTCAGTGTGCAGCCAAGCTATTATAGCTATAAACATATAAATATATGCATATACACAGAGGCCATAAATTAAGTAAATGAGGGCATTACTATGAACATTATCATAATTTTTAACTCTGTTGGGGCAAGAAGAAAATCAAGGAATGGATAGGATCCCTGCTTGTGACAGAGGGGAATAATAATGGAGAAAAGAAAAATGGTAGGGGCAGCTAGGTGGCGCAGTGAGTAGAGCACCAGCCCTGGAGTCAGGAGGACCTGAGTTCAAATCCTGCCTTGGACACTTAACACAAAAACTAGCTATGTGACCTTGGGCAAGTCACTTAACCCCAACTGCCTGACCTTCCCCCCTCCAAAAAGAAAAAAAAAAGAATGACAAATGTCACGTCCTGTACTTGAGTTAAAAATCTATTCTATATTTATAGGATGGGGAAGACATGACTAGAAACCAATTCATGTAAAAAAGATCTAGGAGTTTTAGTGAATTATAAGCTCAGCAGTTTGACGTGACTATAAAGCAAACAAACAAACTAATGTAATACTAAGCTGAATTAATGAAAGCATAGTAGCCAGAGTGAAGGAAGTAACAATCCTAGCCGTACTCCATCCTCATTAGACCATATGGCATCTGGCTCTTGGTTCTACATTGTAGGAGCAACAGTAACAAACAAGAGCATATCCAAAGGACAGAGACCAGGATAGTGATGGTACTCCTGGAGAAGGGATGAGAAAGGATTCAGTGTAGAGAAGAAAAGACATGGAAAGGGGAAGAAGTAAAGAGGAAGAAGAGAGGCAGATATGATAACTAGGCTTGAATAAATGAATGGCACTCATGTGGGAAAGGTATTAGATTTGTTCTACTTGGAACCACAGTACTGAATCAATAGGCAGAAATTAATAGGAAGATAAGGAAAAGCTTCCTCACAATCAGAGTCACTCAAAATGGAAAGGTTTGCTTCATATGCCTTAGCACTGGAGGTTAGGTGACCATTTGTTAGGAATATTCTAAATGGAATTCATACTCTGGGAAGAAGTTAGTCTTGATTAGCTTTGAAATCCTTCCAACTGTGAAATTCAGTGATTCTCCAATGTTATTACATGGAAAGATTGCTTTGTGGTCAACAATCCACTATGGATCTCTTTCAAAAGGCCAGCCCCACATAGAGGTAAGAAATGGTACATCCAAATCTTGGGACATTAGTGTTGGACACAAGATTAGAACTCAATTTGCATTTCCTGTGTCTATCTTGTGCTCTAGTGTAGGACAGTGTGCTGATTTATAGCCCATTATCAAACAGTTCTACATGGCAGCATGAGGACTCCTAAAAACAGCTTATGGACTCACAGCTAATATCTAAACCTGTGTTGGTACTAAGAGAGCTCACAGTTACCCCCACACTTGACTGCACAGCTGAAACTAGGTAGAACACCCAGGGCAGATCATAACCATCCCAGCTGCCCACCTGTGTTCTTACCTAGATGGAAATTTCTGATGCATAGGTATTTTTAAATCACAGTTTTTTATTGCATGTCTTTGTAACTATTTCTCTATAGAACAGCCTGTATACCTTTAGCTATAGAGAGACTTAGTTTTCTGGCTCTTCTCTATGTATCTAGTAAAAGACTTTTCCCTAATATGAATGTTCTTCACTCTACGGCACAATCCTGTGAAGTTTCCCTGCAGTTACGTGGGGTTCTGGCTTCTGATGACATTTACACGTTATCTTCCCCATTAGAAGTATTCCCAGTGCCTGACACATAGTAATTGTTTAATAAATGCTTTTTTACTGACTGATTAAAATCTTGTCATTTCTATTTAAAATAGTAGCCCATGCTGAAATATCAGAGAAGGCAAATGAGACTGACTGCTGTGCCCACAGAAGCACAAGTTATAAAACATTACCTTTTGTGAAATGTTCAAGGAAAGTGCAATGTGTCACACTGGTTTAAGTACTTGTTGTTTTCATGCCCTCTCACTTACGTTAGGCAGAGCGTAGAAATATTGACCCATCTTCAGCATCACCAGCAACGTTATACCTGCACCTACCAGAGCTGCAAACTGAGCAGAAAGAGTATATTGAAGAGAGCAATGACTAGAAGTTACGCAACCCCTGGCCCACTAGTCTTCTCCTGAGGTCCTTATAGAAGTACACCAGTTTTTCCTATGAGGATTTGTGCATGAGCATGTACCACAGACCAGATATGAATTCATTCCACCAGTAACCTATAGCACATATTTGCAAGGTCCAGGTACAGAATGGTACTTGAGGAATCCTTGTGGTACAAATAATAAATAATACGTCTTCACAAAATAGATAGATTATGAGCATGTTGTGCTCCCCAACTTTGCTGGTTGTTTGCAACCAGTTCCCATAGAACTAATACTATAAATGATGACTCCCAATCTGCCTCTCAAAAAGATGCTTAAACTATAACAGACATGAAGGATGATATTAATTTAAGCTATACCAAGGAAAAGCTATATAAGCTGTACCAAAAAACCAAGCTATACCATGCCCAAAATCTATTTTCCAAATCCATGAATCTTCATGCCCATAGCCATTTACTATCATCTGATTCTGCTAAATGACTGCATATGTTCCTTCCCAATTTTGTTTTCACTATTCTATATTTTAGAAAGATTCCAATAAATTCCTTACTGGCAGTTCTAATTTCCCTACCGTGGCTGTGGTTACTCAAAAACACCCACAGCACAACCTGATAAAAGAAGCAGGTGGGTCAAGGGCCAGTGTGCTAATAGACTTTGGGGACCCAATTATAACTATACAAATATAAGGTATTATCATACTTATAATACATATTTACATATATAAAATATGCCATCTCTTGAATTGTCATTCCTAGCTCTTACCCCACATCTTTTCTTTTATCTCCAAGGTTATACACAAGCCCTTCTATTTGCTAGAAGGCACTGCCTTCTTGGCCTGCCTCCCATTCCATTAAACTTCTTTCTTTTCACTTATAATTCATGTGTAGGCAGTCCTTGACTCACAAAGGATCTGTATTTTTTTAAGGTGGAGAGAAAAAGAAGTCCACCTCTGGTGTTCCCACCTACCAATTTTCTCCCAATTTAAAACAAGTGAGAAGTGATAGATCTTAAGAATTACTTTATTCTATCCTAATATACAGATACCTTCTTTCATGCATACAGATTTTCTATGTTGCTGGTACCCAAGAGTATCTACCTACCTTACTCTTACCACCAGACAGACAGCCTGCCTAGCTCCCTACCTGAGAAGCCCTTATGAAGGTAATTCTCCATTCTGTTGAGAAAGGAAGCAGGACCAAAATCTATACCAAGTATTCCCTAAAATGCATTTTCCCAGAAAAATTATGTTAAAAGTGCTGGCTTGGTATAGCTTAAATTAATATCACCCTTCATGTCTGTTATAGTTTAAACATCTTTTTGAGAGGCAGATTGGGAGTCATCATTTATAGTATTAGTTCTATGGGAACTGGTTGCAAACAACCAGCAAAGTTGGGGAGCACAGCATGCTCATAAATTGAAGAGTGCTTGGAATTCAAATTGTTCCGTGATGTCTCCCCCAGTCAAGTGGAATATTGGAATGTTATCAGATTCAGGTCTTCAATAATGATCCCAATATAGTACTCTCAACAAATGTATCTAAATAGTATAAACAGTTTTGTATAGTACTGGGAAAATTCTATTCGAACCAAATTCAAGGAATGTATATGTATTATTGTATTTATTCTTTTTAATGGTCCAGATAGAGGATCTCTAGAGAAAACTCTCTTGTCTGAGGCTTGACTGCCAACTCTTCTGTAAATTAATCTTTTTTTCATTGTTTTTTTAAACACTTTTTTTTTTAGTTAAAAATTCTCTATCTCCCTCCAACCATTCCTCCACCCACTGAGAAGGCATTATATTTGTGTAGACATGAAAAACATATTCCATATAAGCCATGTTGTGACATTAACTATGCCATAAAACAGATGCCTGGGGCAATGAGAGGATTTCCTCCCATTCACAAAGCTATTATATGTCAGATGCAAGACCGAAGACCAAGTCTTCATGATTCCAAGTTTGGAGATTATGATGACCCTTCCAAAATTATTATTACAAAGGAATTCACTATATTAATTATTATTTGAAAAAAGTTGACCATTGCTTTTTCTTTGAAATTTTTCTATTATGTAGATACTTTTATTGTATATAAAGTCAGGTAACCTATCAAGATTTGACCTATAACACTATATGTTTTCTAGTATTGTTTTCAGCTGTCTTTTTACATACTATAGCAACACCATTTCCTCTTTCTGCAGATTCCCAGCCATATAGTCTTTCAATATAAACTGACTTGAGCCTAAGAGTCACAAAAAAAAACAACTCAAAAAACCCCCCAAAACTACTTACTCACTTACCTGTTGTCTCCCACCTGATTTTTCTTGGATGACTGTTCCAGCAATAGCAGAAGTAAACACAAAAGATTTGAAAAATGAGCTGACCAGATTGCACAGGCCAATGGCTACCAACTCCTGCAAAGCAACGGTAAATATTTTAGTCCCATCCATTGCCTCCAAACTCTGACCAGCTTTGGATACACAAGGCGTACTTCTTATTCTTATCTACAAGGGTATAACTAACTATCTTCTACAGACTGAGAGGGACAAAGAAATGAAAGGAGGAGGACAAGAGAGAAGCTCTATTTTATATACTATAAACACATCTTCTGGCTTATGAGGCCACATTGACAGTCAGGGAAATAATGCCAAAGTAACTTCATAGTAAAGTAGTTCCTTGCCCTTCAAAAATGTTTTAGTGGTAATATTAAGGTATTTTTTGTTAAATGCTACTGAACAACTCCTATTGACTCCACAGACAGCAGAGACAAATGTCTCCTAAACATTAGGGATCCAGAAATGAATTATAAGCTAAGAATATTCTCTGTAAGAGAACAGTCAGGTTTTCTGAATGTTAAGAAGATTGGAAAAGAAGCCAAAGATTTAGCATTGGTAGATTTGGGTCTGTGCTCTTACCTGGTTAGGATTGATATTGTAGTTATGTAAGGAAGCAATCTTCTTGCTTATAAAGATGAGCAAAATGTAGCTCACCATGGACAGGGAGAGGGCATGACAAACAACAAGGTGCATGAGCCCAAACTCAACAGATTCAGGATACAGGAAACTGAAAAAGAAAAGAATTGGAAGATAAGAAACTTGTGTTCCAAACACAGTTTCATCAGAGGATAATAGATGTCCTTAGAGACAAGTAAGTTACCATCTCCTCGTGCCTGAGGTTCCCTATCTATAACTTTAGGTCACTAAACATTCAGTACCGAATGCTATAGGTAAAAATTTTTTTTGCCTATTTTTTTTTTGGAGTGGGGAAGGCAAGGCAATTGGGGTTAAGTGACTTGCCCAAGGTCACATGGCTAGTTTTATGTTAAGTGTCTGAGGCCAGATTTGAACTCAGGTCCTTCTGACTCCAGGGCTGGTGCTCTATTCACAGTGCCACCTAGCCATCCTATAGGTAAAATATTTTAAAGACCTGCCATGTACTGTTCTGATGGAAGAATTTTGAAAACAAACAAATCCCTATTCTATACACCAAGTTAAAAACTAAGTCTTCCGTTGTGCTGTTGGAAGACATGGAAAGAAGACTATGTAAATGCCCACTGCCACTTCTCTCCTTGATCTTCTTCATTGCTCTCTGAGCAATCTAGTAGTCTGATCTAGGAGAAGGATGGTATAAAGAAGGGAATGAGAAAAATCCAAAGTATAGTTTCAGCTTTTCCTATCACTCTAGTGAAAGTAGCTTATTTTTCCTCTGAGGTTTTTATAAATTTGGAATAATGATCTCTACAAGGATTTAGTGAAGCTATAATGAGGTAGTTGTATGTAAAATGAAATGCCCCAAACATAAAAAGTGTTATGATATTCCCTGGGGCATAATTAAATTTATTAAATTTAATTTTTTTTCAATTAACAAGCATTTATTTTGTCTACCTCTGACCTCTCTCCACTTCCCTCTCCCACTGGAGAAAAAGAAAATAAAAACCTTTCCAACAGATACACATAGTTAGGCAAAAGAAATTCCTTTATTGCCCAAGATTTGTCATTTTTAGTGAAGGGTATTTTATAAATACAGTTGATCTTTCTTTTTAATACAGTTGATCTTAATTATAATTATCTTCAAGTTTCCAAAGCTAGATGGGAAGGTCTCTAGAGGCATTTTTGAGCAGAAAGTAGATGAATTGTGCCTCAAAAGATAATGATAATTCCATAAATGGAATTTTGCAAGTAGGCTACTAGATTCTAAATGATTGTTTTTAATAATGGGATATTGTTCCCAAGGTTCAAACTTGGAGTAAGACTTTAATCTGTTAGTGTTTTTATTTCTGTAAACTGCTAATAGAAAAACGGAAAATGCCTGGATATTTACGCTCGTGATTTTTTCCCTATACCTTTAGCAAGTTCAAGTATATCTAGCTTTATAAAGTAGCTGTATTCCTAAGATGTGGAAAAAAATCCAATTTTAATAAAGCAGACTGTATTATATAAAGCTCTCCCCTGAAGGACTTCCCAGTAAGTACTTGTAGAATGGGTTCTTCAGAAGATTACTACCCCAGATTCAAGGTATCCTGTTGATCCATACTCGTAAACTAAAGTTCACAAGCTCCAACCAATATACTTAGCTTTCTTTAGTTAACCAGAGGATACAATTATCTCAAATCAAAGACACTTACTGAAATGACACAATAAGAAATTAAATATCTCCCCCATAAACCTAAGGCACAAATATTCCCAGAATCAGTGTAAAGAATAAATATGGGAATAAATATGGCCATGATACATGTGTGAAAAGAGGAGTCAATTATACCTCCAACAATGCAGGATTCCTGATGTCTTCTTATATAGTCCTTCTGTTGCTCCCTGAGGTGCTTAGCATCTCTGCTGGATGAATTGTATTCCATTAGGCCTCCTGGGTCTATTTCTGGATTGGGTATGTAGCTTTACTGCTCAGGTGTGGCTTCCACAATCTTTTTCTGAGCTCAGCAGAAATCCTGGCCTAGAGTACTGTTGTTCACTTTTGGAAAGAAGCAGAACCTATACCCTAGGACCAGAAGGAATCTTGACTCTGTGCCTATCATCTTTCTGAATAGGAACCCAAGTCCAGGCACTGGACTCTCAACTCCTTGATAACTTCACTCAACTCTGTAACTGGACTCTGCTTTTGACTTCATAGGGGTGGGTTAAGGAATACATGTTTTTGGTTTCCTTTCTCAAGTTGCATGCTAAGTACAGGTTTCCTATAGCCATGTGCTTCTGCTATGATATGTCATTGTTAATGGTGGGTGGAAGGGGCAAGTTCTTTAACTCTGTCAACCCTCAGCTGAGTTTCCTGACCCGTTCATATTCAAATGAGTTCCTCAGAGTCTGAAAAAGGTGCATCCTTTTTACAAAGTACAAATGGGTCAAAGTTTAGTGTTCTTGACTACCTGGGAATGTGGACCACTACCCTTGAATGATTTCTTTTGACCTTGACTGCAAAAACTATGAACTTGGCAAATAATGCAAAAGGGGAGAAAAGAGGTAAAAGAAAGCATTTTCTCCTACAGGATACCTCAGATGAAAACTTTTAAGAGAAAGTCCTAAAGGCTTGGCTCTGGAGACAAGCCTCAATACCCTCAATACTCAAGTAGCAACAAGGAGATGACTGAGACAAGCACTTGTAAAATGTGAGAAATTCTGCCACCAAAACATTCTAAGATGCTTAACCAACTGAACAATTCACATTAACTTTCTAGGAATGAGTTTTTTCATCTATTAAATGAAGATACTGAACTACTTGATATGGATAATTATCTGCAAAAATACAAAGTACCCAAATTAACAACATGAGAAATAGAGATTTTAGACAAGTCAATCAAAGAAAGATTAAACATACCACAAATGAACCACCAGTCTTTGGCTTCTGAGAATGCCACCAACTTCATTTCATTAATTATTTGCTAGCCATAATTAATAAATTCATTATTAAATACCCAGGGAAAAAAATGAACCACCAGGTCAGGGGGTTGGAGATTGATTTGGAAGGACTTATAAATGAACTTTATCAAATGTTTAAAGAGCAATTAGAATCCAAGTGATGAAAATTATTCTCAGTAATGGGGAAAGGAGTCACTTCACAAAATTTTTTTTAAATGGTCCTAATGCTCAAACCAGGGAGGGAGAAAGCAGAGAAAGAGAACCAGAGAGCAATTTTACTAATGAATATTGATACAAAATTTAAAATAAAATATTAGCAACAAGGCTATATCAATATATATAAAAAATTATTCCCTGTATTCAACTTGTATCTATACCAAGGAAGCAACAATGGTTCATAATTAGGAAAACAAGATAATTAATCACATAAATGACAAAAACAATACAAAACAGTCATGCAAATATAGGAAGATCCCTATCATATCCCTTCCCAAGAGATCATCTAGTCAAGCCTTCTCATTTTGCAGATTAAAGAAACTGAGACTCCAAGAAGCTAATTGATTTTTTAAAAATATTTTTAATTAATTAATTTATTTTCTTGTTTACATCATTCATTTCCAAAAGATTTTGAGTTACAAACTTTCTCCCCATCTTTCCTCTACCCAACACCTCAAAACAGCAATCCCACTATATAACCCCTCCCCCAATCTGCTCTCTCCTATGTCCTCCCCCTCGCCCCTCTGACTCTCCAGTAGGGCAGGATGGATCTCCCTACCACAGTGCCTGTGTATCTTGATTCCCAGTTAGATGTAGTTAATAATAGTAATAATAATAATAATATATATATACATATATATTTTTAACATTTGATTATAGATTCTTTCCCTTCCTCCCTCGTCAGCCACCCCCACTGGAAGGACAAGCAATTAAATACAGGCTGGACATGTGTAATTACGCAGAACATTTCCACAGTGGGCATATTGTGAGAGACTGATTATATGTCCCTCCTTCCTATCCTGCCCCCTCTCTACCCTGACCCTGTCCCTGTCCTTTTACAGAAGTGTGTACTTCCAGCAATCCTCCCCCCCACCCTGCCCTCCCCTTCATCATCCCACCTCTCATCCCCAACCCCCCTACTCTCCTGTGTGGCAAGATACCCAGTTTAGAGTTTATGTCATTCCTTCCCTAAGCCAAGTTCAATAAGAGTTAAGTTGACCCTTTCCTTTTTGCCTTCCTGTTCTTCCCCCCATTGTAACAATTATCCTTTGCCTCTTCTATGAGATGATTAACCCCCTTTTGTCTCTCCCTGTCTCCTCTCATTCTAATCCTCTCCCACTTCAGAATTTCACCTTTTAGAGTATTGTCCCTTCCTATTCAACTGATCTTGTGCCCTCTATGTACTCATATATACACATATTCATCTATGTGTTTGTACACATATATAAACCCTCCTATATAGACATATGTGTATGTATATGTATATATACATTTGTATTTCCTTCACCTATCCTCATACTAAGAAAAGTTTCACAAGTTACAATTTTCACTTTTTAATGTTGGTATATAAATAGTTCAACTTTGATAGGTTCCTTATGATTTCTTTTCCATGTTTACCTTCTC
>CM053586.1:176502305-176534432 GCA_028646515.1 Pseudochirops corinnae
CCCAAAGGCTTCTTAAAGCTGCATTAAGACTTTTGGGACACTGCATATATGCTCATGCTGTTCCAAGTTATGAAGTATTTTAACATTCACGGCTCACAAACACTTCAATATATATCATTCATTTCAACTCAAAGGATCATATACACTTGATCCATCAACAAACATTTATTAAGTACCCAATATGTGCTAATTGTGCTAATTGATGGGGGTGTGGTACAAAAGCGAGACAGTCCTTGCCCTCAAAGAGCTTACGTTCTGTGGAGGGAGACAACCTGTATGAGGGAGTGATCACAGAAGTGAATTTAAGCCTAGGCAGTCATGAAGAGAACCATATGGTGGTAGGTTCTCATATTCTTTCTAGCAACATTGATGATATTGATTTGATTGTTGTTTCCTGAGCAAAAAGTGAAAAACTCCTGCTTGTTGGTCTGTGTGTGGGGATGAGGATAGGGGAGGGGGGCTGGATTCAAATACAGAAGCAGGCCAGATAACTTGGTGTCCATGCTAACTAGGTCCTAGTGTCCTGGGAAGGGGCTGAATGGAATGAAACACGGTCTGGGGTCAGTATGATATATCTAGGGTAGCTCTTCGCAGAGCCAGTCCCCAAATGTATTGAATTAAATACTCTGGGGTGAGGAAGGGGAGGATCCTTAGAGGTCCAGGTCATGATAGAGAATGGTAGGCAGTGGCACAGAAAATGGCAAGATACCCAGACTCGCTGGGCCTTGGTGTCCTGGCTGGATTACTGGCACAAAGGCATGATATCTAGCAATCAATAAACAAACATTTATTAAGCACTTACTGTGTAAGTAAGTAAGGCACTGGGGATGTAATGAGTGCTGGGGATACAATAAGAGGCAAAAGTCAGTCCCTGCTCCCAGGACTTAGAATCTAAAGGGGAAGACAACATGCAAGCAAATAGATACAAAGCAAATTATATGCAAGATAAATAGGAAATTTATTAAAAGAGGAAAAGCACTGGAATTACGAAAGGGTTGGGAAAGGTTTTGTGTAGAAGGTGGGATTTCAGTAGGGACTTTCATCCTTTATTTTCCAATAGGACCAATGACATCACAAGGTGATATCCTCACTTGACTGCGAATTGGGCTTGAGTGAGGCAGTTGCCTTACTCTCTTCAGAATCATTTAAGTACAACTGGGACTTAAAGAAAGCCAGGAAAGAGAGACATCTGCTGATATCATTTTGTTTTCTAGCAAAAGAGTTGTAGAATTTAGGATCCCATTGGACTGGGGATGCAGTGTGATCTGGTACTCAGCAGCATTAGTTTTTTGTTTGTTTTTTTTGGGGGGGCGTAGGGAAATTGGAGTTAAGTGACTTGCCCAAGGTCTCACAGCCAGTGAGTTTTAAGTGTCTGAGGCTGGATTTGAACTCAGGTCCTCCTGACTCCAGGGCCAGTGCTCTATTCACTGCGACATCTAGCCACCCCAGCAGTGTTGTTTTCTTGATCTCAATAGACTGGTTGACTTTGGGATTTAGCTAGCCCATTCTGAAAGAGGGTAAGTGAACTCCACTTTTTTTGTACTGCCTTTTTCTCACAGTACTCTAATCAGACAGGCTTATCCCCATTTTACAGATGAATAAACCAAGGTTAGAGAAGCTAAGGGATGGCCTCCAATTTAATGGCAGAATTGGGACTTGAACCCACCACTCCTAAATCTAAGTCTAGTATTCTTTCCATTAAAGTCTCATTGAAAATAATAATAATAATAATAGCTAACATTTATATAATGCTTACTATGGTACCTTACCCAGGTACTGTGCTAAGCCATTTACCATTATCGTCTCATTTGGTCCTCACAACAACCCTGGGAGACAGGTGCTATTATTATCCCCATTTTACCTTTGAGGAAACTGAGGTAGACAGAGGTTAAGTGACTTTCCCAGGGTCACACAGCCAGTAAGTATCTGACCCCAGATTTGATCTCCAGTCTTCCTGACTTCAGGCCTACCACTCTATCTACTGCAACACCTAGCTACCCAAAATCTGGTCTATAAGACAGTATTAGTTACTATATAGTATTTAAAGGTTTACAAAGCACTTTCCTCACAAATGGTCCCATGAGTTTGATCCTACAAGTATTGTTAGCCTTATTTTACAGATGGAGGACCTTTGCCTTACTTTAACAACTAAGGAGGTTTAAATGTCTGTAAAAGTCTTATTGTATATAAGAAGTATATTTAAGTTAATTCAGTAGGGGTGGTATGGGGATTTTTTAGATTCATCTCCTTCCTCTGCCACATACCAATACTGCCCGTTTGACCCCAGCAAATCACAACCCTACAATGCCCTAATCAATTCTCCAAAATTAAAAATTGAAGAACCATTGCTATTTGTATCAGGAGAGGGAATTTTCTCATGGGAAAACTTCTTAACCAATGAAATTACAGGTCTGACCCCTCCCCTCCCACCAAAAAGAGTGCTTAACCTTCTTTAAAACCTCATTTCCTTCCTCTTTAAAGTCTGAAGAGGAAAATTTGCTTCCCTGAATTGTATTGAGGGTCAAATCAGATAATGGACGTGACAGTAGCACTGCAAGGATGGGAGGTGCTATTATCATCATCAGCCCAGCTATTTTAGTAGTCTCAATCATCACGTCTACCAAACATGTCAGCCATCCCAGCCTTGGGCCAAATGGTGAAATAGGCAATGTTTGTCCTTTTATCTTCTCTCCAATCCCACCTTACCTTAAAGGAAAATTGATCTTAAAAAGGCTTCATGGTTGAAACTTTAATTAGTTAATAGAAAACGTATGGGTCAGCACCCTATTTCAAGTCCTACATATAAAAGGTTACCAAATCATCCAGGTGCGGCCAGTATTTTGCCACAAAAGCGGCCAGGTGAAGTTATGGCCAGATTTTTTTTTTAATTTTGCTTTTGATTACCCGAACCACATATGTACCAAGTTATTGCTATTATTCTGATTAGTTCTAGAGTGGGGAAGGGAAATGTATAACTGGGTTACAACATAATGCTGAGTCAGGCTCTGAGGCTCTCTTTCCCTTTTTCTTTTCTGGTCTCCTTTCCTAATAAAATAAGAATTCGCCTTTACGTAGCGCGCTTTACTTTTTCAAAATGTAATGACCTCCGTTTTCTCATTTTATCCTCACCACGGCCCTTCGAGGTAAGTAGGTTTCCTGGTTACAGACGTGGAAACTGAGGCACGGCCAGTTTTGGCAGAAAAAGAGCCTCAACGCCCGACTCAGCATTATTTTGCACCCCAGTCATTCATTCCCAACCCCACATTCGGGTGGAACCCAAGAGGCTTGCTCAATTCCAGGTTGGTGGACTGGGAGGTGCCAGTATACTAGCAAAGACCATCCCTCTCCCACAGCCCTCTGCTTCAGTGCTTCATTCTCATGCTTTCCCGGCTCTCCCCTGCCCCCCCCCCCCCCCCAGATAAGGAGCAGGTGGTAGGGCCCGCGCCCAGCGCGCAGGCGCAAGACGCGGAGGCGGGGCGTGCGTGGCATCGATTTCGGGCTACGGCGGGAGCCCAAGTAGCCGCCAGTCGCCCGTGGAGTGCGCAGGCGCTTGGCAGTTACCGGTCTAGCCATGGAGCGGAAAGGTGAGCTGCGGAGCGGCCTCCGACGGCCCGGGCCACGCGGGGAGCAGGGTGGGGGGGAGGGCAACGGCCGCCTCGCCGGCCCAGGGTGGGGCGAGGGCAGATCGGAGACCCCGAGCTTTCATCGGACCCCCGAAGGCCTTGTCTCGGGACGTGCACACCCTCCCCCCCCACCTTTCTCCGGTTTCTTGAGCTGGCGGCACCCCTCATTCCTCCCAGCCTCCCAATCCGCACTGTGGGGTCCGGTCCTCCCTCGCCCGCTTTCTTCTCTCACCCCGGCCCCAGGTCCCTGCCCTCCCGGGTCCCGTGCCTGCATCTCCCACACTCACCGCCCCGGCCTAAGATGTTTCCTCCACCCGGGGGTCCCCCTCGTGTTCCCCGTGAGCTCCGCTTTTGGCTCTCGGGGGCCGCGGCCACTCCGCCCACCCCAGTGCCGGTGCGGTGTCCTCACCTGGCCGCCCTTCCCCAGCGGGGACTGTGCTCCACGTCACCTGGGTCCCCACCCTTCCACCGCTCTCCCCTTTTCACAAACTCCTCTCTCCTGCAGTGCTTGCGCTCCAGGCCCGAAAGAAACGGACCAAGGCCAAGAAGGACAAAGCCCAAAGGAAGTGAGTCCTGTAAATAGTCTGTCCCTCCCTGCCCCCCACCCGCTTCTTTCTCCTTCTCCCCAGCGACCTTAAATGCTGTGCGCCTGTAGTCGCTCATTAAGCTGCAGCACATGGCCTACCCGCGAAAGCCAGCGAGGGACACTCTCCTGTGTGTTAGGGATTTCCCCCATCCCTCAGCCCTTCCCTTCTCTGCCCCAATTTGTGTCTTAAGCTTGGTCACGTTTGGACAGTAGGAGGAAGGGGGTTGTGGGACCTGGGCTAGGGCAGGCTGGCTCTGTCTTCTGTTGGCAGTTAGGGAGGGGAGATCTCTTCCCTAACTTTGACCTCCCACCGGGAACTGGTCTATCGTTAGTCATTTATTTCTAAGTCACCGAAATCTCTGGTAACCTGTGTGTGTCGTGCTGCTTCCCAGTATGCCTCCCCTGGCCAGCTAGTCTTCCCCATCTTTTTGCGCAGTGCCTTGGTAGAGTAGGCGGCCCAATAAGATATTTTTAGGGTGAGTCTTAAGGGTGGATTCCTCCTCTTGTAAGCGGGAAGATTAGATTCGTCTCTTTTTGCAGGGTTTATGAAGTTGTTGAGGATATGAAATGAACCTTTTTTGAGCACACTTAAGCTTAGTACAAATCTTGTAAGCTTCTTGAGGGCAGGGACCATCTTTGGCTTTAGTTGGGCTCCTCACCTGGCCTTTTTTGTGGCTTATTATCTTGCAATATATAGTAGAACTCCAATATTTGAATTTTTTAAAACAAATTCCTCAAATACAAACAAGACCAAATAACTCCATGTAGGTCAATTATGGAAGAATATCAAATAGGAAAGTTATTAATGAGAAACTTGTGATACCAATTTAGATTATAATCCCCCCCCACTGCAATGGATAATCCTAGTTTAAATTTGTAATGGAAAACGTACAGCATTGTTGCTTCTAGAATATTAGAGCTGCTGTCTGATACAGTTTGTACAGAAGAGGCTTATTAATGAGTTGTCTTGCGCTGATAATTTTAATGTGAAGGTCCATAAAAATCAGATTTTAAATAATTTGTATTCAGAAAATTAGCTTTTTATTATGGTATAGATAAATTCTTCAATATTAATTGTAGTCTTGTTATTTTCTACATTTATCTTCCTGTTTTCATTTATTTGTGTTTTTGTTGTTTCTTTGCATTAGTGGTTTTGGGGTTTGAGGTTTTTTGTTTTATTTTGGTTTGGTTTTTTTCTGGCAGACTCTAGTTTTTAGATGATGTGTTGAGACTCCATTAGAAAACTTGTCAAATTGCCTTCTTTACAAACAGGACCAGAAAGGTGCCTTTAGGAGCAACAACCCTCCCCCCCCCATTTTTTTTTTTTAAACAAGTAGCAGCTTCCAATTTTTAATTTGGTGTAGCTGGCTCATAATGATAGTAATCTTAGTCTCTTTGTTTTTCGTTGCTTTCAGTACCCAATTTAAGGAGTATTTTCATTTTGTTTATAAAGTGCTTTATCTGCACATTTAAATTTGATCTATATATGAATTATCAAAAACAATTTTTTAAACCAAATTGAACAGAATAAGGTTGCTGACTAGCTGCTGCAGTATGAGTAGGCAAGTCCATATTTGAGTTTTCCTAAATCTAAGTAGGGATGATAATAGCCATCCTAAATACTTCTGAGTTATGAAGTAAAGAGAATATAATACCTATGAATTAATCACGAAGCATTTATTAAATGCTTAGTATTTGCCAGCACTCTGCTGGAGATACCAAGGAAAAATAAAACCAGCCTCTGCCAACAAGGAGCTTTTATTATTTTTGCAAGTTAGAAGACATGTAGTTAGAAGGTTCTGGTATTATTCTCCATTCTACCCAGACTGTATTTGTATAGTAAAGCTTCAATATTTGTTTGAATTCAATTTATTTTTTACTTTTTAAATACATTCAAGCTCAAATAACTCCATACAGGTCAATTCTGGGTTGAACTTCTTTCAGTTGGTATGTGGTCCTGAATTACAAACTAATTGTAATATCAACCTGAAAGAAATGTAATTTAATATATATTCCACATCCTGATATATATTATTTTGATTTTGCCCTGTTATATAGTTATCTCATTGTTCTATATCGGTATAGCCAAACTCTAGGGTTGATTCCACATAGATAGCAATTATTTGCCTTTGATACAAGCCTGTAAATTCCCTTAACTCTCAGACCCTGATTTATCTTTGTACCTTCTCCAGGCCTAGCATAGTTCCCTGCATATAAGAGTATACAATAGTCAGTTAAGTTGAATCTATGGAGGAAAAAGTAGTATAGTTAATCCAGTAATCATGGTACTTCATTTTATAAAAAGACATGTATAAGTGCCATCACTTATTAGTTTTCAGAAAATTTCAAACATTTTTATTGCATTTTCTCTTTACTTGCTAGATATTCCTATCAGGATAGCTTTACATTTTTATTTCCTCAATTTTTAAGTATTGATAATATGTTTGGTCTGCATTATGCCTCCCTTCAGCTCTGTTCTACCTGCTACATGTATACAAAGGGTGTGATAGGATCAGGGGAAAGAAAAATAAGTGAATTAGTGGAAATCTGACAATTCAAAGCCTTGCTCTTCTGCCTGTTGTTCATTATCTCCCCACATAATTTTTTTAAAAACCATTTAAAGGAATCCTTTGGAGATTAATTTTGTAAAACTAAGAATTCCTGATAGTATAGACAATGACTGGAATGGAAAGAAAACTGGATTTGGAGTTAGGAGACCCTAATCATAATTCCATCTGTGCCATACTACTTGTGTGACCTTGAGCAAATTACTTCACTTCTTGGGACCTTAATTTCCTTGTCCATAAAATGAGGGTAAATATGAAAACATGTAAATATGATTCACCGTAACTTAGAAACATTTTTAAGTTTGAATAACAGCACGTGTTTTTGGCTTTAAAATACATGTTTGAAAATGAATACAATTAAATAGGGAATCTTCAGACAAAATTCTAGTTGGTCTGAAAAATAAATACACTTAAATTGAAATCTTTTCCTTTCAAAAAGGAAAAAAGCATATACTTTGAAGTAAAATTGGTAATAGGTTTTGTGAAAACTATATTTGGAGAGAAGCTATGGTTTATAGTTGGATCCTTGTGGGTGATAGAACTACACTATTAACTGGATAATGTAGTGGATAGAAGGCTAGACTTGGGAGTCTGGAAGATGACCTGAGTTTGAAATCTCCTTCAGACACTTTTAACTGCTTTATAGCTGTTTCCTCATTTGTTAAGTGGGGATAATATCTTCCAATCCAAGGGTTGTTGAGAGGACTATGAGATTGTGTGTGTGATTATAAGAGCTTTGTAACCTTAAAGCACTATATAAATATTTTACCACCACTACTGTTACTAAGAGCACTATCATTACCTTATGTAGAAGTTACTGAACCTTATTCCTTCACATTACGTATGCTTTGGGGAGGGATCCTTTGTAGATGGTGGTGCTATCACAACAGTCTCTACCTTTAAGAAGCTTATATTCTGCTAAGGGGGAACATGTTTGCAGATAAATAGATACAGGATATATATATATGTGTGTGTATATATATATATATATATATTTATATATATTTAAATACATGGTAATGTGGGGAGGCAGTAATAACTGAAAGTTGTCTTGAAAGAGACCTCTTAAGTTGACCCTCAAATGGAATTAGAGCTTCCATGAGGGAGAGGTGAAGAGGGAGAGCTTTCCAGGCATGCAGGATGACCTGTTTAGAGATAGAATGTTATATACAGAGAAATAGCTAGCAGGCTATTTTGGCCAGAGCATAGTGTGCTTTGGAGTGGGTAGGAGAGTAATATGTAATAATTTATAAAGGGAGACTAGAGCCAGATTTTGATGGATCTGATAGGCAAGACAGAAGCCTTGGAAATATATCTTAAAGGCTATGGAGAGGCACTTGAACTTCAGTAACTGAGGCGTTGTGGCGTCATCAGACTCCCAGATCTATATATCCAACTCTAGACTCTCTCCTTAGTTTCACTCCTACATCACCAATTCTTTTAGATATTTCCAACTGGCTGTTCCAGAGCCATTTTATACTTGGCATGTCTGTAACAGAGCTCATCTTTTCCTCTAAATCAACTTCTTCCAGACTTCCTTATTTCTGTCAAAGGTACCACCATCCTAACATTCTCTTAGGGTCATAACCATAGCATTATCCTGGACTCCTCTACTCCACCCAACATATCCAGTGAGGTGCCTTATCTTGCTGTTTCTACCTTCACCACATCTCTTGTTCCCAGCCTCTTCATTCTACTCACACGGGATTTCATTTGAGATTTTCATCACTTCTGATCTAGATTATTGCAACAACCTCTTAATGTTCTCCTCCAATCCATCCTACAGACTGCTCCAAATTTCCTTGTGTATAGCATCTAACTCTCCTATTCTGGTAGCTTCTTCTGCCTCTAGAAACAAATATAAGCTCCTCTTTAGCTGTTAAAGCTCTTCACTACCTCTTTCCGGCCTCACTGGACACCACTCGCTCCAGCACTCTGATTCAACCAAACTGGCATTCTCTTTGTTCTTTACACACGATTCCCCATCTCCTGGTTCTATGTCCTTGCACTTCCTGTTCACATGCATGAAATATACTCCCTCCTTCATTCTGCTGCATTCTTTCTTCCTTTAAGATTTGACCCAAACACCATCTTCTGTTTGAAACTATTACTGATTCCCTTTCCTGCAGAACTCCTAATACTGTTTTCCCCCAGTTACCTTGTATTTTACTGCATTGTATTTATTCACTTTATATTTATGCTGTATATATTTGTATATGTGATTGTCTCATTAAAATATAAGTGCTTAGTTAACAGGGATGGTTTCGTTCTTGTATCTCTTGCACGTAACACAGTGCTTGGCAATAATAGGCAATTATTAAATGCTTGTTGATTGACTGACTTGTGTTTGGCAGCTGTGTGGAGAATGAATTGGAGAGGAGAGAAACTGGATTCAGTGAAACCAATTAGGAAGCTATTGGAAAGTCCAGGTGAAGTGATGCCTTGACTAGGTTGGTTTGGGTATGCATAGAGAGGACAGGTTTGAGCCATGTTGAAGAGGTATAATTGACAAAGACTTAGCAACTCATTGAATATGGGGACAGAGAGAGTAAAGTAAATTGAAGTCAAGGTTGATACTGAGCTTGCAAACTTGAGTGACTAATAGACTTTGGTCTAGTTTGGTGCTATTTAGTGCAAAGGCTAATAGTGCTTTGGACAGAAATAGACATTAGGAAGGACAGACTTAGGGGTAGTTTTCTATATAAGACTCCTTTGAGACATTGAAGTGGAGATGTTAAGCAGTTTGTTAAAGGTGTTCTGGAGTTCTGAAATAAGAGAACTAAAGTTTTCAATTGGGAGTCATCTGCTTAGAGATGATAGTTGAATCCAAGGGAGGTGATGAGATCACCAAGAGAAGAGAGATTGAGCCCTATGGTATACCCAAACACATCAGATAGGTAGGTCATGGATGATAAACCTGCAAAGGCCAGAAAGCATAAGTATGATTTGTAGAAAGAAAACAATTTTAGAGCAATATCCTGAAAATTGAGGAAAGAATGAGTATGCAGAGTATGGGGATTGAGAAATGGTCATTGGAAGTGACAGAAAGTCATTGATAACTTTGGAGAGAGTATTTTCCATTGAATGATGAGGTTGGAAACCAAATTTCAAGTGTTTGATAATTGGAAGTGAGAAAATGGAGTAAACAAAAATCCTACTCCAGGACCTTGTTGTGTAGTGATGGTGGGTGACCCTGTGTGCTTCAAGGTATGTCAGTAGTGTGCCCTGAGTGTAAGTATAGCTGTTGGTTCTCTGAGCAGTTAGTTTTCTCTAAGAACCAAATTAGCAAAATTTGAAGAAGTTCTTGGCTGACTGTTTTTGGCTACTGAATCTAATGAAACCTATCTGTGAAGATGCAGAGAGGTTGTAACAGGTATTGGTGGAATGGTACCCACAGTGAAGACTCCATAAAAATGCAAATCCATAAAGTATTATAATGCCAAGCAAAGGCAACTTCCAAGGTTTGGGTTACCAGCATAGTAAACCCCATTTATTCAGCAAACATTCACAGAATAGAGAAAGTCAAAATACAGTGTAACTTGTTCCTTTAGCAAGTAAATTCTCAATTCAATCCAGGTACTACAACACCCCTAGACCTTACATTCATTCAGTCAGTCAAAAGTCTCTTCTCAAATGGAGATTAGTCCTGACCATAAACAAAGTACATTCATTTGGTCAATCACAGAGCACAAAAAACACAAAGGCTTCCCACCCCTGAATCTCAAAAGGGGCAGGAGAGCACAAAAAGCCATACACCCTTAAACTACAACAAATTACAACAAGGTGTTAAGCTCAGCATTGAATACCCAGGAAAAGGGCCTTCTTTCATCTTCACTTCAGGTAAGCTCTCAGCAATCTCAGTTCCTGGGGAGACAAGACTCAACAAAACCATAGCCAGTGTCTTCATCAAGTCACTCTCTGCCTGTAGAACAGTCCCAGAACCCCTGAAAATATCAGCAAGGCCCTCTTCCAGGATTTCTGTGCAGGTAGCTCAAGAAAATCCTTCTTCAGGACTTCTGAACCAACAGCCAGGTTCCAGGACCTCTACAACAGCAACACTGTCCTTCACCATCAGGTGAATCTGGCAAAACAACGTCAAAACAGACAGACAAAATACCGGCATCACAGCCATGTCTCCTCAGTTCTTGGCAGTTCTGGGTGGCAGTTCTCAAAAGTCCTGGGCAGCTCCAGTGGGCTCTCAGCAGCTCAGGCTCCACAATACTAGATACTGCTCTCCCAAAGTCCTTCTGGCCTTCTCTAGGCTTGGGCCTCTCTCCCAATTCACGGCTCTTCCCAGTTCAGCCCTCTCTCTTCACGTCAACAAGTCCATCCCGCAAGTGGGATTCACAAGCTCTGGGTTTTAACACTCAACCCAAAAACCAAGCCAATACAGGGGCATCTCCAAATTCCATTACCAATACAAGTATCATTGAGCAGTGACCAAATCCAGGTTTGTGTGTTATCCAGGTTTTCAGTCACATGACTCCCTGGGCTATTTATTTAACTTGTCCTTTTCTTAGGACAGATGAGGAACAGAATAGAGACCTAGAAAAGAGCCAATCTAGGTGTAACAAGCTTTATCTTGATATTATAATAGATGTTATTTAAGATGAAACCGTCTTATTTCCTTGCTTGCTCCTCTTCATCTTTGAATATTTACTTGTTTGTGCATATGACACAATAGTAATTCTTTTTCTCAATTTACATTTACCAAAGCATCTTATGTAACAGGATTTCATCCTTTCAAATTATTTCCCTACAACCTAATTTCAAAGTGGAGTTTCACACAGTAATTAAATTTAAAGTAGGTCCTGAAAGCAGTTTGACCAAGAATTCACCTTGCAGTTAAAAAACTTTAGGGTCAAGTGTAAAGTTGATATAAAACTTCATCTCTTAATCCCTTTATATCATTCTGTGATTGAACTAGGAAGAGTGGTAGTGAAGATAATTTATCTGAATTGAGGAAATGCTGTACTTTCTAGAAAATCTCCCAGGTCACACAGTGTTGGGGAAAGTTTTAGCTCCAGCTTTGAATTTTTAAATAAAAATTATACATGATTATATTTCATATTTTTAACACTCATTTTCTTTTTTGCTTTTTTTTTGGAGGGCAATTGGGGTTAAGTGACTTGCCCAAGGTCACATAGCTAGTTTTTTGTGTTAAGTGTCTGAGACAGGATTTTGTCTGAGACAGGATTTGAACTCAGGTCCTCCTGAGTCCAGGACTGGTGCTCTATTAGCCACCTAGCCGCCCCACTTAACACTCATTTTTTAAACAAAATTCTAAGGTTAAACACCAAATTAAATGAGCATTTCCATATCTAATGGAACATAAAGAGGATTATAACATGAAACTATAGATCTCTGCAACATATTACTTTAAAAACTGGCCTCCTTGTGATTCCTTCTTGACTTGGAAGTACTTTGTTGTACAAAGCAGCCTTCTATGTTTCTGGGGGCTGTTTTTCCTAGGCCTGTGCAAATAGTCTTCCATCTCTCTGTGGATTTCTTTCTTATGGCTCCTGGATTAAGAGGTTAGCAGGAAGTATTATACTTTATAATTTCTCCCTTCTGGTATTAATATTATAAGAGTAATATTAAGTAACTTAATGCTCATGTTTCTAGTATTAGGGTACAATTATGTATCAGTGCTTCCTATCCCCAAAATATTGTTCATTTTTTACATATCTTTGACATATCTTATTGTCTTACTGGGTTCACAAATTCTCATTCTTCTATTCATATGTTCTTAATGTTGTAAAATCTCACATTTGTCTTGACTACATCTGTTTTAGATGGTAAACAAATAGAGTATAAGGACAGTGTTTTTCTGTAACTGTCATCTTATGACACAAATAGGCATTTAATGAATATTTTTGGTTTGTGGTTTGGTTTTTCATTTTTGCCTCCACGTAGGGCCCTGTAGGAAAACTATTTTCAAAAGTTATTTTCTAGTAAGCTATTTCTAACTGGAAAGGAGAATGTGGTCCCTTTAAAAGAAGATTTTTATTTATCAAAGAGTTTGCATTAATCCTATTTAGTAGTTCATTCAACAAAGTTATTGAGTACTTTCTATAAAAGTGTAAGAAAATGTTACTAGATTATGGGGGAGGGGTGGGATACAAAGATGAATAAGGCACAGTATCTCACCTTGGAAAGTTACAATCCAGCCTCAGAGGATAAGTACACAAATTGGTTAAGTGCTCCAAGAGATGCAACATGCCGTTGGGGCTCAGAACAAAGAAGAGCTGATGTCCAATTGGAAGATGGCAGTATTGAAGGCTTTTGAAATATGGTTAGTATTTTGACAGGTAGAGGAGAACAGCTTTGAACAAAGGCACTGAAGCAGAAACTCAAGGATCGTGTTTAGGGAGCAGGGAGAAGCCAGTGGTTATAGGGAGTCGTGGGAGAATAAGACTAGAAAAGTGAAGTACCCTATTTCACAACATAATCATCGCAGATTTTAGGGTTTTGCAAAAGGTGGATGCATCCGTTATGGGAAGCTTTTAAAATTTGTGGTGGTATTACTTAAAAATCATTTATTACTAAACTGTCTTTGATACAGGAGTAGGATGCACGAAATATTCATGAATATGTGTTAAAATTGAATCCTGACTGTGCATGCACTGAGAATTCTAGGGTTGAAATAGGCAGGAGATAGATGTGTATCCAGCATGCCGCTGCTGAGTATACATCTGCTGTGTTTACTTTTTAAGTGGCATGGTGATGAACAGAGTTATGCCATGTGACAATTATGTGATGAAAGGTTATAAACCGAATTTTTTTGGACTAAACACAGGGTGTTACATGGTGGCAATGATTATGCAGTGAAATATGTTAGGTTGTGGACATATTGTAAAGGACTTTGAACAGCTCAGTAAAGAATTTGGAGTGGAGCTGTTTTTGATCAGGGAGGTAATGGGTTCAAAGCAGTGCTTTAACAAGACCTGGTATTGATGGCAAAAACTAGAGTTAGCTGTGTTATAATTGCTAACAATATACCATTGATATTAAAGATTAGTGAAAAAAGGTGCCTATTTCTAGGCATCTCTATATTGTATTGGTTTACATCCTGGTCTGAATTATGTATTATTTATTTGAATTTAGTCATGTAATAGCAGTTAATGTGGGTGCTTAGCTTTTAAAATAATTACTTTTTCTTAACATTTGCATGGGAAAGGTTACTTTTCTCCTTCATTTAGTCCTACCTGTGGGAACCCTGGCTTTTTTGGGGACGTGAAATCAGAGCCATTGTATTGTTTGGTGGCAGTGCATCCTGATTGTAGGATACAAAGGAATAGTTTCTTTAGGACTGGCAAAGAAACCTGAACATCAAAAATGATGGTAAATTTTACAGATGTGTATAAAACATCAAGAATAAGAAAAGTTTCATTAGGCTGTGTATTAAAAACTTGTAAAATTCTTAATTAACCCAAGTGACTATGAAATATCTTCACTAGTGAAATATCATTATCACATGAAGTATTGAGGAAAATATTTAAACATCTCATTAACATGGAATAGCTTCGAAAAGGAACATTCACTAAATTTGAGTCAGTTTTATCTTTGAATTGTTGCATAAATATGTCTACATTGCATATTCTCTTACAGAAAGAACATCCAAAGAAGTTTATCTTACACATTCTCCCACTTTGGTGGTCCTAACTTTTTTTTTCCTCCAACTTTTAAACATTAGACATAGCTACCATCAGAAAACATCAGTCCTATGCACAACTGAAAACAGAATACTTTTCTCATCAGAGCAAACAGTTTAAATAAAAGGAATTATGAAAAACATTTGACTACCACTGTGGAAGTAGTACAAAGAGTGAATTAGCATTGGTTTCGACACTCTCCTTCCTTTTTTGATCTGTCTTTTGGGCTGTTGGAATTAAGATTGATTAATACTGAATTGTGGTAGTTGCCACTAAGCAGAATTAACAGTGGAAAAAAAGTACCTTATACTGTTGGGAGAGACCAGAATACTCCTGGGGATGCTGGAATCCTTTGGTATTTAGACCAAAATCTAAGCCAAAGACCAGTCCTAAAACTTGAAAGTAAATCTTTAAATGTAAACAGTATGTTTTGATCACTACATTCCTTCTCACATACATTGGTGTATACATAACTGAGAATTTCATAAGAGTGGACTTTGTACTAATTACCTGTTTAAAGACTGTTTTTGCTCTAAGCCTGAGCTCGTGGTAGAACTGTATCCAGATACTTAAAATACCAGACTCTTATACAGTGCCCTGCACACCATAAGTTTGATAGGTTTTTTTCCCTCCCCGCTGTTTCAGACTGAAATGGTAGTAGTAGACATTATGCAAGTAAATATACAGGGTATATCATGTGCCATTTACGCGTAGATACACTCCATTCAAATAGCCAGGTGGACCTTGTCTTAAGTTTGAAGTATTGGCTTGAATTGTATTGATTTACATTCTGGTCTGAATTATTTAGGACCATTCAGAACCATCAGGACCATTAATTCTGCCAAATCTAGCATTTTTCTCTTATCCCAATGAGGACTAGTTTGACTGTTCTAACCTCTCCTGCTAATCTCTAGACTCGCATCTCAAGCTGCCTGTTATCTTGAACTGGGTGTGTCCATAGATACTTTAAACTCGATATGTCCAAAAACTGAATTCATTTTCCGTCCACCACCCAAGACTTTCCTTTTCCCTAATTTTCTTATTACTGTTTAAGGGTGCCCCCACTTCCCAATCACCTCCTAACCTAAGTGTCATTCTTGATTCTTTACTCTCACCTCCCATATCCTCTCTGTTTCCAAGGCCTGTCAATTTCTACCTTGGTAACATCTCTAGTTTTAACCCCTTTCTCTGGGTTGATACTGCCACTGCCTTTGTGCAGACCCTCATCACCTCATGCCTGTACTCTTGCAATAACTTAGTGGTTGATTTCCCTACATAAGCTTCTGTAGTCCATCCTCTACTCATATGTCAGTCATTTCCTAAAGTACAGGTCTGCCTACTCAGTGAGCTTGCCATAACCTCTAGGTTCAAAATATAGAACTTTGTGACATTCAAAGCCCAGCCCCTTTCTACCTTTGCTTCTGCCATGTACTCTGAAATCTAGTTACACTGGCCTTCTAACTGTTCTTGACACAAGATACTCCAGGTATTTTCTCTGACTGACTCCCATGCTTAGAATGTACTCCCTCTTCATTTTAACCTACTCACATCCTTGACTTCCTTCAGGTCCCAGCTAAAATCCCACCTTCTTCAGAAAGCCTTTTCTATTCTTTGTTAATTTTAAAACCTTCCTTCTGTTGGTTATTTCCAGTTTTATACTGAATCTATCTTGTGGGTACATAGTTGTTAGACTTAGAGCTCTTGAAATCAGAGACTTTCTTACTTTTCTTCACGTGCCCAGTGCTTAGCACGGTGTTGGCAGCGTTGTTATTGCTGTCATTTCAGTCGTATCCGACTCTTCGTGACACTATTTGGGGTTTTCTTGGCAAAGATACTGGAGTAGTTTTATGATTTTCTTTTCCAGCTCATTTTACAGATGAGGAAACTAAGCATGCAGGGTTAAAGTGACTTGCCCAGGTTAAGTGTATGACCCAGGGTCCTACAGCTGGTAAATGTCTGATGCCAGATTTGAATTTGGGAAGAGGAGTCTTCCTGGTTCTGGGCCTTCTATTCTATCCACTGTGACCCCATAGTAGGCACTTCAAGGTTTATTGACTGGCTGATTGTCAGATTGAGTAGAGCTTTGAAATTCTGAAGTTCTCTCATAAGTACCTGAGCAGGGAGCAAACCTTAGAGCACTGGTTCTCAACCTTCTTAATGCCACCACCCTTTAATACTTGTACTTGTATGTGGGCGTATCTGCATGTGGGCAGACCACCTGGAGATGGATAGAGGAGCGGTGTCTTGGTTCCTAAGACCATCAGAAATATGTGTTTTCTGATGGTCTTAGGCGACCCCTGTGAAATGGTTGTTCGACCCCCAAAGGGGTCACCACCCACAGGTTGAAAACCACTGCCTTAGAATAATGGTCAAGGTCCTCACTCCTAGCCTTTCGGGAATGCTAACATCATTCAAAAAACCTGCTGCTGCTCTCCTGGTAAGAGACTGACAGCTCAAAGCTGATGGTGCATGGGGAGAGGCTCCTTTCAAATCAGTGGGAATGAGTACCCTCTGTCCTTCTATGAGGACCACCACCCTATCCTTCCCCCTGCTTGATAGGTGTCTGTTGCTTGTGGGATCTAAACCTGCTGGCTACTTTAGCCAGCCCAGGACCCTGATAGGGAGAGAACTGCTTATCCTTAATAATAGTAACATTTATACATCTCTTAAGATTTTTAAAGTGTTTACATGCTCCCGTCACTTGATGCTCAGAGTTTCCTTGTGAGGTAGTTGCTGTTATTACCTCATTTTGCAGAAGAGGAAACTGAGGCTGAGAGAGGTTAAGTGACTTTGTCCAAGATCTGAGGGAGAATTTGAACTTGGGTCTTGCTGACTTCCAAGTTCAGTATTGTCTGCTCACTAGACCATCTAACTGCCAAAAAGACGAACTTGATCTTTGCGTTACAATCTTTTATGGTATGTTTACACTAGTTTTAAATGACCTTAATTATTCGGTGTCCTCATCAGTAAATGGACAAGATTTAATATGCATGAAATGGACGCTGTATACCTTTTTGAAGATAACTGTGAGGGCTGTCCTGTAGGAGCAATCTTATGCTATATTTTAAAGAAAACTGGTTTTTCATTAGACTTTAACTGTTAACAAAAATTAATAAGCAAACATACATAATCTTCCTTAGCATTTAATGAAGTAGAACCAAATTAATTAATGGATGATACAAAAACTAAAAAAGATTTACTCTGGATTCCTTTCCAGATGCATCTTGAATTCTACTCTCTTGTGTGTTTTTTTTTTATTATTATTATACCTGAAGCTGTTATATGTCTAGTTTTAGTTTTGCTGGTCTCTCTTTGTGTATGTTTTCCTTATTTCTTTATACTTCACATTATTTTTTTTATGACACTCTAATATTGCATTACATTATTTGAAAAACATGATTTATGTAGTGCATTTCCAGTTAAGGTGTTTCTAGTTTTTTGTTTTGTTTTTGAAGCTAAGAATATACATGATGCATCTATATTTTGTTTTTTCCTTTTGTGATTTTTTTTTTTAAGGCTATAAAATCTTAGCTTTGGAATTACTAGATCAAAAAGGTATAAGGAGTTTTATGGTATCATATTGCATACCACCAAATTAGTTTCCAGAATTGTCATAGAAAAAATTGATACTGAAAGTAAATAAGCCCTTTTGGCAGAATTGTTCTGAGACAGGCCTGACTTGCACTGAATTTCACTTGAAGTGAATAGTTTTAAAGCAGAAGTGTGGCTGTTTTGATACTTTTGGAGATTTTCATCACAGACTTAGAATTGCCAGTTAAGCTAAAAGCAGTGGGCTTTATCACCAGCTGGGGCAATTGGGAAAACAACCAGGGAGATCTCTGACTTGGTGATCTTCAGATTTTCAGACATCTGTCCTGCAACAGTTGGTTGACAGATTTGATATATTCAGGTCACCTCAAGCTTTCATCATTCCCCAGTCACTTCATGCACCCAGGACAGCTCCACTGTGGACCAGGGCCATAGTTTTTACAGGGAGGGGTAGGTTCTTACTTAGATACGATCTGATTGTTTATCCATTTTGGAGATTTGTTTTGTTTTTTGCGGGGGGAAGGCAAGGCATTTGGAGAGAAGTAACTTGCCCAAGGTCACACAGGTTAGTTAAGTGTCAAGTGTCTAAGCCTGGATTTGAACTCAGGTGCTTCTGACGTCAGGGCTGGTGCTCTTTTCACTGCACCACCTAGCTGCTCCTGGATATCCATTTCTGATATGACAGGCACTCTTCCTTCTCAACATAGGGCCAGAATTTTCAGCATGTAAGATTCAGATATGGAAGGCTGCAGAAAAGGAACAGAGTTTAGGGTGCAGGACTAAAAATGAAATGTGTCTGAGAGCAGAGTCAGCCTGGAATAGTCTGAATCTTGGGCCCCCAAATCTAGGTTATTACGTGTAGCTTTTCCAGAGTTCCATTTTTAGACCTCTTCCATTGATCTATCTTAACATTTCTCCCAGTGAACAAAGCATATCAATGATCCAGTAAAATAACTGTGAGTTTTCTTGAAAAGGCAAGCTGAGTAACAGTGTGTTCTAATAAGTTTTAGATAGGAATACAAATACCTGAAAAAGAGATTAATTCTGGACTTCAGGGAGAATTAACATGTGTAGATTATAGGATTGAGAGCTAAAAAGAACCACAGAAATCATCTAATCTAACCCACCCTCCCTCATTTTACAGATAAGAAAACTAAGGCTCAAAGAGGTTAGATGACTTATCCCGGGTCTCACAAGCAGTAAGCAGAACCAGGATGATCAGAAAACTTGTAATTATTATATTTAAACTTGGAATATTTACGCTTTTTCCTTTATAGAAAGTTTTAAAAAATATAAGCAAAACATTCAAGAAAGTCCTATAAATTGATATGTAGAAATCCATTATGCAATATTTTGATTAGAATTGTAAGATTAATTGATAATTCCTTCTTACCCTTCCTTTCATCACAGTTCTTCCCTATTCCTGATACTGTTGCTACCTTGTCCTTTCTGTCTTTTCCTTCTCCTTTTGGGCCTTTTTTCTATTTCTTTTGCTACTGCTGCTACAAAGTAGAATTCGTCCCAGTTTCAGAATATCCTCCCATTACCTCCCAGAATTATCCCTGTTGGCTGCCTGACAGGAACCCTTTCTCTGAAGAAAGCATGGCCATCAGCTGGCTTTCTTAGAAGCCAGTTGAAACTTCAGAAGTCTGAGAAACTTTTAGAGCATGAAGTACATTACAGTGTAGGGACTTTCAAGGTTCCAGTGAGTTCAACCTTGGTTTCCATAGTAGAAGCTTGGCCAGTACTGTTGAGTACGCTGCTTCGCTTTGGATTGCTAGAGCACCAGACTTGGAGTTAGAGGACTGGGGTTTGAATCCCACTCCGATGTGTTATTAACTGTCTAACCCTGAAGTTATTTCACCTCTCAATTTCTTCCTGTTAGATGAAGAAAATGACAATTATTTAATCTGTCATATGCAGTTATGAGCAAAGCATATTCTATATTAAAGATCACTATGTATACATTTTAAATATTGTTCTCAGAACAGCCTTATAAGCAGAGCATTGAGCACAGTACAGTGGGAAGAATGCTTGAATTTAGAAGCTGGACTTAAATTGTAGACTCATGTATGAACTTGGACAACACTCTCAACCTCTCTGGTGTAGTTCCCTCAGCAGATTTCCCCTAATCACTGCCCCTTTCAGCTCCAAATCTATAATCTTACGATCCTGTTCCTCCCTTGCAGAGATTCATTTCTTTGTACTCTGTGGGACTTAATCTTTCGTAGACTCTCCCATCTCAGTCAGAATACTGTTGTAACATGCATTTGTTCCAGTGGACAGAAAGGGATAACCTGATTTGGGAGGCTGAAGGGGTATAACTCCTGTCAGTTGCCTATGTAGCCACAAGGAAATGTTTGGAAGAATGGATAATAGTTACAGTGGTTACAGTAACATACTTGCAGTAGTAGCAGCAATAACAAAACTGTGTTTTGGTAAGAGTAGGAAAGCAGTCATTTTTAGTGGAAGAACTAGGAAAGGGTAGATTTGAGATGGCATACCTTGAGAAACAGCTCAGGGTTTCTTTTTTTAAAAATTATTTTTCCATTTTGTCTGATAAAACACCTTGTGTTACCAACAGCTAAATGATAAACAAAGTAAATTCCTGGAAAATTATTAATAGTATGGCCACTAGCATTGACTGTTCCATTTGACTGCAGTTTTGTTGCCTCTTAGTGTTGATTTTATTTGTTTAGTCAGTATACATATTCTTGATCTCTCTTCTCTTTTCGCAAACCTCTCTCCTGTTTTCTTTTAATTCTTCATTTCACTAATCCTTAGTCTAGTTCTACTTCATTTCATTCGTGGGGTACACATTGTTTAGCAGTGCCCCAGTTGTTTGGCATATGTTTTGTTTCTGGATTTTTCCTAACTTCTGTTTTTTTAATGCTCTAATAGGCAGAATTTTTCTATACAAACCAACTGGGCGAGGCTGTCACCTCAGGTATATGTGGAGAGACTCATAATTATTAGGTCAAATAGGAAATAACTTTCCTGTTATGTATCAATCAACACTGGGTGGCTAGGTAGCATTGTGGATAGAGTGCCAGACCTGAAGTTAGGAAGACTCATCTTCTTGAGTTCAGATCTTGCCTCAGACACTTGCTAGCTGTGTGACCCTGGGCAAGTCACTTAACCCTGTTTGCCTCCATTTCCCCATCTGAAAAAATGAGCTAGAGGAGGAAATGGCAAACCACTCCAGTATCTTTGCCAATAAAACCCCAAATGGGGTCATGAAGAATCAGTCATGACTGAAACAGTTGAATAATAAATAGCCAGGTCCTGATTAGTATGAATAATAAATCTTTGAAGTGGTTATATTATTCATAGTTGTACTTCATATTTCTGGCTGGAAGCAATGACCATATTTTAAGTAAATATGATTTTGAAAGTGTGAATTGGAATATGTGTGACCATTGGAATTCGTTATTCACACCAATTGGGGCATAGCTGTAGGTTCTTTTTCCTTTTTCTTTAATCTCTTTGGAGCATAAAGCTAGTAGTAGTATTACTACATCAAAGGGTATGCTGTGTGTGCATGTGTGCACATGTGTGCACGTGCGTACACATGCCCACTTTACTATTTATTTTTGGGGGAATAATTCCAAATTGCTTTCTATAACGGCTGGACCAGTTTACAGCTCCACCAACAGTGAATTGAAATGCCTATTTTAAAAAAAAAAATCTGTAGCATTTATCAGTTTCCTTTTTTGTCAACTTGACCAATCTGGTGATCCATGACGTAGTACTTCAGAATTGTTTTAATTTCTGCTTCTCTAATTATTAGTGATTTAGAACATTCTTAAATTAAAAAAAAATTTTTTTTTGCTTTTTTTGGAGGGGGGGAAGGCTTGGGGTTAAGTGACTTGCTCAAGGTCACACAGCTAGTAAGTGTTAAGTATCTGAGGTTGGATTTGAACTCAGGTCCTTCTGACTCCAGGGCTGGTGCTCTATTCACTGCACCACATAGCCGCCCCTAGAGCATTTTTTGATATGGCTGTTGCTAGCTTAGATTTCTTCCTCTGAAAACCTCCTGTTTATATCCTTTGACCTTATTCCTTTTGGGGAATGGCTAGCATTCTACAGATGAATGCCCATCCAAATGCATGTCAAAACTTGATTTTTCATTTGTAGATTGCTAGAAAAATCTCATTTGGGTGACACTGGATCTCAGCTGAGGAAAGAGTACTGATATTTCAGGTAATGCAATTAGTGGAGGTCATTGGAAGGAAAGAAAGAAACAGGAGGGCATTTACTAAACACCTACTGTGTGCCAGACACTGTTAAATGCTTTTTACAGGTTTTAACTATCTCATCTGATCCTCATAACAACCCTAGAAGATTAGTGATGTTACCCTCATTTTATAGTTAGGAAGCTGAGGCAGACAAATGTTAAGTGACTTGCCCAGGGTCACACAGCTGGTAAATGTCTGAGGTCAGATTTGAAACTTGAGTCTTCCAGAATCCAGGTTGAGTGTTCTATCAGCTATATCATGGAGCCATATATCAAGAAGTCTTTTTCCTTTTCAGACTGTACAGAGGATATACTTCCTCCTTTTATTTCTTGCTTGGTAGTCATGTTTTCTCTTTGGTTACATCTCTGCTAAGAAATATTCCGTGATCTTGATATGTAAGGGAGATGCCCTTGATGGAAGACCCTTTTTTTGTTTGTTTGTTTGCTCTAAAGTCAAATACTTTCTTATAACTAAGGGCAATATAGAATGTGGTGTTGTCTTTCTGTACACCTTTGTCAGTTGAAGATGTGACCTATTTGAAATATTATCTGTGAAGTTGTGAAATTTGTGACCTCATACTTCATTTAGCATGTTCTTTATACATATATATATAAACCATTCTTACTGAGATGGATCAATAACTGTTGATATTTTCTTCATTGCCTCTTACCGTCAAGGTGTTTTTCTAGTCTTTGGGAATTTTGTCGTCTTTTAAATATCTTGAAAAAAATTGATCTCATAGTACCTCTAAAAATGTCAGGACAAATAGCTTCTGTGTATTTGGTCAGGTCTGGCTCTAGATTTTCCACATTTATCTTTTTGAATTGTTTCTATTTATAGAGCACCTCAGGTCCTGAGGCACGAAAGAAGCCGATGTTCTATTTTCATCAATGGCTAGACTGGATCACTACAGCAGTGCTGTTGGAGCCTTTCTTTGATTTGTCCTCCTTCCAGTTTCATCTGTACATTTTTATATGTTCCATAAAGGAGATCAAAATAATTCAGGAAGCTAAAATTGTAAACTAACGAATTGGATAAATGTAATGAAATAAATGTACATAGTCCTATACTTGGGTTCAAACAAGATCCTCCACAGGAAGTACAGGGAAATATGTTGAGACAGTAATTATTGTTTAAAAGATGGGGAATTTTAGTATGGACTATAGATTGAAAGTCAGGGGAGCTCAAAAAACTGAATTGATTCTCGACCACATGAAGTAGGGGGCATGGTGTCCAGAATTAGAAAGATTAATGTCCTGATATGCTCTCTCCTAGTTGGAGCACATAAGGACTGTAGGTTCACTTCTGGGAACAGCATTTTAGGAAGAAATTTGACAGGCTGGCATATATTTAGAGGGGAATAACCAAAATAACGGGGAAACTGGAAATGTGCCCTGTGAGATTCAGTTTTAGGGCTATTTTGGCTGGAGAAGAGAAGGCTAGGGGCCAGGGGGAGAGCATCATATCCTAAATCTGTGAAAGAGCATTATCATGTGGAAGAGAAATTCTATTTCTGTTTGCTCTCAGAGGGAAGAATTAGGAGTCTTTGTGACCACTCTCTGTGAATGTTGGATGTTTATGGAATTGAAGAAGTAAGGCATATAAAAAGAGGTATATTTGGACTTGATAAAAAGAAAACTTCTTAACAATTAGAGTTATCTAGAAGTTGAATTGAGCTATTTTGATACATAACAGGTTTCTCCTTCTAGCAGTCTTAAAATGGTGGTTTCATTACCACTCGTCAGAAAGAAATTAGAAGGGATTCGTGTTGAGATGTGATTTAGACTAGTTTGTGAGGTTTCTTCTGACTCTGAGGAAGTTCTGTGATTCTACCCTTGGAATAAACCCTTAAGTTCATTTTCCTTTCCTCTGTTTTTGAAGCATCATAGTTACAGGGACCTTCATTCCTTCACTTCAATACGTTAAATTGTACCAATTTAAAACATCATTTCAGCGGGAAAGCTGCAGAGTTCTGAAAGGCAGTGGTGTCAGACTCAAAATAGAAATAATATCCCTGCAGGCTGCATATTGACTTAGAAAACCTTAAATTAATGTCATCTTTGTTTTGTTAAAATGTTATTAAACATTTCCTAATTATGTTTTAATTTGCTTCCAGACCTTACTCAGGAATTTTGTGGGCTGCTTCTGTGAGTTTGACACTTCTGTTCTAAGACACCTCAGGAATATTTCTGATGAAGCAGGGCTGCTTAATACTACTTTGAAATTGGCATTTATTTAATTGCTCTGAGCTTTTCCCTCCAGTAAAATACTACTAATTTGGCCTACTTTCAAATCTAGTGGGAAATTTAAAAATGGGAAAAAAAAACTAAAAAATTAAAATTGAGACAATACCTTTGAGGAATAAATAGCAAACTTCACATCTCTTTTTGGCTTTTTATCAAGCCTTTAAAAAAAGAATAGTGGCTAAATTCATTGTATTCTTCTGATTCCAAACTACTATGAAGCAATCAATTGATTAGAGTGCCACAAACCTTACTGTGGCATGTGGGTATGTGTATACATGCATAATAAGATAAAAGATCGTTTGGGGAGGGGTATTAATGAACAGTGATTTAATGTGAAAAGTGACACTTGATCTGCAAAGTTAGCGGGAATCGGATTGTAAGGGCTTCCAATGCTAAATGGAAGAGTCACATTTGATCACATTACTTCCCTACTCAATAAACTCCAGGGGATGATAGGAATCCACAGGAATTTATTGAGTAGGGAAGTAACGTGGTTGTACCTGAACTTTGGTTGGCAGCAGTATTATTGCAGTATTCCAGAGGAGGTGATAAGGGCTTGAACTAGAGTAATGTCTATATGACTGCATAAGGGAATTAGTAAAAAAGGAAAGTGCAGGATTTGGCATCTGGTTGGAGGCATGGTGAGAAGGAGTGTGAATTCAGTTGAGGATAATGTCAAGATTGTGACCTTGGGTGACTGGAAGGATGATGGTGCCATTGACAGAAATGAGGAAGTTGGGAAGAAAAGTGGATATGGAGGAGAAAGAATTCTGTTTTGGTTATGTTGCGTTTGAAGTGTCCGTGGGCTTTTTCTCTTTAGACCAGGCTTGTGATTTCCTTGATGTAGGTGTTCTTGGACTACTCTATAGATAGAGATGAAATTTCCCTGCCTGCGTAGATCTGCACTTACTGTGCCTGGGGCCTTAATAGTTTAAGTGACTTGCCCAGAATCATCCAACACAACCAATAATATAGTAGTAACTAGCATCTGTGTAGCACTTTAAGGTTTGCAGTGTGCTTTACAGCAGCCTGGGAAGGACGTGTTGTTATTCCCCCATTTTATGGATGAGGAAGCTAAGGCAGATAGAGATTGTGACTTGCATAGGTGATGTAGCTAATACTTAGTATCTGGGACAAGATATGAACTCACCTTTTCTAGATTCTAAATTCTGCACTTGATCCTCTGTTGCCCCCTATTTGTGGTTGTAAGCCCATATGCTTGCCTCTTAAAATATCCTGTCCTAAGTAGAAGCAGGAATGGGGCGGCAGGGTCAGCCATGTGGGGGCTAGGGACAGGCAGTAGAGGACAGGAGACATAGGAGCTGGGGACAGACACACAGTACCAGAGCATAGAGAGACATGTGGGCTGGACATGCAGGTAGGTGGGAGGGGTGGGGCAAGGTCTCCTCTTTCAGCACCAGAGGTCTCAAGCTAAGCCCCTCATGTTGATCTCTTTGCACATCCGTTCTTCTAGAGGGTTTTTGTTGTTCAGTGGGAGGCCAAAGAGTGCTGAGCTGAGAGAAATACATAGTACTGTACAGTAAAGTTAACATAGGTATTTTTGGAATGCAGATTTCTTTCAGCATTCTTTACACAAAGTAGAATTTGCATGATGCAAATTTATGTAAAGTGACAACTGTCTGTACCAAGGTATATTTATATTATAAATGCAAAGATGATAAATAATAAAAAGATAATAAAAATGGTAGTTGATAAAGTCAGTAAAATTACATAGAGAGAACAAGGCCTAGTACAATGCTTTGTGCAGCATCCATAGGTATGTGATCTAGAAAGCAAGCCAGCTAAGGAGACTGAGGAATGACCAGACAACCTGGAGAATGAGAACTACCATCCTGAAAATCCAGAGAGGGAGACTGTCAAGGAGGAAAAAGTAGCCAAATACTCTGAAATGTAAGAGAGGTAAAAAAGGGCGGGCCAACTCTACCAGATTGGGCTCTTAAGAGGTCCTTAGTGATTTTAATAGAGTGATTTTTTTTTTTTAACTGAAATTGTCTTTTGTAATCTCTCTGAAAGGCAGTGTGGATAACGATCTGGCCTGGGAGTCAGGTCAGGAAACGGTGTGGCCATGGGCAAGAAACTTTATCTTTATGTGCTCTGAGGAGCTTCCAAGGCTATAAATTACAGATGAATTGCCATTCTACATTAATAGAAGAACTTTCCACACCAGGAGTCCTTGGAACTATTGAAATCACAGATATACGGCGGAATAGAATATGTACACAAAACACAGTAGTATAACCGTAGTGATCTAGTGTTTGATAAACCCAAAGACCCTGGCTTCTGGGATAAGAGCTATTTGACAAAAACTGCCTGGAAAATTGGTAGAAACTAGGTATAGACCAACAGTTTACTCCATATATCTTAACCAAGATAAGGTCAAAATGAGTACATGATTTAGACATGAAGGGTGATGATAGAATCAAATTAGAAAAGCAAGAAATAGTTTACCTGTCAGATCTGTGGGGAAGGGAAGAATTTATAACCAAACAAGAGATAGAGAGCATTACTAAACTGGATAATTTTGATTATATTAAATTTAAAAGGTTTTACACAAACAACCAATGCAATCAAGATTAGAAAGCAGAAAGCTGGGAAACAATATTTGTAGCAAATATCTCTGATAAAGGCTTCGTTTCTCAAATATACAGAGAACTTAGTCAGATTTATAAACATACAAATCATTCCCTGATTAATAAATAGTCAGGGGACCATCTCCAGTCATCCTGATCTATATCTTGCCTCTGGATCCAGATGGCTCTGGAGGAGAGAGTTAGGCTGGTGACTTTGCACAGCCCTGTCTCATGTAAATCCAATTCACTTGTAAGTCATGGTATCACCTTCCTGATGTCATGGTCCTCTTCAAGAATGAAGGACAAACATCAGTAACAACAACCACCTGTGATAAATGATCACAGAATAAGAACAGGCAGTTTTCAGAAGAAATCAAAGCTACCTATAGTCAAATGAAAAAGTGCTCTAAATCACTATTGATTAGAGAAATGCAAATTAAAGCAACTCTGAGATACCAGCTCACATCTATCACATTGACTAATATGACAGAAAACAAATGATTAATGTTGAGAGGGTGTGGGAAAATTGGACATGCTAATGCACTGTTAGTGAAGTTATGAACTGATCCAACCATTCTGTAGAGCAGTTTGGAATTATACCCCAAGGGCATTCAAACTGTGCATACCCTTTGATCCAGCAATACCACTACTAGATCTCTTTCCTAAAGAGATCATAACAAAGGGAAATGACCTAGATGTACAAAAATATTTATAGCAGTTCTTTGTGGTGGCAAAAAATTGAAAATTGAGGGGATGCCCACTAATTTGGGAATGGCTGAACAAGTTGTGGTATACAGATGTAATGTAATACTATTGTGCTATAAGCAGTGATGAGCAGGAAGATTTCAGAAAAACATGCAAAGATTTACCTGAACTGATGCAGTGTGAAGTGAAGAGAACCAGGGGAACATTGTACACAGTAATGGCAGCATTGTGTGATGACTGTCTCTGATAGAATTAGCTCTTCTTAGCAAAACAATGATAAAAGACAGTTCCAAAAGACTCATGACATATCCAGAGAAAGAACTGGTAGTCTGAATGCAGATCAAAGTGTATTATTTCCACTTTTTTTGGTGGTTTTTTTTCCTTTTGGTTTGTTTCTTGTTATACAACATAACTAATATGGGAATGTTTTATATAATTGCACGTATTTAACCATTATCAAATCGCTTACCCTCTTAGGAGGGAGAAAATTTGAAACTCATAATTTTCTTTAAAAATGTTTAAATTGTCATTACATGTAATTGGAAAAAATAAAATACTGTTTACAAAGGAAGTGGGGAAGAAATCACCGATATAACGACAACCCTCTTACCTACCCCGCAGAGAACAAAAACTTTTCCCAGATTAATGATCTGGTTATTAGCAGAACCAGAACAAGGTCTTTTGTCTCTGAAGTCCCATGCTTTTTCCTTTATAGTATATTATATATAGTGTATATAGTATAAAGTTTATACCATGCTTTCTCTAAATTAATAGTTCCTAAAGTGGCACTGGCCCTGGCCAAAAGGTAATTGAAAAAGCACAAGATTTTTATTATCAGATGTACTTAAATGAACTATGCATATTTGGAAGGAGGCTTTCACATTTCACAGTGAGACATGAGTTTGAAAAAAGCTAGATAAAGAATTGATAAGAAAAGCTAGTGGACTCTATAGCAGTAAGTGGTGATAAGTCAACAAATAATTGACCCATTGCAGAACATTCCCTTTTTCAGAACTCATTTCTGACCATAGTTTATGCCTTGAACAGTTTTATAATGTAATAAAACTAGCATCCCAAATGATGAGCAGGTAAGGGAACATTCACCGTTCTTAAATGCACTGATGCTGCAAATTCCTAGGAAATAAAACAGTTAGTTGTTGGCAGTTATCACTGCCTTACAGCATTCAAAGTTGTCACAGATTTACTTATCGTTTTCACAACCTACTCCAACGTAAGAAGTAGAGTTGTATTCACAATATGTTTTAGAAGAGTGACCATAAGAAAATTTGATCCGTTGTGTAAAGTGTTTTGAGTCATCATAACAATATTGCATTATTAATTACACCTCATATACGATTGACAGTCTTTCATGACCCCTTTAGAAGGGTATGTTTATGTTATCATTCCTTTTTTACAGATGAGATAACCGTGATTTATTATTTGAGGTCACATAAGTTATAAAGAGTAGAGATGGACCTAATACTCATTTCTGTCCAAGTGCCTTTTTTAAGTATTACATCTTACTGCACCTGATTCAAGATGCAGTTTTAATATGGCATGTTCCTGGAAATCTGTTCAAAACAGTTAAGGAGAACTGAAGAAATGGTATTTTAGTGCTGTACTTCTTCTAGCATAATTCTTGAAACAGAAATTTTATCTTTTTCAAAATGTTTCTCAGTAATAGTTTTTAAAATGAATCTTGTTTACTCCATAGTATACTAACCAGTTTAACTGTCCCTGACTTTTCTCAAGCTGCTAGATCTTTCCCTTTTCCATACCCAAAGATGAACTCTATTCCTCTGTATTTAAGAAAATTGATCCCATTCAGTGTGAGCTTCCTTGTCTGTTGTCATATCAACCTCAAATTTCTCTTATCTCTATACATTTGCTCCTCTCCTTTAAGATGAGGTGTTATTCCTTCCTATCTTAGTTTTACTTCTTCACCTGTTTTCAGCCCCATTTCTTCTTCTGCTTTTACTATTTTGTTCCCTTTTCAGCATCTTCAATCTGGAGCAGTCTCCCTCAGACACTGACTAGCTCTTTGTCCCAGGGTAAGTCATCCAACCTTTCCTGACCTCTCTTTCCTTACCTGTCTTTCTGTGTGTGCAAAACGAAGGGGTTGGATTTTTGATGATTTAATGTCCATTCTAAATCTACAATCCTATGATTCCCTGTCTACTGGTTCCTTTACAAACACTGTCTGCAAATAGCATTCTTTCTCCAAGTCTGTACTTGACCCCTGCTCCCTCCTTGGGTGAATTAGCCATTTTTCTCACTCTCAGTGGGGTCAGACTTCTTAAACACACTGCCAACTGCTTGCTCCTAAAACTGGAACTTCTGTACCTACCAAGAGGAGTAATGTGGAACAGTACTGGAAGTTTAGATTAGAACCAGATTCTCAAGGCTCTTTAATATTAAGCTTATGGAATTGATCATCTCCAAAAAATTGTCACCACTCACTGATTTACCTATTTCTTCCAGTTTCATCATTTTTCCATTCTGTAAAGGCTCCAAACCGTTTACAAAAAGGCCAGAGTATAGTTTTCTACAAGCCTAAATTTGCTTCTTTGCAACTTCGACCTATTGCTACTAGTTTGCTCTGTTGGTCCAAAAGCAAATCTTTCACTCCACATTGCTGCCTGTATTTACCTCGTATGTCTTGATGTATGTGTGGCGTTTGCCCTGTTTGAACATAAGCTCCTTCAAAGGCAGATTCTGTTTGGACTTTTTGTTTGTATCTCCATTGCTTAGCAATGTCTGAAACACATGTAGTAGTTAATAAATGTGTGTTGATTTTAGACTGTTATTGTGTGAAAATGAACATAAATTGCCAACATAAAATAGGTACTAAGTATTTGAAAGCACAAATTGAAACCATTTCTATTCTCTATGTTTTTCCATTTTAACTGGACAGTGAAGAGGTTAGATTTTAGTTCTCTACTAAATAACTGAAAATTCTCACCATTGGCAAGTCATTGAACTTTTCTGAGTCTGTTTTCTCATCTGTAAAATGATCATCATTTCTATAAGTGCTTAGCCCCCAGGGCTGTTGTGGGAATCAGAAAAGTTTGTAAAGGGCTTTGTAAGGCACTTTACAAAACAGCCGTTCCTGCAAGTTCCTTCACCGGCCCTTTATACACAGTTCTTGCGTGAAGCACTATGTAAGTGTCAGCTGTTGTTAATGTTTTCTAAAATTTGAGGTTGTCATATCTCCGTTACAAAATGATTCAAGTGTTTACAGGCTCTTCATTAGGAAATGGGAGTGTTAAAGTGATCGCATATTTTGAAATGCCATTAGTAATTGAAGATTAATCAGAAATAAAGATAGAAAATAATTTTAGAGGTACTCGGTATAATTTTATCCTACATACCTCACTCTCCCCTTGACACTTCTTAGCTCTCTTCTGAGGCAGAAAGGATCTTGCTTATTTTTTCCCCCAGTTTGTACTGAAATTGTAGTTCTTTAATCAGGTAGACCCTCCCAGTACCGGAGTTGTTCCTGGGATGAGTGGGTGTAAGCTGGTGGTATGTGGAGTCATAGTTCTGTGCCTCTGGAGCTGTTTGTAATCACCATTAACCAGGTGTGATACTCGAGCTTGGAGTTGAGAGGTCTCCTAGGCCCTCAGGTTGTGCTTGAAAGCCACCAGAGTATCAATTGAAAAGCTTTGTATAAACTCCTCATTGGAACTTGGTATCTTTTCTGTGTTGGGGCTCGATTTAGTAAATGACTGCTACAGATTTGTTACAGCTCTTGGGACTGAAACCAAATATTTGCTTAATTCACTCCTAGAGAATGATTTAGGCACTGGAAGGATCAGTTTTGTTTTTGCCATTTCATCAGGTTGGCTGCATTTTGCCATTTTAAAAATGGTTTAATTTTCTTAAGCCAGTATTTATGTAGTCCTTTAAGATTTACAAAGTATTTTACAAATATTATCTCATTTTTTTCTTATTACAGTCTTGGGAAGTAGGTGCTATTAAAATCATCTCCATTTTACAGATGAGGAAACTAGGGCTAGCAGGTTAAGTGACTTGTCCCAGCTTCACACAACTAAAAGGTGTCCGAGGTTGAATTTGAATTCAAGTCTTTGGATTCCAGATCCAGCTTTCTCCCTTGAGCCCACCTAGCTGTCTCTAAATGTAAACAGTCTGATATAAAGACTAAATATAAATGCACACACACCCCTCTTATTCAGTCTGGTACTGGAAATGTTAGCAGTAGCAATTAGAGAAGAAAAAGAAATCAAAGGAATCAAATTAGGTAAAGAAGAGACTAAGCTATCACTCTTTGCAGACGATATGATGATGTACCTGGAGAATCCTAGAGAATCAAGTAAAAAACTTCTTGAGACAATAAATAAATTTAG
>CM053586.1:176534932-176570360 GCA_028646515.1 Pseudochirops corinnae
TGGAGACTGAAACAAAACACGCTATCGTTCTCTTTCATGTCTGATTTTGCTTTTTTTTCCCAGTGATCGCTCATTGGTTACAACCTTTCTATGTAACCAAACTATTGTACAATGTGAAAGTATTTGCAGATCCTATACATGATTGCACGCTACCATGGGGAGGGGGGAAGGGAGGGGAGAAAATCTGAAACTCAAGTGAATGTGGAACTGAATCTTGTAAATTAAAAGTAAATAAACAAGTCATTCAAAAAAAAATATAAATGCGCACACACACACAGACACACATATAGCCATTTCCCCAGTTCTGTGTAAAAGTAATTTTTAATATTCAGGGGTTTGTTTTTATTTTTGATTTTCAATTTTAAGTTCCAAGTTCTCTCCCTTCCCTCCCTTCTACCTGAAACGGAAAACAATTTGACATAGGTTATACATGTGCAATCATGCAAAACATATTTCCTCATTAGTGATGTGAAAGAAAACACACAAAAAATAAAATGAAAAATAGTATGCTTTGATCTGCATTCAGACTCCATAGTTCTTTCTCTGGAGATAGATAGCATTTTCTGTCTTTGGAATTTAAAGACTGTTTTCTAAAATTCAGAGCATTTGTTATATGTTAGAGCATATTTTTTAAGAAACTTTTTCTAACAAATAGAAATTATAAAAGGTCAAAGTAGGTATATTTCATAGATTCCCTATTAGAGCTAGAATGGACTTCTGATTATCTAACCGATGAGAAAACAGTGTGATTATATTTTGTACAACAATAAGATGAAATGAAAAATAACCCATTAGAGTGTGATAAATATTTAAAAGCCTTCATTAAAATCCTAACCTGCCTCATTGTGGCAGGCAGGTAAAAGCTATGCCTCTTGGTAGGTGTTCCATAAATTATCAAGTTATATATCAATTATACACTGTATGTTTATATGCTTATCCCAGGACTAGCCTTGCTTTAGCAGAGTTTATCACCCATCATGTTGACCCAGTAAAGCCCAACTAAGTCATAGAAGATAAATATATCATTGTATGAAAGCATAAAATAGAATTTATAAGGAACTGATTCAAAATCAAAAGTATAAATTGATAAGGGCAGTTTTTAGATAGGCGATTTACAGAAGAACAAATAATGTGCAGATTGTAAATATAAATGTTTATCTCCACTCGTGGAAATTATAGCTTCCTAGTATCCCCTAGTATCAATGAAATTGACCTCTGAAATCTGTACTGAATTTAACGAAAAACTAAAAATCCAAATAACCTTTTAAAAGTTGAATATTGAGTGCATGCTAGAATTTAAATTTTAAGTTAAAAACATTTACACAGTCTTGTTAAAAGAAAAAAATAGGTCACATGCCAACATTGTTTTATGGGAGAGTTTTTTATAATATAGTCTGAGGTTATTTTCAAGGTAGTCATTAAATTGCCAGTCAGTTGGCATATATGAAATTGCCCATATAAAACTGCAAATACAAGGATTCAAGATAAATGAAAGTACTCTGTAGATTTGCTCTAACCTGGTTTGGGGGAGCCCATGGTATAGACCAAACCAGGTTTTGGCGAGTAGGGTAACTTCGTTTTCTTTATCTTTAAATTGAAATCAGACGCAATGATGGAGTACAAGATCCCTTAATTTTTATCTAATTAATGACTAATTCTGTGGTTTAAAAAAATTTTCCATGGTTGGAGTTCAAAGCCAAATTCGGACATTTGGGCATACATTTTTTAGCTTTTTTGTAATTTTAGAAGACTTTATTAAATTTTAATCACCCTCATAAAAGAAGTGGGCATTTTGGCTTTTATGAAAATCTCAATGGAGGGAATGAATGAATGAATTGCGTTGACTGTTGAATTTTTTAAAACAAAACACGTTGTGTTGTTAAGGCTCCTGTTTAAGAAAAAAATTAACAGAAATTTGTAGGATTTTAAAAATAGTTCCTACAAATTAGAAGGAAAAGATGAGAACTCATTCAAGCTCGTTAACTAAATTGACCTAGGAACTGATAAGCCCTTCAGTTGTACTGTGAGTTCCCTCACCTGCAATGCAGCGCTGTGTATCTGCAGCTAGGTGGTGGAGACATGACTTTTTTCATTCACAAGATCTGCTGTGTGCAGGAAAAAACAGCCCTCTGCCTGCAGTGTGTGTGTGTTGGCTGATTAAACAAGCTGGTGTTTGATTGTTAATGGCTCTTGCTAAAACTGTTCAGCAATCTTTTGACCTGATTCTACCAATGGGAATCCGAGCTTCCTGCAGGTATGTTAGGTAATTTTTTTTCTTTTGTTAATTTTTTTTTTCTTTATTTGATCCTTTTTTGAAGAACAAGTATGTCATTTTCTGAATGGGGCACTTGTGCAGAGCTCACAAAAGCTGATTCTGGCTTACATACAGAAGTGTAGGTCTAGATGTTTGCCTCCCTTGCAAATGTGATTTTAGGAGCAACAAAAGCATGCTGCAAGTGCAAGTCTTGTAATTAACAAGAGAAACTGATGTTGAAAATAAGAAATTAATGGTTTTATATATATGAAAGCAATACTTTTATATATATGAAAGCAATGCTTTTTGTAAGCTGTTCAAGCTCTTGGTTGCCAAATTCACATATACTAAGCTTGTGGAGGAGATATGTTTTTAGGGATTTTTTTAACAAAGAGTTTGCATATTAAATAGAAATAAGCAGGCGAGTGCTTTGTTTTCTTTTTGATCTTCCTGCAATAAGATAATCTTCAGCTGTAAAAAGAGGGAAGGTAGTGTTTGTTTATACAAGTGCTTGTTTCCTTTTTAGGAGACCTGATTTTTAACAGTGCTTGAAGCCTGATAAATGGCACTGATGTTTTACTTTATGCCAGGTATTTGTACTTTCCAGAATCTACCTAGGTTATGGAAAATTCAGGCTTATATTCAAGTTCAGTCTTATATCCAGGCTAAGATGACTTTACAATAATAATTATCCCTTAAGTTCTTAACATACTTTATAGTTTACAAAGCATTTCACATACCTTAAACCATTTTAATTTGTGCTACTGCCCTGTTAAGGGTAAGTCAGGAATCGAAAATTAAAACCAAAAGAGAAAAGCAGTTTGCCAAAGGTCATACAGGTAGTAGGTGACAGAAGAGTGAAAGCTTGCACTCCTGTTGTAGAGACTAGTTTAGTGCTACTATACATCATGCTTCAGTGGTTGTTATTTTTTTTTTGAGTAGTTTATATGACTGAGATGTCATAATTACTTGATAACCTGTCTAAAAGAATTGATTTGCTGGGGTGTTAGTTTGGGTTTGTTGGGGTTTTTTTGCTTTTGTTTTTGTTGTTTTTGACCTAGTGTACTTCCTTGGACTTCTTGATGTTGAGTGAGTCAGTCTGGTAGACAACATGTCATAAATAACGTGTTAAGTTTATTCCATTTACAGGCATGACTGTAAGTGTTTGCATTGTATGGATGGCCTTGTTGAATATTTCTGGTAACTTCTTTGAAAGGCAAATGCAGGAATCTCGTGCAGGATTATAGTAGGTACTGTATGGGAAATGTTGACTATATTATTTCTCTGGTACTTAGTCATAGAAGAAACCATTTCACCCACAGTGGCCAGAAGCTTAATTTGAAGAAGGCTATCATTTGTACAATAACCATTGAAATGATTTTTAAAAAACACTTCCATTTCTACCTAGAAGAGTTACCGTATCTGTTGAAAAAAGTCTTTTATTTAAAACAAATACTTTAATGTAATGATTAACATATTCTTACTTGTTGTGATATGGTAAAAGGAGAAAAGGGGAAAGTTTGAACAACCTACTACTTGGTTTTGTGATAGTTGAAGGTGAATATAAATGGGTCAGATGGCTCACAGCTGGAGCTTGAAAGATCTGAGATTCTGTGTCATAGGAGAGGATACTCATCATGTTCTGTAAGACATTGATACAACCTGTGTTTTATGATAAAGTCGTTAACAACTCCCCACTCCAAGTTGGGAATATCTCATGTTCCAGAAGGTAACTGTCACTTTCCCTCCACTCTTCCTAACTCTTTGGTGAAATAGTTTTGAGGGACAATCATAAGGGGAATGTACTGCCATCCCATTCAATGCCTTCACTTTGCAGTCCATTAGAAACTTCTGGTACTGGATACTGGGTGCCGGGATGCTGGAATACAGGAATTGAATACCAGAGCAGATGAGAACAGAATAGGAGTGAGATGAAGCCAAGAAATTGTGGGGATTTATTTAATGAGGCCTTGGGAACCCATGACAGCTTCTACCAAAATCATCTGTTAACCAAGTTATTCTACTTCTTTTGTGATGTCTAATTTCCTTGCTTTAAAAAGTAATAGTTGTTGTTTTTTAATCATATTCTGTATCAAACACAAACTCCTCCTGGTATTTAAAGCTCATAATTAATTAGTCTTAACTACTTTGTACCTCTCCAGCTTCATCTCCTATATTCCCAGTTTAACTCCATTGATCTAACCAGGGTTACTTGTTATAACACTCTAATAAAACTTGGAAAATCTAGACTCTGTAACGATTTTGATCCCATTCTCTCTTCATGGGAATGCCCTGTTTCCTCCTGTTCCTCTCAACCTTGCTCCCACATATCCCTTGAGAGAATTGGCCTCTTGAAATTTGCCTTCTCTAAGGAACCTTTCCTGATTATAATTGATTGATGCTTCTGATGGCTTTTTATTGTTCTCTCCTCCCTCTGACCCAAGTATTTAATTTGTATATGTACAATTTTTATTTCATATGTTTTGTAATTCTTATCATTTAACACAATACAAGTAGATTATTTACTTCTTGAAGACAAAGTATCTTCTCCCTTTAACATTAATTTATACAATTTTTTTCCATTAAGTTCCTTCCATTTAGAATTGAAAGGGCCCTTAGAGACCATCATAATCATATAATTTAACACAAACATTTAAAAAAAATCTTTAGAATTGAGAAAGTCATTATGGTATAGTGGATAAAGAATTGGCCTCAGAGTGAAGACCTGTGTTCAAGACTCTTGTGGGGCTGTATGACCCTGGGCAAATCATTTAATTTCCCATTGCCCTTAAGTAAATGTATCAACAATGCAGTATTCACGATGCCTACGGTAACTATAAATATGCTGATATGGTTATTAATCACAGAATGTAACAGGCTCTCTACATGGGGGATATAGCTAGAACATGTATTCACATACCAGAAACCGTGAGTCCCAAAGCCAGAAAGTCAGAGCCATCACAATAGTTATGAAATTGGCACATGTAGTTAATGTAGTGAACACCCACATTCTCAAGCCTTCAAAACAGGACAGGCTACCTCAGGCAAAGATCCTCCTCTCCTCACTCACGGCAACTGCTCAGTGTCCATGCATCTTGCTCCCAGCAGCTCCAGCCCTGCCACAGTTCCCACACCTGGCAGTCCTCAGCAGGAGTCCTTAGCAGAAATTCTGGCTGGCTCAAAAGGAGTTCGCATCGTAGTTGCAGCTGCTGCTTCCAGTCACTGCACTGACTAGCTTGGCTTCGGCTTCCTCTTGCCCCACTCCTTCCTGCTACATCAGCAAGTTCAAGGGGCATGGAAGATCTTCAGATCCCATAACCGTTACAGTAACTTCTACAGGGCAGCTGCTGATAGAAAGCTTTACTCAGCAGTGAAATAACAGGATCAGACAAAAAGCCAATCAAATTGAATGTTTTATTATTGCACTATTACTTTCTGCCCCTACATAAAATAGTTGCTAATGTTATAGAAATAATATTATAGATTGTATGCTTTTTTTTCTCTTTAGTATTATGTTTAGACTTTAGATTTGTCTACTCAACATAGAGTCAGAAATCTTTAATAGAGTAGCTCTTTCTTAGTAAGGTAATTATCATCAGTCTAGGGCAGTAATATCCCTGAAATTAATCTTTATAACCTGAGATTGAGTCAAGTGCTAAATTTGGCCTTTACCTAAAGAAGAAAAAATACAATATGTAGGTTTTACAAGCTACCATGTGGTACTGTTTTCTGGTCACTAAAACTACAATAATAGCATTGAAATTCTATAAATGGAGTTTGTTTTTTAACTGAAGAAAATACTATTCCTATCCAAATGGTGGCATCATGCATTAGGTCACCACCTACTCCAACTGGGTGTAGCTCTCTTTGTATTTTTCAAAAATTACTATTATACTGGTGCTATTCATGCACAAAATAAAACGCTCTCTAGTTAAGAGTTTTACCAATATTCAAAGAATGTACTCCTTTTATTGCCTTATCATCTGATAAAATTTACAGAAAAGGAGATAAAAATTTTCTGGATAAAATATTAATCTACTTCCTCTACCTTCAAATGAAATCGAAGTGGAAATGGTTTGTTCTTTGTTAGACCAGAAACTCAGCACAGAGGCCCTGTCTCCCATTCTGAGAATGACCTCCCAGAACAAGAGGAAGAAATCCTAGGGTCAGATGATGATGAACAAGAAGATCCTAATGATTATTGTAAAGGTAAGACCTTTTATATGAGGAGGCAAGCACTGTACTTGTTTGCTTCCATTTTCATTCTTTTCAAATATTCTCCAGACAGAAAGATTTCTGCTTGCTTCTGTTTCCATTTCTCAGACACAAGAAACTGAATTTGTTAATAATTTTGCTAATTCAAACTTTTATCTCTGTGGTTTTTCTGATGTAGTTGTTGCCTCCACTGATACCAGTCAAAACCCATTATGGTACTTTTTAACCTATAACATTCTTGTCCATGTCTTTCCTCCCTACATCCTTCATAGAAAATCCATCCAACCCACTCAACACCTTCTCTGGTTTCTTGGAATGAACTTTAAATCTATTTTCTCATGTTCAGTGTGTGACCAGCATATCTACTTTTCTCATCTCTGTCTGTCTCACTCACACTCACACAATCTCTCTCTTTCTGTGTGTGTGTGTGTGTGTGTGTGTGTGTCTCTCTCTCTCTCTCTCTCTCTCTCTCTCTCTCTCACACACACACACACACACACACACACACACACACACACACACACACTGTTGCTGCCTGCCTTTTTCCTAATCATCTTTCCTTCTGTCCCTTGGTTTGATTGTAATTTTGATTTTTCCAAAGTCATGATGTTCTGTGATTCAGAACCATATAGCATCACCAGGAAGATAAAATAATTGCTTCTTTTTGGCTATAGCCAGAAGATACATGTATGTATGTATTTATATAATAGTTCTATATTTAAGTGCTTGAAGATCCATTTCATGAATGTGAGTACTTACGTCTTAATAGGTATCATGAACTGCTGTGGCCAAAAGAAATCACTGATGGTCATTACTGTGATGAGTCTTAATACACTTTAGACACACTTCAGGCTAGTCTTTAGACAACAGACACAGCCTACTAGGTCTTTACTTATAAAGTCTTTCCAGTTTGGTAGAAACTGTTGAAGCATATATCTTCCCGGGCTATAACCTTTCAGACCATGTTCACCTCTCCCTAAGATTAGATGCCAGAATAGAACTTTAGGATAGGTTTAACTCCATAAGGGGTTATTAATGAAAAGTATCAGTGTTTGAGATATAGTCTTAAAAATTTTTTTAATTCAATTTTGTTTTTGGTTCTGAATTCTCTCCCTTCCCCTCCCCACCCTCAAATGCCCTCTCCCCTCCCCCATTAAGAAGACAAAAATCCTCTAAGTCCATTATAAATGTGTACCTTCATGGGTCAGAGGGTGTTCACAGTTTAATACATTTTGGGTGGTAGGCCAAATTGCTTTCCCAGAACGGTTGGGCCAGTTCATAGTTCCATTTACAGTGCATTAAGTGATCTATATTCTTTGGTAGATCCTAGATCTATTAAAACCAGTCTTTAATGGATGACTTTAGTTTGAGGTCAACTATCCTATTCTCCCATAAAGCATTCCTAGACTTTTAAAGCATTTCTTATTATCATGTGTAGCTTACCAGTATCATCTAACCAGTTAGCTTGTCAAGGATTTCATCTGTTTAAGTGTATGTGTGTTAATAGAAATATATTGAAGAAGATTATTATTTCATCCTAATGAAACTTCTGAAAGTATACAACTCTTTGGAAGGAGGGGAATGGGTCCAAATTTCTTTTTCTGAGTATTGCAAAGAATGAGTTTTATCCCTTTTTGAATTAAAATCTATAAACTGGAAGGAGGTTGACTTTTCTCCCCTCTCTATTCCCCACCCATGTTTCTTCCAGGAGGTTATCATCTTGTGAAAATTGGAGACCTGTTCAATGGCAGATACCATGTGATCCGAAAACTGGGTTGGGGACATTTTTCAACAGTATGGTTATCATGGGACATTCAGTAAGTTTTAGGAGTCAGTTTAGTTCATTGTCTTGATTTTTTTGTTTGTTTGTTGCTTTTTTGTTTTGGACAAAACACTGGGTTCTCATTCTTAACATCTGCTTTTGGTGAACTTTATGTCTTTGGGCAAATAACTTAACCACTGCTTCTTCCCTATAAAATGGGAATTACAGTAACCTAAAAGACGAAGTAATTGAAAAAAGAGCCATGGCATATTTTGACCTCCTGAAAACATGAAATGTATAATTTGATAATGTAAATTAATTTAAAAAATTCTTTCCCTCTAACACTCCTAATTTGAGGCTAATTACTTTTTAAATGTACCAGGTATCCAAAACAAGAGAAGTAGAAAAGAAAATACTCTGTTTTAGTATTTCCTTTTCCAATTTTGATTTTTCTCTAGGATAGAGTTGCTTGGCTATGTAAGTTAAACTTTCTCCTGAAAAGTATTGACAGTGTTAAACAGTGAGACTCTAAAATTGGCATACAGATATTCAGATTATCACTGAGCATATTTGTTCTCCTCTTTTTAATTACTTTTAGTGTGTGTGGGTTTTTGTTTGGTTTTGGTTTGGTTTAAGTTTTTTAGAATTTTTAAAAATTATTAAGTGATAGTCCCTCAGATGTCACAGTTTTAACCATAGAAATAAGTGTTGTATGATGAGACCTTTTTTGCTATGTGATTGCTTTTGTCATGATATAAAGTACAGTAGTATTATTCTGCTGTATGTAGCTGGCTGCAACTTTATCATTGTGTTTATACATAGATAAAGAAGGTATCAGAGCTCATAGTGTTTTGCCATTTGATACTTACAGCCTGCTTTGGGTCTACCTTTTTTTTTTTTCTTTCTTTTTGGATGGGGGAAGGCAGGACAATTGGGGTTAGGTGATTTGCCTTAGGTCACACAGCTAGTTAAGTGTTTGAGGCCAAATTTGAACTCAGGTCCTCCTGACTCCAGGGCCAGTGGTCATCTATTCACTGTGCCACCTAGCTGCCCCGATCCACCTCTTTTTATTGTAGTAGTTGTGTTCAGGGTGAAGGGAGACATAAAGAATTTGGAACTCAGTGTATGGAGAAAATCTAAATGAAGAAACAAAGCCATAAGGACAAGATATAAATAAAAACTGACATATACTCAAGGTGGGTATTAGTTACCTCAGATAGAAAGTATTTGATTACAGAGGGGAAGCCAGATCAGTGTTTATAGTGATCTTTTATAAAGTCCTCCTCTTAACCTCTTTCTACCAATTCTAACATGGTTTTGTCCCATTTTAGTATTAACTGGCTCTGTCTCTTCCATAGGGGGAAGAAATTTGTGGCAATGAAAGTAGTGAAGAGTGCTGAACATTATACTGAAACAGCCCTGGATGAAATCAGACTGCTCAAATCAGTGAGTATTGAGTCTTGATTGCATGTGTTTGCCTAAATGAACTATTTTCAATGTTTAGATCTCAACCTAGCTAAAGGAGTAAAAGAAAAAAATAGCATGTTCAGTGTATACAATATATGAAAAATATTATAATTTACTTCTTGGCTTCCTGTTGATGTATTACCTTTTTTAAATGTATAATTTTTACTGACATTTCTTGTTTTCATTTCACCTTAACTTACCAATATATTTCTCTGTTTGTCACTACCTAAAGAACCTTTCTTTGTAACAAAGAATAAAAAGAGGAAAGAAAACAGTTCAGGAAAAACCACCCCAGTCTGACAATTTCCTGCTTCTGTAAAGAAGGAAGGAATGGGGACATTTTTTCCTCTTCGAAACCAATCTTAGTCATTACCATTGCATAGCATCATTTCTTTTTATTTTCACTTAAATAGTTGAAATCTTTAATATTTTCCTGGCTCTTAATTTACTTTACATCAGTTCATGTAAGACTTCTCATGCTCCTGAATTCTTTGTTCATATTTTCTTACAGAATGGTAATATTAGATTGCTTTTCTTGTACTACAATCTGTTTTAACCATTTCCTAATTGATGGATATGTACTTTATAGTTCTTTACTACTACAGAAAGTGGTACTTTGTATATTTTGATATGTGTGGGACCTTTCTTGTCTTTGATATATTATTGAGATTCTAATACTTCAGCAAATATTTCCTTGGATACCATGGTTAAAGACATAGGTAACATTTGGTACTTCACCTAATGAATTTAATATAAAACCTTGAAAGATATTATAAAATTTTATTTCTAAATTTATAATTGGAGATCTTTTACACAGAAAATATTTTAATTTAAAATTTGACATAAGTCACATCTGAGTATCTCATCCTAATTTTAACTTAGAAAAACCTGTTCTCTCTTACATGGTCTGTGTTCACTTATCTTCCTTTACATTTCAACCAGATTACTACCTGCTTCCTGGTCTTACTACATCATCCCTTTCTAGCTTCACTCTATTTGTACAGACAATCTCTTATGCACGGAGTGTATTTTTTAAAATATCTGTGTTTATTTAAAGTCTTAGTCTTCCTCCAAGGCCAGACTCAAGTGTTACCTGCTCCATAAATCCTTATCTGATTCTTCTGTCTAGACCCCAGCCTCTCCTAATCAGTCATCCTACTCAGATCATCTCTTTCTCATGTATCACATTCTAACCTCTGGTAATTGCTTGTATATAAGTGGTATCCTGTTCCTTTTAGTGGTTGCTAATTAACATTGTATCTCCAGTGCCAAGCACAAGCCCTGCAAAAATAGATATTGAACTTTTGCAAGAAAGTCAAATTTTTAATATGAATTAAAGCTCTATTTTAGTTTCTTAGAACCAGTCCTAGGTAAAGTGTGAAGTTGGAGAAGTGTGTCTAAAGAGAAACCCTAGGCATGGGTTATCCCTCCCTCTTGTCTGATAAAACTAATGTATTTGTGCTATTACAGCTGCCGTTTTAGAGAAAGAGAAAGTGAGATGGTAGGGGTTTGGGGAGACAAGTGGCAGGAATGCTAAGGGTGGAATTTTAGGAAACTTTTACAAACCAGTGGGGAAGACATATCATGGAAGGTGATCTCCTCTAGCTTCTTATGCTGTAATGCTATTAAGCAATACTGTAATTTCCTTTAGCTCTATAGCTATTCTCTGAGACAGCGGTTCTCATCCTGTGGGTTATGTTCAATTTATAACAATGAAAATACATCTCGCATATCAGATATTTACATTGCGATTCATAACAGGAGCGAAATTATATGAAGTAGCAATGAAAATAATTTTATGGTTGGGGGTCACCACAACATGAGGAACTGCATTAAACATTAGGAAGATTGAGAACCACTGCTCTAAGAAAAGGAATACCTACGTATATTCTGTGTTTGGAACCTTAGTGGTCTGGATTTGGAATCAGAGGACCTCTTCTATCAACCTGTTTGACTTTGAGCAAAATCACTTTCCTGGGCCTCAGTATTGGTTCTAAATTTATGATCTATGAACTTTCTGTAATTATTCTTTTTTTAAAAATGCATTTAGTACTTTTTTCCCCCTCAATTACACATAAAAACCATTTTTAACATTCATTTTAAAAACTTTTGAGTTCCAAATTCTCTCCCCTTTTCCCTCTCTATTTCCACTCATTGAGAAGACAAGCAATTCGGTATAGGTTAAATATGTGTAGTCATGTAGAACATCTCCTTATTAATCATGTTGTAAAAGAAAACGTAGACCAAAAATAAAACCTCAAGAAAAATAAAGTCCAAAAGTATGCTTCAGTCTCTATTCAGATGCCATCAGTTCTTTCTCTGGGGATGGATGGCATTTTTTCATCATAAGTCTTGGATTGTTGTATTGCTGAGAACAGCTAAGTCATTCATAGCTGATCATCTTAACGATATTGCTGTTAACTTTTTACGCAGTAAATTTTGCTTTGCAGTAGCTCATGTAAGTCTTTTTCTGAAAGCATCCTGCTTATCATTTCTAGAATCTAGCCCACTATTATTCCATCATAGTCACATGCCACAATTTGTTCTCCCATTCCCCAGTTTATGGGCATCTCAATTTCTATTTCTTTGCCTCAGAAGGAAAAGAAGAAAAGAGCTGCTATCAATATTTTTGCACATATTATAGGTCCTTTTCCTTTTTTTTTTTTCTTAAGTCTCTTTGGATACAGACCTAGTAGTGGTATTGTTAGGTCAAAGGGTATGGCAGGGTTTTATGACCTTTTGGGCATAGTTCCAAATGGCTCCACAGAATGGTTGAATCAGTTCACAACTCCACCAGCAGTGCATTAATATCTCATTTTTCCCACATTCCCTTCAACACTTGCTATTTTCCTTTTCTGTCCTGTTAGCCAGTCTAATATGTATGAAGTGGTACTTCAGAATTGTTGTAATTTGTATTTCTTCAATCTGTAGTGAGTTAGAGCATTTTTTCATATGGCTGTAGATAGCTTTTGATTATTTCATCTGAAAATTTTGTTATCTTTTGATTACTTTTCAACTGGGGAATGGCTCACCCAGTCTTTACCCTTCCTTCTATCAACCCCATACCTACTTTTCTTACCCTCTTCTCCTCCTACTTCTCTGTAGGATAAGATTAATTTCTGTTCCCAAATAAGTGTGTGTTATCCCCTCTTTGAGCCAGTTCTGATGAGGATGTGGCTCACTCGTTCTCCCCCATCTCCCCTGTCTTCCCCTCTACTATAAAATTTTTTCTTTCCTCTTTTATGTGAGATTATTTGCCCCTATTCTTCCTCTCTCTTTCTTTCTCCCAGTTCATTCTTTTCTCACCTCTAAACATTTTATTTTTTTAGATATCATCCCTTCACATTCAACTCACACCTGTGCCCTCTTGTCTATGTCTACACTCCTAACTGTCCTAATGATGAGAAAGTTTTTGTGAGTTAAAAGTATCATCTTCCCATATAGGAATGTGAACAATTTAACCTTAAGTCCCTTGTGATTTTCCTTTTCTGTTTACCTTTTTACGCTTCTCTTGAGTTTTGTATTTGAAAGTCAGATTTTCTATTCAGCTCTGGTCTTTTCATCAGAAATGCTTGGAAGTCCTCTATTTCATTGAATGTCTTATTTCTTTACCCTGAAGGATTATCCTCTGTTTTGCTAGGTAGGTGATTCTTGGTTGTGATCTCGGCTCCTTTGCCCGCTGGACCTTTCATGTAGAAGCTACTAAATTGTTACTTTCTGGCTACTTGCAGTATTTTCTCCTTGACCTGGGAGCTCTGGAATTTAGCTATAATATTCCTGAAAGTTTTAATTTTGGGCTGTCAGAAGGTGATCAGTGGATTCTTTCAATTTTTATTTTACCTTCTGCTTCTTAGAATATCAGGACAGTTTTCCTTGATTATTTCTTGAAAAATGGTGTCTACTCTTTTTTTTTTTTTTTTTTTGATCATGGCCTTCAGTAATTTTTAAACTCTCTCTTGGATCTGTTTTTCAGAGCAGTTGTGATATTTCACATTGTCTTCTATTTTTTTCATTCTTTTCTGGTTTTATTTTTTCTTGATTTCTCATAAAGTCATTAGCTTCCTCTTGCCTAATTCTAATTTTTGATGAATTATTTTCTTCAGTGAGCTTTTGTACCTTCTTTTCCATTTGACCAGTTTACTTTTAAAAAATTTTTTTCTAAAGTGAATTTTTGTGCCTCTTTCCATTTGGTCAGTTTTGCTTTTTAAGCCATTCTTTTCCTCATTGGCTTTTTGTATCTCTTTTACCATTTGACCTGGTCTGTCTTTTAAGGTATTATTTTCTTCAGTATTTTTTCTGTGTCTCCTTTACTTAGCTGTTGACTCTTTTTCCATGATTTTCTTGCATCACTCTTAGTTCTCTTTCCAGTTTTTACTCTACTCCTTTTATTTGACTTTCAAAATCCTGTTTGAGCTCTTCCATGGCCTGAGACCAATTCACATTTTTCTTGAAGGCTTTGTGTGTAGGAGTTTTGACTTTATCTTCTGAGTGTGTGTTTTGATCTTCCTTGTTCCCGTAGTAACTTTCTGTGGTCAGAATTTTTTTCCTGTTTGTGCATTTTTCCACCCTATTTCTTGACTTAACTCTTTGTTAAAGTGAGGCTCTTCTTCCGGGGTGGAGGGTGCATTATCCCAAGCTTCAGGGGTTTTCTGCAGCTGTTTCCAGAGATACTTATAGGGACCCGTAAATTTTCAGTTCTTCCAAGGTAATACGGTCTAAGGAGAGGTATGTTTACTACTATTCTGGCCTTTGCTGGTCTGTGAGCAACCACAAGGACTCTTTATGCCCTGGACCTGTGATAAGAGTCACCACTCCACTGTGGCTACAAGTAAGCTGAGAGCTCTGGAAGCAGCTGCTGCCACTGCCAATTCAGTGCCTCCCAAGGCCTGTTCCTGGTTTGCTGGTATCAGTCCGCATTGGTGTGATCTATGCTAGACTGTGTTCCACTCTTACCCAGATGCGACAGACATTTCCTGCTTTCTAAGTTGTCTTTGGCTGGAAAATTATTTCACCCGGTCCCTTTGTGGGTTTTGCTGCTTCAGGAATTGTTTAAGGGCATTATCTAAAGGTTTTTGGAGGGGTTTGGCGAGTTCCTGCCTTTTCTTCACCATCATGACTCCACCTCTTTTTAAAATTATTCTTTATTGAATTTGTGTAACTAGCAAATAAGAAGGGAGTTCAGAGAACTTTACTGAAGTGGGAAGTGTATATAAATGTAGCATGTCATGAAACCTTAGAATTACCAGTTAACTTTTTACATTTAGGATTAATTGAATTAACAGAATTAGAATAACTTTGTCTCTTGTTAATGTGACTTCCTGACCTATCTCTGGGATTATGCCTGTGATCCTTGCTTACAGAATCTGAGTTGGAAAAGCATACCTGAGACCATGTAGTCCAACCATAATCCAAACAGAAAAGCCTTCTACATCTCAGACAAGTCGTCATTTACCCTTTGTTTAAAGTGTGGAGGGCAATACTACCTCTTTGTTCAGCCTGGTATACTTTTTTGCTGCTCTAATTATTAAGAGGCTTTATCTTAAATTGAGCTAAAAACTACCTCTTTACAGTTATCAACTTGTTGCTTCTAACTATGCCATTGGGCTGTACAAAACAAGTGTAATAAACCTTGAAGTAACAGCCTTTTCAGTACTTTAATAGCTACTATAGTTCTTCCCCTTCCCCCAATGCATTTCTTCAAGAACACCCCCAGTTCATGCGTTGTTTATATTATAGTATGGTCTTTCCAGTCCTTTACTTTCCCAGGTTCCTGCGTCTGGATGGCCTTCAGATTGCCAGGATCCTTCCCAAAATGTGGCACCCAGAACTGAACATAGCATTCAAGATGTGATTTGGCCAAGGTAGAACACAGCATAACAATAACTTCCTGATCCTGGACTCCATGCCTTTCAGTGCAACATAAGGTCATTTTGGCCTTTTTGGTTTCCATGTCATATTAATGATTCATTGAACCTATAGGCCACTAAAATTCACTGTAGGCAAGCAGATCACTAATGAATTCACTAATGTAAACATTTTGATTTTTAAGAAACTGTTTGCTAGCGTAGCACCCAAAATATTTCTGGGACAAATTAAAATTTACTCAGACCTTAAATATGCTGAAAATATTTAAGTAGTCCCACTTTCCAAGGTCTTTAAAAAGTTTGAGGACCACTTATAGTATATTGATGCCTTTATTTACATACATGGGCACTTACTTGGAAACCAAAAGAACTAAGTAGCTGTTATAAAAGCCTAGACCTTAAGAGGGAAAGGTTTATACTGGTTTGGTTGTCTTGATGCGGTTTAATACTATTTTCAGTGAAAACTTTTTGGTATCCTCAGAATTTGGTGATCATCACATCAAACCTTTGATTTTATAGATGATAAAATTGAGCCCCCAAAGTCACATAGTGTTGGATCCAGAACTAAGAGCACGGTCTCCAGGTTCCTTAGTTGAGTCTTCTTTCCTATCATCATTCTTCACCATTAAGTCAATGGATTTCATTTTCTTCCCCACTCCCATCTTTTTTTTTTTTTTTTTTTTTTTGCTTTTTGGAGGGGGGAGGGTAGGGCAGTTGGGGTTAAGTGACTTGCCCAAGGTCACATGGCCAGTAGGTGTTAAGTGTCTGAGGTCAGAGTTGAACTTCTGACTCCAGAGCTGGTGCTCTATTCACTGCACCACCTAGCCCCACCTCCCATCCTTTTCTTACGTTACAGTTCCTGTTCATATATCCTTTTCTCCCATTGGCTTGTCCAAATCCTATTCATCATTTCTGCTCAGATCAAGTCCTACCTTTCCATGAAGCAATCCCCAGTTACTCTGTCCTTCACCTTTGGTATCACCTTTCTCTAAAATATAAAGCCAGTAGTTTAGTGGGCATTATTGGAAAAGGTATTGACAACAAATGTAAAAACATATCTTACCCTTTAATGGATCCATGGTATAGTTTGGATTATTGTGTTTCAAACTGTACTGTATCTCATTCCTCATAGTGGCCGTTCTCAGCCTTTATTCCTCTCCTTAGGCCCCCACAAATACCTCTAGCTTCCACATTTAGAGAGCACGACTCAACCTCCTATTTCACTGATAGTTGGTTAAATTCAAAGAATATTTTTTATTTATGACTTACAAATAAAACACCAGCCTAAGTTCTGGAGAAACAAGTTTGACAGCACCTACATTCAAGAAAATAATCTACCAAGTAGATATAGCAAGGACGTAAGTTAATAAGTACAAGGCAGTTTTGAGAGAGAGAGTACACTAACTAGAGGAATCATAAAAGACTACAGAGAAGGTGTGATGTGACTTCAGTGTGGAAGATTGGAATTCTGAGAGGTGGAAAAGAAGTTAGTGCATTCCAGGCAATAGGGAGTTGTATGAATGCAGGAAAGAGACATATCTCTGGTAATCTGGTATCTGGCTCAATATATATCTTTGGCAGTCATCTACAGAGATGGTGATTGAACACACAGGAGCTGATGAAGTAAACAAGAACCTAGTGAAAAGAGACAGACTTGTAATATGCCCACAATCACTGGACATAATGCAGTTTGGTGGAAATCTGAGAGAGTATTGAAAAAAACCTAAGTGGGGAGAAAGGGAATAGGTCAGAAGTGTGAAATGTTGTAAAGGTGGTAAGAAGACTGGATTCGAGAATGAGCTATTAGACTTGGCAATTAAGAGATCAGTGGTAACCTTAGAACAGTTTCAGTGGAATGAAGAAATTTGAAGCTGGATTTCAAGGGTTTAAGAGACTGAGAGGAAAGGAAATGGACGTACTGTGTTGATGCTTTTTTCAAGGAGATTGGCTTTGAAAAAGAGGGAAGATAAGATCTCAAGTCTTGGCGAAGTTGTAAGCTATCAAAGCTTTGGAGCACTATATATGGAATTATATCAGGAATGGTAAGATTTAGTGAGTTTTTGTTTTTAAACATTGGTGCCTTGGGTATGTTAAGTAGCAGAAAAGGAACCTGTAGTTAAAAGAGACTGAAGATTAAACAGAGGATATGATCATGGAGAGAGTGTGCTGAAGAAACCAGGAAGGATGAGGTAGACAGGTTGGCCTGGCCAGTTAGTAGATCCACCTCTTCACCAGAGATGGGAATATAAAGGAGAATGATGGAGAATGCTCACAATACTATTGTGAGATGATAGTCTTTCCCCCTTTTTTCTTTCCTTCCTTATGCCTCCTTTTCTCCCTTCTTATCTTCCCTTTTTTCTCTTCTCACCCTTTCCTTTTCTTCTCTCTTCCTTCTCCTCTCTTTTCCTCCCCTTCTCCTTTTTCCTCCTTTTTCCCACGGTTAATTTCTTCCCTTTCTTCCCCAATTTTTCTTCCTATCCTTTATCCTAGATTTTTATAACAGTTTTATTTGTTTGATAATTCTTTTCCTGAGAATAGGTTACCTCAGTGTCTGCCCATTACTTATTTTAAATTATGTTTTATTGATCCCTTTTGTTTTTTACATCACAATCATTTCTGGAGAAAATGTCCCCAACTCCAGTGAGTCTTTCCTTTTAACAGAGAAATTTAGTTAGGTAAAACATACCAACGCAGCATGGAATCTGACAATATGCAAAATTCCCTGCCCATTGTGTCCCATCTCTCCAGTGAAAGGAAGGGAATACATTTCCTCACCATTTTTCTGGGGCCAAGATTGATCATTATAATTACAGTTGAACAGAAGAACACATTCTGATTCATTTTCTTCTCAGGTTACTGTAATCGTTTTGTTGTGTTGTTTTCCTGATTCTATTTATTTCACTTTCCATCATCCTCCTATGTTTCCATGAATTCCTGACAATGATAATTTTTTATGGTACAGTAATGTTCTATTACATTTTGTTCATTTCTCTGTCAATGAGAAAATTTGCTTCCAATATTTCACATAGGTCCATTCTTGATATCTCTCTCAAGCTCCAGACATGCATCTTAACGTATAAAACATCTATACCTGAGAGTCTCACCAAAACCTGCCCCAAACTGGTCTCACTCTCTCTATCCCCAAATCTGCTCTTCCTTGTGGTGGTATTATTTTTGTCAGTGGTTCCATCATTCAGAGAGTCTTCCATTTTCAAAACCTTCGTGTTATCTTTGACTCCTCATTCTCCCTTACCCCTTGTATCTTGTTCAGTTATTAGGTTCTCTTGATACTTCCTTTGCCACCCTTCGTCTTGCTCCAACCACTACTGCTGTCCTATCTAGGTCCTCTTGAATTTTTATAACTACATAACAGTTCTACCTACAATCCATCCCTCTGACTACTGAAACAAAAATTTATCTCATGTATCCATCTGTTCATTTTACTCCATTCAAAAGTCTTTAATGTTTCCATAATAGTACCTTCTAAAATAAGTTGAGCCTCTCATTCAGGGCCTTAAAATAAGAAGCTACTCTACTTTTTCAAGTACTCCAACTTTATGTCATAACAATATTGTTTCCTACCACCTAGTGTATGATTTATCTAAATCATACTAATTGCTCTTCCCAAATGTGCCCTGTACAGAAGCATCTCTCCGTTTTTTCACACACTATAATTTTTACCTGGCAGGTCCTCCCTTTCTCTCCTCTTCTATAGAAATCCTACCAATCCTTTGAAGTTGAATTCAAAGTCTGTTTTGTCTATATGAAGCCTTCCCTAATCCCTACCATTCTTCACCTTGGAACTCGCATAGCACTTTGTGCCTCTCTAATACAGTTATATACTTTTATTTTGTATTAAAGTAATTTGTAGATAGGTAGCATTTCCGTACTATACTATGTTCTATGAAATCAAGAATTTGTGTCCTTATCTAAACTTCTTCAGCACCTATCACAACACTTTTGCAGATAGGAAGTACTCAGTGTAAAGAAAAGTTTCTGTGCTATTTGTGCTATCTTGAATCATTTAATAATTGTTTCATGGATGTTAAATCTTATCTCTCACAGAAGTTTATAAGCCTTTTGTGAGCAAGAGCCATGTCATACATTTTGTATATTTAAGGAAGTGCTAGATATATAGTTGGCTCTCAACTTGATGATTGATTTTTATAAAATTGAAATTCTTAATTTTTTTCCAGTTATTGAACATTTTTTTTCTCCCTTCCACTGCAAAATAAATTCCCACATTGGCCATGTCCAAAAATGTGTCTCTCATTTGGAATATTAATCCATCATCTTTCTGTCAGGAGGTAGGCAGCATTACTTATCATTGGTCTTCTGGAATCATGAAGTCTTTCAAAAGATTCATTTTCATAATGTTACTGTTATAGTATAGATTGTTCTCCTTATTTCACTCTGCATCAGTTCATATAAATCTTCCAAGGTTTCTTTGAAACCGTCTTTATTATAGCATGATAGTAGTCTATTACATTCATATACTATCATTTATTCAGCTGTTTTCCAGTTGATAGGAATCCACTTAGTTTCCATTTCTTTGTCCCTACAAAAAAGAGTTGCTATAGATATTATGAAATACTACGTTGATAAATAACCCAATCTCAAGAGATCCACTGTGAAATTTAAGAATTTTAATAAGGTATGAGAGGACAAGATAAAGATAAAGAGACGAAAGGACATAGATGCTATTATCGGACAAGACCAGTGCTACATATGACTTAAGTTTTTATCTGGCAACCTTAAATATTTAGCAATATTTCCCTAAAAATGCTAAGTTTTACTTAGTAGCTCATTATAGAATCATCTTTCATAAATCTCTCTAATCCTTTTTTGAAATGGGTTCATCCTTTCTTACTTAGGAACTAGATGAGTAATTTTATTTATCATAAAATAACTTCTCCAGCTTTTAGGCATACCACTAGTATTTAATATTCTAATAGTTGGTATTCGTAAAGACTTTTTGAAATTCTAAATAAATTTGATTTATATGTTATCCTCCATCCAAATGTTCATTTCTTCCTTCAAACTGCTAGATTAGTCAAATATTTTTCTTTTACCTCAATCGTTGTCTTCCCCACTATCTGTTATATTTATATTTAATGAACCTCTCCTTAGTTACGTGTTCCAACAGTTTTCTGGTTACAAAGGTGATACTAGTCCAAAGTGTATAGTATCTAGGGTATTCTCTGGAAAGTTTCTTGTGGATGGGAGTCATATTGGGTAGCTTTTTGACTTCAGTGACTTACTTATATAAAGAAAAAATGAAGAATGCTTAGGGTATATAGAAATGATACATGCATGCTTATCCTTAGGAAAGAAGTATAGAATTTCCTTTTTTGGAAAAGTATTTCATTTTCTAATAACACACAAAACCAATTTTTAACATTTATTTTTTAAAATTAAATTCCAAAAAATAAAAAATAAAATTAAGTTCCAAATTCTCTCCCTTGCTTCCATCTCTCCCCCATTGAGAAGGCAAACAGTTTGACATAGGTTATACCTTTGCAGTCATGCAAAATATATTTCCCTATTGGTAATGTTGGGAAAGAAAACAAAAAAATGAAAAAAATTTAGAAGGTAAAAAAATAGTATGTTGTGATCTGTGTTCAGGCTTCTTCATCAGTTCTTTCTCTGGAGGTAGATAGCATTTTTCATCATAAGTCCTTCAGAATTGTCTTGGATCTTTGTATCAGTGAGAATAGCTTAAGTCATTCATAGTTGATCATTGTATAATATTGTTGTTACTGTCTACGAAGATTTGGTTCAGTTCAGGTAACTCTTTACAGCTTTTTGTGGAAGCATCCGGCTCATCATTTCTTATAGCACAATAATATTCCATTACGATCATATTACCACAGTTTGTTCAGCCTTTCCCCAATTGATGGGCATTCCCTCAATTTTTGATTTTTTTTGCTTCCACAAAAAGAACTGATGTCAGTATTTTTGCATGTATAGAGCCTTCCCCCATCCCCTTTTAAAAATCTCTTTGGGTACAGACCTAGTAGTGGTATTGCTGGGTCAAAGGGTAGATGTAGTTTTACAGCTCTTCAGGCATAGTTCTAGATTGTTCTCCAGAATGATGGGTCCATTTCACAGCTCTACCAACAGTAGTACATTATTAGTGTGAGAATTTCCTTCCCTTCTAACTGTCCCCAGTCAGAGCTATATACTTACCCATAAGACAAGCCTAATTCAAGAAAATGAGTCTGGAAGATGTGTGTACATTGAATATCTCATCCCATGCTAAGTGTGGAGTGTAAAGTTTCTTCTTTATTTTAAGACTTGGAGAGTCTAATATGGCCCTTAGGCTGAACTTAGTCATTATGTTCCCATGAGACATCTTTTAGTATAGGTGCAGCTATGAAGAGTTCTCGAAATTGATTTTTGTCCTACTGCTTTTGAGGACTCAGTTTGACTGCTTGCTCAGAGCATTACTGATACCAGAGAGGTAAACGATGCTTAGCACTTTAGATATCCATCATCGTATTATTAAGTGCTCAAAAGGAGCCAGATAAATGTAGATCAGTCAAGATAATCATTGCTTGCATTGCTTGTCTACTTTTGACTAAATACTGTCTTTCTTCCATATATATACAGGTTCGCAATACAGATCCCACTGATCCAAATAGAGAGATGGTTGTTCAACTTTTAGATGACTTCAAAATTTCAGGAGTGAATGGGACACGTATCCTTTCAAAAAATTACTATGGGAATGAATTTTGTTATATAGTAACAGTTTCAGACCAGAGAAAAGAATGGTAATTGGTATAACATATTTATTGTGAATCCAAGCTTCAGTAAAACTATTCCTCTTCATTGACTTCTGAGCACTTGTAAGGCACCTGAATTAAGAAAGCTATTGCATATTATGTTTTCACATGATGAATTTGGTAGTAGAATATAGTTTGGAGAGAAATGGTGTGGTTTTCAAGTTATTGTCTTTGGGATTTTTGTTCCATTATCTTTTCATGTCATTAACTGAATCATTTAGTTAAAACTTTCAGCTAAATAGGCAAAAAGATTTACACAGGAGGGAAGAAATTTTCAGAAAATTAGCTTAAGTGATTCTTTTACCTATAAGTTGTAGCACAAATATCCAAGTATAAAACTTTTCTCCAGGGAATCTAGATAAGTCATTTCTGACTATGAATCCAGAATTCTGCTTTGGTTAGAGCAGTCACCTAGATGTGAACACTTTTAACATTCTGTGTGTGTCTTCGTTCTAGCCGAAGACAGTAAACTGTTTGCATCCCTGTTACAAACAAATTAAGTTTTGACTCTACTTTATAGTAAGAAGCTTAATTGATGGATGAAATAAATTTTATAATGGATTTTATTGCTCAGAGAATCGTACCATTTTTAGAAGTGGAAGGGTTCTTAGAGAGGATTGGTCTTTAAAGGTTAATATTGACATTTCCTGCCTACTGTCAATCTAAGCAAAATAGTAATAAAGACTAAAAATCTGTTTATAAGGTTTTGCAGAATGTATATTTATGAAGAACTGAAATTGTTTGGGATAAACTTAGAATCCAAGATATAAAATTATACTTATTCATCATATAGAGGAGACTGATGGCACCAATAAAATATTGAGGTCATAATATGACTAGCACTTGAAGGTTTGCAATGTATTGTTTCACTTATTGTTTATGTAAATGAAATATTGTTTCATTTGATCCTCACAATGACCCTGGCAGGCAGGTGCTATTATCTCCATTTTATACGTGAGGAAATTGAGACAGACAGAGGTTAAGTGATTTGCCCAGGATCACACAGCTTATACGGATGCCGAGGAAAGATTTGAATTCGAGTCCTTCCATTTCCACTCAGCTATTTGGCACAAATGGATCAAAAGGGATGAAATGACTAGATATCTTATTAACTTTCCATTTTTAAATTTCTCATATCAGCGTTTTCTTTTCAACTATTACTGCAGTGAGAGACTGACTTTCTTTTCTCTCCCAGGGCACCAGATTGCAGATAGACAGAAGCTTAGGCAGGGTGGGCAGTAGGAGAATGGGGAATGGGAGGAGTAGTGGTGATGGACAAAGGAGGGAGTTTGAAAAGACCGGGAGGAAAAATAGACCCCAGTGTATCAAGTACCTCCAGGGAAAACTGCTTCTTTTAGATCAGTTACCTCACTTAAAGAGATTTCGTTGGATACTGAAGTCACCCTGTATGTAGGTTTTTAAAATATTTTATCAAGAAAGGGAGACATCAAAAGAACTGCATTTTGAAGAGTTAATGAAGATGGAAATTCTCCATCTAAAAAAAAAATCATGCTGAATTTTTTGACGAATTAGGGAAGATATAAGTAAAATTAGAGAAATATTCAGAATTCCAAATAACTATAACTATTATTTTAAATTAGGCAAGTAAAAGTTCTTTTACAAGCTGCTAAAATAAATATAGAACATAACTTTCTTTGAAAGTTTGCTCACAGACAGACATAAGCCTGTTAGATTTTGAGTTTGACTTCAAGGGAAGAATTGAACTTATATAGTAACAGTATGCTCTAATAGCCTAATCATGTGTTTATTGAATTTTTCTTGGAGGCCTAGATAATGTTAGTATTAGCTAACAAATTTTGTCATTGACTACTGTGTAGTCTTTAGAGTATCAATCAATCAAGCATTCACTCAATTACACTGACTTGTGCCTAAATGGAAAATGCATTTTATTTTTCCTCCACGTTTTTGTGGTTAGTATGCCTTCTATCTCTCGGTACGCCAGTGTGCCTCTTCTTTTATATCCTTAATCAGCTCACAAGATATCTGTATGGTGTTTGAAGTTTTGGGTCATCACCTGCTCAAGTGGATTATCAAGTCAAATTATCAGGGACTTCCACTTCCGTGTGTCAGAAAAATTATCCAACAAGTATGTATTCTGGTCATAGGCATTTTGCCATGGCCGTCTTCTCTGGTGTAAGGAGCTATCAGTTTATATATTGTAATGAAAATGTGTTGATTTTGCATCATCTCATACAAAGTTGATCATTGAAGAAGAGTTAAGAGAAGACATCCCATCCCCACCCCCACCCCCACCCACAACTTTGCAAAGGTGAGAGACTGTAGGAATGGAGCACAGTATAGAATGTTGATTTTTTTTTTTTTAAAATAATTTAGTTAATTGTGTTGAACATTTTTTCCTTCTTTAATGAAAGGAATAACCTTCTAAAGGGGAATAGGGGAGGATATATTGGAAAGCGTGGTTGATGTAGAAAACAAAAGGTGGCAAATTTTATTTTAAAACTTAATTTAACATTCTAGGATAATAATATTTCCAAGTGGGTAAGGACCTTAAAGATCACCTGAACAGGGATTCTTCATCTGAGCTCCATGGACCTCCTAGGAGAGGAGATTTCAATTGGTCTGTGAACTTGCATACAAAATAATTACATCTTTATTTGCATTAATTTAGCATTTATTATGGTTATGGAAGTAGACAAAAAGCCTTAGAAGGGAGTCTAGGATACAAAAAGGGCTAAGAACTCCTGATCTGATCCAACTCATGCCCATACATTTTTACAAATTAAGAAACTATGATTTCTTTATGTGAGATTACTTGCCCAAAGCATGCAGGTAGTATGCACAGAGCAGGGAAGAACCTAGGCCTCTTGATTACAAAACTGATATCTTTACATGCAAAGCCAGCGCTTTTAAAACATGTTATTGAGTCAAGTTTCTGGTTTGTCTACTTTAAAATAGATCTAAATTTATCAGGTACCTTACGGAATCTTATGTATATAGCTTTTGAATAATGAGAGAAAAAGAAATCTTTTTATTGTTATTTAGGAATTAGAGGGTGTTCTTTTACAGAAAATACTAATTTTTTTTATGGAAAATGATGAACATATTAATTATATTTTACTGAAGTGTTGGTGTATTACATTTTAAAAAGTTTACTGATGTATTTTGTTTTAACACAGAAAACATACCTAAGCAAAGTACATTCCACTCAAAACAGTATGTCAGTTGTTAATAGGAAAGTTTAATGATGAATGGATGGTGCCAACCTTCTCTTGCTATTATTTCAAGTTTCATTGTTTCTTAGTATACTGTACCATTCTTTCTTTTTTTTAAAAATTAAATTATTTATTTTTAATTTTTGATGATCACTTTGTACCATTCTTTCTTTAAGAAGATCAAAACATTGTGGATATTCATTGAATTTTTTAGAATCCTGGCCATTTAAAAATCCTGCATAGAGAATTTTGCAGTCATGGAAAAACTAAGATGCCCAAAGATTAGAATGCATTGTGAAGAGGGGTATAGTGGAATGTTGCACTAGGAAATAAAAAGACCCCTGCTCTTGTCCTGGCTTGGTTGCTGGTTAGTTCTGCGACGTTGAGTGAATTGCTTAACTTCTCCAGACCTCATCTGTCCTGGCTTGGTTGCTGGTTAGTTCTGTGACCTTGAGTAAATTGCTTCACTTCTCCAGACCTCATCTTTCTTTGTAAGATGAAAGGTCTAAAATTCTGTGACTTAAACCATTGGCAGGTCTGGGAATTAAATCTGTGTCGTCTGGTGACCCTTCTAATTTGTGCAAGTGAAATGAAGGGCAACAAACACATATTGAACTTAAACTACCACATTGGCACACATGCCCTGTCACCTCTGAAATACATTGCCAAACAGAATGGGTTTGAAGAATTTGGTAAGAGTTCTTTGCTCCAAAATTCTTGTCATTATTACTGCAGTAATATTTATTTTTCTTTTAAACCATTAATTTTATTCTTTGTAGTTGGAAAAGCATATGGTACAGTGTTCAAGGAAATAATTTCTTGCACCACTGTTTAACCTACATGTTTTTATACACAAAATTTCTATTTGTCTTTAATCTCAGGTTCTTCAGGGACTGGATTATTTACATACCAAGTGCCGTATTATCCACACTGACATCAAACCAGAAAACATCCTTCTTTCTGTAAATGAGCAATATATCCGAAGGCTGGCCGCAGAAGCAACAGAATGGCAGAGATCTGGAGCCCCTCCACCTTCTGGCTCTGCAGGTTGTTATTCTTTTTCTCGATCTACCTTTAATAAGATTTTACAACATAAAGTCTTATTCTTGTCCTTTTACAATATAGAACATTCTACATTGTGTAGGGAAAAGTCTTCTTCTCACCCTTTTACAGTGTAGAACAGTCTGAAATCCATTTAAATTATACCAAAATACTCTTGCCTACAAGAAACAAACAGGAGAAGGAGCCATTTCCTTGAAAAGTTCCCATAAATAAGCTTTAAAAAACCCAAGCTGATTTCTTATGATAGCTCTAAGATGTTTTAATTCTTTTATGATCTGATGTTACATTAAATCTTGCTTTGCATCTTATCTTACTATGATTTACATTCTTGAGCAGTTATTGAGAGTATCTGTAGCACTTGTGGTTTATAATTACTGATTGTTGAAAATGAATAAATTTCAAGGAACTTCATTCATATTCAGGGTGAAGGTTGTTTCTTAGTCTTAGATTGAAGGGAGTCTTAACCTGGCAAACCTTTTGCCTAAGTGCGAATACTGTTTCCTGATTAAACTAAACTAATGTGTGCAACACATACAGTCCTGCCAGTTCATATACTCTCTTTGGAACATTTGCCTACAAATGGGTTTTCCAATAGTTTGTGATCAATAACTATTAGAATTATTTTCATTAGAGACTCTTTTATCATAGATCACAATCGTATCCAGTGGAGAAACTACCTGAATTTTGTACTTTTAAAGTATAGGGTTTGCCTTATTTAGTCTTTAAGTTTATTCTCATTTTATGTTGGCAGCTAAATTCTTTTTCTTCCTTCCATTTCTTTCTTTTCTCTGTCTCAGCCTAGGAAAAAAAATTTTTTAAGTCATGAAAAACAGTAGTACTATGCAGTATTTGATTGTTAGATATAGTAATACAGCGTATGCATAGGCAGTTTCTGTTCATTTTATTTACATTAAACAGATTTTTTTTCAAACGTGCTCTGTCCATCCTTTCACAAATAAGTGATAGTCATTTCTGGTGCATAGGGTTTTTTTGGTTCATGATACCAATGTACATACTTAGATTTTATTTTTGTTTGTTTTTTTTTTTCCAGTCAGTACTGCTCCCCAACCTAAACCAGTGAGTATGATGCATTTAAATATTTAGTCTGTGGTCATGGAAGTTTTTCTCTGGGGTAATGATTTGGTTGTATTCTAACCATTCAAAATTTTCTATCCTTACTAAATGTCCTCTTGCATGACTTCTTTTGCTGCCTCACATGCAATTTGTGTTGCCCTGTTTTCATGAGTCATAGACAAAAAAAACAAAACAAACAAACCAAAAGACTTGGTTCCTTCCAAAGGCCAAGATTTGTACTCATATGCAGGGCACCATTCTTTAAAGTAAATGATGAAGCTTTATTGAGAAATACCTTGTTGGAGAAAGTGAAGTGAGAATTAAGAATCAATACTAAAACGAACAGATCACTGTGTCTTTAGTAATGAGTTAGTCATTGCCTTAGAGCATTGTCTTTCTGTAATCTCACTACAGGCAGACAAAATGTCCAAGAATAAGAAGAAGAAATTGAAGAAGAAGCAGAAACGCCAAGCTGAATTACTGGAGAAACGAATGCAAGAAATTGAGGAAATGGAAAAAGAGTCAAGCCCTGGACAGAAACAGCCAGAAAAGCAGGAAGACACTGAGAGCCCTGTTGAGAGACCCTTGACAGAAAACCCTCCAAGCAAAGAACCCCAAGAAAAACTTGGTATTTACAGTATCCAGTATTTACAAAAATAGCATTATAACAGACATCAAGATAATTTCTCATATTACATTGTTGGCTTGTTCTGGGAACTTCCAGATTGCTGTAGATCTTAATGCTAAATTTGCTGTAACACTTAAGCGGTTTATAGTTTTGACTGTAAGTCTAGGGCAGTGGTACTTGAGCTTTTGTGTCTCAGGACCCCTTTACACTCTCAAAAATGGAAAATCTTCCCCCAAAGAGCTTTTGTCTGTGTGGGTTATATCTATCAGTAGTTACTATATTAGAAATTAAAACATCTTAGTATTATTATGAAAATAATTTTGACTTTGTAGACCCCCTGAAAAATTCTCAGGGACCTCCAGATCATACTTTGGTTAGTCTCCAGTGAGTGGGAAAACTTTTAAGAAGCCCTCATCTAGACTCTCAATTGGTATGGATGATGATGATGACCCCTTTTCTTTGATGAAGAGAATTTTAAAATCACTCATGTTTTCTTATCAGGCGATAGGTATTATAAATTATTTTTTAACATTCTTGTTTCTTAATATGATTTTTCTTCTGTTCTTCCTTTTTTGTGTTCCTAGAAGAGGAAAGTGTCGCTGTCCATGAGCAGACCCTTTTAATGGAAGGCAATACTGAGAATATTTCATCAGAAATCAATTGCAATGGAGTGATTGAAATAACTAATTATATTGAATGCAATAATGAAGAGTCAGAAAGGCTTAAGGAAGATCATCATAATGCCAATGATTGTGATGCCCAACCTTTGAAAGGGGAAGAAGTTAGCTTCCCAAGCTCCCAAAATGGCAAGAGCAGTACACCTCAAGAAATAACAGACTCTTGTACAGCTTTGAGTTCTGGGGTATCAGAAACCATGTTATATCAGCCATCGCCATGTGATGGTCACTCAGTAGAACAGTCGTTCAGTGAGCAGGACATCAGCCAGCTGCAAGAGAGCATCCGGGCAGAGATACCCTCTGAAGATGAAAACGAAAATAATGGACCATTGGATAACAAAGGTACCCAAGGTAGCCCAAAGAATGTAAAAACACTTTTTTTTCCTTTAACGACAACATTTGTTGTTCCTGCTGGAGCTGAAGCATAACCACCTGTGCTGTCTCCCAGAGGTGAACACAGAAGTTGCAGAGCCAGTTGCAGTGTGTAAGCAGCCAGCTATCAATTTCAGGGGTTTTCACCTTCCACCAGCATGATCTCTGAAGGGGGCTACAGAGAGGGAATGTTTTTTCTTTGATGATGAAATGTATCACCTGTCATTCAGGGAAAAATAGAACCCATTGAATACTTGGTGGGTGTGGTAGTTGCTTCCAAGGTAAAGGTGTTGAATTCAGGAGTCAGAGGAGTTCTAATTCTATGTTCTTCCTGTGTTAGATATCCTAGTTATCAATCAGGAGCTGTTTTTGTTATCTCGGTGAGAATTATGTGACAGATGAAACTGTTTCTAGGTTGATAATTATTGTTCTTGTTAACATGTACATATTGTCTTCAGGAAAATCTTCTGCTGGGAATTTTCTTCTTAATCCCCTTGAGCCCAAAAATGCAGAAAAACTCAAAGTGAAGATTGCTGATCTTGGGAATGCGTGCTGGGTGGTGAGTTATATGTGCTTGCCTCCTGATAGTCTGATAGCCCACTAATCTTCTCTAGGAAGATGACTCCAGCCCTCTCATGAGCTCAGGTTCCCTCTCTCCAACCACCTATGAGACAACACACTCAAAATGGAACTCATCTCTTACCCTCAAACCATTTCTCTTCTTTGACTCCCTTATTTCTCTCTGGGAGAGGGGGAAATACCATTCTGTTGACCTTGATTCACTACCTTAGAGTAAATTTTCCCTCCCTACTCATTCCTCCTCAATATCCGGTCTATTGCCAAGTCTGATAGATGATGCCTTGATGACTCTTTCATGTCCATCCCCCGTTTCTCCACTTAAACCACAGCCACACTGTGTAGGCCCTCCTCACTTCTTATTTGAACTAGCATTCTCACTGTGTGTTTCTCTGTAGCCAGCCTCTCTCCTCTTCAGTACATTGTCCACACAGCCAAACGGTGATTCCTAAGCACAGGTTCTGACAACTTCACTCCCTGATCAGGCATGTTCAGTGGCTTCCTCTTGCTTCCAGAATTAAATCCTTTCACACTTTGAGTCATCAGCACATTCTTTTTTCCACAGTCTGTCTTTCCAGAAACATTACTCACCTTTATGTCCTCTTAAGTTCCAGCCAAATGAGCATCTTTGCTGTTTTTTTCTAATATTTTGTCTCCTTTCCTCCACCCACATCTTAGAATCCCTAGCTCCCTTCCAGGCTTAGCTCAGGTACTCACTGCTGCCTACATGAGGCTTTTCTTCTCCTAGTTGTGCTTCACCTGCCCTCCAAAAAAGTTACGTTGTACTAACTTTTTATCTGTTGTATGTAGTTTGTATTTACTTATCTGTGTTCATACCCTAACCTTTCCTGCCACCATAGAATGCAGGCTCTTTGAGGGCAGGGCCCATGTTTTATCTTTTTATCTCTGGCCCCTAGCACAGGGCCTGGCGCACACTCTTTGTGCTTAACAAATTCTTAAGGAATTGAATTGAGGATGTTTTGAGCCTGACTGTCGGACATAATTTTTGGAGAATTAGTCACTTGTGCAGTGTCCTTTCCATTAGACGTATAAGTCGCAAGATAATTGATTTTAATTGCATTGCTTGCAGTATGACTTAATAAACTTAGTACAGGGGCATTTAAAAGTGAATCCCTGTGGGTCCAAGAGAGGGAAAGCATTTTTGTAGGAAGACAGTCTTGACCTGAGCCTTGAAGGAGGTATAGGATTAAGGTGTTCTGAGAAAGGTTGAAGGTAGCAGAATGAGGCAGGATCAAGAAGGGCTCATTCTGAAAAAAGAGAGTGAGAAAGGAGAGGAGAGAAAAGGGAGGAGAGTGAGGGAAGAGCTTAGAAACTAGCATATCAAATCTTGATAACTTTTTTTTAAATACAGTATAAAACTTAATCCTAGCCTACTGCTCTTAAATGTCTTATTTGAAGTACACATCTGTTGTTTATAACTGTAGTAAACGTCTTCATGGCTATCATGCTATAATCTTCATCTTGAGCTCGCTCTTCCAGTCTCACAGCACCTAGTGTATCTCTTCTTGTATGTTCTGCCATCACCTCAAACTCAGTGTGTCAGAGAGTGATATATGATCACTGACCGGACTAAGACCAGCTATTCTGAACCGTTGTGTTAGTGATTGCCAGCACTCTTATAACCTCTTAGGGTCACAAATTCTGATACCCTGTAGCCTCAGAGTTGTTTTAGATTCAGTCCTCTCCTTTGTCACCATATCCAGGAATTTACCAGGTTGCACCTACTAGATTTTCAGATCTAACCAATTTCATCTCTCTTAATATCTCAGGTTTGATTTGATGATGATTTTTTGATCACTGCTTTAGTTAAGCTCTTTACCATCATACCTCTGGCCTGTATTACTGCAAAGTCTTTTTGGCTAGCATTCTTGGCAACATAGTTACCATATTAAACTTGCCTATAACACCATTTTCATTGAACAAGAGTTGAGATAGCTCTTTATCAGTGTGAGATCAAATTGAAAGTCCTCCGCCTGGCATTTGGTTTACTTCATCTTCTCCCTCTACTCTTCCCCTTACCCCTATCCTTCCTTTCTCTTTCCCTTCTTCTGTCCTCTCCTTTCTTTTTCTCCTCTCCTTTCTCATTCCTCCTTTCTCATTCTCGTTTCAGAATGAGCCCTTCTTGATCCTGCCTCATTCTGCTACCTGCAACCTTTCTCAGAACATCTTCATCCTATACCTCCTTCAAGGCTCAGGTCAAGACTGTCTTCCTACATAAATGTTTTCCCTCTCTTGGACCCACAGTGATTCAATCTTTATTTTAATTTCTTCAGCACTTGTGTATGTTATTAGCATGTTATCACCATTGATTTCAATAATACTTTGAGATTTCAGGTTTTTCACATGTCGTGCATTTGAAGAATCTATACAAATTATTGACTTTTTTTATTCTAAATTTGTATTTCTAAAGGAAAATTCTGCTTAGAACTAATAAAACCAACATGTTATTTTAAGAAATGAGAATAGATAACATGATACAGTGGAAAGAACCCTGGAATTGGAGTTAAAGGATCTAGCTTCATATCCCAGCACTTGTGTTATTGTGTGATATTAAGCAAGATACTTAACATTTTAGTGGCTCAAATTCCTCATGCTTAAAATGATGTACTTTGCAGTTTCTCCCAGCTTATGCTTATGTAAAACTTTATTTGAAAAGTTTCAAAAGCTGTTACATGATCCATGTGTTACTTTCTAAGAATTAAATTAATTTTAATGCACTTTTCCCCTGTTTGCTTCATTTACCCAGCACAAACATTTCACTGAAGATATTCAGACAAGGCAGTATCGATCCCTGGAAGTACTAATTGGATCTGGTTATAATACTCCTGCTGACATTTGGAGCACAGCATGTATGGTAAGTTTCACCATTCCTATTTGACTGTGTATTTTTCCCTAGAATGACAGACAAATTAGTCAAAATAAGTATATGGTAGTTTGATGTAGCTGCCCATATTGAAAATTCAGCAGCTAGTCATTTAGGTTTGCTTCTAAAAACTATAACAGGGACATCTATTGTGTGTCATTCGCTGCCTTCCAAGTTCCCATTGAGATGGAAGAATCTTATAAGCATCAGTGGCTGAAGCAGTTGCTGGGTGGGAGAGGTGATGGTAAGATTTGGTTCAAATGCTTTTGTTAAATGCCCTCTATCTCTGGCTCCATGTTCTGAAAACCCTTGCAAAAGAGTTTCCACCTTCCTGAACTGCCTGCCAAAAAATATAGTAAGGGTTCTTTGTAAGCTTTTATCAGTGTAGTATATTTAAGAATCACGGTACTAACATGGACTTAGTCAGTTTTTAAAGTGTCACTGATAGGCATTGAGTTTTAAGAATGGTAATTAACAGAGTGGAGGTTTAAGTATATGATATGATGGGAGAAAGATATTCTTTAAAAGCATTTCTATGACCAAACTATTGTACAATGTGAAAGTATTTACAGATCCTATACATGATTGCACGCCACCATGGGGGGGGGGGAAGGGAGGGGAGAAAATCTGAAACCCAAGTGATTGTGGAACTGAATCTTGTAAATTAAAAGTAAATAAGTAAATAAAAAATAAATTTAAAAAAAAAAAAAAGCATTTCTATGAGAATTCTTTTTGTAGAAAGACACAAAGAAGAATGGTAAATAGTAGAATTTTTACATGTTTGCAAATTCTGCTGAGTTATTAGTGGTAATGTGAATTATTTATTTCATCAAAGTTGGGAGAGGTCTTGCATAAAACCATCTTGGTCATTTTGGGAAAACTTTGAACTTTCAGAATTGTGGTGCTAGAACAGGAAAAAAAAAAAGCCAAAAAGAGTCTTTCTTCTGTCTCTTCACTTGTCTTTCTTGGTAGCCCTATGAAGAAGCTCCTCCCCTCTAGTTTGCTCCCTTCTGCACAGAGGAAATAAAGCTTTGGAGATGTGAGCTTTGCAGAAGACAGTAGAGAATACTACTCCCGCTTTGAACTGATCAGTCAGGCTGTTACTACTCACGCTCTGACTTCACTTCCCTCCTTCTCTAATCTCTACTACATAGTTCAGCAGTATAACTCTACACTACATTCTTAAATCCTTTATCCCCTTTGTTCATCCCTAGCCAAATGTTAGCACTGATTACTCCCATTATCTGACGCTTCCGCCCCTACTCCTGTGTTTCTAAATGGAGATAAAGGAAGTCACACAACTATGCTGAATTGGGCACACCATAAATTCATGTTATCCAACTTCAGCTGGGTCTTCAATACACAACAAGGCCAGCGTCAATCCTTTTATTCCCTAATTGATTCCCTACCTCACTCCCCACAAAAGCTGTTTTCAGACCTCTTCTCAAACCTCCCACATCTCTACCTCTTGCCTTTTCTTGAGGAAAATTCAACATGAGAGCCTTGCTGCCCTTATCTTTGTCTCTTTGAGACAAAAGTTATTCTGAAGAGAATAACTCCTTCAAAATTAGAGTGGAGCAAATGGAAGCAAATGACTTTATCAGAAATCAGGATACTATCAAACAGATCCAAACAAATGAAAAAATAGAAGGCAATGTGAAATATCTCCTTGAAAAAACCACTGACCTGGAAAACAGATCCAGGAGAGACAATCTAAAAACTATTGGACTACACAAAAGCCATGATCAAAAAAAGAACTTAGAAAGCATCCTTCAAGAAATTCTCAAGGAAAATTGCCCTGATATCTTAGAACCAGAAGGCAAAATAGAACTTGAAAGAATCCACTGATCACCTCTTGAAAAAGATCCCCAAAAGAAAACTCCTAGAAATATTATAGCCAGGTTCCGGAATCCCCAGACCAAGGAGACCACCCCATATCTCCTGCTCTCTCCTTTGTCCTAGTCTCTAACAAAGATGTGACCCTTTTCCTTGCCAGTACTATATACCCTCTATAACTAGCTGTATAACCATGGGCAGACCACTACCTCTCAGAGTCCTAGTTAAGATACCTCTGATTGTTAGGGGACATTTTTCCTTGTATTATTCTTAAATCTGATACTCTTGATATTTTTTTAAACTCATTTGATGTGCTTCTGCTCATTGAAGCCAACAATAATTCTACTTCTTTGAAATGAGAGTGTTTTAAATATTTAAGACAGTCATGTCATATATTTATCTTTTCTGCACCGAGCACCTCTTAATTCCTTCACTGAATCCTTGATTTTGAGACTCTTTAACATTGTCCTCACCATCATTTGGACATACTCATCCTTATCAGTGTCTTTCCTAAAATCTAGTGCCTGAATTAGTACTGAAAAACTTGTGTTTGTGATTGCTCCAGATATGATATGACAAGGAGAAAAATAAAGTAATATGATATGATAGCCAGAAGAGCTAACACAATCTTTAGTATGTATTACTTGATTTTAATCCTAGCTCCCTTGATCTCCGGAATATCATATTCCAGGCCCTTTGATCCCTTAGTGTAGAAGCTGCTAGATCCTGGGTTATCCTAATTGTGTTTCCAAAATATTCAAATTGTTTCTTCCTGGCA